>BSUD01000001.1:158801348-158842676 GCA_033239045.1 Fagopyrum esculentum
CCCCCCCCCCCCCCCAAGGGCCGCCCCTGGGTAGTATGATGATAGATTGAACTAGATGTATCTTAGGATAGCTTGCTTGCTCGAAACCTACCCCAGCCCATGATCTCGGCTCGTTCTTCATCCATTTCGGCCGAGATGACTATGATCCACCCGAGGTTGTGAGTTGTTGTTCTTATGATGATATATATGTATGTTAGTGTGTTTGAGAGTTGAAATTCTAGTGTTTGTTGAGCCAAATTTAGCTTAGGGTGACCTATAGGTATAGAAGATTACGAACTCTAGGTAGTTGTGAGCCTCACAAGCCACTATTTGACTGAGTGTGCTAGGATCGTTACTTTGGACTTGCCTTCCCGAGACTTACCCGGTAAGGAGAGGTTTGACCCCTAGGTAGTGACCCGGTTTGTGTAGAATTCCCAACCTTAGGTTTCTAGAGACTTACCCGGTAATAGGACCTTGGTACGGGATTAGTGGAACATGAGACCTACTCGATGATTGCTCCCATTAGTGGAACATTCTTCCCCAACTTACCGCAGCTTATCCTTTGTTGATTAGAAGCTTGAGTCCTTGTCATAACCGGAAGTCTGAATCTCTAGAATTCGCTTTTCATAGTTTGATATTACATCTTGTGTTTGTGTTGTTGATTGGTTGACATTATCGCTTGATTGTGATCTTTTCTTGATCATCATAAAACCCATCCAAAAACATATATTTTTTATTTCTTTATTCCCTTCTCTTTTCTTATTCTAGATTTATCTATCCATGATCTTTGCATGATTCAACTTCACCTCGGTCTTTGTGTTCGACCTCAGAATGCATTTCTTTCTACGAACGACCCATACATTGTGGATTCGCTAGGAGTTTAGGAGATATTATCGTGTTATAAATTTAAGGCTTTCGCGTGCTACATCTCTAGCGTAACAACGGTCTCGCATAAATAACTTCGGAAGTTGATAGGACTAAATAACGGTCAATGGTCATTATCTTCCAAGTATGGGAGTTTTCTAGAATGCAGTTCATACCATATGTTTCAACACCAAGAATTATTTGTCAATATTTGCTTACAAAAGATTTTGTATCAAAAAGTCTATGGTCAGGGAATATGATTGTTTTCCTTGTCCTTTGCTAGGACTGTTTTCAAACAATAAAAAGTCCATTTGATTGTATTTGTGGGGTCCAAATCACCATAACTTGTAAAATTAAACTTGTAATATAAGTAGACATGTTTGTATTCAAACTCGGACTAGCCTTTATAACTTTTTTTGTCAGTTTATCGCCCAGGATTGAGCCCGACTGGTGGGCCTATAGTGGTTGGGGCAAACGTCCGGCCGGGTGGTACCTATTTTTATTTTTTTATTATATAAAACTATATAAAAATTATTTTTAATTTAGATTTTGTTTAAAATAATATATAGTTAAGACATTTTATGTAATATATATGAAATTAATCACAATTATGTTATATATTTATACGTGATATTTATAATATATATATATATATATATATATATATATATATTATATAAATATCCGCCCGTTTTTCAAAACTTCGTTGATCCCGCCTATGAGAGATATTTCCGCCCGTTTTTCTTGACGGGCTTCTTGAAGATGATCAGGTCTACATATATAAATATATTTTGATAATTATTTTATAATCTAATGAAAAATTATTTTTATAGAAAAGCTTAGGGTTAAAATGTAACAACCAAGTTTTTTGAATCACCGCGATCGCGGCCGATGCTTACCCGCGGTCACGGCCCGCAATCGAGTAGCCGCGGTCGCTGCTGCTGTTTCCCACAATCGCTATGAAACAGCAGACCGTGTCTTATATTTGTAAACGTCAGGATATATCCTTTCATTATCGGTTATTTCCGATCTTTTGCGACCTAGGCTTTCTCATGCATATACCTAATGTAAATAGAGGGTTCCTTGTGTAATTATGTAAATACGCTTTGGTTATTAATATACTCATTAGTCGATGGAAACCCTAAGAGGAATTTTATCCAAATCTCACATGGTATCAGACTAATCGATTCCCTCTTCCGCTTCTTTTTTCCAACGTTGTGTGCCGCCTCCCCACCGTCGCCGTCTCTTTCATCCCCTTCTACTTTTCTCTTCTTCGTTCTTTTGGTCGTGGCGATCTCATGGAAACCGAGAAGAAACCATTTTTTCATTCAGCATTGGGTATCTTCAACATCAAGAACAACATCATCCTGGTTCTTGATCAAGACACCCCATACAACTCCTGGGTCACTCTGTTTCGCGTTACAGCTAAGGCTCACAATGTTCTTGATCATATTGATGAATCCGTTATCAAGCCCGTTGGCATTGACGATGATCTATGGAATCAAGTTGATGCTACAGTTCTTCAATGGATCTACAACACAGTCTCTAGAGACATTCTCCTTCAAATTCTAGATCCAACTGACACGGCTCTACGAGCATGGAAGCGCGTGAAAGACATCTTTTTGGACAATCAGAATGCTCGTGCCGTTTATCTCGAACATGAGTTTTTTAACTGCACTTTTGCTGCTTTTCCTTCTATTGCTTCTTACTGTCAAAAGTTAAAGTCTTTGTCCGACCAACTTAAGGGCATCGGCTCTCCGGTCACCACTAGTCGACTTGTTCTTCAATTATTGTCGGGGTTACCCTCGGAATGCCGTTGCGAGCTTCATTCAACAAATGGAACCCTTACCATCATTTGAAAAGGCTCGCTCAGAGCTTCTTTTGGAAGAAAGTTGGATGGCGAATCAGGCCAAAAACGGCTCCAGCCCTACTGCACTTACCGCCTCCAGCACCGCCCAGCGTCACCAGCAACCCGCTGCCACCAGCCTTGACCGTGTCGGCGCCTCCTCCCGTAGCCGGTACAAGGGTCAGAATCGGGGCAATGAACGAACGCAGCAACCCTTGCAGTTCATTTTCCGGCAACCCTATGGATGGGTTCTAGCACATCAGCCTCCTTCCTCCGTTGGGCCTCCTCAGCAATGAGTTGCGACCCACCATCCTCCCAGCCCATATCCTAGGTTTCCTCAGCAAGGGATCCTTGGTAGCGGGCCTCCACAACAAGCCCATTTCCTTACCAACAACAACTCTCATCATCCGGCACATGCCAATTTCAGCAACAGTGTGGATTCTCTTCACTGCTTTTGATCAAGCTTTCTCATCCATGAGTCTAAATCCGTCAGATAATTTATGGTACATGGATACGGGCGCCACATCCCATATGACCAACAATCCAGGTAAACTCTCGTTTATTTCGCATAACGGTCTCTTAAATTCGATAATTGTTGGCAATGGTATGCGTATTCCATCTGCATGTCTTGGACATGCCCACCTACGTACCACAAAAATGCCTTTACATACACCCAATGTCCTCATTGCTCTCAACATTGTCAAAAACCTTGTTTATGTCCGACATTTCACCACTAACAATTTTGCTTCCGTCGAATTTGATCCTTTTGGTTTTTTTGTGAAGGATACGCGAGGAACATTCGTCTGAGATGCAATAGCTTTGGGGAGCTCTACCCGGTCACTCACCCATCCTCCTCATCCGTTCAGGTCCTCTCCCTCGAGTACTTCTAGTCTTTGACATGCTCACCTTGGTCATTCGGGGAAGCCAATTTTCGATTTTCTTAGGAATGCTTCTTTTTTCAAGTGTAATAAGGAAAACTTCTCTCCTCTTTGTCATGCTTGTCAACTTGGAAAACATCATAAACTTCCGTTTGAACGGTCTTAAACTAGTACTTCTGCATCTTTTGATATTATTCTTAGTGATCAATGGACATCTCCGGTTCCCAACCGTGAGGGTTTCAAATACTACTTGCTCTTTCTTGACAATTTCTCCCATTTCTTATGAGTATTTCCTATTAAGTTCAAATCACAAGTATTTGATTTGTTTGTGCAGTTTCATACACTCGTAAAAACTCAATTCAATCTATCTATTAAAAATTTCCAATGCGACATGGGCAAAGAATTTCATAATACCAATTTTCAAAAAATTTTTTGTCACTCTTGGCATAAATTTCCGATTTTCCTGTCCATACACATCTCCTCAAAATGGGAAAGTTGAACGTATTATTCGTACTATCAACAACATGATATGTTCACTTCTTTTCCATGCCTCCATTCCCATCTCCTTTTCGCCTCATACTTTGTATATGGCATGTTATCTTCTTAATGGGCCAGTTTGGTAACGAAAGATTACGGAGATGAAGATGAAGATTAAGAGAATTATTTAGATGAAGAATTAAGGGGATGAAATTGTTTAAGATGATGAATGTGGATTTAAGTGAAATGAGTGTTTGGTAAAATTAATAGTATTGCGGGTACAATTACGAAAAAGTACATGTAATATTTTTGTATAGATGAAAGAGATGAAAAAAGGGCTGAATTGGCATTATGGGTCTTTTACACTATAGAGTTGAAATTTATGACCCCTACAATAACAAATTGAGAAAATGGGCTCCTACTTTCCTATAGTAATTCAAACATAGTACAAAATACGCAGAAATAGTACAAAAACGCAAAAATAGTACAAAAAATGCAGTCCTTCTGAGTGCTGACTGTGACACTACTGATTGACATTTTAGAGGGAAATTTTGGCCCTAAAAATATAGCCCTCTACCCTAAAGAAACTCCATGAAGAAGAGAGCCCAAAAAACTCCATGAAGAACGTTTGTTTGTTTGTTTCTGGGTAAGCAACCTATCTTCAATAATGCATACCCAAACTGCACACACATATACTCAATAAACAATACCCAAAAAATGCATATCAATCACTCAATAAACAATACTCAAAAATACATATTCAAAAAAATGCATATCATTTACTCAATAAGCAATACTCAAAACTTCACACACATGTACTCAAAAATGCATACCCAAACTACACACACATATACTCAATAAGCAATACCCAAAAAATGCATATCAACCATTCTATAAGCAATACCAAAAAATGTGTTACGCTAGAAATGTATAGCACAAGAAGCTTTACATTTATAAACTCGAACTAAAATCCTAAACTACCTAGCGAAACCCGCAGTGCACGGGTCGTTTTGTAGAAAGGAAAGTATTCTGAGGTCAAACACAAGAACTGAGGTGAAATCAAGTCATTCAATGATCAAAGATAGTGCAAATATAAACTAAGATGAGATGAGGAATAAAGAAAGTGCAAAACACAATATTTTTGGTTGGTTTTGGGTGATCAAACAAGGATCACAAATATATCAACACAAACTAGCAACACAAACACACAAACACAAAGATAGGAGATAAGAGGTAAGAAAGCAGATTCTAGAGATTCGGAATTCCGATTATGACAATGGACTCATGCTTCTAAAGATCAAAGGAAGGTTGTGGTTGTTCGAAGTTGGGTGTTTCTCTAATGGGAGCAATTATCGGGTAACTCTCATGCTCCACTAGTCTCGCATCTAAGGTCCTATTACCGGGTAAATCTCAAGGAACCTAAGAACGGGAATTCTACACAAACCGGCCACTACCTAAGGGTCAAACCCCTCCTTACCGGGTAAGTCTCAGAAAAGGTAAGTCTTAGGCAACGATCCTAGCACACTCAATCCAATAGCGGCTTTTTTGGCTCACTACTACCTAGAGTTCATCATCTTAGGTATCTAAGAGGGGAAATTACCGGGTAGGTTTCATTCCTCAATTAGGTTGCTAACATTAGGTCACCCTAAGCTAGATTAGGCTCAACAAACACTAGGATTTCAACACATCTATATCCTAACATCCAAATTCATCAATACAAGCACAATAGAAAAAATCACGGGTGGATCATGGAAACCACGGCCGTAGAATCATGAAGAACAGGTCGTATTTCTCCACTGAGTTGGGATTTCGAACACAAATCGATCATAAGCTAACATGGAAGCCCACACAATATTAGTCCAAAGCATAAACATCATTCCTTCACCCTAGAATCACAACTATTCAGCCAACAACATACATTTCAAGATCAAACTTCACAAATATAGCATGCTTGCAAATCATGGCTAAATAATGAAGAATAATCCAAAGAAAAGACAATAAAAGCTAGAATATGAGTTACCAAATCTTACAAAGGCTCCAAGAGCTGTTCCAAGTTGTCAACAATGGAAACCTTACTCAAAACCACTCTAATCTCACTTTAAAATGAAAATCTACACTAATCTCTTCCAAGAACACCCACAATGAGTGCTTGGAAGAGAGGCTACAAAGGAGAAGTGTTTTGGGGAAGAAGATAGGTCAAAAAGAAGAAAGAGAGAATCCCCATCACAACCTGCAAAGATCACTTGAATACCCCACCAAGAGCAAGAGTCGGCCAAAGAGATCGTGGGACACGTGTTAAGGTGGTCCAGACAGAAACCACGTCCAAAACCACGGGCGTGGAAATGGCCTTTGGGCCGTGGTTTTGCTCCAGCAACTCTCCTTGGATCCTCAAGCCATGAGTTGGTGCAAGGCATGCACCAACTAGGTCCTATGTGTTCTCCCTTGCTCCTAGCTTGCTCCTTAACGAGTCCGGAAGTGTGCCATCATGAGGAATGATCCTCGAATGTGTCGATTAAGTCCAAAAGCTCCCCAAAATACCTACAAAACCGACAAAAGTCCGTGTAGACGTCTATCTCGATAACATGCATGAATTAAGCGCAAACGTCATGAACTAATGCCAAACCATGCATGAAAAACGAGAAAAACTATCTAAATGAATGCCTAAACTAACGTCATAAATCGTGTCATCAAAATGCATACCCAAAAAAATGCACACCAATCACTTAATAAGCAATACTCAAAACTGCACACACATATACTCAAAAAATGCATACCCAAACTACACACACATATACTCAATAAGCAATACCCAAAAAATGGATATCAATCACTCAATAAGCAATACCCAAAAAAATGCATATCAATCACTCAATAAGCAATACTCAAAACTGCACACACATATACTCAAAAATGCATACCAAAACTGCACACAAATATTCAATAAGCAATACCCACAAAATGCATATCAATCACTCAATAAGCAATACTCAAAACTTCACACACATATACTCAAAAATGCATACCCAAACTGCACACACATATACTCAATAAGCATTACCCAAAAAACGCATATCAATCACTCAATAAGCAATACCCAAAAATACATACCCAAAAAAATACATACCCAAAAATGCGACCCCTGGCAGCGTCCTGTAGCGAGGGAAGGCTCGTCGACTATTTCTTCTTGTGCGTCGAAGGCATCGACTGCAATGCCACCGTCTGCGGCACTCTAAACCCCTGGCGGGCATCGGTAGCGATGGAAGGCACCGACTGTGCTTTCTTTGGTCCGGTGGTGCAGAGAAGGATAGCGGAAGAGGCGGAGAGAGGCAGAGAACGAGAAAGGAAGAAGGGGAAGACTTGTCAGAACTCGACGGGCTAAATAGGAGACAACCAAGAGAGCAGGTTCCGGTTTTCGTCTAAGACGGAAGATGGATGAGAGACTGAGAAGAAGGACAACAAGAAGGTAGGGAAGTGAAGGTTCGGCGGCTGAGCAAGAGAAGAAAGAAGGAGAAGGATGCTGCTAGGTTAAAAAAAAAAAAAAAGAGAGGCTAAATTGACATTTAAATTTCCCAACAGCCCCTCATTTCAATTCAAAATAAATTCAATAATATCCCTACTCTTCTAGTTGTAGGGGCTAGTTTTTTCCATTTTACATAGGAGCCTCTTTTACAAAAGTAAATTTTAAGGGGTCCTATTTCACTAATTAAGTCAAAAAAAAGAGGGGTAAAAGTGATATTTGACCCTCAATAATCTTCCTAATCCCTATAATCAAAGTTTTGCAGGATTACAAAATTCTGAAAATCTAATTCCCTTAATCTTTGTCTTCTAAACCCTTTAATCTCCTTAATTCCCTTATCAAACAAGATTACAAGAATTATTCCTCCCTTTTAATTCTCGTAATCTTAATTTCCTTAATTTATCCTACTATCAAACGGAGCCAATATCCTCCCTTCCACCACAATCCAAAATCAGTCTCCCAATCTAGTGTTTTATCATTTGACTCCGTCTTATGATCATCTTAGAGTTTTCAGTTGTCTTTGCTATCCGAATCAAACCGCCACTATGTCTCATAAACTCCAACACCAGTCGACGCCTTGTGTGTTTCTTGGATTCCCAACGCATCATCGTGGGTATAAATGTTTTGATCTCACCACAAATAAAATAATCTTATCTCGACATGTCACCTTTGATGAGTCCGTCTTCCCTATCTCTAAACCGAAATCGAAGCATCCAGATGCATGCTCACCGCTGAGTTCGTCCTTCACTAAACTAGAAATTTCCCCTATCACTCAGCCCAAAAACTAGCCTCCCAGACCCATTCCCCTGAGCCTGCTTCGCCGGCCCACTCCTCTTCACCTCTGTCATAGGCCCGCATCCCTCATCTTCCCTTTCCTTCCCAAAATGGGCCTCCACCTTTCTCCGGCCCACACCCAATGCCCGCTCCTCCTATCCCCTCTCCCACCCATGATAACGGCCCACTACCGCAGCCCACATCTGCGACCAGCCTAGCCTACTCAACTCTTGCCGGCCCCACGCTCATCCCACATCCGAATTTTCCCTTCACTTTCCCAACCCACCTTCCTTTATATGAGCCACCACCTATCAACCAACCCGTACCTCCTCCGACCCATCCCCAGACCCGGAGTCAATCCGACATCATCAAACCAAACCGATATTTGACTTATCGATTTCCAGCACCTCCTCAACCCGTACTATCTCGCCAATTCCAAAATCCCACAATGTAGCTCTCCAAGGCCCGTAGTGGACCGCTACCATGGTCGATAAATATCGAGCCCTTATGCGGAATAAGACTTGGGTTCTGATTCCTCGTCCTCTGCAGGCTAATATTGTGCGATGTATGTGGATTTTTCGACATAAGTACGGGTATGATGGTTCACTTTAAAGATGCAAGCCTTGGTTGGTTGTCAATGGTTGTTCTCAACAAGTTGGTATTGACTGTGATGAGACGTTTAGTCCGGTAGTGAAATCAGCAACTATCAGAACGATTCTCAGCATTGTAGTTTCTCGTTCTTGGTCCATCCATCAACTTGATGTTCAAAATGCCATTATTCATGGGCATTTGAATGAGACGGTATATATGTTCCATCCTCCTGGTTTCCGTGATTTGTTTAAGCCTAATCATGTATATCTAATGAAGAAGTCTCTCTAAGGACTTAAGCAAGCACCCAGAGCCTGGTTTCAGCGCTTTGCACGCTTCTTGCTTCAAATAGCTTTCATCGGAAATAAGAGCAACTCATTTCTCTTTATTTACCTTCAGGACTCCGACATTGCTTATCTGCTTCTCTATGTTGATGATATTATCCTTACTACATCTTCTAATATGTTGTGCACTCATCTGATCATGTTTTTGAGTAAGGAATTCGCTCTTAAAGATCTTGGAGCTTTGTCATACTTCTTGGGTATCTCAGTTCGCAGGAGTACCTCTAGACTATTCTTATCGCAAGATAAGTACGCTCGAGAAATAGTTGAACGAGCCAAGATAATAAATGCAAACCATCTGCGACACCTGTTGAGACATTGCCAAGTTAAGTGCCTCATTTAGTCCGGTTTTCAGTGACCCGATGCTTTACCGAAGTTTGGTTGGGGCACTTCAATACCTGACTTTCACACACCCTAACATAAGTTATGTAGTACAACAAGTATGTATTTTCACGCACGATCTCAGGGAAGCCCACTTTGCTGCACTCAAGCGTATCATCCGCTATATTTCGGGCACATCATCGTTAGGTACCACCGTTTCTCCTTCTTCGAAATTTTACATCATTGCATATACTGATGCTGATTGGGTCGGATGTCCTAGTACACGGCGATCAACATCCGGTTACTGTGTCTTCTTCAATGACACCTTAATCTCGTGATTTGCCAAATGGCAATCTGTGGTTTCCTGGTATAGCGCAGAGGCGAAGTATAGAGAGGTTGCCAACGTTGTGTCCGAGTGTTCCTGGCTCCGCAATCTTTTGTTTGAGCTTCATTGCCCCCTTACCAAAGCATATGTTGTCTACACAGATAACATCTCTGCGACTTATCTTGCCAGCAACCAGGTTCAACACCAACAAACCAAGCATATCGTGATTGACATTCATTTCGTGAGAGATAAGGTTTCCCGCGGTCATGTTCGAGTTCTTCACGTACCTTCGCCTTTTCAGTACGTAGACATATTTATAAAGGGTCTTCTAAGACAATTGTTTCTAGACTTTAGATCCAGTCTTACTGTAATGCCTCCTCCAGTTTCGACTACGGGGGTATGATAGAATATATAATTAATGTAAATAGAGGGCTCCTTGTGTAATTATGTAATTACGCTTTGTTTATTAATATACTCATCAATCGATGGAAACCCTAAGGCAAATTTTATTAAAAATTCACATTCTTCTTCAACCTTCCTCTTCATTCAAGCGAGTGAGAGACTTCTTCGCTATTCCGTAAACGGTTGCAAGGTATCAGGCAAGGAACCGTTTTTGTGCATCTTTTGGAAGACTAGTAAGCAACTCTTCTTCTTCTTCTTCTTCTTCTTCTTCTTATTCCTTTTATAATCCTTCATCAAGGTCTTCTCTTGATTCTTCATCCTTTTCATTCATGATATATGTGTCGACTGTTTGATCAAGGGGTCTTGTTGGTGTCTCTAGACTAGGAGTTGATGACCAATAGAAGGAACCGCAACCAAAGGAGTACGAGCGTCTTTCGACACATCGACATGGGCAACGACCGACGTTCTGGACTTTGCCCGCGATCGCACCTGCCCATCGCCGCGGTCGCGCCTATCACCTATCACCGTGGTCGCGCCCCCACCTTATCGTGGTCACGTCGACACCTCAGTCCTGCGGTCGCGCCTCTTTCTTCCACGGTTGCGGAATCTCTCCAGAAGGTTTCTAAGTTTGAGCTTTCGACTTAGGGATTGGACCTAGGTATAAAATTCCTTCCTTATAGCTTCCTAATAGTTGGATTGTGGTTATAGAGAAGAGTTTTCCATAGCGTGAGACTTATGATGGATTATTGATCATGTGATGATCATTGAGAACTAGAAGGGGGAACTTCTAGTAATTGAATAGATAATGATGTTTATGCCTTGGTTTATAGTAGGCAGTTAAGGATTCTAGTACGGATCAGGAAGCGTGTTTAGCTAGACTTAGTCTATTACAGGTAAGTCCTTTAGGCTTACTTAGCTACATTTGTATATTGGTTGACTGACATGAGTGGTGTGTGTTGTTACTTGTTTATTAATGATGACCTGAATAAGATGACTTGTTGCTGTTGGACCAACTATAACGCGAAGTGGCATCATCTGCCCAGCTCTTGAGGGAGACTGGGAGGTTCTCCGCCACTAGCCCAGACATGGTATACGGGGAGGTGCACTGAACCTCTCTTGATTGTATACGGGGAGGTGCATTGAACCACTCATGTTGGTAAACGGGGACGGAGGAAAGAGTTAGTAGACTTTTCGCCACAAGTATAATTGTATTAGAAGTGAACGACTTAATTAAGATAATAAATAAATTTTGTGAGAGCATGGTATGTGTTTCGTTTCCGCTTTGTGCGTGTTTGTGTTTTTTCTATCTTCTAATATTTAGGTTGTTATCTAACGGTTTATCCGATATTGTAGATGTTTTGTAGCATAGGGTAGCTGTAGAGTGATCCGGATGGAGTGGTCAGTCGGGGTTCTCGTACGATATAGGACGGGTGTGGGTTATGATTATTTTAGTTCTGTTGTTGACATTTGTAGTTTGTTATGACTTTGTTATTATACTCGGTTGAGAGTCCTTTTATTGGAGCATGACATTTCATATTATTTATTCAGTTTTTATGCTTTTATATTTGTGCTTTGTTGTAAGGTCCGGTAAAGTTTTTGTCAAGTTAGGGTCGGGATTCACTGTGAGGTTATAACACTTAGCGCCCCGACTTTGAGAATTGGGGTGTTATATAAAATGAGAAATGTATTTATAGGAACTAGGAAGAGGTAAAGAAGACTTTTATTTTATAATCCAAATTAAAAATATTTATTGGCTTCTTTTTAGTTGGAAATGCAAACCGTCTACATGCACATCAATGATATCTCCATATCGTCCTCGTCTTTATGTTTTATTTAGATTGGCAACAAATACTACTAAAATAATATGATCAAAACTGGAGTAAAACACAGGCATAAAAATCACAACACACTAAAAACGAAAGTTACAGCATAATTTTCATCATAGTTATAAAAACAGAGGTATAATTCACTGGATCTTCAAATTGATTTTTCTAGGCTTTAATTGAATCTTTGATGGTTCAAAATACGCCATCTATGTTTTTAAGTATAAATTTTAAAAAACAATAAAAATATAACTTAATATGGATGTGATTAACGTCATTGAATCTTAAATTTTAATTTTAGGGTTGAATAGTTGTGAGGTATGTTGATTGCAATTGTTTAATTTGTTCTTACAAGTTGGTGCTTAGTTTGATTAATATCATTTTTCACCGAGCACTATCGTGGACCAAATATTTATAATTTATGGTAATTTAATCAACGATTTCATTTTCATTTTCAGTTGTCAAGACTTTTCGTTACGATAAACAAATTATTGTTAGACGAGTGGCTAACATGAAACTAATATTTATTTGAGTGATACGACAGAGTTATAAACTATTTTCAACAGGTCAATATCATTGGAAGAAATTGTGTCCACCATATGGATATTATTTTTAGTTAGTGATAAAAAAATATATGTAAAATGCGTCTATGGAGTCTTAAACATAAGACATTATCTTATTATTTTCTTGGTTTACACTCACTATTGACCAAATGAGCTAACTTATAAGCATATACATTGTAAGTTTAACCAATTTTATTTGATATTTCTAAATTTATCCGGTATTTACACTAGTTTACGAGAGTATAACGGGACATAACCCCTGTTAAATTCTCGTAATTAATAAAGTAGGTCACTAGACGATGTTTAAGGTTCCGGTCCCGTTAAGGGTTACCACGGGAATTCTCAACGAGTAGATTAAACGGACAAATTTTATACTTTTTTTTTTTGGTGGGACAAGGTTGAAACAAGGAATTGAACCTTTGATAATTATTGTGTGACAAATTATGTCTCTTTGTATTCTTATTAATAAAATAGATCCTTGGCATTTTGGTATGTGTTTTAGGTATATGTTTTGGGTATTAGATTTTGAATATATTTTGTAGATATTAGATTTCGGATACAAGTTTTGGATGTTAGACTTCAAGTATGTGTTTTGGGTATTAGGGTTTAGGCATTAAATTTCAAGTATAATAAATCGGGTGTTGTGTTTCAGGTATTGTAATTGAAGTATTAATAATAGGGTATATGGTTTTGATACTACAATTAAGATATAACTATAAATGAAAAACATGGTAAGCTACATTAGTTCCGTTATGAATAGGGTGAGATGGTGAGGCTATCGACTAGAGTTTAAAGCTCACGACCTACATTATAAATTAAAAATTATTCTTTTTAAATTTAAGAAGAACAAAAACTAGGGGCATACTTTTTCCTACTAAATAAAGGGGTGTGTTGGTTAAGTATGTCTTTTTTTTTGTCTAATGTAGCGTCAAGTAGGATCATTTGTTTATTAAGTGATAAACTAGGCCCCTCTTATTTATTTACAAATATTAATTAAAAGGGATAATTGGTAATTTCAATTTAATCAAACTCATGTCCAATTGATTTAATAAAGTCCATGTTCAATCAAGCTCACTCGAGTTACACAAGTCCAAACTCAATCCAAAATATAAATCTTATAGTTAGTGAGTTTCAAATTGTGGATGGCAAGCTCTCTCTCCCACCCTTATACTTGTTGGACTAAATAAACTTGTGTATTCTATTGTTGATATACACTGTTAGAGCAAGCACACTAGTGAAAATAAAAAAAAAATTTCACCACTCTCTCTCTCCATTTTCCTCTCCTCCTTATCATCATTTTTTTCCAAATTTTTTTTTCATCCCACCAACAATAAATTCAAAAATACTCTTACAACTCTCTCTCTTTCTTATTTTTCAATTTACCCATCACATAAAATTAAATTTAATAGAAATAAATGAAAGATTTGTTACTTTGGTGGGCCCGTCTCTGCAAAATTCTGTAAAAAGTGAGTTGAAAAAAGTTTTGAATGGTGGTTTTTTTTTATAAACTCTAGAATTTTATGGAAAAAAATCACTGAGGTGATTGTGTTTAGCCCAAAAAAAAAGTTCTTGATGAGAAAAAAATCATTGGTGGCAGTGGTCTTAATACACAACTTCAATTAAACAATGTTAATACACAATTTCATTACACACTGTTAATACATAATTTCAATTACAATGTTATATTATGTAGTTAACAAAATCGGTCATTTCTCAATTACACAAGTTTGTTGTTTACACAAGATCAAGTTACACAAGTTCAAACGAGTCGCACAAGCACAAAAGTCTGTCATTTACACAAGGTTGAGTTACACAAATTCAAGCCCATCGAGTTACACAAGCCCAAAAGTCCGTCGAGTACACAATTAAATGTTTGAGACATTTTGTGTAATTATAAAATTAAACCATATCTTGTAATTATTCAATCCAGGGCATTTGATGCTCTTCCAAAAGTTTGACACATTCTTGTAAATATAAACTTGGGCCAAAATCTGTAATTATCCATTTTAAGGCAACTTTGCAAATTCTGAAAGGTTGGGTCATTTAACATATATAAAGAAGTATGGGTTGAAATCTATAATTTTCTCAAAACATTCCCAAAATCGATCTAGGTTTTCTGGAGCTATGTTGCGGCGTGTCCATTCCGGAGATCGGCAGCTACTAGTGAGGTGGCAACGACGGCGGATCTTGGCGGCTACTAGCGTAGTGGCAACGACGAAGGCTCTAGGTGACAATAATGGTGGATCTAGGTGGGGAATCTGGTTTCTTCTTTCCAGCGTTTGCGAGATCGGAAGCGAGACAACAATGGAGGTTGGAAATGAACGAATCAAGGCTCCCTGGAGATTCTGGTTCGACACTAGCCCGGTCGAAGAGAGGAAGGGCTCGCGGAGCTCAACGTATCAAATCAGTTCGAGGAGGGATGAATCGGACCTAGCTCGAGAGACAAAGGCAACGATGGAACGGATCTGTTCGAGATGGCGGCTCGGCGTTGGATCCGAGTGAGTATGGGCTTGAATGACCGTGGCGGATTGGACGACCATGCCCTATATATATGTTCAGCGGCGGCTTCGTAGGAATCTGGTGTGCAACGACATTATGCGACAATGGATGTTCCACCCCGCAACTGCTTCATGGGATCTGGAAACCCTACCCTAACTGGCAGTAGGGTGAATTTAGAGAAGATTAAGCTACTAAAGTGACATTTTTTTCTAAAAAACAAACTAGGCCCCAAGCATTTAACAATTTAAAAAAAAAACTAAATTAGTAATTAAAGGGATCTTTATTAGACAGTTACAAACTTAATGGAAGAGAAATAATTGGTAAAATATATTTAATAAGCTAAAAAATAGGAAACCAGTTAACGTAAAAAAGGTAATTGTGCTTGAGATTTTAGAATATCAAATATTCTCCATTTTCACCATTCAAGCGGTAAATAAAATCAAAGCAACAAAACACTCTCTGGAATCGGAAGCAGTTTTGCCATCTCCATTCATCTCGAGGTCTCTTCTTCAACTCTTTCTTCATCATCAACATCCACCTTCAATCGAGTATTCAATGGTTGTCTTCAAAAAGGTATAATCAGTTACCAATTGCTTCAAAGGATTCTCAAAATTTCGAGTCGTCTATCTTCAATCGCCATTTTCAGGTATGTTATCTTCGTCGATTGTACACAGGTTTTCGAAGAAGACGACTCTATCTTACACAAACATATTCGTTCGACACTTCTAGTTATGTGCATATTCCAACATACACAAGCAATACATAATGCATACACAATTTTTATTCTTCTTTCAACACTTTCAGTTATGTACATATTTCAACATACACAAGTAATACATAATGCATACACATATGTACATGTTCTACACAAACACGAGCAATACATGACGTAAATACACAATTTTGATTCTTCGTTCAGCACTTCTAATTATGTACATATTTCAACATACGTCAGCATGTCTATAAGATATTGAAAGTAATCGCATACATATTTTGTAACAGTTTCGACATATTAAAGACACATTTAGCATATGAAAGATACCGGGTACACAAACTGAATCGTCTGAATGCAATTATGTTCCACAAATATGTAATGACGTACATATTTTGTAACAAAATGCAAGGATGAACAACCGTCTGTTAGAAGATGAAGATATGGCGTTTATACTGTATTTACTTACCCATTTATGGAGATACTTACGGCTTATGGAGATATTTACTTACCCGTTTTATAACAATTAATTACTTATTAAATGGAGTGAGAAAGATATTCCGATTTCTTTAATATCCTCTTTTTATTTTAATATATCTTTTTTTATATAATCTGAAGGGGCCTAGTTTGTACACATTTTTAACTTGGGGCCTTTTGTATGCTCATGGTTACAAAATCTACCTACTCCCCATTTTACCCGTGAGTATATAGGTTTTTTTATTTTTAATTTACCCTTATACCCCTTTCAATAATTAATTTTGAAATTAAAAATGTATCACATAAATAGAGGGGCTTAGTTCGTATCCGCAATACAAGAAATGGTTTACTAGACCAATTTTCTTAAAAATACATTGTATAATTCAAAGGTAAAAAGGAAAGAAAGAAGAGAGTTGAGAGTAAAAAAAACATGCAAAATACATATGATGTGTTTAGTAAAACTAGAGTTGCGTTATATATTTAGCATTGTGGTCACGGTTATTGTTTTGAAATAGTTTATTAATTTTATTGTTTACGAATAAATTTTTATGCATGTTTAGTTAAGTTAGATTTGAGTATATTTTGTTTTCAAAAATACATAAATGCTCTCAATTACATGTTCATCTCACGTGAGAGGGGAAAAGTGAAAACATTAAAGAGTTTCTTCGAGTCAAAAAAAAATTTTTACCCCAATTTCGGAAAGCACTAGCCGATTTTAGATCGGGGAGACGAGTGAAGAACTAGAGAGATTGTTTGAAGGCCAAGAAATACTTGATATATGGTTCAAATGTGACATTTAAGAAGAGACGATGTGTGGGAGTGTGAATTAAAGATACATGCTCCACAAAGTTTGTCATGAATACATGTAACTCTTAACTTCCTATTCCTAGGCAATAATAATTGTACCTTGCAAGAACAACATCAGCATCACCCACATTCTATCAAAACTCCTAAAAGGTTTCAAAAGGATCTTTACTCAACAAATACATTTTTGTACAAATCCAAAGGGAATATGGTTGAAATTGGTAATCTCTTAGAGGTCGTCATAAAATGGCATCCAACTCCAATGTTTTTTACTTGGTATCTTCAATCTTCAAATGATCTTGATTTTTCCATGCATTTTATGAACCTATGGAAGATTGAATCTCGTGCTATGGTATCTTCATACCATTATGCTCCATAAATGGCCTTGAATGTCTGAAACGCATAAAAGACAAGATAGATACCGAAATACAAAAAAGTAAACGTTTTCAATACAAATAGAGATGTATGTGAGAGTATAAAAAAGGTATGAAATGCATGAATACAAGGTCTAAAAAGTGTTACATTTGACACTTATAAAAATGCTCCATACTTAAATCTTGCTCGTCCTCGAGTATGCATATTGTGTGTAAGAACAAACGGTTGCATCAACTAAAAAAATTAAACAACTCAAACCATGTCATCCATGCATTAATCATTGTAAGAGGATAGATAAAGAATCATAATCATCCAAACCGCTGGGTAATGTGTTTGCTCTCAATCTCACAAGATGTGTTTATGGATATATCAATAAACTCTCAAACTAAAAAAAACATGAATAGATCTTATCATAGGCGTGTCAAGACGTTATTGAACTCCACCCCCTTTCAAGTGAAACTAAAATGCAAGATAAATATCATGACGTCTTTTCTATAGGAGTAACGGGAATATGAGACATGGAAAAATGATGTTGGTAGGTCATAAGAGTAGGTCAAAATGACAAATAATATCCGGGGTATCGAATCTTACTAACTCAAAACACGTGTAAGGCATTGCCACTTCACACTATTCTTCATAATTTATACTTATTTATGAACATAACACTTCGATCTTTGTAGCACTTGATTTCTCTTTTGGAAATAAGATTTTCTTCACTTTTGAACCAATCATTATTTATTTATTGTTGCATATTCGACGGGAACTTTTTGTCCTCTCCATCAAACATGAAAACATTTTCAATAATGGTAATATGCATCCAAACTCACATATTTGCATCTTGAATTCACTTTCACTTCGTAGGAACACCCCATACATGATTTCTTCATCATTCTCTTCTATCACAACCCCGTATAGAGTCAAATGAGGTTATTCACAATTGTGAGGCATTTATTAAGGGCACCAAAGAAGGGAAGATTAAGGAAAGAAATGGCTAACATAAATGAAACATATATAAAGGTGGAAAAGAGCACAAATGCTTATCAAAGAGAACCTTAATCATTTAAGGGCTCGTTTGGTTGTAACTCCGAAAACGGAAACAGAATGGAAATGAATCTAGTCCATAGACATGTCTTGTTCATGAAATTTTTTGGAATCATTCCATGAGTTTCATGTAAAATGCATGTGTTTTCCTCAATTTTGTTACCCTATAGGGTATCAAAACTAATCAAATAAAACTCCAACTAGTTCAAATTACAAGGAATGATTCCAAAAAGTTTGATGAATAAGGATATGCATATGGACTAGATTCGTTTCCATTCCGTTTTCGTTTCCATTTTTGGTGATAAACCCAAACTTGCCCATAAATATCAAACATATAGAATCAAATGAGCAAGTATTTTTAGAGTCAATCACAAGTTTGGAAGAAACAAACATGTTGGATATCTCACAAATAATAAGAAATAAAGTACACGTGATAATGCACATCCATAGGCTAGAGCGCTTACCGGGTTATATTTGGGCAAGCTAATCATCAATAATCATCCAAAAACTTCTGTGTGCATAAATAATAGCAAGAATTAGTAATCCAGAGCATCGTAGGCAACTCAAGTGTAGTAACATAGAAGGTTCGAATTTATGGAAGTAAGAATGATGAAAATCGACTCAATCTACGCCAACTGCAATATTTTTTTGTGGTTTTGCATGTGTTTATGAATGCACGTGGAAAGGGACTAGACTCAAGAAAATAAAAAATGACATAAAAATAAACGTGTGACAAGAAAATGAAACATGATATGTGAGTAAAACACCCCGTACTAAAGTAATATATCGGCCTCAATGCAAAAAAGAAAGTAAAGAGAAGAAAATTCACAAAGCAATGCAATACATATGATGGTAAGATATGGAAGGTGGTAGAAGGTGGAATGCCATGGAGGATGTATGAAGCCCACTATGTGTAACCAAAGAATATTTGAATGTCCCTACATAAAACATAAAACAGTAGTCGTCATCCTACAAAAGGGAAATAATATAAGAAAATTGCAAAAAGGGGGGGAAAGGAAAAGAAAGTTCAAACTCAGGGGTTGCCTCCCATTTAGCACTTGTTTTTGGTCATTAGCTCGGCCCATTTGGATTACTCCAAAGGTAATCCTTCACCATCGAGGATGGAGGTATAGGCAAGGTGTGCATCGATGGAGCGCGGGAAGTGGATGGGGACAAACAAGAGTCTCTTGTGATATCGGGGGCGAGTAGAATGTTGTTCTTGAGGTGGAGGTAAAATGGTACGTTTGATGTTGGTGGAAGGTGTGGGAGAAAGATGGTTTTTGGTATTGATTGATGGTGTGGGTGTAGAGTGGCGTTTAGAAGTGATGGATTGTGTGGAGGAAGAGGGGTTTTCATGGCTATAGTTGGTAGTGTAGGAAAGAGGTGAAAGCATAGGTGATGAAGGGTTGGAAAGAGGTGATGGTGTAGGCGAGGAAAGGTTGGAAAGAGGCGGACTTTGGCTTTCGGAGTTGAGAGTTACGTATGGAATTTCATATGGAGCATTCTAGAGGGGTGTTACGGCTACCCATCGATCATAAGGCCGTATGGTGCCCGTAAGTGGATGATGTTGCTTGCTGGTTTTGGAGCCACTAATCTCTAGAACCAAGAGGGTAGGTGTTATGGTCGTAGTGTTGGCCGTAACAAGGCGTAAGGTGACCGTAAGAATTAAAACTTTGGCTATGACTTTTCGAAAGAATTATTGGTTGGAAATGATATGTCCACCTTACATCGTAAGCTTGTCCGTAAAGTGGTGGTGGGCTGGCCGTAAGGGTAAGGGATGTTCTCAACTCTTTTTTTAGAATTTTCAGGGACGGAGTCCAGAGCATCTAGTTTCTCGATAACATCTTCCAACACAATATCCATGTATTCTAGGTGAGCAATAAGCTCTTGCCGGGAGTCTTCTAACTCAACACTTGAAGTTTCAGGAGCTTATGGCTATCATGAAGTTCTTCGAGTTTGCGTTCTAATATGGATCCAACAAGTGCTTGTTGTCCAATAACTAGGCTCTTTGAAATTTTTTCTTGTGTTGTTGGTGCGGTAGCTTGTGTAGAAGCTTGAGCTTGAGTAGGGATGAGATCTCTAGGTGAGAAATTTAATCTTTAGAATTGTGAGAAATTTCTTTGTGGGAGGGGGGAAGTCTTGCGTAGGCATTATCCCTTTAATATTCTCTTTAATTTCTCAAATATTTGACTTGTTTCAAGGCTTCATATTAATTCATGTGTTCATTGAAGTTTGAACAATCATTTATCTCATGACATGTGCCATTGTAAAATTGACAATTCACATGTGCCCTTGCAAAATTGACAATTCACATTTTTTTTGGTAATGAATACGGAGGACTATCACCCTGACCGTAACTTTATTTGTAAAAGAAAATAGCTAACAAGAATAGCCCGACGGGCCGCAACTCCGCGGGCATCGTTCTTCAAAAGATGAACTAAAGAAACAGGAGGATTCTGGATAAAAAAAAAAAAAACCAACAGGATAAAATGAAGCAATGGATGCCATATGATCGGCAAGGGCATTAGCTTCCCGGTAATTCCTACGAATGAAGCCTTGGCATCTTGATACCTGACTGAAGAGCGGGTGATACTGAGGGACGGAACGGAGCACAAGATTAACGACCAACTCCGAGTCAATCTCGATGATGACTCTACGAAAACCCTTTTCCCAAGCTTGGTAAAGGCCCATGGTAAGACCCCAAAGTTCCGCCATTGGAACCGAACAGGAACCAATATTCATTACATACCCGCATAGCCATTGACCATGCTTGTCTCTGAACAACCCCCAGCAGACGCCAACCCGACGGCTCTCCGGACAGAACTATCACAATTAAGTTTGATCCACCACTCCAAGGGAGCACACCAGAGAATATCCACGTCAATGGTAGATTTAGGGACCTTAGATCTTTATAAGCGTTGCATGACCAACCTTATACTTTAGACGTAAGATTTAATCAAAGACACCCTATTGCTGAGTATCGTCGAGCCTCGAAAGACACATTCATTTCTCCATTTCCAACAGTACCAAATCGTAACTGCAAAGTAGACATTCCATGGAATATCTTCAAGTGAAATAGTAGTGCAAGACAAATTACTACCAACCCAGACCGAAAAGTCTTGGGAGAAGAAGTCAGCCGAGAGGCCGGAGGTAGTAGTAAGTTCCAACTGTGAGCAGCTACCGAGCAGTCCCTAAAAATATGAAGAGCAGTTTCAGGGATACCCGTACAAATTCTGCAGCTACTGTCGTTAGTGAGATGACGACGTGTACGTTCCGCATTCGTGAGTAACCTACCATGCACCAAGATCCACAGAAAGGATCTGATACGTTCCGGGACTGCAAGTGACCATATAGTAGAGAAGATTGGGCCGAGGCTATCAAGTCTGGGAACAACCTGCACAACCGCAGCGGTAACTGAAGAAGACGTAAAGCTGCCATTGGAGGAAAGCCTCCAAGAGATAGAATCAGCCAAAGGAGCTTCGGAAGACAAGGGATTGTCATGATCGATTGTTGAGTCAACAATGGCAATGCTTGCCATATTACATAGAACCTGGGCCGGGAGAAAGGGCTGATACGATTCCAGTCCCACCCTAGACTGTCAATCCAGTAGTGACAATAAAATTCACGGTATTAATGTTGTTGATATCACAATTATTGACAACACAGGTGTTGACAACAGTAGTTTACAATATCAATGATGACAATAGATAGGTGACAATACCTTTGATGTCAACATAGTTGATTACAACACAATTTTTAAAAAATGTAAAAAAAATATTTTATATTTTTAATCCTTTAAAAAAATTATCAAAAGATAAAAGTTAGATTCTACATTTCATAAATCCATGTGATCAAAAATTAAATTGTGTCATTCTTAACTTTAAAATTCAATTCTTAATTTCATCTTTTTGTACAAACCAAAATGAACCCTTAAAATCATCTTTTTCCATTGATCTATCTTTTGGCCACGTGCTAAAACAACAATATGTATTACATTGTTATTTGAACTTGCATCCATGAAAAATAATGGATGCATTATGATGAGCTCCATCCTTTTACACGTACGTATTGAATGAAACTTGGTCACAATGCATGATATATGGATGGGCAATGCCCTTTCAACAATTTTGGAGGTACGAAGGTAGGTGACAAGCATGACCGTTGGTTCCCTATTTCCAAGCCACTAATAGTGTACCAGCAGCAGAACAATCAAACACTACTTGTGTCCTCACTTTTGGGTTCTTTCTCGCAAGAATAATTCCATGTTTTTTTAATTTGAAAATCCCTATATGTTGACTTAGCGAAAAGATGGTAGAAGGATTTGATTAGGGTTGTAATACCAGATAAGTTATTCGGGTTCGACTCGAGTTCGTTCACTTTCTAAACGAGTCAAGTTTGAGCACATTTTAAAGCTCGTATAAATTTTAGGTTCGGCTCGTTCGTGTAAAGCTCGACTCGTTTGACTAAAATAACATTATAGGAGCATTATTTTAGCCGAGCTACTCGGGCTCGGCTCGCCAAAAGCTCAGCTCGAGCTCGTTTAATTTCTAAAAGAGCCAAGCTTGAGCACATTTTAAAGGCCCGTATAAATCTTAGGCTCGGCTTGGGCTCAGCTCGTTTATAAACGAGCCAAACTTGAGCAAGCCGATGCTCGGCTCGTTCGCTCGTATTACACCCCTAGACTTGATGGACCTCCCTTCTTTGTGTGGTTGTTGGAGCGAAGAGATGTAAAGAGGAGCTGATGGACCGCTCTTCTTTGTTGTTTATTCAGTTGGCGATAATTACACGCAGGTAGGTTCAGCATTAGGGGGTCGGTAGGTTAGCGTCATGGGATATTGATGGCGACGATGATTGTTGATGGGCAATCGGATTTGTGGTTTAGGGTTTAGATGACGACAATATGACGTCAACCAATTGGCGTCCTAGGGTGCCGGTAAAACATCTCTATTCAATAAGCCTCAATATCAACGGTAAATAAGTTTTAGGTTAGCTCTCTTGGAGATTTATATGCAAACCTAAAATTAGTTGTCAATTGTCATGACTCATGAGTTGTTAAAGTAACCACTTTGTATTAAAATCTGTATGAAGTGAAGCTCAACTTACAACCTACAAGTCACAAAACGAAAGAAAAATGAAGTCTAAAGAAGAAGTTGGGACTCATCTGCCCATTCTGTGATGCTAAGTTAATCATTAAGTTTCAATGACGTCAGACTCTAAGACTCGATACTTATAAACAGGCATAGATGCAATGTATTTTCTGAATTCTGATGGAGCACTTTCCAGCTGTTTTCTATACTTTATTCTTTTTAATAATCTGAAAATTAGAATATCGACCCATTTAAATCATTTGTACAGATAATCTTAACAAATTTATTCATCAATTTCGGAGTTCATTATTTTGTACAAGAAAACCGAGCAGGTTCAGTTATAGTTTGGACCTAAAATTGATTCGTGATAATATATAAATCGAAAACGACTTATTAGGATCGATTGAGGTTTTGGACCTAAAAATACATTTACTAGATATCACAGGGGAAGACAAAAAAACAATGAGAAAATTGGTGTAGAAGGGCCCTTTGTGTATCCATGATACAAAATAGGCCCCTCTATTTTTCTTCCAGAAAATAAAGCTAAAAGAAATTATAAAGCATGGTTAATAAGGTAGCTAGTTAAGGGCAAATTAGTAATGTAGCATAATAACTGCCTAAAATTTAAAGATAATTAAATTTAAAAAAAGGCAATTGTGTGATACGGATCTGGCGTTCCTTCTTCTCTCCTAATCATTTCATCCAAAAAGGAAGCGTCATTCTACAGCTCCATAGTATCGTGCGATTCTGCAACTGCAACCTCCATCTTCAAATCTTCAACTTCGACCTTCTTCAACATCTTCGCTGATCTATTCTTTGTTTAATGACAATCAATCCTTGTAAGTATTCCAAATTCTCTCAACAATATACCATTTTAATGGCTTCGATTTTCGTTCAAATCGAAAACAGTTGATGAACGTTTTCCCTAAAATCCATACTCAAAACCGCCATTGTTGATCTGTAACTACATGGCCTTAATTTTGAAATTATCCATTTCTGTGAGATTTATGTATTCGAATCAACAGTGATGAAAGATGATGTACATAATTTTAAGCAGATACATAAAAATCAACGCCACATAAATTTAACAACTACATAATATTAGCAGGTACATAAATTATGTTCGTCACCTTCGTCATTACTGATACATAAATTTAACAACTACATAATATTAGCAGATACAAAAATTATGTTCGTCACCTTCATCATTACTGACACTCAGCACATAAAAATCAACGCCACATAAATTTAACAACTACATAATATTTAGCAGATACATAACTTATGTTCGTCACCTTCGTCATTACTGACACATAAATTTAACAACTACATAATATTAGCAAATACATAAATTATGTTCGTCACCTTCATCATTACTGACACTCAGCACATAAAAATCAACGCCACATAAATTTAACAACTACATAATATTTAGCAGATACATAAATTATGTTCGTCACCTTCGTCATTACTGACACATAAATTTAACAACTACATAATATTAGCAGATACATAAATTATGTTCGTCACCTTCATCATTACTGACATACATAATTTATGTATCTGCTAATATTATGTAGTTGTTAAATTTATGTAGGGGACCACGTTTACAAGGAAATTATATTTGATATCCTAACAACATCCTAATTTGTAGGGGACCACGTTTACAAGGAAAGTGTATTTGATATCCTAACAATATCCTAATTTGTAGGGGACCACATTAAATAACCATATTTATTTAAAAATTTGCCACATCATATTAATTTGTAGGGGACCACATTAAATAACCATATTTATTTAAAAAATTGCCACATCATATTTTTTATTTCCAGCAGGGGTATCAATTTATTTGGGAATTAATCTTTATCATAAAATTACTAGGGCCTACTTTATCTACATTTTTACAAAAAAGACTAGTTAATCTACATTAATACATAATTAGCCTACTTCCCCTTTTATCTCAAAAACAATTAACTTGCACAAAGATCAAAATTCCAGATATGAGAAGAGTTATTGATTCAACAAGTGATTAAAATAATTAAAATCACATGATACAGAACAATATAATTAATTCAATAATATAAGCCTCATTGTCACTCTTGAACTTGAGTAACTTGGCCCATTATCGTCGTTAGATTCCGATTTAGTTAAGAGGGTTACGTGAGAGTAAGTGGGACACCAAAGCGTTGAGGGTCGAGGAGAATAACAAAGGTTGTGAGTAGCACCGACTAAATTTGAGGAGTAGCACATGAGTGACGAATAAGAAGTCAAAGAGTGGATGGATAATGAGTCGAGTTTGCTAGTGTGAATAGGTTATGTTACATTTGTGTCATATATCTGAGATCTAGAGGAGAAGTGAAGGGTTTAATCAGATTTATTCTCGTCGAAGACATTGGAAGAGATAAAGAGTCACAAAGAGTTAAGGGGATATTAGGCTAAATGGTTTGAAGGTGCCGAGATGCCACTAGCTTAAAGTCTTTGAGTACGTATACAGGTGTATATAAAATCGGTTCAAATCGTTTTTAGACCAAACTGAACCTAAAACCGATAATCAATCTGTAAACCGAACCATTTATAAACGGTTTATGATCGCTTTGGATCGAAATCGTCAGGTTCGGTTCGGAACCGATTATGCTCGGTCATGACTTAAATTACGTTTCTAGTCGTACTCATATCAACAATTAAATTTTCTTTTCTATAGCACTAGTTTATATCCCGCACCTTGTGCGGGTATATTTATATATTTAATTTTTTTTGAATAAAATGGCATCAAGTTGTGTATGTGGGTAAGGTGCGGGTGTATTTATATATTTAATGTTTTTGAATGAAATGTCATCGAGTTGTGTAAGTGAGAAGTAATGATATATTAATAAAAAAAAATTAATTAAATATTTCTTTTTATTTATCACTAACAAATAAATTATATAAAAAAATATATATAATTTTTGTCTTACAATACCTTACATCTAGATCTTTCGGCATGAGAAATGTTTGTAGAAAACACATAAACAAACACCTTACTTTTTATAAAATGTTATATAAGGTAGTTTGCTCAAATTTATATAACTTATAATATAGGTTGCAAAAAAAAATCAATTATAGAGAAGTTTTTTCAACTGAACAATATCGTAGATTCACTTTACAAGCAATTAAATCGTTTAGTTAACTTGGTTATTGTCCACAAATATCACAATGATATAAAGGTTACCATTTTTACTTATTGTGTAAAAAGAGAAATTAGAGTATAAATTTTGGAATATCTTTTAAAATTAATGGTAATTTAATTACTAATTTGAAAAGAAAAAATAGTTAAACTTTGAAATACAGTTTCTTAATAGAATTTAGATATTATCTTGCTATGAAACAGTGAGCTTAGAAACAAAATATGTTTTAACTTGTTTGATATGATCAAGTCATATAAAAATTTGTGATTTAGTTGCTAGGGTGTAAACGATAATGTTTATAAATATTTGTAACAAACTGATTATGTTAATTAATATTATTCAGTAACAAATCGGATTAAAAAATTATATATTTTTTAATATTGTTTATAAATATTTATTTTAAACTAATTTGGTTGTTAAGCTGATTTTTTTTCATTAATTTTATAAATTATTATGTAACAACCCCTATTTGTTAAGCTCAATTTTTTAAGAAAAGTTTTATAAATATTTGTAACAAACTGACTATGGTAATTAATATTAGTCCGCAACAAATGAGATTAAAAAGCTATAGATTTTGCAATATCTTTTATAAATATTTATTTAATAAAAAATGATTGGTTGTTAAGCTGAATTTTTTTAATTATTTTTATAAAAATTATTCCGTAACAAACCGTTTTTATTAAACTGAATTTTTTTTAGAAAAGTCTTATAAACATCTGTAACAAACTGATTATGTAATTAATATTTTAGAAAAAATTTAGCTTTAGTGAAAAAAATCTTATGATTTAATTACTGAATTTTAAAAAATTTAATTGTTAGAATAAATCTCAAGCCGTCACGTCAGCTATAATGACTTCTGTTTTAGAATAGATATATAGAATATATAGATGGGATGATATTTGAAAATAATTGATAGAAAATATTTTCATCCTTGCGGATAATGCTGAGAAAATCAAATTATTTACATTTTAAGTTGGAAATAACTGGAGTTAATATTGTTTGTATGTAGGTAGAAAGTCGGCAACTTGATTATGCTTGAATTCGATCTTCATCCATCCCCTTTTCTTGTGGCTTATGAAATAATATAAACGTAAGTTTAACTTATAAGTTTGTACTCTCAAACGCCTGATTTATGTTGTTTATTTTCTATAGTCTTTATAAACTCGATAATCTTCATAAACCCATGAACAAGGAATTTTAAACAAATTAGTACATCGCATCGTGTCAAGTATGAACCGTTAACTTCCGGTAAACCGAATAACATTGAGGGTTTATACGTGTAACGTTTGTAAAAGTGATTTCTCTATGATCGACGTGAAATAATTTAAAAAAAAAAAGTTTACTTGGATCGATTTCGAGACTAGTACTCAACTCAAATCTTGAAAACTAGTCAATACAAATATCTAGAATTCTCTTTTTTGGAAATATGATGTATGCAACATCAGTTAGTAACTCGATCGATTCCAAAGGATGCAATACAAGCCTGCGTGAACTAAAAATCTAATAACGAATCCACCGATGATACATTATGAGTCCAAAACCCGATATATATAAGTAATTAACAATAGAAGTAGTTTGGTCCATCAAAACATAAATTTTCTCTTTTTTGCTTGCAGGAGTTGTTTGAATTAGGGGTGGACATTTTCGGTTACTGATCCGATCCGACAATTTTATAAAAGTCTGATCCGATTCTAGAGAACCTGGATATCTGACAGTTTTATTCGGATCGTATATCTGATCCGAAGATCCAATCAGAATATCTTATCCGAGTATTTATTCTTAGAATAGTCGGATATATCTGATCTGACGTTTCACTCAAACCTCAATCCGTATCTGATCCGATGATCCAAAAAAATATTTCCGGATCGGATCGAACTCGGATCACCAATTGTCGGATAATTTTGGATTCGGATTTTTCTGGATCGGATCTTCGAATTAGTCTAATCGGATATTTTTCTCACCCCTAGTTTAAACCAAGCACGTAACTACTAGCTAGTACTATTCACCTCACTTTCCCCTCATTGATTGGTTGATGAAAAAAGATGATAAATATCAACAAGCAAACTCTTTTGATTAGTAGACACAAGTTCCCTTCAATGAAGAAGCCATTAATGTGACATTTAACCAATTGATAGAAGAAGCCAAAACCCAAAAAGAGAGAGTGGTTAAAACTCACCAAAGCAAAACTCACCAATCCTTACAAACTCTTATCATATTATCAATACGTCGGAAAGTAAAACACCTTCCCATTTCCCAATTCATATCCCCACACAACCATTGCATGTACAATTGCCAAGTGCTTCATCATCCTTCTCTCTCATTTATCTCTTCTGTTCCCAAGCCCATACACAATCTGCAACACACACAACTCCATACTCGATCATTCAAGCCAACTTCAATTCCTCTATATATATAAGGACTTCGCTACAACAATCCCACATCGACCCCATTTCATGGAGTGTTCTTCTGATAACAATAGGGTTTTCCCTTGTATGTTTTGTGACAGAAAGTTTTACAGCTCACAAGCTTTAGGTGGCCATCAAAATGCTCATAAGAAAGAAAGAAGCTTAGCAAGAAAACCCAAAAAGCCGATTTCTTCGAATCATTATCCTTATCATACATTTCCGCCATTGCAGCAGCTTTCTTCTGCTCTTCCGTTTCTTATTGTACCTGGTCATGGTCATCATCAGTTCATTAGCACTGGTTCTCCTATGTACATTGGCGGGTTTAGGCCTTTCCATGGTCACCGGTTTTCCGGACCGGGCTCGGGGTTTCGGTATGAGAATGTGATGGGGTGTACCCGTTGTGTTGTTGTGGAGGAGGGGGGTGAAGGTGGTATTGTGAAGATGAAGAAGCAGGAGAATGTTATGAGATTAGAGAGTGATGATGATCATGTTGTTGGTTGTAAGAAACTTGATTTGTCATTGCACTTATGAGGAGTTTTGTTAATGTTAGTTTTGAATTTGGTTTGATTCATTTTGCTGTCCTCCAATTGATTCTCTCAATTTTGGGTTATAATTTTGGAATGATTGGAAGACAAAAGAAAATGGAGATGATTATACTTTTGTAAGATTAAATAAGAATACAAGAAAGTGAAAGAAAGGAAGAACCATTCCATGTTAATATCATCTGAAATTGAGATTGCTTATACAAAATTATACTAGTATCCCGAAGATACAAGACAAGAAAGTCTCGTCTTATGACGATGACGTAAGAAAATAAGTTGATAAAAGTCTGAAATTAAGATAGACGATAAAAAAAAAAATGAAACTTTATCCGAACTCGGACGTATCATGACATTCACATAGTAACCGAGTGCGGATAGTGTGTGAAGCGTTAGTTAGAGTGCACCTCTTCATTTGGCTTGTTTCATCATAATATTTTAACCGACATGGTATACTTGTTATTTGGAGATGGTATTGTGCGCATCATTCAATTTAATAACTTCAAAATATTTATCGGCTTGAAACTCAACTAGAGTTCACATCCATCTCTGATATTGTACGGCTGTCAATCGACTGACGTATGAATGTTCCTTCAACCTCTCGGAAAGTGTGGTTGTACACTACACGAAACATAAGCCTTAATATATATTGTTCAATGTTACAAATGGGGAAGAAATTAATCTAGTTCGTTATATTTGTATCCTCCAACGGAATCATTGTATCTTCATTTTCGTGTATCTACATTTTTCGGTATGGAGAATTTGAGAGGTCACTCTTTTACATGTTTCACAAACATTTGTAGGATTTATATAACCGAACAAATCCAACGTTCAAATTTAACGGTAAAAATCATTAAAATACATCACCGTTAGTCCATTACACAAAATTTATTTGAGGTACAATATTTCGCCTTAAAGTGCAGCCTGCGTGGTATATGGGCGTCAATGTCAAATTTGATGCTCGGTCTTACGACGTGAATTCTCAATAAACGTCATATTGGTGTTTAGTAAACGGGTCGTCGTGTACCTACCGATTCCAATATACAAACATTATTTATTGAACAGATAGGATAATAATCCAACTCTGAGAAGAAAAAAATAGTAAAACAAACGTACACTTATCAAGAAACAATCAATCACGAGGAAAACACAGAAATGATGGTATATCCTTTGCTTAACTTTGCAGCTAAAAATATGGGCTTTCTTTGTTTCTTTCGTGCCTATAACATACATAAAATCATCTGTCTGAAGTCATTTTCTGTGGCAGTGGATCAACCATCAGCTCCATTACAAGGGCGGGGTTGGTATGCATACCATTGATAAGGATACTCTATTTTATAAATGAAAATTATTTGTAGGGAAATTTTGATTGATTCCCTATACTTTATATTATTTTTTATTATGTCTACACGTTTTTTAATATTAGGATAGTATTTTGAACTTTATAATTTTTCAAAATATACCATATCATTATTGTAAGATAATATTTCGAGAGTTCAAGAAAAAGTTATTCAGTTAAAAAGTTATTTAGACATTCAAAATGCCTATTAATAATAATTAGTAAGCAGTAATTATTATTTCTTTTCTCAAAATGTTAACATGTGGATAATAGAAAGCTCGTGGACATTACGTGGATAGCATCGAGATTTTCCTTCTGTTGTGATTCGTTTATTTTTTTAATATTATTTTTAGTATGAGGGAAGGGATTGGGGTACTGGAACGTTCCTAGCAGCTACAGTGGTCGCTAATAGAAACGATAGGTGGGGAAGTCATCATGACAAGGTAGTCCACCTATCATCCGGCCGCCGGAGTATATCATTCTAAATGAGATATTCGACAACTTGTGGAACATTAACATGGACAATAAGAATAAACTTTTATGGGACAACAAAAGCATACAAATAGTTTTTAACTACCACAAACGCATACAAATAAAACATATTGTCACCAATCAAAAATCTTTACTTTATGTTTCATTTTAATTGTGTAAAATAAAATTATATTATTCATTATTCAATAAATGGATTGCCAATTAGTTTTTAACTACCACCGAAAGATTTTGGCTTTTATATGAACTAGGTGAGGTTCGAGACATCCTTGAGTGTGACTTTTAGGTTTTTGTGGCGTTTGTGGATGTGTTGGTTGTTCTCAAAATATGGTTGTGTGGTCGACGTATGGGTCTTCATGCTTTGAGTCGTGAATGTCGTCAGCCTAATGGCTCTATTTCTTCCTTTGGTGAGGATGGTGGATACATTGTGGGTATCTCGAGGTTGGTTGTGGGTATCTCGGGGCCGATTATTGGAGATCGTGTTGTTTTTGATGGTAGAGGTATGATGTTTGATGCATATATGTTGGAGACAGTTATGCGCGTTCCTATTACTATTGTAAAAACATCTCCCATAGTTGTCGTTTTAGCTTCTCTCAAGCGTTGTTGAGTGCTCTCTTGTAGGTGGTTGCTAAGCCATGGTGTCTAGCTTCTTGAGTTATGTTATTTTTACTTCCTCGGTGCACACTACATGTGTTTAGGTCTATGAGCTGGCGACACGAAAGATCGGAAAATAGAAAGTCGATACAAGATCAAAGAATTTTGCAGGCGTTGTCGACATGGATAGAGGTTGAGGGTGTTTTGAGTACGTCTTGTGTAAGCTTTGTTAAACGCTTCTGAACATAGGCCTTTTGTGATAGTGGATGGTGGCTCGGGCGATAGATTTAGTCTAAGAGGAACCCTAATATCAAGCAATGTCTCCGCAAGGTTTTAAATGAGTATTTTACGGCCGTTGTTAAGACTTTGTGTTCTTCTAGAGTAGCTCCTTATAGTGAAGAGACTTTGAAGGTGCTAGATGCCAAACACCCCTACAAGTCTCCCTTCTAAGACTTGTAATATCTTTCATGAACTGCCCCTCGTTGTTGGTGTCGATTTTATATTTAAAAGCATTAAGTCCTTTTTCAAAGGAACTTCTTGTGGTAGATATGGATTGAAGGTATAACACATCTTAAACGCCATGTGTGGTGAGGGTTATTTGGTTGTCATGGGTCTTTTGAGAGCAATTACCTCAATGATTAATATGTGGTTGGGAGCTAGGTGTTCGTTGAGTTTGACTAAGTTTGTGGCTTTGACTCCTCTTATGTCGTTGCTGAAGCTTGACAAATGTGTTCGATCCATTGTTGTGGGTATTGTATTGGGCGGTTGTTGTCTAAAGTAGTCATGAAGGGAGTGTGTAAAGTTTTATTGGAGATCTCCAGTTAGGAGTTGATATTTCAAGTGGTGTAGAGGTTATTCTACATAGTGTTAATAGAGTTTTGAGTGAGCGTTATGTTGATGACTCTCTGGCTATGTTGACAATGGATTTTTCTAAGGCCTTCAACTTGGTTGACAAGACTTTTATGCTTATAGAGGTTAGAGAGATCTCCGTATATCTCTTTATGGGTTAATTTCTTGTATGGCCAGGTCGTCGAATTGTAGGAGATAGATTTATTTGGTCGGTTACTGATGTGCAACAAGGGACCCCATGGGCCACTCCTTTTTTCTCTTGTCTTGCACCCACTTTTGCATAGGATCAAGGATAATTGTAAGCCTCTTCTACACGCTTGGTATTTTGATGATGGTACAATTATTGGTCGGTCTGAGGAGGAGGCTAGTACTTGGTATCATTCGTGATTTTAGTCCGGGTTTAGGCCTCGAGTTGAATATTCACAAAATTGAGCTCTTTTGGCCTTTGTGTGATGGGTTAAAACTTGGAGATGGGCTTTTCCCACAGGGCATTGCAAGGTCGGAGATGGGTTTTAAGTTGTTGGGTGCGGCAGTGATTAGAGACGACGGTTTATTAGAGAGCTTGTTATGAAAAGTGTTGTTAAGGCGGTTGAGTTGATGCATCTTCTTCCACAATTGAGGGACCCGCAAAATGAGATCCTCCTACTTCGTTCTTGTATGAGTGTTGCTAAGATGTATTTTGGCCCGAGGACTTGTCATCCGGAGCATTGAGAGAGTGCAACAACTTATTTTATGTTGGGCTCCGTGGATCGGTCGAGGATATTGTGGTTTCTGCGAGCCCTTTTGTGGGGATATTATGTGGTGACTTGCTTATCTGCCTATTCAGTATGGGGGTCTTGTGTTATACTCTGCTATGGAGGTTTCTTCCTTTGCTTATGTTGCCTCTGAGGCCCAGTCTTGGGTCCTTTAAGAGCACATTTAACGGGAAAATGGAGTTGTAGATATGGTCTTCATGTTTGATGGAGCTTTAGGCAATCTTTAGTCTTCTATTTATGGTTTTGATCTTTCTATTTTATTGCCAAAAACACCGTATCCCCTAAAGTCAACACGCTTTGACAAGTGCTCTTTTTGGTAAGATCGTGCAAGAAATGAAAATTGTTTTTTTATTTGACCCTAAGTGGTTTTTAAGTGTCTACAATCAACACATAACCAATATTTCCTTCTTGTCATACTCATTGATGGGCTTGGATAGTGTATGTCCCTAGTTGAGTATCACTCGATCCTTAAGTATCACCTTATGATTCATCTATACCCGGTTGATGAGATTTGTCATATGCCCAATTGTTGAAGAGTTTTGGATGCTTTTGAGGAGCAAGTTGTTCATTGTAAGGAGATATATCATCCGTCATGTTTTGTGTGATGTGTTTATGAGAGTTTGGGTTTCAATTAAATAGGAGACGCATGCGACCTTCTTGACTGCTCCATGTGAGAGAAGGTCTACATTGATGCCGACAAATGTCTTAGTGTTTGGATGAGTGGGTGGAAAACATGCTTGTATTGATTTAACGGGGGTTTCCCCAATTGTTTGTTTGGGTCGCGGGTCTTTTGTGGTTGGTAAGACGGTTCTTAATGCGGCATCTACTAAGGTGACTAAACATGAGAGGGCTTGCGATGAAAACCAACATGTGTTTCTTTTGTTCGCTTTTGACACTTTTGGTTTTCTTGCGCCCGACGTCGTTGGAGTTTGAATAGAGTGCAACGGGTCTTGCATGGTAACATTATATCTCCTATGTCTTCTAATGTTCTTTTTAGAAGGACCAAATCTGCTATTAAAAAGAAGTTGACAGCACAACTTGTTATCCGTCTTCTTTTTAACTTGATGTAAATTATATTATATTTTTATTAATATTTTGTCGAGTCATACCATGCCGGCCCTTGTAAATATAGTTAAAAAATACGTTAAACTTCATTTTATTTCATTTCTTTTTTATCTTCATCCCACAAAATAATCTTATCATCTTTACCATAGTCACTCATCTATTTGTTCATTCATTTCAGGCTACCTCCTTTAAACTTCATTGTATTGGGCCTGTTACGGCCCAAAAATATCAAATCGCCCGGCCCGGTGCGAAACTTAAGGCCCACATTTTCGACCAGATTTTGGCTTGTTATCAAATCGCGGGCATTGTATAGGTTTTATTTATCGACAAATTGTTACAGATGACTTTTTTATGAAACTTATCATATCGAATTAAATAAATACCGAGAGGAACGCGTAGGTAAATTCAATATATAATATTTTTGGATATATAAATAAGGGATCATAATTAACACAAAAGTTAAAGATGATAAGCATAAACCATTTCAATGTTATAAAATTAGGATAATTAATCTTATTTTAAATTTGAATATAATTTCAAATATTAAAAATGGATAAAAAAATTTTTATCAGGATATGTTAATAAAAATATATACTTTTCATGAGATACAAAAAATATATTAACTTCAAATTTTCATTTATTCTAAATATAGATGATTTATTTAGGACAGTTTTGTAACTATGCCTTTTTGATAAACTAGAGTAGTAACTAGGCTTTTTAATGTTTAAATTAAATAAATATACTCCAACTAAGCATGTCCATGGGTCACGGGTGACCCGTGACCCGACGGGTACGGGTTCCCCCGGCTCGCGGGTACGGGTAAAGGTCATGAGATCCTTACCCGTCGACCCGCTCGGTCGACCCGGATAACGGTCAAAAATTTTTAAAAAAAATCCCCAACGGTTATATAGCCGTTGGGTTAGCCGTTGTAACGGCTACATTATTAAAAAAAAATTATATTCACTCTTTCACCGATTCATTTCAATTCACTCTGAAGATGTAATAATAAATTCTAGGAAGCAACTTACTATATGGAAGCCTCCACACTCTCACAAGAAGGAAGAACGATTTTAATCATGGCTAATCTGAATGCTAGACCAAACTATATCATGCAAAGCTTCATGCTCTCATCCTACATACATAAAGAACTAGATCAAATCAACCGCACTTTCTTTTGAAATAAAGGACCCAAACATCACCCTCTCATCAGCTGGGACAAAATCTGTAAACCGAAAAAGTGCGGAGGAGTGGGTATTAGAAAAGCAGAAGATATGAATAAGGTCCTCCAAATGAAATTACTATGGAAAATTATGGAAGAACCAAACAATATATGGGTTAAAATAATAAATGAAAAGTACCTCAAAGACACATTATTATGGAACTATAAAACCCAAAAAAACACCTCCTGGCAATGGAGAAGACTAATGAATCTCCGACCTAAATTTGAAAATGGATTCAGTTGGAACGTTGGGGATAGTAACACTATTAAATTTTGGAAAAATAAATGGGTGACAGATCAACCGCTCATCAAACTTATTGAGAACAGAAGTAACATTGATGAAAATGAATTAGTGAGTGACTACATCATAGAGAATAAATGGAATACCCGAAAACTGGAAATGGAATTAGGCAATCTCCTTCCACAAGAGATTATGACCACAATCAAATCATACCAACTTCCAAAATCATTTATCCGGCCTTTATTGGGCAGCCTCGGATAAGGAATCGTACACTACAAAATCAGCCATGGACCTTATCCACAAGAACAAAGGGCTCAAAGCCAATCCAAATGAGTTGATTTGGGCAATGGATATCATGCCCAAAGTTAAAAAGTTTATTTGGAAACTATCGATGGACGGACTCCCAACCAATGAAAACCTGGAGAAACAAAGAGTATCAGTGCCCATGCAATGTGTTCTCTGTAATCACCCATATGAATCAGCAAAACATTTGTTCTTCAACTGCCCTTTCATATTGGAGAATCTTCACAATACCAATATTAAGATCGAGCTCCAACAGGTAATCAACTCTAACCAGAAAATATCAAGCTTGGTCAATTGCATAAAAGATAAGCTAGACGGCAACCAATTGGTTCAACTAGCAGTTACGTGGTGGAATGTGTGGACCGAAAGAAACCAAAATATCTTTAGTAATAAGAAAATCCAAAATATTGGGGTACGAGTACAAGACCAAATAAGGAGCTGGCAGGATGCTAATAAAAGAAAGAACCAAACAAAACAAAAAAGTGGCCAAAAGCAATAGGAAAACTAGAAATATTCAATGGCTAAGACTTGAAAATGGATTTGTCAAGTTAAACTTTGACGGATCTAAACGTGATTATGGGGAGTCAGCCTTCGGTTTCATTTTAAGAAACGAACATGCATCAACCATCTCCCTAGGCTACGGACAGTGTGGGAACATATATGTCCTTCATGCTGAAGCATGCACGCTACGGGAGGGTTTGATCAGAGCATGCGATCTGGAGATCAATAAACTTGAGATTGAAGGTGATAATCTTACGATTATCAATTCCATTAAACAAATATGGAAACCCCATGGGAACTTGATCTCATCATGTCAGATATTACTAATATTTTGGTTAGTTTTCAGCAGGTCAGGATACAACACGTCTTTAGGGAAGTCAATAGTGTTGCCAATAAGCTCGCAGATTTGGGACACGACTATCCACTAGGTTGCGCATTGATCCCCTCTCAGGTGGTGGATTTCATCCGGAAGGATGCTCTAGGTTGGATAGTCTCGAGAAGATGATCCAACCTAATCGCTTACCGTACAATATCAAAAAAAAAATCATTTATTCACTCTCTCAATCTCTCCATAATTTCCAACTCTTACATTCAATTACTCTCCTAATCTCATATTCTCATTCTTTATTTTGTTATTAATTTTTCATTTTACTACTCTTACTACTACATTCTATTATTCATAAAAAAAAAATGTCTAGCCGAGGAAGACGTTCCGTTAGCGGCCCCGGTCCTTCATCCGGCGAAGGTGTTAGCCAAGGATGTCATTCCGTTAGCGGTCCTCCAACCGGTTCGGATTTAAGGCGGGGCTTATTAAGTGGAGATCACGAGATCCTCGGGAAGGAGGATATCAACATGGAATCACCTCCTTTCTCCAACACCCAAGAATCCGAGACCCAATTCCCGGAGGACCCGGAGGAGCCACCGTTGAACAACACTCAACTAACGGCGGCGGTCTTCCGATTTTGGTTCACAAAAGGTGCTCCCGATGCCAACGGGGTTTACTATGCCAAATGCAATTTTTGTTCGACACAATACAAGCACAAAAAGGGAGAAGGCTACGGGAACTACAAGAGGCATATTCAGAACAAGCATCACGAAAAAATGGGATTGGCACGAGGGCAAACACAACTTACCGGGTACGCATCTACCTCTAACCAACCTCCTTCTTTATTTACATATGATCATGCTTCTTCTATGGATCCATTTTCGGAAATGTTAGCCGTAGATTCGTTGGCATTTAGTTTTGCACAAAATGTTGGTTTTAATGATTGGATGCAATATCATGCTCAACCCGCATATAAACCGATTTCTTGCCGAACCGCTAAAGAAAAATGATGCATAAATATAAAACTCGTAAAGAAGAATTGATTAAATATTTTATGGAATACGGTGATATTCAAGTTTCTATTTGTAGTGATATTTGGACCGATGGTTTTCAAAAAAATTCATATATGGGTATTACTTGTCATTTTGTTGATAAATTTTGGATTTTAAACAAAAGAGTTTTAGCATTACGAGTTTTCGACGAACAACACACCACCCAAAACATTGCCCGTTTGATTGCAAATGTTTTGGAAGAATATAGATTACATTCATGAGTTTTTTCAATCGGTTTTGACAACGCCTCCGCTAACACAGCTTCCATTAGAGATTTAACCAACTATTGTAAGCCGACGGTTGGAGGTAAATTTTTTCACATTAGGTGTGCTGCTCATATTTTAAACTTGTGTGTTCAAGACGGTTTAACATACGTTGGAGATTTAGTAAAACCTATTCGAAAAATTCTTAATGAACTTTGGTCTAAAAAAAGTGTACGTACTAAATGGTATGCATATTGTAAACAAAATGACATTTATCCTAAAAAATTTCCAAAAGATGTTTGTACAAGATGGAACTCTACTTACAAAATGATTTCCGAATCATATGAATATCAAGAACTTTTAAGTGGTTTTGCCGCACAACATATTGACGGTGATTTTGTTTTCGGTGAATTTTGGGTTTTAGCAAGAGATGTAATGGAGGTTTTTAAATATTTTTATGATGCTACTAACACTCTTAGTTATGTTTATACACCAACTTCAAACATATATTGTTATGTAGCAATTAATATTGCATTTGCAGTTCAACAAGGTCTTTTAATTGATAATATTTCACAAGCTATTTATTCAATGCGAACTAAATGGTTAGATTATTATACAACTATTTCCGATGTTTTTCTTGTTGCATTTGCGTTAGACCCTAGACGTAAAATGGATGGTTTAAAACAATTTTTAGAAAGTTATGATGAATTTTTAGATTTACAACAAGATCCCGATTGCCATGTATCTACCATAATTTCTAGAGTTAGAAAATTATTTGATGAATTATTGGTTCAATATCGTGTTTTCGATCAAGGTCAATCTTCTCAACCCCCTCCTCGTCCTTCATCATCAACTTCATCTAAATTCAAATCAATTGCTAGAGATTTGTTTGGCCCGAAAAGGGCAAAAAACACGTCGAGTTCCCATTCGAAACTCGACGAATATCTAACAATTTCTTTTGAGTTTGCCAATGATGAAGAAGAAGAAGCGGATTTCAACATATTAGAATGGTGGAGCCGACCGGAGAGAATGAGGTTCCCTACCCTCTCAAGGATCGCGGCACAAATTCTCGCCGTTCCTGCCTCAACGGTAGCGGTTGAGCAAACCTTTAGGCGGAGTGGAAAGGTGCTCGATCCGACAAGATCAAACATGTTGCCCGAGACGTTGGAGGCACAAGTCCTATTAGCCGATTGGAGGAAAGCGGAAATGCAAACACAAAAAAACAACCTCTTGGCGAAGGAAGACGACGACGAGCGACAACAAACGCCATCGGATGTATCGGCGGGAGAGTCCGACGACTAATGTAATGGCCAATCGGGGATATAAATAAAGGTAAAAGAACTACGTGGGCTTTGATTCCTCCTCCCGAGAGGATCGTAGGCAACCGGGATTCCGGTTTAAGCCCAATTCTTCCCTTTTTTTTATTATTTAAGTTCAAGCATAATAACAATTCTCCTCTCTGTATTTTCTTTTTTCTTTTAAGTTTAAGTCCAATTATTTTTATTTATTTATTTATTTATATTTGAGGTGGCCAACCCACCGACCCGCCGGGTCTGACCCGTGACCCGGCAGGTTGGCCATTTATACGGGTCCGGGTCACCATTCCCGGACCCTTGACTCGGCGGGTCCGACCCGTGAACATGCTTAACCCCAACCTTTATATTTATTCTCAAACTCTTCACATTCTTTTCTAAAGGGATATATACACTAAACACAAAAGTAAAAAAAAATTGGTAAACCAAATTATTTCAATCCCTCCAAACCCATATAACAAGATTTTTTTTATTATTACTTTAATAAAATGATAAGGTAACTTACTTGGTTATTCGATACATCACTTAATTTGAGTTTTTTAATATAGTTGTTTCAAAGAATTGTATCTTTCAACTTGATTTCCCATAACGAAACTGAAAACTTGCTTTCAGAATCATTTTTTATTATAAAGATATTTCAAAATCTATATATACTACTAAAGCAGTACCCATTTTGTTCACGTGTCAACCTCTAAGGCCGTCCACGTCAGCTTACAGATCAAAATTAACAAACTGATCTATTATAACTCGATTGGTTGAGAAAATCTAACGCAAATCTTCTAACAAGATTTGACACATTTATTTAATTTAAAACTAAATCAAAATTTGCTCCTCTATCTAAATCTAAGTAAAAATGATAATATATTAATGTATAAATATAATACTTGAATAATAATCTTTGTAATAGAGTTTTAATTATGTTTTTTTATTTATTTAAAAAAAATTAATCCTCATATGTTAGTCATATTAATTAATAAAAATAATTTTTACTATAAATTGATATCAAATATATGATTCATGAAAGTGAAAATATAATATTTATTTAGACAATTTCGTACAAAGTGTGGACACTAAACTAGTTTCTAAACTAATATGCATACCAAATAAAGTCGATTAATGAAGTTCATATAAATTATTGGAAAAATATCATGTGTGATTCTACCTAAAGTCGGTGACAGCAACAAAGCATAAACTGTGATTCAACATAAAAACCATGCAATAAAAATATTATATATATATATATATATATATATATATATATATATATATATATATATAT
>BSUD01000001.1:158842899-158853794 GCA_033239045.1 Fagopyrum esculentum
TTTTGTCATATTTAATGAGCAAATAAACTATGTTAAACAGCATAAATTCTTCCTGATTGCTAAATATATATTAAAAAAAAAATAGTGCAAGTATGCAGATGCTAGCCGAAATTTAAGCAGATTGGTTTGACGCCTGCGGGTTTTTAATTAGAGCAGATACATATGCTATTTTCAAACAAAGAAGAAGAAATGGTTATTTTTGGTATAATAAATCTAGATTACACTTATGATGATTGACTTGTTAAAAACTATATTGAATTATAACTTTCAGTTCAGATTATTTATTTTGATTCGTATAGTGTTTAGATCAGTTTTTTTTCCTATCCGTAATCATTTTTAAATGCCTATAATCTTTTGAGGTGGTTCAAAATTTCAAATCTTCCCTCCTTGTAATATAAAACTAGTGTATTAATCGCACCTTGTCCAGGTCATATTTTAAATTCAATTTATAATAAATATTATCATATATTAAATGTAAGGTTCAAAGTATAAAAAAAATTGTTTTTCAATAGTAATAGTGATGATGTGTTACTTCATCTAGAAATACGTTATTTCTAACAAATGAATCTCAACAACTTATTCACTTATTAAAAGATTAAGTTATGAGGGTAACTTATTTTTTTAGAATGCAAACAAACCCCTAGTATTTTACATGTTTTAAGAAAAAATAAATTAATAATAAGTGAATCTTTAATAGGCAGTTAATGAAATATATATTTATTCTGTAAAATGTATTAATTGATCATAAAATAAGGAAACAAGTTAAACAAGGTAAATGTGCTGAGATTTACAATATCAAATATCCACAATTTTCGCAATTAAACTGGAGACGGGAGAAACCTTTCGCCATATCAATTGCGTCATAGCATTCATCTCAAGTTCTCGTCTTCCACCTATTCTTCATCCTCAACATTCTCATTTAATTGCAAATTAAACGGTCGTCTTCACCAGGTTTAAGTTACCAATTGATTCAAAGGATAATCCAAATCTCAGATCAAATAAATTCAGTTTCGCCATAACTAGTGCTCTCGAGGTATCGTCTTCATCCCATTATTCATCCTCAACATTTTCCTTCAAGCGCCTATGAAACGGTCGTCTTCAAAACGTACAAGTTACCAATTTCTTCAAAGGATTATCGGAATCTCGAATCGACTAACTTCAGTCGCCATAGCCAAGTATGATATATTCGGATAGGGGTTGATTATTTACATATGTTGCTGATTATGTACATATGTTGTTGCGGAAATATTACTAACTAACTATATATGTACCAAATATGTAGTTTGTATACATTTGGATAGGAGTTTGATGATACACAAACATATTTTGTGTGTACATATAACATGATGTCGATTAAAATATATATATAGTTTTGTGTTTGTATGTACATATGTTTGTAGTTTCTGGTGATTATGTACATATTTTGTTGCGAAAATGTTATTGACTAACCATATATGTACATATGTTTGCAGTCTTTGCGATTATATACATATGTTGTTACGGTAATCTTACCATAATTGATTCAATATCGTCGTCATGCATCGCAAGTAGGAAATGACGAACATTCCGGAAAATATATTGATTTCCTTAATAAATGGAGATATTTTGATTCCCTTAATAAATGGAGAGAAAGATATTTACTTTTCTGTTTTGCAATAATTAGTTGTTTAATAAATAGAAATAAAGATATTCTGATTTTCTTAATATCTCTTTCTATTTTAATAAATCTTTTTTATATAATTTGGAGGGGCCTATTTTGTACTCATTATTAACTTTGAGCTCTTTATACGTTCATGGTTACAAAACATACATACACCCCCCATTTTATACTAATTGATTTTTCTAAATGATATATAAATCTTCTTATTTAAATCTTTAACTTTTTCTTATTTTTAATAAATTTAAATTGTCTCAGATATATTGTTAACTTTTTTAAAAAAAGTATAATTGTAAAATTTATTAGTTTTTAAGTAATTAAGAAATTTAATTAAGATTTTTAGGTTATTGTTAATTGTTAAAATGACACGTGACAGTTAGAGTTCTTATGGTTAAACACGTGAAATTAAATGTTTCTCATATATATATATATATATATAAAAGGTTATGAAGTACGTTAATTAACTTCGTCTTATATTCTCATAGGTTTTCTTAGACCACCCACAATGGTAGGTTTTAAACTATAAAATATATTAAATCTCTAACTACAATTATAAAATATGTTTAGAAACTTTTCTGAAATCTTCTACTTCCATACAAGGAGAGAGAAATTTCTATGTCATGTGGTTGGTACATGTATCAAACAAAGAGTGATATCTCTTTTTTCTATTTTTAAAGCAATTTGGTTTACACTTAATTGAATATTTTGATCAATATAAATATATTTTGACAAACTTTGTTGTATTTAATATTTATATTTTATTTTTATCTATCTATAGAGTACAATATTGAATATATTTATTTTATGAAGTAATATTCAATATGAGTGATGGTTGGTGATGTTAATATTTATTATAAATATATTTTATTAATTTTTATTTAATAATTTTTATATTTTATTTTTATCTACCCATAGAGTCAAATATGAAATATATTTAGAAGGATAATAAAATATTTTTTAATCTCATGTTGAAAATTAGTAGTTTTATGTATGGTTTCTATTAGTGTACTTGTTTTTTTATATTTTGTATCTTATTTTGCAATTATTATTTTAATGTCTTTGTGTGTTTTTAATTTTTGATGAAGTGTTTATTGGAAATCTTATTTTTATTAGTTAATTATAAATAAAATGAATAATATCAATATTTGAAAAATAATATAAATATGTTGGGTAAATAAATATAGAGTTAAGAGATTGAGAGTTAAGAAACTATGAATGTAGATAAAAAGTAGATGGAGTTTTATAAGCCGATGTGGCAGAGAGAGAAAGTTTAAAAACTTTTGTATAAACTCTTATCATTGTGGGTGGTCTTATCTTACTTTATATTTTGTATTATTTTATGTTAGTTTATTATGAAGTACAGTTTATTATTCTTTTTTTTATCATAACTAGAAGATAAAATTTTGTATTGCGTATATAAAAGATTCAAGTTCAATGAAATGAAATGGGCTTTTATCCTACTTTTATTTACCTTTTTACTAATCACACAATATAATAAGATGTTTGGTGTTATTGTGTAAATTTTAAAAGGTGCGCCGATAATTTTGTAATTTTAGGAAGTACAATGATTTTATTTTTAGGAACACTTTATTAGTTCGATTTTTTGTATAATTCGTTAAAAAAACTTTGTTCTATTTGGCCAAATTTTTTGTACTAATGATTGTTTATACATTTTTATGAGAAAAGATTGTAAGAATTACTTTGTTGGTTCAAAATTTTAGTTCAAATCGTTGAAAATTGATATACTGTCACTATTAGTACTCATATTGTTAGTTCATGCATTTTTTATTATATTTATTAGTTATGCTTTTATGCATTTTCTTGTACATATACATCTTTAAATTAATGGAACAAAATGGTAGAACTAATGATACCCAAATTTTATTAGTACACTTGTTATTATAGTAATTTATGTCAAACTATCCCAATATGATAATAACAAAAACCGGAACCTAGTATATATAAGTTTTGTGGCATTTCATTTATTGGGTCATAACTTGTATGTGCATTTGGACGTGCGACGAAACCTCAAGATGATATTCGGTCCCCAAACATTTGAATGTGAACTTGGTTTTAGGAATGAATATCACGGTTATTATATGCTGAATTTAGATCTAACACAAATAATGAACATATACGGACGTGTGAACCCACATTATCTTGGTCCCGTAATATTTGTAGAAAAACAGAGATACTTTATAAACACGTTATAAAGCGTGAAAACATACTACGGTATCGATTCAACCCTCATAATTCCCATCATCCTATAACCTTACACCTAAAGTTTGAAATTTTGGGATATTTTCATCCAAAATATAATAATATTAGGTAATCAAAAATAGAAAACGCTCTCAAAAGATTAAATAAAAAAACAGCATTAAAGAAATTGTCACCCTCTATTGATGAACCATCCTATAGCGTCCTTTCAGACGATGACATTGACTTCGCCTATAAAACAAATAAAAAATAAATATAAAAATAAAAAAACGGTGTTAAGTGTCTAGACAACTAATCATGCAATAATAAAATAATACATAATCTACTTAACCAGAAAAAGGTTACATAATTGGCCAAGGTTGGAGATTCTCCCCCACCATGTTGCATCTGCATATATCATTCATTGCAGATTTCAAAATAGATATGTATTCAACATTTTTAAAGTATATGTATCGATCAAATGATCATTCGAGCCTGCAAATATAATATAAGTATATAAAATACTTATAACGGCTCAGTTAAGAGACATTTGTCCATCGAATTGGAGAAATCATGTGGCTATAAGCCTAAGTGGGATTAGATTTTGTCACAAATAATACCCATATATGTATACCATCCATCACCCATGTGCTTTATGTCTCTTTGCATCAATTTTGACAACGAAAGCGGGGTCGTATTTATCATATTTACATCTAGATTATCAAACTTTAATTAAGATTAAAAAAAATACAGTGTGAAATTGATTGAAATAAACTACTAGATATTTATATATTCAAATACATCATATATATTGACCATGCTCAATGAAAACCCGTTTTATGATATATTTATATTTCATTCATAAAAAAAGATTTTGAGATATATAACTCAGAATCGAGTAAATTGAGCAACTTTCTCATTTTTTTGCTCAATTTTCTTGTCAATATCCATCTGAGTATACTCATCAACCCAGATTTGGATGAAAAGTTACTTTGATATTCCTGAGAATGCAAATATGAAGGAGATGGGAAGGGAGAATGAGAATCATGAGATGTCTAACTCGCAAATATGAAGGAGATGGGAAGGGAGAATGAGAATCATGAGATGTATAACTCGAAATCGAGTAAATCAATTCTTACTTGAGTAAATCGAGAAACTTTTTCATATTTTGTCCGGTTTTCTTTTTTTTGGTTAAGATATATCTAAGGGTCCGTTTGGAAACCCCTTTATAGTAGCTGATGGAGATTAAGGTAGATGATGGAGATGAAAAATTAGGATTTGTGTTGTTTGGAAGTGAAGATGAAGGAAGATGATGGTAGATGATGATAGCTGATTTTTTTCAAAATATGTAAGCTCCCATGAGGTAGATTATGGTAGCTGATGGGAGATGAATGAAAATATTTCTCAAAATTAACCCTCTAAAATAATATATACTAACCATATATATATATATAGGAATAATATATATATATATATATATATATATATATATATATATATATATATATATATATAGAGAGAGAGAGAGAGAGAGTATAGATCATATGAGAACACCCCCTAACGTGAGAACATGAGAACAGATTCGTAACTATTATTAGTTTTGTTATGAAGGTGTCATATCGTTTAATGTATTATTCGTAGTTATTGTTGGTTGAGTGGATTATTCGTAGTTATTGTTGGATTCCTAATTATTATTATTCGTAGTTATTATTAATTATGATATCTACTCTAAATCTCAACCCTTAATACTCACCATCCAACGGTGTACGATTGTTCTCATGTTCTCACGTTAGGGGTGTTCTCATGGGAACCACACTCGATATATATATATATATATATATATATATATATATATATATATATATATATATATATATATATATATATATATATATATATATATATATATATATATATATATATATATATATATATATATATATATATATATATGGTCTCTAATTTAAATAAATTCGGACATAAAATTTAATAGCAATTATAGTTGTAGTCATAACCCAAAAATTACAAAATTTTATAAAACTATCCATAAGTAATTTTTGTTAAAAAAAAAAAATTTCATGTCACTTTATATGACAATTAAATATTGAATTGTAAATTTATTTATCACATTTAATATATTATACGAAAATAAATTGTTAAAAATGTTATACTAAATTAATTAATTATCACCGTTATATATTTCTTATAACACAAAAGAAAGCGTGTGATTAAATAAATTAGTGTCTTAATTTTTTTTCTTATTCAAATTAATTATAAATGAAATCATGTCCATTTTTGTAATTTTACGGTTATATCAGCTTTCATAGGACCATAAGCTTGTACTTCCCAAACGCTCAACAGACTTATCTAAAAAAATCAGCTAGTTCAATCATCTACTTATTTCAGCTACTCATTCAGCTTCATCTTCAGCTTCAGCTATAATAAGCTTCAGCTTCATCTTAAGCTACAATAAGCTTGGGGCTCCCAAACAAACCCTAAATATACCCATAAATCGATATCTGGATGAAAAGTTCACTTTGATATCACTGAGAATGCAAAGACGAAGGAGATGAGAAGTGAGGATAAGAATCATGAGATGTGTAACTCGAAATCGAGTAAACCGTGAAAAAAATAGAAGGAAAGAGATTATTATACAATTTACACTTACTTGAAATGTTACATGAGAAGACTCAACTAAATTTGTTGCAAATCGCAACCAAATTGAATAAAAACTCATCAAAATCTGTGCAACAAGCCAACCACACAAGAGGAAAGACGGAAAAAATCGAAGGAACGAGAGAGGTTGTACATATTATTGATTGAGAAAAGAAGAGAGTTTGCTAATATAGGGTTTAGAGAGGGTAAGGACATTACTCAGGAGATCACAACACCACCAACAGAAAAATAAACAACATAAAATGGACGGAAAAAAAATTCAAAGCCAAGATTCCATAACACTCAACTTCGACGGCTTTGAACTTTACTGTAGGAAGATATTATGATTCGAAATCATAATGGAGAGCTAATTAAACTCGATATTAAAAAAAAAAGTTAAACCTGGTGATAAAAGCGGAAGTCTATCCCCTTAAATTGACTTGTAAGAAGTTATTAAAATACAAATCCAAAAGATTGAAATTGAAGTTTACCATTTGTGTGTCATCAAGGGACTATAAGGCTTTGGAGTTGCCAACAGAATGTTGAGATGATCATATTCGACTACATGTTGAATTTTACCTCTTCGATAAAGTCTATATTATGGGTGTTTTCAGATAAATTAATAGTGTTGTTGACCGTTTGACCCATTTCAGACACTTGATATCAATACTATATTTTTTTATTAGACGATCACTTCATATCATGATCCACAAACTTGTTTTGTGCCATATTACCTCGAGAAGCAAAGTAAATTTAACCTTCAAGACCCTTATTTAGACCTAGATGAAATTAATACCGGATTTATAAAAAGGCCTCTCGCACCCTATGTGCGAGATAGAAAAATTTTATTTTATTTTTTAAAAAAAACTTTATCCTGGGACATGCTATTTTCTGTCCCAGAACAGTTTCAATCAGATCAAAGTTATCAGACAGCTCTCGCACATAAGGTTCGAGAGGTCAAATACCTCAGTTAAAATAGCACTGTTCCAAGATATTCGCGGAGCATACATTTATTTTATTTTCTGTGGGACCTATATTAATTTTAGGGAGAATTTGACTAACTAGGCTTTTTTGAGTTTTTGTTTAAGAAAGTGTACCCCAAATTTTTTACCACTTTCATTTAATAGTAGGTAAAAGTAATTAACCCTTCTATTTAGAAAGAAAGGAATAAATGATGTTTTTTTTTATTTATTATTTTTCTTGCCTTTTTTTTATTTTTTAATTACTGAATTTATTATTTTCTCATACCGGAATTTCTCATACCAGAATTTCTCATACCAGAAATTTTAAAACCAAAAATTTCATACCAGAAATTTCATACCAGAAATTATCATACGAAAAGTTCATACCAGAAATTTCATACCAGAAATTATCATACGAAAAGTTCATACCAGAAATTTCATACCATAAATTATCATACGAAAAGTTCATACCAGAAATTTCATACATCATATAACAAAAATTGCTCCACCAACCAAAATAGCACCATAAGTAAACCCTAAAATCATATCCATGTCCAGATCTGTAAGTAAACCCCCAAAATTAGATCCAATCTGACTGCTCACACCACAACTTGTATCAATCTGAACAAACTTGGGTTTCAACAACACAAAGGCAGCTGTCAACTGCTCCAACGGGGTACGATGAATGCACGTTGTTCTACAGTCAGTGCATCCAAGAGGCCGCCCAAAAGGCCCTCAACTGCTCCAACGCAAAGGCATTTGTCATCTGGTATGATGAATGCACGTTGCGCTGTAGAAATGACTCGGCCTATGGGCTTAGCGAAGACAAGTTTGTTCTGCGCTACTACAGTTTATCCAACCTAACCCGCCCGGAGGAGCTATCTGTTGTGCTCAACAACACGGTGAACGCCCTCATCCAACAGGTTGTCCTCAAAGACACCTCGACTCGCCGATACTTTGTGACTGGGGAAGAGAAGTTGTTGGTCTTCCAGATGGCCTACTTTCTGGTGCAGTGCAGCCCCGACTTGAACAGCACCCGCTGTGCATGCATCTTGTATCGTCTCCGCCTTCCGGGCCATGAAAGACGTGTTGCGGCCAGTGACCACTTTTTCTCTATACGTTTCCTCCAAGCTGCCAGGTCATGTACAATACGAACACCCTGCTCGATTTCTTGTTTGTGCGATGTTGGAAGAGAGTGAGAAGTTGAAGATACAGAAGAGAAGAGAAGAGAAGAGAGTGAGAGAGGTTGGAAGAGTGACGGCTAAGAGATTGAGAGAAGATAATGCTTAGGATATGAGAGTAAAAAATTGGGTTGGGGTATAGTTACTTAATTAAAAAACTAAATAGTCTACTTACTAAAACTAATTCTTAAAAAGCCTACTAATCAAATTAGCCCAAATATATTTAACTTTAGTAACATATATGTTTATAAAAAAATGTTAAGTTTAGTGAATAAATTATAAAAGATGAATGGTTAAAACTCTCAATAAAAAAGATTAAATCTGACATTTAATTAGTTGAAGTAATCAGCAAGAAAGCTAATCATGTCTACTACACACTCCATAGTCGATGGTCCAATCTCGACATTCACCGATATTCTGCCATGTTTTCTTCTATTTGCATTCTTTTACAAACCAAACGAACGTTATTTCTCCTTAATGGAATTTTTTTTAATTAACAAAATAAAACATACATCTTAATTTATGTTAACCTACCAATAATTGTTCAAGCTAATCAATTAACAAACTGCTTAAGTCCTTTAGTTGATCATTCCACGTAAAAGGTGGGCCATGGAGGTGGGGTCCATAATTTGACCATGTAATAGGTGGAAATTCGACGATAAAAGGAAAATTGTAAGGCAATAAAATAGTGAAGATGGAGAAATATGGGAGGTGAATAAATTGATAAAGAAAATATATGGATAGGGTTGAAACATAAGCGCCGATCACGGCGGAGTTTACATGCAAACGTTGTTTATTGATTCGGTATAGATTGCCACGGCTGCCACCGGAAGGAGATGAGTTGGCTTTGGCTATACCGTTTTATCATGGTCTTCACTGCCACGTCACTCTTATCTGTGTAAAAATATAAAAGTTAATTTTCACCCCATAAAATTAAGGTAAATTTTAATAACTAGTCCTTTTTAAGAAACTAGAATAGTAACTAGAATTTTTAATGTTTCAATTAAGTATATATATCCAATATTTTGTATTTATTCTCAAACTCTAGATACTCTTCGACTGAGGAGTACATTTACTAAACACAAAATTAAAAAAAGCCTAATAAACTAAATTATTTCTTTAATTATTACTCTTTTCTAAATCAAGATCTTTACACCATAATTTTGAAACATGAGTTAGAAAAATTCAAAAATGATTATAATATTAACTTCTCTTGCTTCATGTTCTTCAACTATGTTGACCTTTTACTTTTCTTTTTCACATTCAAATTAGACAATTCCACCTTATGCGCATCAGAAAGCGCTTGTAATATGAGAAAATGAAAATATAAAATGATATCATTTGAAAAAAAAAAATGAAAAAAAAGTGGATTCTTTAAACAAGCAAATTTAGAAAAGTTTAAAATTCAGTCGACGAACAAAAATGTAAAGCACACTCAAATTGTACACACACAGTATGTGCATTATCACACATTCACACACTCAAAATGCCTTATGACCGGCCAAACTTGTATACAAATATAGAAGCTAGATGTCCAAAATTCATCATTTGGGTGAATATCTCTTAAAAAATCTAATATTTTGTAACTGATTTTTGCGGTAATTCATTACATCAACAATAATAAATGAAATAATTTGGTAGATTAGGCTTTTTCTAATTTTGCGTTTAGTACATGTACACCTTGAAAGAAGGTTGTGTAGTGTTTGAGAACAAATACAAAATGTTGGGTTATATTTACTTAATTGAAATATTAAAAAAGTGTGTTTACTACTCTAGTTTCTCAAAAAGTTTCTCAAAAAGGCCTAGTTACCAAAATTGCCGATAATAAATTGGCTAAAAACCTGATTTTTTTATACCAATATTATAAATTACATATTTTAACTTATATAATTATTGATCACGGGCCCATTAAACAAAATTAAGGTATTAAAAATACAGAAAAGAGGGAAGAATGATATAGAAGGAAAATGAGATCCTTAATGGATAAAGTTAATACTTAATTTTAGGAAAAAAATCAAATTGGAGGATATACACCAAATATTAGGAGAGGAGTAGGCCAAGAAGATCTGTCATTTTATAATTTAAATGAAAATAAAATATGCATAAAAAATTGATACCTAAATAAAGTATATGGATGAATAAATTCACAATTTCACATGATGTGCTTCAGTAGGCGAAGACACAAAGAGGCCCATCTCTATATACCATTATTCATTTTCCAATCTTTTTTTTTTTTTTTTTTTT
>BSUD01000001.1:158862223-158894188 GCA_033239045.1 Fagopyrum esculentum
AAAAAAAGAGTACAACACTCTTGCCGATCGACCGACTCACAAATCACAACACTCTCACATTCTTCATCCAACAAGCTCTATATTTGGCCGATTTTCAACCAAATCAAAGACGGATTATATAAAAATGATGAAATCAAAGAGAATACAAGACGATTCAGGTATTGTCTCTTCGAAATTTCTATTCTCAAAGTTTAGGTTTTTCATTCTTATAGTTTAGGAATCATTATGATTGATGTTTATTTTTGAAATCAAATTTGTTGAATCATTTTTTGTTTTGATAGGTTTGATTGAGATCATATATGTATATACATATGTTGAGTTGGTCTAATACTTCCAATTGAAACAATCTATAAGCTTTTTTTAGTGTGCACGTCAATTGTTCGACAAAATGTCTAATAGGAAAATAATCTAAAATATTTACATGAACATGAAATAAATATTATGAACACCGAAGAATAAAAACATGAACAATGACGTATAAAAGTATGAACACCAATGAATAAAAAGTATGAACTTACACTAGTATAATTTTACATTGTTTTACAGATTCAGTGATGTTGGGTACGCAATCATTACCAATCATTGTGTCGGGATTGAGGGTGAATGCTCCATGTAACGAATGTGGAACTATTATACAAGTAACTCTAAATTACTCTACCAATTGGGTTCTAATTTGTGATGATACATTGAAGCTACATGTTGGTCAACAATTTTTAAGTGTGGAGGAAGTTGGGGACTTCTATAGGAGGCCTCTATTTGTGAATTTGAGATTCGTGTTTCATGTAATCAAAAACCCAACAATGTTGTGTTGAGGAAGTATTTTGGTATGGACAAGGGAAGGTAAAAAAAATGGCAAACATAGTACGGGCAAAAGGAAGACAACTTCCAATCGATGTGGTTGTAATGCAAGAGTTGCGTTTAAAATTATGGAGGGTGGAAAGTATTTTGTGAAGTGGGTTCATGAAGCTCATAAAATTGGATAGTGTTTAATGCAATGTTGTCTTTTTTTTAGTGTTCAATGCATTGATGTCTATTTTATACATACATAACATATTATGATCATATTTACATGAATAATGACGTATAAAAGTATGAACACCGATGAATAAAAACATGAACAATGACGTATAAAAGTATGAACACTAGTGACTTATCTATAACTTTTACACATACATAACATATTATGATCATATTTTCACGTTTTGTGATGAATTTTTTTTTATTTTTTGTGGTTATATATTGTAAATGAACATCTATGTATTATAAAATAAACACAAAAGAATAAATGAACATGACACTTTGATGAATAAAAATACTATGAACACCGATGAATAAAAACATGAACAATGACATATAAAAGTATGAACACTGATCACCTATCTATGAACGTAGGGGATTTCTCCAAATTTTAAGTCAATTTACAAAAATGCCATTAATGATGAACGTGTGTGAACCCTTGATTTAAAACTCATCCAATGGCTCACAACCCTCCTAATTCCTATCTACAAGCTTTCTCCTCACTTGAACTAAAATATATATATATATATATATATATATATATATATATATTACCTATCCGACGGGTCGGGCCTAGAGTGGTGCCCGGATCCAGCGGGCCGGACTTTTTGGCCCGTTGGTATTCTTCCTGTGTTCTTACCCGTCCTTTTTTTTCCGTCCGGGCCGGCGAGCTACCGGATATGATCATGTCTACTTTTTACCGGCCGGGCCGGCGAGCTACCGGATATGAACAGTACGCCGAATCACATAGGCCATAAACCTCAATCAATGAGCCCTATGTGTATTAGTGTATATAAGGTGGGTGATTACGAGCTAGTATATAGGTGTTTACTGCTATTACCAATTGGCTTTAGGTGCCTACTGGGCTTATGGGCTTACGTGCACTCTTATGCATACGATACCTGCTCCATTGTCGGACTTTAACATTAAATGCGACTCATTCGATCATGTGTGATTTACATAACTTGACGATTACTGGTGTTTCAAAGGTTCCCATCATCTATTCATCTCCATTGCGAGAAAGAAGACGCCTATAGCCAACTAAAGAGGACTAGACATAATTGAACTACACACGATTGAACTACAACCGCCATATATAACAAACCACAACATGCTACAAGTTAACCATTACAATGCTTACTTTCTTACAAGAGCACAGACCAATAAGTTTAACCCACAATCTTAAAATCAAATAGAGAAAGACAAGGATTAAAATGGAGTACCTGTGCCGCTTCTTGTTTCGGTTGGGCTATATAAAGCAGACCTGTTTCTTGGTCTATTCTCGTCGAGCTGCTTCACCACTTCATCCATTGTAGGCCTAACTTCAGGCACTGGAGCACAGCAACCCATTGCAAGCTTTAATGCCTGAACTAAACCATCTTCCATTGGACTTCTAATTCCCTTCAATACTTCGACATCAAAAACCTCCATTGTTGTTTCCTCCAAAACAGCTGCTTTCACCATTGACGGCAAATCCAAGTAATCACGGCTTCTGCTATCTTTTCCAGGCTTTTTTCCTATTAAGATTTCCAAAAGCAGTATTCCAAATGCATAAACATCTGTTCTTGAATTGCATTTCTTCATCCTTTGAAGTTCTGGAGCTTTATAACCATCTGACTTTGCTTCGGCTAGTATTTCATCAGCTATGTCCGGGATCATTAGCTTGTCCAATCCATATTCAGTAAGCCTCGCCACAAAGAAGTCATCTACAAGAACATTTTTGGACCTGATATTCCCATGAGTAATTGGAGTTTCGAGTCCCGTATGAAGATAAGCTAGTCCTTGGGCTATACCAAGTGCAACTTTGTGTCGCCTTGCCCAGTTCAACACCGGCTTTCCTGCCTTTGTTTCTGCTTGTCAAAAATTAATAATTAGAAAGCAAGTGTCAAAAGAACACCCTCAGATTGTGGAACCTTACAATTACCAGGGTATATAGCAAAGTCGATAAACATAATCAAAATGTTAAATCCAAAATCTAGTCAAATACATGCCTTACTTATGGTTCATAAATGCTGCCATTATACTAAACAAACAAAACCAGTAAACAAGATCAACATAGTTCTTTTGATAGAAGTATGAGGGCTAACAATCTCAGGCAAAGTTTCAAATAACTTAAGTCATAATATAACTTCATTTCTTACTAAACTTAACATTACAGGGCAACTTTGTATAGTTATCTGTCTGCAATCCGGAAGCCCTCAATAAAATTTCTCTTAGTGTATGTAGACAATATAGGTGAAACAATATTAACCTATGCGATGTTTTCTTTTCTGTTTGTTGAATTTCTGTTCTTTCTCATATCCAGCATAACAAATGCTTTGTGGCTAGACTCTAGTACCTAAAGTTGCATTTTATGTCTTAACACAGAAGATAGATAAAAAAATGTGTACACTGAAATGTAGCAGAATTTACCATGTAAAAACTCATCAAATTGTTTGAGCTCTTTATGGTGAAGTATGGAAGTTTTACAAAACGACTGACAGATTTGCGGAAAGTTTCAAGTAGGTTAAATCATAATTCAACTTCATAAATCTCACATTTCAGTGCAAATTGTTTCTAGCACCTAAAGTTGCATTGTTCTATGTTGAACAGAAGAGACACCCAAAACAGCAACCGAATGACACGAAAGATAGTAGTACTTACCATGCAGAAACTCATCAAGAGTTCTGTGTGGAAGGTAGTCATATATGAGCAGTTTCTCTCCTCTCTTTCCTTGATAAAAGGCTCTTAACGGCAACAAATTCTCATGTCGAGCAAGCCCCAATTGCTTAACCACCAACAAACATGACTTCCTATCCTTGCAACTTCCTTCCCTCAACAATCTCAATGCAATGGTTCCTCCATCTGCTAGCTTGGCCTTGTAAGAAGTACCGTAGCACGTCTTCTCCATAACCTGCCCAGTAGCATTCAAAACATCTTCTAACGTCAAATGTTCACCTCCCTGAAACATAACAAGCTTTCCTTCACCAGTTTCATCCTCGTCATCACCATCTTCTATCGCCTCTTCAATCTCTCCTTTACTCTTTCTCTTACTTTGCATAAACCCAATCAATAATGACGCTGCAACTACAACCCCAGTCATCAAACCAATAACAATGCCAGCAATCATCCCGGGACTCAAACCGGAACTCTTGTTATAACAACTCTTCAAAGGGTATCCACATAATTCAGGACTGTTTCCTTCAAAAGCTTCCACACCAAATTTACTTTCCAAAAAATTTGGTAAAACTCCACTAAAGTTATTGTAAGCCAAATCCAACTTATCAAGCTTTAACTCACTTATACTGCCTGGAATTGTACCAATAAGCATATTATGACTAAGATCAAGCTGTTGAATGTTTTTAAAGGTAGTTACAAATCCAGGAAACTCCCCAGAAAACCTGTTGTCTCCAAAATCAAGAATCTTTAGCTTATCACACGTAGTGTTGGGTAAAGCAGGATCAGGTACAGACCCACTTAACAAATTACCATGAACCCTAATAGAAACAAGATTATCACAAAGATTCCAGATTGAACCCGAGAGGGACCCACTTAGCAAATTGTGGCCTAAATCAATATCAGTAAGTGAAGAGCTGTAACCAAGCTCTAAGGGTACAGACCCAGATAGAGAATTGAAGCTAAGATAAAGAGTCTGAATTGCTGAGAGCTCACCAATTTCTCTAGGGAGAGAACCAGAGAGATTAGCTGATGGAAGTTGTAGAGAGAGAATGTGAAGAGCAGAGTCCTTGTAAAGGGTGAGATTAGACCATTGAGGAGAAGATAAATTTTCACAGTCAAGAAGAGAACCATTGGTGAATACCCATTTTATGCCTCTCCACTGACAAAGGGGTGTGCTTGCATTCCATGAAGATAGTAAGAGATTATCTTCTCCTAATCTTCCATTTATGTTGGCGCCTTGTAAAGATGACTTGATTTTGTAAAGGAGAAGCTCAACGTCTGTGGGAGATGAAGGTGATCTTTGGGTCATGGTGAGTGTGAAGAAACAGAAGAGAAGGCAAATGGGTTTGTGAACCGCCATTGCAGGAGCTTGTTAGAAGAGGGGAAAAAACAAAAAAGAGAAGCAACCGAGCTTAGAATAAAGAGTGCTGGGTTGGTCAGTACTCAGTGGAGACTAGAGAGTATTTCTTTGAGGTTTTTAACTTTTTCCCTCTTTTGGGGAAAGGAAAATGTCCTTTGTGTGAGAGAGTGAAAGAGTTCCTTTTTCTCGTTCTCTCAGTTTCAAGGAGGGTGTGATACATTTTCTGATTTTCATCACTGTTTATGTTGACTAAAACTTCTTTGATCAAGAATTCAATGTCTTTCATCCAAAAAGACATTTTAAGATGGAAAATCATGCATTTTTTTTTAATGAGGACTCACTTTCACAAAAAGTGTATTTCCCTAATAAAGCTATGCCTTTATTGCTGAAGTTCATATTGCAATTCTCCAACAAAGCCAAGACCAAAAAAATACATTCGACAAACTAATGGTGAGCCTTTGTTATTCCCACGAAGTTTTGATCAAATACGTTTACAGATAAACTAACTCTATTGAGCCAACAACTTGACCCAACCGAAAAATTCGACATTTGACAACAATTTTTTGTTCGTTTTCAATTTCGTCCATAGAGATGTTTAGGTTGCACCATTTCGAAAATGATCCAACCAAACGTCTCTCCATCATTAATAAAAAAAACTAACCCTAAGAAGGTAAAAGGCTCAAGCATTCAACAACAACCAACAAATACTATATATACAACCATAGAAGATCCTTATACAAAAACATAAACATAATTGAGACCTGACGGAGAGGTACACGGCCTAAGCACATCCTTTGCACATAAACGTCAACGTTGGTTCACTACCGCGTCTCATTTGTAATCCATGTTAAGTTTAGTCCAGAAGCACAAATAATTGAGATAACTCATAGAACAAAACTTTTGTTCAATAAGTTTGATGAATGTTTGGGAGAACGGAACTTAATATTTACAAGTGTAAATTTTTAGGGATTAGGGTTAAATTTTATAGAAAATTGGGTTCAAAGAGAATAAAGTAGATAAACTTGCATAAATTGTTGTTTTGATGCTCCCAAACCGACCCCTAATCACTTTTCTTCTTAAAAAAAGGGAAAAAAAAGTCTATCACCCGGTTCTCACGGAGTTGAACCCCACACTGATATGAAAGGTACATGAGTACATGGGCCCTTCTAATATACTTCCAAGTTCGAATTGATACTCTTCAGTCTTGACTAATTCAACAAAGCTGCAGTCTTTCTCAATAAGATTTCTCAACAGACAAACATTTACCACAAGTCACAGGTATTTGATTGAGTTTTACTCGATCAACCCAATTATTTCTCATGATGAAGTATGAGGGATTCAATATCTAACTTTAAGTTTTACAAATACCATCATGGATCATAGAATTGATTATTTCGGGTTATTTGGAGATTAGTTCAGAGAGATTAAATTTAGGATTATTTAAGAATTTTTTTCTCCACCCAATACAACCAAGGTTATGAGATCAACTCTTCACCAAACGCAGCATCTAACTCCAAGACAGATGAAGTTAGCATTATATTTTAGCACTGGAGTAAAGATATAATAGCTCTGTTACCAAGTTTTTCAACCATATGGATAGATTGTTTGTTAAGTTTTGTATTTTTCATTTGGAAGATTGTATTTGTATTAATTTAACAATTTGTTGCCCATAAAGAGAGAACCTGTCCTATCCCACTACTTTGAAGTAATAAGTTGGGAGAAGCAGTGAACAATATCCAAGGTTTACTCAACTAATAAAAACAGGTTATAACTCAATCAGTCACCCATCTTAAACACATTCATTTAACAGCATTAAGATAATATTGTACAACATACTTTTTTCATATTAAAAAGCTCGTGATTCAAAGGAACATGGAGATGGCAGCAGTGGAACCAAGAAATCTCATCAGTGGAAACAAATCAAACAATGATTTTATTTTATATTTTAAAAATGGAAAACCGTGATCATGACATTCTGAATATCTTTTATTGATCCCTCTAGAAAAAAGATAATCCTCCAAATTCACCACAGTTCAGCTTTCGTATAAACAAAGGTTTGTATATATAAACATTTTATAATGAGTTTATAAGTACTATTCAACTGTATTTATAAATATCCTTAACAGATGAAGGGACTGTAGTTTATTACGACAATGATGAAATGGGTTTCAGGATTCTTCTTTTCTGAACATGAATGCCACTGATTTACAAATCTCATCATTTGCACCAAAGCAATTTTTATAAAGAAAAAGGATGGGTCTTTATCAGAGCATGCTAATCCCACTTGGGAAGCAAGAACAGTGCCTAATTCTGTGTTTAATATCATTTCTCCCTTCTCACATGATTAGCTTTCTTTCTCAGTTGTCCACGGGTTTATAATTTTGTCTTCCCAACACTTTCAGTTCCTATACTTTTTTTTTTTTTAATTAAATTACCGTTGGATCTCAGTATCTCACCAAAAAGTTTTTACATTGTTTGTGTACAGGATCCACATGTCTTACCAAAACACATTAGGGCTTGTTTGGTATCTATAGTATCGATATCAAAATATGTGAATGAGATTGATATACGATATTTATGTTTGGTAAGTTGTAGTATATGAGTGCCTGAAGATAGAGAAAATTTTTATGAAGATGTTCCTATAGAGAACAGAATTCCAAAATGGAAGAGGGTTGAGGATATTAGATTTGGATAATGTTGGGGATCAGTAAAGGAGTAAAAGTGTTCTAGGGGTATATCAGGATAACAATATGATATCATATACATATATACCAAATTTTAGGTTGATACATATATCTGATATGGATACCAAATAGACCCTTAGGGTTCGTGTGGTACAGTGCTTGTAATGCAACGAGAAATTGGGTTGAATAAAACCGATTCTTATTCAAAGACATATTAACATGGGATTGAAATCAAATCTTCCACATTTTCATTCTTGATTCAACAAAATGGATACCAAATGGGGCCTTGAGTAGCTCCAGAAAATGGGCTCATTGACCATTTTCCAAAAAGTTGTTCGGCCCAAATACAGGAGCAACCAAGAAACACAGATGAGCAATCATGTTGAGATTTTATATCATGGCCCAAAATTCCAGTGATGGGGTTTTTACTAAGGCCTATTTCATTTTAAAGTTTTAGTGATGGCCTATTTGAATGAGGCCCATTTTCTCTTAACTTTCATAGATGGGCTATATGTACCAGGCCCATTTCACCAAATAGCCAGTTAGAATAAATAAGGTTCCGAAATTTGGAAATGTTTTTATTTCTAGACCTCTCATACGAATCCTATAACGGAAGAATGCATTCACCAATTTCAAAATCTAATTACGAATTTAACATACAAATATGACAGTTTTGGGTCACGAAACATATATGATAATAAGTCACAACAAGCAACTAACTACTAAGGTCTCTGTAAAATGACTTATAAGATAAGGCTCTTAATAAAAAAAAAACACGACAAAAAGCCGTCCACATATGATCATATCCACTTAGCATTCACAAGAGCGAATACCCATGGTCAACCATATTCCTTACAAAGCTGAACTGAGACACTCCATTTAACTACTCACATGCAATGATCGAGGTTACAATTTGGGATACTATAACAAATTGATTTTTAGTTTTATGTGATTGTATTGTGTGGTTTTGTTTCTACCAAAATCAAAATTGTCAACGTTTTAGTTTTTTTAACGTGATTTATTATACCAGAGTATCGACTGTATAGAAAGAAAACAAACATAAGAGGAAAAATAAATCTTTACATACGGTCTAAACTAACATTAATTTGAATGTGCCTTATAGATTAATTTAGTTTTCAAACAACTGACTAATAAAATAAAAGTAGTAAAATTGTTTAATACGATTTGAAAGTTTGCTTGCATGGGATAAACAAGAAAAGTGGAGAGATTCCATGGAGAGCTTCTCGAGGTCACCCCCTTGAACTTAGGGTTCCCCCCAGCGGCGCACAGCGTTGTTAATTGGTCCTTTTTTCTTAATTAAAGTAGGTGAAATCACTTAAATGGGGGGACTTATTATATTTTTTCAGTTTTTGCTTTGTAGGAAGGTATTAAGATAAATCGTTATTGGCTTTGTGATCCTCCTTTTGATGAAGACATTACAGATAATACAGTAAAAGTTAAGCATCTAATATTGCTAAATCTAAACCCTACATATCTAATGTTTTGAAGCTACATAGCAAATAGTAAGCCAAATGAATACTCCTAAACACAGTCCAATTTAATAGTAGATGGTTTTTTAAAGCCCATTGGGTAGGCCGGGTTATAAAACTTTATCCAAGTCTATAAAATATTATATATCATAGGACTTTTTTGGTCAGGTACAATATGTTTATCCAATACTAAAATGCAGAGAGATATTGTAATATTTGTTTTGGAGTTTTTTTAATCAGTTCAAATGGTTTATACTTTTTTTTTTATACTAAAGTATATAATTGTTAATATGTTGGTTCAAAAGTTTTGTTCAATTAAAATTTATATACCATCATTTTTTATATTTTATATTATTTTGTATTATTTTTTAAGAAGGAAGACGGCATTTGCAATATACCAACCCGTATTTATTCTGCTCATATTTGTATTATTTATTCATGCAATATCTTTTGTTCTATTTATTTATCATGTTTTTAATGCATTTTGTACATATTTTAACTAATATAACACAATGTTTCATCTAATGGTAGATAAAGTTTGAATTAATGAGACACAAAATTTTGAAATAATATAAAGTTTAAAATACATAATATTATATACAAAAATTTAAATTAATATTAAAAATATTTAAACTAATAAAACACTCGAAATAAACTTTTTTTTTTTTGGTAAAGGGAGTGCACTACTCCAAACTACTTAAATAAAACACTCGAAATTTTTTTTTTTGGTAAAGGGAGTGCACTACTCCAAACTACTTAAATAAAACACTCGAAATAAACTAATAGTATAAAAGATATGGACTAATATAAAATATATGAACCAAATTTTAAAAAAAACTTTGGTATAAAAAGTTTGATTACAAACAAATAATTTACACAGATTAAATAGCACAAAATCACCATCAACTCATCAAGTATGCCACTTTATATAAGGTTACCCCTTTGCATAAACCGTCTGACGAAAATCACAAAATAGACATTGCAGAAAATCACTTGTTAGCCACTTTATATTAACGAAGTACCATTCACAGATTCACAGATATAGAAGTCAATTAAATTGTTAAAAATCCATACATAAAGTCTTTGTCGTTAATTTTAATTAATTTCAATTTTTTATATCCTAATTTAGTCGAGTTCAATAAAAAAATTGCTCGAGCAGACAAATACTCATATAAATTTGGCAAAAAACAAAGACTTGTATAATCTATATATATTACTAAAGCAGCACCCATTTTGTCCACGTGTCAACCGCTAAGGCCGTCCACATCAGCATTTTTTCAATTTATTTACAGATTTGGCACAATGTATTTACAGATTTGCCATTAATTATTTTATAAGAAATTTTTTTATTAGAATTTGTAAACAGTCATCCTGCCACGTCAATTTTGTTAAAATATAAAAAAATTAAAATCTACTTATTTACCAATCAAAATAACAAATTGATATATTATAATTCGATTTGTTGAAAAAATTTCACGCAAATCTTCTAACAAGATTTGACACATTTTTTAAATTTAAAAAATAAATCAAATTTTAAAGCAAAAGTGATAATATATTGCGATATAAATATAATAATCGAACAATAGTATTTGTAATATATTTTTAATTATTATTTTTTATTTGTTAAAAAATATAATTAATTCTCTCACACGTTAGTCATATTAATTAATAAAAAATAATTTTTAATAATTTAATATTAAATAAAATATATTATTTTTTATTTAGGCAAACCCGCACAAGGTGCGGGCACTAAACTAGTTAAATGACAAATCAAAGAAAAAATGATCAAATAAAAGTATTTTGTATATTTTCGACAATTTTTATTTAATAAAAGTTGAGGGAAGGGGGTATTTTTGTTAACAAAACTTTTCTATGGGGTGGTTTTTTTACAAATTTTATTTGACGGGTGGTTTATGCAAATTATCATATGTGGTTTTAACCTTACCCTCTTAGTAAATGAGCTATGAAAAATTGAAAATCAAGACATATAAAGGGTGTATTTGCAAATGAAATCTTGTATTACAATAGCGACTATTTGATAAAATTCATAAATCTGCCCATTTTCCTTTGGCTTCCTTCTAAAAGTAGAAGACAAACACAACTCTAATGACCTAAAAACAGCTAGTCAAACTAAAAAATTGACTAACTATTAGTCTGGTTATCAATATTTAAGATTACATTACGAGTTATATTATTAACACTTTTGAAATATTTCGGGTTATCGTATCAACTTTTGAAGTACAATCCTAGCAAAAGGTATTTGTTTACTATGTTCATATCAAGCATCACTCATTCAGGCAATGGAAACCAAATGGTCTTAACATTTGAACTAACGAGAACTCTTCTGCTTAACAGTCAATATTAAGATGATAAGATATCAGAAAAACAAGAATATTAAGCAGACAAAAGTTACTGTTACCAACCGCCTCATTTTTGTAATTCAACTCATAACATTTAATGATAGAGTACTGCATACATTTTTTTTTACTGCATTTACCTGCATGATCAGATTGATTTCTAAGGTGAAAAATATTAAGGCAAATCAATATTGGCCCTCTTCGGTCAAATAACTAGTGTAGTTACTAAAGTATAGTATGAGTTCACAAGTATAGCATGTAAGAAGAGTAGCTAATTGGCAATAAGAGTATAAACTATTAACCTTATATACTACATTTGATCTGTGTGAACTCATTTTGCCCATTATTTGAATTCAACTTCTACTTCTCAATATATTTTCACTATCTAGAACTATATGCAACAAAAGGCAAATATTAAAAAAAAAAAATGATCATAACTTCAAATATTGTCTACTCCAATCAATAGAAAGTTCACTACTTTTTGCTTATTCAAGACTCAACATTTTAAGCATACATATCTCAACTCCATCTCCAGAAAGCTGGTTAGGGTTGATGTGGTGCTATTAAATATTTTCTTTCTTTTTTTTTTGGATTAGGATCATGCTGAATCTTGAAACTTGTGTTCTTAATTAATAATTTTGTTCAAATCTCAAAATGTGAGCTCAAAGCCTAAGATGCTCACCTTCCTTTCCTTCTCTTAATATTTTTTGATTAGCCATTCTTGCTTACTTATTCCAACCAAGCCTTCTTCTTTCTATGTATGCAACCTTTTCCTGGATAGCAGTAAAAAAACATATCAGCACATGATATCAAAAACAGTAAGAAATGCCATGTAATAAGATTAATCACTAGAAGAATAAGTCCAGGATTCAAATTTCCACATAAACCAGATTAATCAGCAACAAGGTATTAAAGAAAACAGCACCATACTTGTCACAAATGGTATTTTCCCAAGGCTGTTTCAGTATGAATGGATTTCAATGAAGACAAGAAAGGCAAAGCCAATTATAAATTTATAATATAGTACAGCAGTAAGTTAAAAGTTCATCATAGTGGCGGGTAGACATGGAAGAAACTGGGAAACATGATTAATAATTTGAGATTGTGAAATTAAATGAGAAAACTCGGATACCCCGAGAGTTAAAAAGAAAAGCCCCATACAACCATACTTAATTACTGACCATAATTTGAGGAAAACAATGGCAAAACACATGGAGACACCATCCCTTGTGAACCATTATACACTAATTAACCATTTTAATATTGGTATTGGAGGAAGATTAAAATACACTCCAGTAAAGGATATGACAAAATAGCAGAACCCCGAGGTGAAGAAGGTGGGGTGGGTGCTGGACTGCTGGCTCTCTCCCCTTTGTATTTTAACATAGCAAATCTTTTGCCTTTTTTCTCACTTCTTTTCTTGCTTGCTTTCAAAGCATTAGTATGCCTTAAGGGTCTTTAACACTATTGAACCTAATAGCCTTCATGAACATAGTTTTCTAAGAAAGTTTGTTTTGTGAGGTGTAAGAGGGAAAGAGGGAGAGAGAGAGACTCGATGCATATACCACAAGAGAAGTTTGGGATTTGAGGTCAAAGGTATTTACCATCGCCAATACCAATGCCATCACCATTGCCACTGCCGTTGCCGTCGCTGATGTCAAGGCAGTCACGCCATCTTCATCACCATCTCTTCCTTCTTGCCACACTCCTCTTCTCTGTTGTTTCTGCTGCAAATGATGAAGCCATTTTGCTCCATTCATGGCTACAAAGCTCGCGTTCAGGTCCACCAGCCACCATGTCAAACTGGAACCTATCCGACCCGAACCCTTGTAAATGGTCCTATATAACATGCTCTTCTGATAACTATGTTACCAAAATAAACGTCCAATATGTTTACCAACTTGCTCTCCCCTTCCCTTCAAAATTTTGTTCATTACCCCACCTACAAAGTCTCACCATTTCGGGCTCCAACCTCACCGGAACAATCCCACCAGAAATTGGTGACTGCGTCCAGCTTACCCTACTTGACCTCAGTTCAAACAGTCTTATCGGTGAAATACCCACTGCCATCGGTAAGCTTAAGAACCTGCAAGATTTGGTCTTGAACTCTAACCAGCTTACTGGTAAAATCCCAGCCGAGCTCGGAGATTGCACAAGTCTAAGGAATCTTCTCTTGTTCGACAATGAGCTGAGTGGGGAACTCCCATCAGAGCTTGGCAAGCTCAAGAGCTTGGAATCTTTACGTGCCGGTGGCAATAAAGAGATTTCCGGGGTGATACCAGAAGGTCTCGGAGAGTGCCAAAACATGACCGTGATTGGCATTGCGGCTACGCGGATCTCTGGGTCAATCCCAGCCTCACTCGGCAAATTGGCCAAGCTTCAAGTTCTATCTATTTACACTACAATGCTATCAGGCGAGATCCCACCGGAACTAGGAGACTGTTTGGAGCTCGTTGAAGTCTACCTGTACCAGAACAGTCTCTCAGGCTCTATCCCAGCTCAGCTAGGTAAGCTTCAAAAGCTTGAGAAGTTGTTGCTATGGCAAAATAATCTTTCAGGGGAAATTCCTGAAGATATTGGGAACTGTTCAAGTTTGGTCATTATTGATCTTTCTTTGAATTCTTTTTCTGGGAGCATTCCTTTCTCATTTGGGAAATTATTGAACCTAGAAGAGCTAATGCTTAGTAACAATAACATCTCCGGTTCGATCCCTTCTTCTCTTTCGAGTTGTAGAAACCTGGTGCAATTACAGGTAGATACTAACCAGATAACTGGGCCAATCCCACCGGAAATTGGGAAGCTAAAGGGGTTGAATGTCTTCTTTGCATGGCAAAACAAGCTTGAAGGAAGCATTCCTTCAGCATTGGCCAATTGCACTAGCCTCCAAGCTCTTGATTTGTCACACAATGAACTAACAGGAGACTTGCCAGCTAGTCTATTTCAACTTCAAAACTTGACCAAGCTTTTACTGATTTCAAATCACATATCAGGTTCTGTCCCACCAGAGATAGGGAATTGCAAGTCCCTCATTAGGCTTCGTCTTTCCAATAATAGGATCACAGGAGAGATTCCGGTGGAAATTGGGTTTCTTAGTATCCTTAGTTTCCTTGATTTGTCTAGCAACCAACTTTCTGGGTCAATACCGAAAGAACTCGGTAGATGCACTGACTTGCAGATGCTGAGTTTAAGTAACAACGCACTGGGAGGTTCCTTACCAAGTTCCTTTCAATCTCTAACAAAGCTGCAGGCCCTTGATTTATCAGACAACCAGTTTCTGGGGCCAATGCCTGCAACCTTGGGCCATCTTACCTCACTTAATTCTCTCATTTTAAAGAAAAACTCCTTCTCTGGATCAATTCCTGCTTCACTAGGAAGCTGTTCAAGCCTGCAATTACTAGATATTAGCAATAATGAGCTATTTGGAAGCATTCCAGAAGAATTGTTCAACATTGTGAACCTCGATATTGCTCTTAATCTCAGCTGGAATGCTCTTACTGGAGAAATCCCTACTCAGGTTTCCAATCTCAAGAAGCTGTCCATACTCGACGTTTCTCATAACAGACTCCAAGGAAATCTGATTTCTTTATCTGGAATGGTTAACCTGGTCTCTCTCAATGTGTCTTACAACAATTTCACCGGGCTGTTACCCGACAATAAGTTGTTCAGACAGCTTTCATCTGCAGAACTAGAAGGAAACCCAGGATTGTGCTCACGGGGCCACAGTTCCTGTTTCTTAACCAATGGAAAAACAAACAGTTCAAATGAAAGGCGATCACGGTGGATTAAGGTGGCCATTGCACTGCTGGTCACTCTGACTGTAGTGCTAGTTATCCTTGGTATAGTTGCAGTTGTTAGAGCAAGAAAACTGGTTAGAGATGACAATGATTCAGAGATCGGAGGAGACACATGGCCATGGCAGTTCACACCTTTCCAGAAGCTTAATTTCTCAGTAGATCAGGTTCTGAAATGCTTAGTAGAGGCCAATGTGATTGGCAAGGGATGCTCAGGAATTGTCTATCGTGCAGAGCTAGACAATGGAGAGATCATTGCCGTGAAGAAGCTGTGGCCATTGACAATGGCTGCAAGATACGAGTCCAAGAAGGATAAGTGCAGTGGAAACGGAGGGGTTCGTGATTCCTTCTCAGCAGAGGTGAAAACCCTGGGCACCATCCGCCACAAGAACATTGTCAGGTTTCTCGGTTGTTGTTGGAACCACAGGACCAGGTTACTCATGTATGACTACATGCCCAACGGAAGCTTAGGTAAAGTTCTGCACGAGAATGCTAGCGGAAGAAGTCTTGATTGGGACCTGAGATACAGAATCATACTTGGATCAGCTCAAGGCTTGGCTTATCTCCATCATGATTGTGTTCCTCCTATAGTTCACAGGGATATCAAGGCCAACAATATCCTTATTGGCCTCAATTTCGAACCCTACATTGCTGATTTTGGCCTTGCCAAGCTCATCAATGAAGGCGATTATGGTCGATCATCCAACACTGTTGCTGGATCTCTTGGCTACATTGCACCAGGTAATCACCTCCATCGTTCGAATTTTTTACACATCTCATTGCCTATAATCATCAAATATGCAACTATTATTTTGATCTTTTTAAAATGTCATAGACGTTCTAATTCGATTAATGTAGCAAATTTCCAAGCAAATTACATTATAAGCATCCCTGATTCCTATATAGACCACATTCGTAGTAAAATAAGCTCAGATTCTCACATTTGCATCAAACCCTAACCAAAATTCAAAATATGTGCAGAGTATGGATGTATGTACAAGATCACAGAGAAGACCGACGTCTACAGCTACGGTGTAGTCGTGTTGGAAATTCTTACCGGAAAACAACCGATCGATCCGACGATACCGGACGGCCTCCACATTGTCGATTGGGTGCGACAGAGAAGAGGTTCTGCTTCGGATATTCTCGATTCAACTCTACAAGGCCGACCAGAATCGGAGATCGACGAGATGACGCAGATCATCGGAGTAGCACTCCTCTGTGTGAACCCCTCGCCGGATGATCGGCCGACGATGAAGGATGTTGCGGCAATGCTGAAGGAGATAAGGCAGGAGAGAAGCGCAGGAGGCGGAGCTGGAGAGGCGACGTTAAAGGGATCAGTAATGGAGGGAGTAGAAGTGAAGAGGAATGATTCCGGCAGTGGACCGTCGACGGTTACGGCGCTGGCGGCGAAGGGGTTGTACCCGAGGAGTAGTAATACGAGCTTCTCTGCGTCGTCATTGTTGTATTCTTCTTCTCATGCTAATGTTTCGTATAAATAAATGTGTAACTTTTCTTAATTTTAGGTGGAGAAAATTTCTAGATGGAATTTCTGTTTCTTGAATATTTAGAAAAAGAAAATGGTTTGTAAAATTTGTTTCGATAATGAGAATTGGGAAGTGATTAGAGAAAAAAAGGGTCGTGGATTTATAGTCATTTTTTATGGAAGTATCAATATGAAGATTATCGTTCAACTCAATATAAATTTGACTTGGATAAGTTGTAATTAAAACTTTCTTATAATATATAATTAAATTAATTTCATCCATAAAATAAAACTTTGTTTTTAGGTTGTTAAGGCTAATTTTACAATTTTATAACTTGGTATAACATTTAAGGGTGTCAATGAGATAGAGATTATCCGATGAGATCCTCATTGAGAAAAATAAATGGGGATACCTGATGAAAAATATACGATGAGGATGATGTTAGGATCCCTGTCCCGATCTCACTTCCGGTCTGGTTGTGTATTACCATTATGCCTCAATAAGTAGATTAAATAGACAAATTAATAGTGATTTATACAATAAGTTAAAAGTAAGCCAAACGGAGAATAATCTTTTACAATGCTCAAAGGAATGAGCGTGAACAATACTGAATTGGTTTGTCATACCGGTTCAGGGACCGTTTCTTTGTCCTATTTTTGAGACCTGTCTCCAAACAACTCCACATTTTAGCTTTGTTTGCCCCCGTCATTTGTTTTGGTTGTTCCATGAATCGTTCCACCAACTTAGACCGGTCATTTACTTGTCTTGGTATTTTATCCCCCATTTGATGTTTGTACCTCCATAACTTACTTGAGTGTTTATCTTCCTTCTCTTCCTTGTTCTTCCACCAAAAGCATTCTTTGATCATTTATAATGTTTTGGAGATCTCGAATATTTCATTTTCACTTGCAAAACACCACAAAGGAAGGTAGACATTCAAGGTCCGCAACCTCTTTCATACAGTTTTAAGTCTAATCTAAGGTTAAATGCAACGAAACAGTGAAACACTATGTTTGAAAACATGCTATCAACTCCTTGAAAATGTGATGGATTTGGACTTTTGACTTGCGTCAAACCATATAAAATAAAGTATTTAAAATAATGAGGTCAATTTTTCACAAGGGATTTTCCCCGTGAGTTGATTGTGAGATTATCTCCTTCTTTAACATGTTTTATTCCCATTTGTTTGCTCTCGATAGTATTTATCTAAGGAAGGGTACGTGCATCTATATTTAGATGTGTACTAACATTGGCCATAGTCAAAGACGATCGTCAATGCATTATGATCTCTCAAAATGTAACCAAATAAACAATGCTCGTTACTTCGTTTAGAACCCTCGAAATTAATCTTGGAACTCTCCACAATTAGTTTTCGCTAATGAATATTCCCTGTGGTTGTTATTTTACTATAGCCCTTATGCAAGGTTTCCTAATGTTAGCTTCATCCGACTCTTGAATCTGTTGTAAGTGATTGTCTAATATCATTTTGGATATATATTATTAAAGATATAATGTTTTCTCACGTGTCAAATGTCACACCATGTGATGGCCATTGTTTCATAGTCTTGTCGTCAAATTTATCATAAATGAGTGTCAATATCTCGGGGTTTTTTTTTTCAAGATTTGTCCATTAGTTAGAAATTTTTAGATTATGAAATCAATTGTATTATTGATTGTGAATGGCATTTGAAGACAATGTGTTTGACACTTTCATAAATGTGTTGGCTTATGACACAATTTATAGGTACAAAGACCCTTTGTTTTTTAAGACTTTATTTTGTTTGTTCATCTATTAAGACAATTTCCCTATGAATTTTTTTAAAATCTTTGGTTTGATGTTCAAATCCCGTATTCTTGTTTTGTTGCTTGAAGCTATTATTATGTGTTTAAGGATTAGCTCCATGACCAACTTGATGGAGAATTGACCTTTCACAAATGGTACCCAATAAAGTGTGCATTGGATGTTACTATAGGTAATGTGTAGTTATGGATCTCCTCAATAATGGCTTGTTGGAGAAAATGACCAAGGAGGTTGTTTATCTTTTCATGTTTCTATTTGTTGATAAACGAGTTTATTATTTTACTCTAATTTGTTTGACTAGTTTTAGAGGCTAGTTCTCAAGCAGTTGAATTTAAGAATCGATATGTCCCCTAAATTCTATTCGAATCATTTTCTGAACTCCGTGTAGGCTCATTATTCCTTCCCATTACAGTGTTGTAATTTTTTTCCCCCTGTTTTGTATCTACATAGGTTGGTTCGTTCAAGTACTTTTCCTCAGTCACCTTTATCCATACGTTATATATCCAGTTCAACCATTAATTTTCAAAGGTTTTCATTTGAAGGGCTTCTTGTCTTTTGCTTTGCTAATACACACATCATGCTTCTTTTGGTTTATAAATTTTTTTCCAACTAATCACGGATAAAATTTTTCTCCTTTCTTCTAAAAAAATATCTACTAATTTGGTCACCTAGTTCTTTGTGGATGGTTGCCGAAAACATTTCACATTATGAAGTTAGGGTTTTACATTTATATGAATTTTATTAGGATTGTTCTACCTTTATGGAAAAACAAAATCGCTTTTTCATCTAGTTAGTTGGTGTCGTTACCTTTCAATAACATCCTCAAAACACTTTTATTTGCTCGTCATTTCATAATTGGACATCTTAGGTATTTTTTTGGACAAATAGTTGTTGAGCTACCCAAGTTTTGTTGTATTCTTCTTCTGGCTGAATTTCAATATTTCATGTTGCTTAATACATTGATTTGTGATAGCTCACCTTTTGTCTTGAGGCTTTACAACACTTAGATATACTTGTGAGAAAATGTAAGGAAAAGGCTAATTCTCTCGCTCTTGAAATAGAAAAACAATTACTTTCAGATTTTCATTATTTGCCCTTTGTATGTTCATGATAGATCATCTACTCTTTAATTGACTAAGGTTCGTGATAGAGGGTCACCTTGTTGAAGTCTTCTCTTAGGGAGGAATTGACTGGTAGGTTTATCATTTATTTGTATGAAATAAAAGAATGAAGAGATACATTCTATAATCCTTGTGAATATGTTCGAGAAAGTCAAAATTTATAGTATCACCAATTGAACATGATAAAAGGGTAACACGACCTTTTCGTACGTCATTTTTATAGCAAGTTTGCCACATGGTCGTCTCTTTCTTTCTTTGACCTAAAATTATTTAAGATTTTGTGGGATATTAGGATATTTTCATGGATCTATATATTTTGAACACATATTTATGAGTGTATAATGGGTTGTCGAAGAGGGATTATCAATATTTGGGATACAACTGACGACAATATGGACTTGTTTATTTTAGATTTCTTCCGGTTTCATAAGAACTATTAATTGCATGGACTACAAAGGGACATATAATGTACTATTATTATTGAAAAAAGGCATCGACATCCCGTCAAGGCCTGAATATTTGCCACTGTCTACTTCGAACACCATGTTCTTGATTTCTTGGGTTGAGAAAAATTTGGTCAACTATGTGTTTTCTACTTTTCGGATCTCGTTTTGAATGACATACAGTTGTTTGTTAAATTCGTTTGTATTGACAGGAGTTGCCTTGAATCAACCTCCATAATCTAAAAAAAAAAGTTCTTCACAAGTCTCTTCTTCTATAACCATAAATGCTCCGTCATTTTTCACATTTGAGACTATATTCTTACAATTTCTTCTTCATGTTGCTCTTTTATAATGTTAATTTGTGTGTGTTTTTTCTGAGACTATGAGATTTTGATTTAGCTCGTTACATATAATATTTTTGTTGGCATTCGATCAATCTTTTTTTTCCCCTTCCATTTAGCCTATTAAGTCTTTCATTTTTCTATGACCCGAAGTGTTGATATACTAGAATTTACAAATTTTCTATTTTTGCATTCACCTCACGTATTTTCGCTACATTTCCGATATTATTTACTCCAATTTTTAGCGTATACTTAGTAAACTAATATTCCTAGTAAAATTATACATATGAGTTTCTTGGTATTGAGTTTGTCCTGTTTATCTAATGATATTCTCACAATCTGCTCTTTAAACCCACATTTAAATCAAAGTTGAACATATGGTTTTCGAAACGTTGCATTGAGTTATGATGTTCAACATAAATGTGACACGGGTCAGAGATAGTGAACACATGGTTGCACTTGCATGTGTAAATGTTTAAGTATGATTGTATCATATCTAGGTGTTCCATTAAACGGTCTAATTTTTTAAACGTGTTGATCTCACCTTCATTACGTTTTTTCTATGTGAAATGGTTACCTTATTTACTATTAGTTGGTAATTCTTCCACATGAAACATAGTTTGCTAGAAAACCGGTAAGATGGAACCACTATAATTTCGAAGATATACGCTAGAGACTATATATTGCTATAATTTCAAGTTTAAACTACTCCAAATTATAAAACTTTTTTGTTTTCTGGATTCCGATATACTTTTTTTTATCATAAGAAGAAATTTTATGGTTAAAAGAAAATAATTGTCAGTGTGTTTGCCTTTTTTAACCTTTTAGTTCATTAGAGTACATGTTGTCTAAGTACATCGAACCGTTTTCATTTTTAAAAACATAATGTAAAATTACACTTTTAAAATATTAACTTAGTTTTTTTTTAAGCCATAAAAAATCATATACTATCTATATCCACAATAACAGGAATTGCAGCTGTTCTAGCAAAACATCATGCTGATAAAAACACAAAAGCGAATAAGAAAGTAAAGAAGCCATCCAGTGTGCAGGCTGTCCATAGCATTAGCACGTAGTTTAGCTATTAATGTAGATTTTAAACATTGCAAGTTTGCAACTAAAACAATAAAGTATGTACCTAAATATGTATAGATGTAGGGTGTAAATAGAATCAAGGACGGGTGTAATACCACGTAAACATTGACATGATCAAGCTCGGCTCGTTTGTTTATAAACTAGTTGTGCTCGGATCGAGTCTAAATTTTATACGAGTTTTAAAATGTGTTCGTATTCGGCTCGTTAGAAAGTGAACGAGCTTGAGCCCAGCCCGAGTAGCTCGATTAAAATAATGCTCTTAGTTTTATATTTGCTGAACGAGCTGAATATTGATATGATCAAGCTTGACTTGTTTATGAACGAGCCGAACCGAAATTTTATACGAGCTTTAAAATGTATTCATATTCGGCTCGTTTAGAAAATGAACGAGCTCGGACCAAACTTTGGATGACTCGAATGTGAGCCGAGCCTGGAAGCTTATATTAAGACAGAAACCGAACATACTTTGACCATACCTAAACTGATGAACCTAGTTATTAGTATTGCTAGTTTGCTACTCGGTCCTCACTCCTCAGCATAATTGGGCTTATTACTATCAACTGGTGATTGAAGAACAACGTTTGGGCCGGAGCCTTAACAAAGAAGCCCATATCGGATTGCCAGTAAAGAACCACATCGACCAGTGAGCAAGGCGAAGAGCAATTAATATATATTTTTATATATCAATTTTCTCAAATTAAAATGACAATTGTGTAACCATGGAAATAGGAGGTCAATTTTACGGCATCAGTGGTCCAGTGGATACCCGGTTTACCCGGCCTAACAAGCGGTTGAAAACCTGAAAAATCTAGGTGATGGGCCGATTAGGGTCATCTTACCCCATCACCCAACTCAATGCACATGAAATATCTCGATTTTTATAAATTTAGTCATCAGAACACAAAAATATGAATTTTTATTGTTGCTTATGCTATAATATCATGATATAAATAATTTATATCTTATTTAATAATATTATTGTACTATATGTATGAAAATACTTTTAAAATACATTATAAATTAACAATATTCATAACTCCTAAACACCCGCGATCTTGGTGAATGAACCCGAACCACTCGGCCATCCGATGAGTGAATATACCCGATAATGTTAACGAGTAGGTGATGGAAATGCTTCATCCACCCATCATCCGACTCATTGTCATCCTAAATGGAAACTTTGAAATTTTTTATTTATTAAAGCTATGTGAAATAAAACATTTGGAGAGGAAAGGTCAGAGACAAGCATATATATATATATATAGTATTAGTTTATAAAAAAATGGATATAGTAAATAATATATGTAATTCTAAAAATTATATGTTAAGGGTTAAGATAAAATTCACGATCTTAATTGCTAAAGTCTGATACAAAGGGCCTATAGAGTGGGGTTGTGTGTATACGAGCACAAATGTATGTTAGATCTCAACCCAACACATATGTCAAATGAGATTTCAAGTTCCCCAACATTATATACTAGACTCAGATGCTCCCAACTTTAGATATGGAAAATTATTATCTCCAACATGCCTCGACAAGTGCAACTAAGGTACTAGCCTTGTTGACACTTGAACAAATTAGGATTGCCAGATCGATCAGAGACTAACCGTTTTAATAGCATGTTAAGTCCGACATAGACGGATTGTAGAGCGGATGTCATGTCCATATAAGGAGTGTACATGCATGTTAGACCGAAAATAAGCACATAAGTCCGACATAGACGAATTGTAGAGCGGATGTCATGTTGGAGAAAATAAGTTCCCACATTGAAAGTTATTCCGAACCTACTCCTCCTATTGCCAATTGATTTTAGGATGAAATATCATTGGGTTTATGTGTTGTGTTGGTCTAACTCGCATGTGCGCTCGTATGCACACGACCCTTACTCTATGATCGGTCTATACCGGACTTGAACAGTAACCATATCAAGCTTAGTATTAGGTTTGGATTCTTATAACTCTAGACGAAAAAATAAATATTTATTTGTGACACAGTTTATAAACCTACCAATAGATTTTTTTTGTAAATAAGAATAACCTTTAATTTTATAAAGTAACAAGTAATATGTCTACATATGCATTTGATTTTCAATTAACCAAGCTATACAACAAGTAACAACAGGTAATATTTCCCAAGTAATACGTCTATATATGTATAAACCCATCGGATCAACCATACAAAATCAAGCTGTACAACAAGTAACAACAAGTAATATGTCTACATATGCATTTTATTTCCAATTGAATGTCTACCCAGTTCAGAGACCCATCTTATCAACCCATACAAAATCAAGGAATTGTATCAGCAAGACAACTCCAAAAACACTTGCAACAAAGTGTGATGACAACAAACAAAATTTACAAATTATACATCCACAATAGATCTTCCTAATCTGACCCAAATATATAATTGTCAATTTGCACAAACGCAAACAGAGAAAAAGTGAAAAATGAGCCTTCCTAATATTAAATAAAAAATGGCACACAAGTGTTAACGCCTAAAACTCAATTCCAAATCTAAAACTCATTTACAAAAGCCAAAAAAATGAAAATTGAGGGATTAGGGTTTAGGGTTCCACACCTAAAACACATATGTTTTGGAAATTTCGGTTCTAATTGAAGAACTCAATTAAAGATTAGCGTTTTTAAACTTGGATGGAGCTCGATTTCGTGTGAATGGAGAGGTAGATTTTTGAAATTTTCATTATTTCAACCGAACGGGGAAGATCGATTTTAAAGAAAGCCGTATTCTTCATCCAGAGAACAACTTTGTTCTTCTTCTTCTTCTTCGAGAGTTGTATTCTTCGTCTAGAGAGCAACTCTCTTCTTCTTCGAGAGAGAGCAACTCTGTTCTTTCGGGAGATTGATTCCTGTTATTTTTTTAAATTTCATTTGCCTTTTCTGTATAAATTAATGGATCTTTAACCAGGGTTAGTGGTAATTGACGGAATTGGGCAAATCTAGAAAAAATTCAAAGCTGAAGGGCACAAACCAAACTTTAGAAAACTGTTTGACAAATCCAGAATACCCCATACCACAAAAGTACTAACCGAAATTAGAGAGTTGAACGTAGTCTATGTTTTGAAAATTTGAGTTCGAATTATGCATGTATATAAAGAAACAATTAGAGTGTTCATATGTGTTGAGCTCACTTGGGTTGTGTTTGACTAAAAAAAGTTCGTTTTAGACCCCTTTATTTGACTAAAACAAGTTGTTTTTAAATTCGATTGAAGTTTAGACTCGACTCATTTAAATAAGTTGAACACACTATATAATCTAAGTTGCTCAAGCTTAAACGTTCGACTCGAAAAAAAACTTGGTTCAAACTCTTCTTAGAGGTGTTTTCTAATGGAAATTACCGATGAATCTAATAGTTTGAGCTAAGATAAATAAGTTTTAACTTGGTAGATATGGCATTGAAGGAGGGACAAGGAGGCAGGTAAAGGACATGAATTGAATAAGATGAATGTATAATTCTGACAACCTCATTTACTATATTCGTATTAGTTTGCATGATTACGATCACACTTTCTTTCCATTTATTACTGTGGAATGCTCCATTGATCTACCTCCGATCCTCCTCACACCCATTACATGTGCTCTTATTTATTGTTCTTCCGTAATATTTCTGTGTATTGCCATGCATAGATGAATCGTCACACCCCACACAAGTCCAAATTTACCATATTTTTTATTAAAAAAATATATTACAAGTAAATTGGCGACTATAAGTCAAGATCACCGTCTAGACAAACTACGTAAAATCAAATTTATCATCCGTAAAAATATCGTAAGATTGTGAATGTAAAATCTAACAAATCTAAACACCTTAGTCGTAGAATCAACTAAAGATACAGACATATAAGCACACAAGCGATTTGGTAACGCAATTCGGTAGTATATAGAATACTCCTACTCTGCGAGACCTTAAGAGGGGAGATCCGGTCCCAGATTTCACTAGGTATTCAAGAACACAGGTTACAAACACTGGACAAGAGATATACTAGCACCTTTCCTAAGATCTAGCAAAGAGAACAACTAAGACATAACTCAGGAGATACAAAGAAACAAAGGTGAAGAAAAGCCCCCTCAAAGGCACCACGACGAAGATCTGAGATCGATCTGAGATCGATCTTCGTCTCTTCTGCAAACCAACGAAGCAGAGGCGAGATGACAATCGAGAGATAACAGATCTCTCTTTTCTTCTAAGGATCCTTCTCACTCAAAGCGAGATTTGGATGATCCCTTCTTCTTCTTCTTCTCTATACTCTCTCTTCTCTCTTGTTCTTGGACGAAGAACACTCAAGTTCTCGATCTAGGGTTTCAGGAGCTACAACCAGGAGTTTTAAGTGCCAAGCTGAACACTAGGTGAAACGCCTCGTTTTGCTACGAGCTTAAGTGAACCAATGAACCGTGTTAACAACATCAAACGGCCGGTTCAACAAACTCGCAAGCAGGTCCTTCATTTCTGGATCAAAGAGATGGGCTTCCAGCATTGGGCTCACAAAGCCCAGTTTCCAACTTCAGCCGGATAAGTACACAAATACACAACAATACACATTACAACTAAGTATCTCCTAATTCACATAATAGCCTACACATGTATATTTATCTTGTCACCATATCAATCACCAAGCTACCTCACTTAGTTTAACTAATTAGTGGCAACATTGGATCATGATAGGCATCACCACATCAAGATCAAACACATAGCAATCTATCATATGAGTCTTACAACTCTCTACTTAGACCATAGTATAAGGTGCTAGATTAATCTCTAAGTCCTATGCTACAATGTGTAACAAAAATCAATTAACATAACAAATGCCCTCCTGATTCTTGTATCATTCTTGTATCAAAATTAAAGTCTATTTTGTGAATAATAAACACAACCTAAATTATTTTATCAAAAATAGTCGTATTGCGATGACATAGAAGAGTCGCATAATCGGAGGTCGTCCGCAAAAATATATTTTTCAACCCGAACAAAATCAAGATAAGTTCAAGGTTACATAGCGAGTCATATGTTACATACTCGCAGACCAGTTTTGAAATTATATATTAAAAAAAAAGAAAAAAAAAGAAGAAACGTGTGTATATATACACCACTAGAGCATCATCGCGAGTGACGCAGAATGTTAGGATTGCTAGCACAGCTAGAGAAGTGGAGTGTTGATTAGGTTATGTACGTATTGATTGTGCAGTGACTGATCGATGGAGTTGTCTCAACTTTCCCCACCCCATTTGCATTTGCATTGGCACGTAAAATTCTTCCGATCAGTAATTTGCATATGCACAGATCCAGTTGTACATGACACAGTTATACAGATGGGTTTGTATTCTCTCCATTTTGATTTGTCAGGGATATGTGTAAGACCCATTATCACATATCTAAATATTCATGACTTCATGGCCGAGCATAACACCTTCCTACAACCTGTGTTTTCAAATATTATATGAACGTTCATTGGATGCAAATTTCATTAAAGATATAATAATATGATATGGAGCAATAAGATATGACCTCTATGATGATATACTTAGCAATACATAAGTACATGCATGGTTTGTGTTGATATTTTCAAGGTATGGAATGATGTGGTCGATAAACTTGATGGATAACTCACTCAAGTCTTGCTACTATTATAAATTTATCCCGTGAAGGAGAAGTTCTCGTCCGGAATGATGTCCTAAGGTGACGTACATCAGTGGCGGCCGCAGGATTTCTAAGGGGTGGGACAAAAAATAAATTATCATTAAAAATATCTACGAAAATAAAATAACGATAAAACCAAAATCAATCTGTAATCTACTTGCGCAGTTTTGACAACAAGTTTACAAAAAATAAATAGTCAATGGTACAAATAAACTGTCAATCTGACAACAAAGGTTAAATCCATAAGAAGAAAAAAGAGAGTATATATATTGATTAAAATCTAAAGATAATATGTTATTTAGATATCAAAATAAATTTATACAAAATATATATATTGATTATCATTACATATATTTAGGGAGTTATATAAAGGATTGAATTAGTTTTTAAAAAATCTTAACTGAAATAATGTTATTTTTGTCATAAATTATAACATATTTTTGATAGATTATTTATTTGAATTATTCAGTAAATTGTTCTCAAGTAGAATCCATAATAACATAATATATTATAAAAAGAAGTGAATAATTTTTATACTTAGATTTTGGACAAATAAAAACATAATATATTATAAAATATGTAATTTAAATCCGAAATAATAACATAAGAAAAAAAAAGGAAAAGGTGAAAACATAAACACAATGGTCAGTGATAGGATTTGAAATCCAAGACCTAGTGAAAGTTTCATTTCTTGCTCAAATCCCCATACCACTATGCCACCATGTTTTTTGTAATATTTTTGCATTTCTATCTTTATTAATCCGTGCCAGAGGGTGGGGCAGCCGCCCCACCCTGCCCCACCCAAAGGCCGCCACTGGCGTACATCAAGAGTGTGACCCGCCTAACCTCTTTTTCGTCTTGTCTATATATATCACACGCTCGAATGCGAGTTTCGAGTTGAACAAATTTCATCCTAAAATCAATGGCTAATAGGAGTATCCCATTAAACTTATATACCAATTAAGTTGAATGTGTGTAAATTATCGTGATGTGGGAACACTTTGTTCACTGCACGTTCCCTCAAGTGTAATTCTTGACATGTCTTAAGAGTGACTGACCTAATCGGACACAAATTTTTTTGTCGAGGTCCACGATCAATATCTTAAGAATGACAAACTCCCGATCAACTAGGATCTGAGATCTATCAACTCTAATACTATACGAAATTCCCGAGGATCAAATACAATACGAGAAGTTTTTGTCATATGTTTGAAAACACACCGATCTCCGAGCCCAACATAAGACCGACATTGTTCCATCCTAAATCAAATTAACATAGGAGTAATAGTCCACTAAACCAATTAACTCTTAAGACATTGATCGCGGACCTAAACTAAAGTTTTCCTGTCCAATAGGGCTAGCCAACCTTAAGACATGTCATCAGGTGTTAGGCGAGCCAAACAATTGCACTTGACTGGGCTTGTGAAACTAAAATTGTCTCACATCAATAATATACAAACGCACAACCTAGTATATAAGTTCAATAGACTCCTCTCCGATCGTCAATTGGGTAAACATACAAAATACTTCACTTTAACATATTTTATCAAGACACTTTTTTAAGTGTTTTCAGACCTCTGAAACTAATTCTCTTCCTATTCTTCGATGTTTCTAGTGTATCTAATAAAACACACTTATAAATCTCATACATAAGTAAGTAGTAATTTGAGCCTTGCTATTGTCTAAAGTGCACAATACGAGTGACCTCACTCATGGTAGGTATGACAAACTTAAATAATCCAACTTTTTTTCCAATTAAGCCAAGACAATACAAGTGTTAACAAGACATCTTTTTTTGAAAGAGTTCGGATCCTCTCAAAATCTTACTGTAACATGGAGAATTTGAGCCTATCATCAATGACTAAGTACAAATCTTCACCCAACTTATATACAGGATTACATTTGTATTCGTATGCACACGTCTTCGTTCTTTAACCAAATAAACTTTAACGTTTCCGGTTATCATTCCTCCTTACTATTACTCTTAATCCATCCTTTAGTTCAACAATGTCGACTCTTAATTTATTTGTATTCTAGTACGTATGTTCATCTAGTTAGCTCGCCGCTTTTTTCCAAAACAAGTGTGTCGGGTTTTTAAGAAGTGAAGAGATCGATTTCAAAGACGGTCTTTGTGTACATAACACTCAACCAACCCAACCTAGTTCCTTATGGAAAGAAATAGTAAATGCATCCCTTCTTCCCTATAGAAGACGCCATTGGGTAGTTTTTACCATCGAACTCGATTGGTTATCAGAGTAATTTCAAACCCCATTCGCCTCAACTCTCAACTACATTCATTAAATTTTACACATCTCTCCCTCAATTTTTCACTATATAACAACAATCCATGCATCCCCACATTCTCAACCCAAGGGTAGTACAAAGAAGGAAAAGTAGTGAAAGAGAGAAAAATGGCAAGAGTTGGGTTTGCTTTGGTGGTGGTGTTTGTAGGTTTACTAGTGGCTTACTCTGAAGCTTCTAGAAGCCTCCCGCAAACCACTGTGATGAACACCAAGGAAGCTGCCGTTGTAACACCGGTCAATGGCGAGAAGAATGTGGTTGCTTTTGGTGGATTAGGTGCACTTGGAGGAGTCGGAGCTGGTGCAGGTGGAGTTGGAGCTGGAGTTGGAGGTGGAGCCGGCATTGGAGGTGTTGCAGGAATTGGAGGCGGTGGTGGTGGCGGTGGAGGTCTCCTTGGTGGCGCTGGTGGGTTGGGTGGGCTTGGTGGTTTAGGTGGCACTGATGGTGGTGCTGGTGGGTTGGGTGGTGCAGGTGGAGGTATTGGTGGACTTGGCGGAGCCGGTGGGTTGGGTGGGTTGGGCGGCGGAGGCGGATTGGGCGGCGGTGGTGGTGGGTTGGGTGGACTTGGTGGTGGCATTGGTGGATTGGGTGGCGTTGGTGGAGGTGCTGGTGGTGGCGCCGGTGGTATCTGTCCTTGAAAGAATTGCTTCGAAATAATTTTAGATATTTATTGTATGTGTTAATTTAAGCATGTTTCAATTGTTATTTATATTTTTGGTAATTAAGGAAGAATTAAGGGTTAGTATCTATGATACTACTAGCTAGTTAATAGCAAGGGATGTTGGGAAAGGCGGTCGTAAAAGTGTTGTTTTTGGATCATTACTATGCATGTTTTTGGTGTGTTTCGTGGAATGCAAGAATTGTTGTTCTTAATATTAGTGCTTTTTAATCACATTTCTTGTCTTAATATTTAAGGATTCAATAAATTTTGTTTGTTCTTTCATGCACAAGGGCGTATACATGAATTGTTCTTGACGTTTTTATGGTGTAGAATTTAGTTTGGAAGCGTTAGGACTCATTCCTGGTAACGGAATGATTCCGAATCAATCAAAAACTATGTTCTTGACGTTTTTATTGTGTAGACTTTGGAAGCGCTAGGAATTATTCCTGGAAACGGAATGATTCTGAATCAATCAAAAACTATGTTTGGTTAGAGGCTTCTTAACACATGAAAGTAATACCTTCAATTCCATTTCCTTTCCTTACCCTTAGCCGTTTTCATTCCGGTTCCATTCCACCACTTCAACCAAACGGACACTAAGTATGTTATCTAATTTATGTAGACTAAGTATCCAACTTCATATATTCAACTTCACTCACTTATCCAACTTCTTAAAATTGGGTAAGGTAAATCAAGTAATTGAAATTTAGGTAATTGAAATTGGGTAATTGGAGTTGGTAATTATAATGGGTAATCGAATTATTAGAGTGAAGTTGAGTACGTGAAGTTGAGTAAGTGACTGAAGTTGAATATGTGATTCTCCTTTTATAGAATATTTTAAAAAAAAAGTTGGGCAAATATATTCGGATCAATCTAGAGCAAATGTCGGATATCCAAATGAAACAAACCAATTGGATATCCGAATCCGTTTAAAGTTATATTCATCAAACGAATCTTGCAAAAAGAATCATTCAGATTACCCATCATATTCGCAGTAGATTATCAAATCCAACTAAAATCATCATCAGACACCATGTTTTGAATACGGATCAAACGGATAATTAGCTGGATATATCGCCAAATCCAAATTTATTTTGATAAGGGTTTCCTAACAATTGAATTCGGATATCTAAGTGATCAGACGATCCGTTTTCCACCCTTTTTCATAAACGATAACCCAAAAATAATCAGATTAATATCTTTACATAAACTTGAATGTACAAAGTGTATATCTAAGAGCTATCCAACCCAATCGGATAACCCTATTTCAATCAGACAAATTGCCCTTCCCAAAACCGATTAGAGTCAAGATGTTAGGGAATCAAACCCGGTTTAACCCACCCCGATTGACATCGACCGAAACATAAATTGATCCGACTTCCAATCCGATTGATTTTTCCCAATTGAAACTCTACCCGAAGCAAAAAAATCGAAGAAACCCGACCCAAAATGACACGAAAATCGAACTAAACCTATCCATTATGTCACTAGAACCAAGACTCCCCCAATTACCCATTCCAACCCGAACATTTGGTACCTGATTAAAAAAAACTCGAAACAAACCGCTTAAAATCAAGCTAGTTTTTACCCGACCAGTTTCCAACCTTAACTTGTTGTGACCCGACCCAAACCGTCGGTCTTGTTTGATACCTCTAAACGACAATAAGTTTTTTTTTTTTTTTTTTTTTTTTTTTTTTTTTTT
>BSUD01000001.1:158894198-158914730 GCA_033239045.1 Fagopyrum esculentum
TTTTTTTTTTTTTTTTTTTTTTTTTTTTTTTTTTGAAAAGGAACGACAATAAGTTGTTTGATGCAAATAATGTAGAATAGTAGACAACATAATCTTGTATATGCATCATCAAAAGCCATAAGAATTTGTGAACCTTTGTTTATGCACCATATTTATCGAGTTTGCTACAAAATCACACGTGCAACCATCACAAACACACGATGAGATCAAACCGTAATGACCCGATCCTCCCATAAAGATCTTAATTTTTCATTATAGATAACGATATTCATAGTGTCATTGAGTTGCATTGGTAATTGACGAATATGTTGTCCATTCGAGACAAAGAATTTAACTTTGCTATATTTCTATAAGTCATGAGTGTCATCCATATACGATAATGTCCACCATTCCTCGATATCATTAGTTCTTTCATTTGTCTTTTTCTCTTATCCATCAAAAAAACCCTACTTGTGTCTTACTCGTAAAGAGAATAACATGGCTTGTTCCATCATTTGTTCTTTTATCATTGGAGTTGAATTCTAGTGATTACATTTTTTTTGTTTGAAAGGAGGATCGGTGCCTCCAAACATCTAGTCGCGCTTTATTATTAATAGAAAAAGGCTAAGTAGTTATAAATCGGACGATAGCACGACCCCTTACATCAGAAAGCATAATTTACATTATACTCTCAGGAGGGTCAATCAATACATTCAATGCCAAAGAACAATTATTCACAAGAGAAGCAAGGAAGTCAGGCGCATAATTTGCCTCACAGTAGGTATGTCAGAACTGAATAAACTAGTTCCTTTTTCATTAAGTCTTTCCATCTAAGTACCAGACTAGAAAACAGATGACACTAGTTAATGTCTTTCCCAAGGAGAGTGGCCGATTACCGGTTGTGAATTTTTCACCAACTCCACATACCTATACCCGCGTTCCTAAGCAATCTTTAGACCATGTAAGACACCCCAAAGTTCCGCCATGTACACAATCCAATTTTAACGAACAATCCCCATTGTTGTTCGCCCGCATGATTCCTAATAACTCCAACCGCATCATTTTTGTGTTCTCTATCTATTCCATCCGTGTTGATCTTCACGGTCCTTCAAGGGATGTATTCCACTTCACCTGCACCATCATTTTTTTTCCTTAACTCTTCTCCTCGTTGTTCAGCTTCTTCCAACTTTTGTCATATTCCATGATGGTGTTGTAGACAACAATATACCTATCCTACTGTAGCTCTCCTTTTCAAAAACCCGGCCATTTCTCCACTTCCATATCATCTAGACGGCACCTGCAAAAACATCCCACCACTAATATGCTCTATCGAAAATTTTATTAGAGAGGATGTTACCTCTTATCCAAGTAGAGAAAGAGCAGGTGTGGAAATCCTCAAGGTTTCCAACACGTTGGATGACAGTCCACTGTTCGCTCCAAACGGTGTGTGCAAGCTTTAAATTTATAACCCTAGACTTAAGCTTAAAACAAGGATGCGAACCCGCAGTGTACGGGTCAATCGTAGTAAAAGCAAGAAAATTCCAGGGGTCGATCACAGGGACTTGGTGAAACAAAGTCAACACGGTATGCTAATGTCAATGCTAACCACAAGAGCAATTTAACACAATCAAAGATGAATAAGAAGTCAATAAAGCAAACATGCAATTCTAGGGATTAAAACATCTAGTTGTGGTTCCAACTCAAGATCTATAGATAAGCGGACAAAGCTGAGATTTTTGCGTGGGGAAGGTGTTACTAAAGTGGAGTAGATCACCGGGTAAGTCTCACTACACACTAATCCTAAACCGTAACTCCTATTACCGGGTAAGTCTCAAGGAATCAAGATAAAGAACTATAACCTCAAACTAACACACCATCTAAGGGAATAGAATCAACCTTTACCGGGTAAGTCTCAGGCTAACTCACAAAGATGGGATGGAAGCACACTCAAACCCCAATAAAGGATAAACCTTTACTACCTACACTTATGATCGTTAATACACAAACTAAGGAATTACCGGGTAAGTCTCATCCTAAGCTTGTATTGAACCAGGAAAGGTGTAATAAGAATAGGATTTAGCAAACTCTAACACTTAACTTTCTGTTTAAGGTCGGATAAGTCACCTCGGTCAGAAGAATTCCACCCCGGCCGAGATGTTCATCAACCGAACGAGATGCTTAGGGTTAAGGTTAAAGACTCGAACTTTCAGGATCCTACTGGAATCTAAGATTATTCTATCATTGTTTTTCCCACAACCTTCAGCCAATCACCCTAGAATCACACAAGGAAATTAGCCACTCATCATCATAATGAAAGTATTAAATATATGGGAAGAAGGTGAATATTTGAATAAAGAAGAATTTAATGAAAAGACTTCAATAACTGAATCAAATATCACAACAAAAGCGTTCCTTGGATAGCGATCCAAAAAGACAAGACAACAAGGAAAGGAATTGAAGACAATCTTACAAAACCCTTCAAAAAGCTATAAAAGCTATGATCTTCAACCTTCCTTCAACCTTCAAAAAGGTTCTTCAAAAACTCCCAAATTGGAGTATGCTGCGGCTGCTGCGCGTTGTATGCGGATTCTTGCGCTGATAGCGGGTGTCGGAATTATGGGAAATCCGACCCTTTTTATAGGAAAATAACCCTCCAAAGATAATAAATCTTAGAAAGATCTTTTCCCATAAATATAGGTAAAATATATATTCTGCATATCTCTTTCCATCCAGGAGCCCAGCCCAAAAATATAAGATCACCTTCCAATTTTAAAAGATCTCTTCCAAGAATAAAATATTCTCGCCGCGTCCTAGGTGTTCGCCTCGGTCGAGTCGGCGTCTCTGGATCGCCTCGGTCGAGATGAATCTCTGGTCAACCGAGGTGACTCAGAACTGAATGTAGAATCTCTCAAAACTGGTCCAAAGTAAATCTTTAATCCATGGCTATGCTTCCTGGATGATTCCTTTTGCTCCTCAATGTGGCTCCAAATGACTCATGACTCCTTTTGCTCCTTTTTGATGCAAAACGTACCATATTACCTGCAATTACAACGAAACTAGGTGTAGACCTCGATTCTCGCAAAAGTAGATGAAATGGTAGTAGAATCACATAATGTACATACAAACATGCAGATTATGAAAGATAAAACGTCCAAACAAACCCCAAAATATAGACTATAATTCATGCTATCATCCACAATCTCTATGTAGGCAAGCACTTGCGAAAGACATGACATGCAAATTTGGTCTGGATTTGACAATATAAACATGGAATCTTATCGATCACGTTCTTCTCATTCTCTTATCATTATTTAAAACTCCACATTTGACAAGCTTCCAAACAAAAACTTTGATTCATTAAGGGACGTGTGGTTTCTAAACTATTCCGAACACTTTTCTATCAACATTACAATATTCAAATATATTGGTGAGATTGTCACAAGTAATCCTTACCAAAAAACCATCCGGTGAATACTTCCAAATAAGTTCATCCCCAAGTTCCAACTTAGTAGTAGAATCTTCGTCATGTACCATACATGTTGTGGGTTAAGGAACAACCATGTTAAGAATGGTGTTGTGTGGCAGTAGGTCAATAAAGAGGTACCACCGCCAACCCTCTATAATGATCCGAGCAATCACTAACCGTAAGCAAGAGCTCTCATTAGTCAATTTGCCGATGCATTCACGTCTTAGAGGGTGATCGAGCAGCCAATCATCCTCCTAGATTTTGATAGTTTTTCCATCTTCTAGAGCCCATTTGCATTCATTATTAACCACTTCTCGGAGACATTTAACCAAAATAGTCCATATTGGAGAGTGAGTAAAGTGAGATCTCCGATTAGATTTGTGGTATTTGCTATGAAAGCTGGGTATCCATAACCCATCATTTGTTGCTCACGTGCATGGTTTTTCCTCCTTGATATTTTCCATTGCATCATATTTGTTAGAACCATGATTTCCTTTATGGCTTCCATTTTGAAACCTACCTTATTTTGTAGGGAGGATATCTTTCTTTTCCAAAATCCATATCGTTTTTGTATTGGGATTTGAGGAACCCATATAAGGAAGTACTTTATCTTTTGCTTTTTGAAAAGATTGATCGTTTTTGTAGTTCGAAATCATCCAAGGACCATAGCTTCCATCGTCTACGGAGGGAATAATGTCATTGATAGTATGTTTTGTGTTTCACTGGAGAGGGATCCACTGATTTGAATATGAAGCCCTATCTCCGATCCCTTATTTGTTTTAGTAATCCTTACCAAAAAACCATGAGTGGAATACTTCCAAACAAGTAATCCTTACTAAACAACCATCCTAGGAATACTTCCAAATAAGTTCATCCCCAAGTTCTAACTTAGTAGTGGAATCTTTGTCATGTGCCATACATGTTGTGGGTTAAGGAACAACCATGTTAGGAATGGTGTTGTGTGACAATGGGTCAATAAAGAGGTACCACCGCCAACCCTCTGTTATGATCCCAAGAATCACTGACCGTAAGCTCGAGCTCGTCATTAGTCAAGTTGTCGATGCATTCACGTCTTAGAGGGTGATCGAGCAGACAAGCATCCTCCTAGATTATGATAGTCTTTCCGTCTCCTAGAGCCCATTTGTACTTTACTATATTGTTCATAACTTTGTCACAACGTATTGTTCATCATACACAAATGAACATGAGTAGGGAAGCACGAGCCATAGGCACACGATTGTGTGGACAAGACACGATCATGCGCCTTGTATTGAATTGAGTGCATGATCTTGCGCCTTGTATTGAATCGAGTGCATGATCATGCACCTTGTTAATGAGAAGCACATGCTTCTAGAGGTTGGCACCCATAGATTTGCAAAGGTGCATGATCGTGCACTTGATGAGCACTATTGTGTAGCTCAGCCCCACACGGGGCACGTGGCGCAAATCGAGAATTTTGTATTTTTATGTCTAACACTTCTTACCGAAAATGAGGTTCTAACATTATATTCCTCTCCCTACATAATTAAAGCTCTGATACCATGATACAAACGGAGGAAGGGAGAGTTTATTCACTAATGGCTTTCTTTAACGTAGAAGATGATTAAACACGACGAGAAAGAGAGAGCTACTAATTGAGGAAAACAAATGACCATCATACATACGGATATTGCCCAAGGTACAAAGATATGTGCAAATGCTAACCTGTAAAAGAAATCCTAATTGAGGCGAGTGCGGCTACAACTTTGCTTCCCCAATGGCTAGATACTTCATCACAAGCCTCAAGTCCGGATTATCCAAATGGTTCAATAGAGCTCGAAGACGAACATATAAATTTTTTACTAACAACAACCAAACACATCGAGATCAACACAAACCTTGTTATGATACCAACAATGAGGAGGGTTTACGTTTTCGACACCTAATTAAGCCCACAAGCTTCATCTTAAAATCAATCGGTAATAGGAGACAATAAAAGGGTACATGATTCATGAAACGAGATTGCTTCATGCTATTCGATCCCAATACACGACTATGCTTCACGTAGCCGTAGTAGAAACACAAATTCTTTCGACAAAATACAAGAGAACTTACTACGCCTACGCTTCACGTAGGCGTAGTAGTCCACATAGCAAAATGGTGGAAGGGACTGCTACGACTACGCTTCCCGTAGGCGTAGCAGTCCCTTCCACCATTTTGTTATTGGACTACTACGCCCACGAGACGCGTAGTCGTAGTTTTCCCAAGTAACCGTTGTGAAAACTACGACTACGCTTCTCGTAGGCGTAGTATTGAGAACTAGCCGTTATCCAACGGTAATGTAACCCAAACATTAGTATAAATATTATGCATTTGACCGAACTCGTACATAATCATTCCATAAAACCTCATTGTCAATCGTTGTTTCGCAAAAAAAAGTCATTCGAAAATGAATTCCGACGATGGAGAAGCGAGATATCATTCCGGCGACGGAGAAGAAGATGACAGTGTTGATTTCGGCGGTGGTGAAGATGATGTGGAGGGTGACGAGTGCTTGTTCAATCCCGCGATGCTTAGTAGTTACGATCCGTATTCGGGTGTTGAGGTTAATTTTTTCAATTCGTTTGTTTTGACGTAGTTTAGTGTTATATGTTTTAGTTAGTTTTATGTTATATGCTTTAGTAGACAATTAGTCAATAAGTCATGTTATTTGTCGTTAAATGAAGAATTTACTCGTTAATTAGGTGTCAATTAGTCGTTAATTGAAGAAAATAGTCGTTAATTAGTAAATTAGTAGACAATTATAATGTAATTAGTCGTTAATTAATTTGAGCAATGTTAGAACATATGATATAGTCGTAGTGAATGAAATTTTCGAAATAATTATTGTAGGCTGCCGATATTCCCGATAATTATGACTATACTAGTTTGTTCGTGGACCATCGGATATGGACTCGTTAGTTGCGTAGGTTCTTGAGAAAGTTGGAAGTAGAAATATGGTTCTCATCAAACTAAAGTCCTACAAGTCGGATGATCGTCGTTTTGGAAAGGTGATATTTGTGTGTGAGCATCACGGAGTCCGCAAAAGTGAGGCGAAGGGCTTGAGGAAACTATGCAAAACGAAGAAGTTCGATTGTAATTTTTGTTTACACGTTGATGAGGTGCAAAGGGGTCTTTGGGGTGTGAGGAATGTTCATGGAATTCACAATCATCCTCTTCCGAAGACGTTGGTAGGTCATACATTTGCTAGACGGTTGACGAAGGCACAAATGAAACGAGTCCAAATCTACACCGAAGCGGGATTGCCTCCGAAGGAAATTGTTTGTTTGTTAAAGAGTTATTTTGAAGATCCCGATAAGATGGTCACTTCTAGGAAGCAAGTTTCAAACGCTCGGAATAAAATTAGGTTGGAAGCGATGGGAGATCGAACGGTAATTCAAGAAGTATTGAAATTCTTGAAAGAGAAGGATTATATATGGGATATTAGGATGGAAACCATTGAAGGAGGGGAGGAAGTGAGTGACTTATTCCTTGCCCATCCCAAGTCGAATCGTTGGGTTGCCATGCTTCCATACGTCGTCATCATGAATGCTACATACAAGACGAACAGGTTATTATGTAATTCATTTATTTTGTTTATATTAACCTCTTTTTAATTTCATAATCTCATACATTATATTTTGAAGATATGACATGCCGTTGTTGGAAATCGTCGGATTGACCAGCACACAACAAACTTTTTCCGTTGCGTTTGTGTTAATGAAACGGGAGACGATGGGTCATTACGAGTGGGCTTTGGAACGCATTGCCTTGTTATTCAATGGAAAGAAGCCGGAAGTGATAGTGACGGACCGTGAATTAGGTCTCATAAAAGCAATACCGAGAGTCTTCGCAGATACCAAACATATTTTGTGTGAGTGACACGTGTTCAGAAACATCGAATCAAATAGTTGGTGGAAGTCACATTCGCCATCCATCCAAGCAAAATTCACGAGAGATTGTCATGAGTTGTTTGACTCGACTACTATTGCGGCTTATGAGGCGAGGCTCTTGCATATGAGGGATAGTTGGATGGACAAGTATCATTTGATGGAGTATCTCGAGAAGACATGGTTGGACAAGTACAAGGAAGCTATTGTTCGTTGTTGGACCGATCACTACCTCCATCTTGGATCAAGGACGACAGGAAGGTTAGACAAATACTCATTACATCTTTTATTGTTAAGTTTCCTAATAATGATTTATTTTATAATTTTAAATTATGTTCTAATCTTAGGGCCGAGGGTGCTCATTCGGTGTTGAAGAGAACTCTTAAGTCTACTCGTTGTGGATTTGATACTCTCATCAAGGCCATCCATAGAATGATTGGAGATCAGATTGATGAGATTCAGGGTACCATAGAGAAGTCGCGTACTCATACTATCGTAGGCATCCAAGAAGACCCTATGTTTACATTTCTTATCCGAAAGGTGTCGAACAACCGCATGAAGTACTTGATCGAGAATTGCAAATTGGCGCGTCAAGGAACATTTGATGCTACATGTGACGACTGGTATTGGAGGCAATCATACGGGATCCCGTGCGTGCATGAGTTTGCAACGGCTCTCCGGGAAAACAAGCCTATGTTTTTTACTGCAATACATCCCTTCTAGAGGCAGGTTGTGTGGCATGAAGTCACCGAAGAAGTGGAAGAACCCGAGGGTATTCCTCTATCGATGGGGGATATTACTTTGACATCTTTTATGACCATGCACAGGGAGGGCAGGTTGAGCCAAGACATTGTGGACAAGTTTAGGGCTTATGCAGCAATTGTGTTGTATCCGACGGAGTCAGTTGCTCGGGAGCCGAGAATTTCACATTCTTCTGACAAGGGAAACAAGCAGCGTCGAGTGCCATCTGGATTTGAGTATGCTCAAGCTGATAAGGAGTCACAAATGACGAAGTCGTCACAAAGTTCTAGAGGAAGAGTTCGAGGACGAGGCCAATGACGTGGTCGAGGACGAGCTGATACCACAGGCGAGGCTAGTACCATCCCGGAATCTCAAACGACTGTTCCAACTCAGCCGTCTGAACTTGTGGTCTGAGGATTCAACTGGGGTTATCGGAATATCCCAGCCTTTATGTTATCTTACGTTGATCGTGTGATAGATGTTCCGGGCGATGGACATTGCGGATATCGATCACATGGTGCGTTATTGGGTTACCGTCCAGATGAGTACATTCGTGTCCGGAGAGAGATAGCTTGGGAGTTGAGTAGACACAGGCATGTATACTCCGGAATACATGGAGATGATGAGCTCGAAGAACTGATTGACAACGTTAACTACCTTAACCCCGCACCTTGCACATCACAGTTCTGGAGGTTCCTACTTGTGCTCTCGCATACACCAGTTTGTTTCGGGTGTCCCTTGTCGTCTTTTCTAGTTTGGACTCATACACTTGCTTGCCCTTGATTGCCGATTCTGAAGAAGAACCTCCAACAGAAGTGCAAGCAATTGCTGTACTTAATGATCATCACTACATTCCGATAAGTCGATTTAATTCTAACGTACTTATTGATACGTTTATAATGTAAAAGATGTTTAATTAACTTGCCCTTGGATTGTGAAAACAAGTTTGGTTGCATCAAAACGCTCCATTGCCCCCGATATGTCATGATTGGATGCGATGTCAGAATGCTTCAGTTGATGGTTTCGCCCACTTATACGACCGGAGAATAGCGAGACACAGAAGACTACTTCAGAGAGAAGAAGAGGCGGATTCCTAGTTAGAAGTCTATCATGTTTGAAAGTGTTATTGAGTTGTGGTTTTCATTTGTGGTTTTGAATTGTTGTATTGAAAGTGTTATTGAGTTGTGGTTTTAATTTGTGGTTTTGAATTGTTGTATTGAATGTGTTATTGAGTTGTGATTTTTATTTGTGGTTTTGAATTGTTGTATTGAATGTGTTATTGAGTTGTGGTTTTCAATTTTCATTATGATCAAAAGATTCAAAAACAAATGACACATAATAAGTAACAAAATGATCAATATCAAGTCATACATAAAAAGAGTAACAAATGATCAATCCTGCCGCTGAGATGCCCTAACAGGTGGTGGCGCCTCTAGTGCATCCTCTGCAACTAGAACAGCTAATAGTCGCTGAGCAAACTCAAACGGCAACGGAGGACCACGAGCCACCACCTCTCGTGTCATACCTATAGCTATCTGTAAGCGCTGTTGAACAAAAAAAGACTTTAATTACTCAACTAAATCATAAAGATATTGAACTTATAAGTAACAAAGATTAGTATTTGTTTCCGCTCAAGAAGGACAATAGGTGCAACTGGAGGCGGTGGTGGTGCACCATCTGGAGGTGGCTGCAAGTATGGATGAGTACGTGGTAAGAACCAATCCAAGAAGAACTCATCCATCTGCCATGGGTCGAGAACCGCTGGGACGCTGTGAATGTCGTATAGATGCTGGTCCCGCGTTGCCCAATGATGCCACACCTCAGGAGCAAACATCAGCTCATACTTTCCTATACTCGAGGGCCTCCTCAACACGAAGGGGCGGATAATCCATCCTGGAGGAACTGTATGGAGCTGCGGAGGGGCGATCTGAACACGCCCAAATTGACGTAGGACAAACTGGGGCTGATATGGCTCCTCCACCCAACAGAAGCAAATCACCCCCAAATAGGTCGATATACACATCTGTCCAGTGTGGAAGCCGTCGAGAGTACCCATGGCATCCACGTCACCTAAGACAAACTTATAGCGTCAATTCACAAGTAAACGTACTTGATTATCATTTAATAAAGGTAATTGAAAGTACCTCCTCCATCCTACACATGGATAGTTGTACCCTAAATCTTAAGAAGGCCGATCTCTCAAACTGTCCTGTAGCCCCCTCTCCAACCACAGTGCATGTCGGGCATCTCTATGTCTGTGAGGGTTTTCATGACCTCTAGGTCTGAAGTGGGGAAAATGATGGTTAATCCAGGACTGCACAACACAATAACAATTTAATGTTACTTCATATACTATAAGATTGAAAAAATATAAGTCATAGTTGATTTTATACCTCCAAAAGAAGGGAACAACCAGCTAATGAATGAACCTCCCTCCTGGAGGACTTGCCTAGTTGTCGGTACAAATAAGCTAACGTAGCTGTCCCCTAAGCACGAGACGCCATCGTGGTGGGTTCGCGACATATGCTCAGTAGATGAGACTTCACCCTGTTTGTGGACTTGTCAATGAACAGTGTGGAGCCAATAAGAAGAGCCAAGAATCCGCTGGCGATGTCCTCCTTCCTCCCATCTGGGGACTCTGCCATACTCCTGAGCCTAGAGAGGAGATCAGATGTCGGGCACCCACCTGCCTTCACGGCGGCCTTCACCTCCATCGGCGGGAAGCTGAACATGGAGGTGAAAAGTGTATCATCTCGGACACCCATAACCTCATCCCCGTTGATGCAAAGTCCTAACAACTGATGCACGTCATGGAGGGTGATCGAGATCTAGCCCCATGAGAAGTGAAATCTTGAGGTCTCGGTATACCACCGCTCCACGAAGGCAGATGCAAGCGCATGGTCTACCCCAACCCACTGCATCTCCAGAAGACCGTGTAGTCCACTCTCCCTAACAAGTGCCATCCACTCTGAGTCAGGAAATCGATGGGCAAGGGTACGCAAGCCGGACACAGTAGCTCCTAGCCGATAGACCCGTAACACACCTTTATCATGTAATGCAAATATCATTTAAACGTCAATAACACAATAATATGTAATAAACAATAAAATATCAATTGAAATATGAATCTGTACCTCACCAATCCATATATCGCGAGCAACATGGGTCTCGTAGCTCACGAGTAGGTCCCGTATAGCGGGACCTCCAGGATACCCATCGTCAACATCTGTAGCAATAGTCGTCTGAGACACCGGGATGGTACTAGCCTCGTCTGTGGTGTCAGCTCGTCCTCGACCACGTCCTCGGCCTCGTCCTCGAACTCTTCCTCTAGAACTTTGTGACGACTTTTCCTCATTTGTGACTCCTTATCAGCTCGAGCATGCTCAAATCCAGATGGCACTCGACGCTGCTTGTTTCCCTAGTCTGAAGGATGTGAAATTCTTGACTCCCGAGCAACTGACTCCGTCGGATACAACATAGTTGCCGCATAAGCCCCAAACTTGTCCACAATGTCTTGGCTCAACATGCCCTCCCTGTGCATGGTCATAAAAGATGCCAAAGTAATATCCCCCATCGATAGAGGAATACCCTCGGGTTCTTCCACTTCTTCGGTGACTTCATGCTACACAACCTGCCTCCAGAAGGGATTTATTGCAGTAAAAAACATAGGCCTATTTTCCCGGAGGGCCGCTGCAAACTCATGCACGCACTGGATCCCGTATGATTTCCTCCAATACCAGTTGTCACAAGTAGCATCAAATGTCCCTAGACGCGCCAATTTGCAATTCTCGATCAAGTACTTTATGTAGTTGTTTGACACCTTTCGGATAAGAAATGTAAACATAGGGTCTTCTTGGATGCCTACGATAGTATGAGTACGCGACTTCTCTATGGTACCCTGAATCTCATCAATCTGATCTCCAATCATTCTATGGATAACCTTGATGAGAGTATCAAATCCACAACGAGTAGACTTAAGAGTTCTCTTCAACACCGAATGAGCACCCTCAACCCTACGATTAGAACATAATTTAAAATTATAAAATAAATCATTATTAGGAAACTTAACAACAAAAGATGTAATGAGTATTTGTCTAACCTTCCCGTCGTCCTTGATCCAAGATGGAGGTAATGATCGGTCCAATAACGAACAATAGCTTCCGTGTACTTGTCTAACCATGTCTTCTCGAGGTACTCCATCAAATGATACTTGTCCATCCAACTATCCCTCATATGCAAGAGCCTCGCCTCATAAGCCGCAATAGTAGTTGAGTCAAACAACTCATGACAATCTCTCATGAATTTTGCTTGGATGGATGGCGAATGTGACTTCCACCAACTATTTGATTCGATATTTCTGAACACGTGCCACTCACACAAAATATGTTTGGCATTTGCGAAGACTCTCGGCATTCCTTTTATGAGACCTAATTCACGGTCCGTCACTATCACTTCCGGCTTCTTTCCATTGAATAACAAGGCAATGCGTTCCAAAGCCCACTCGTAATGATCCGTCGTCTCCCATTTCATTAACACAAACGCAACGGGAAAAGTTTGTTGTGTGCTGGTCAATCCGACGATCTCCAACAACGTCATGTCATATCTTCAAAATATAATGTATGAGATTATGTAATTAAAAAGAGGTTAATATAAACAAAATAAATGAATTACATAATAACCTGTTCGTCTTGTATGTAGAATCCATGATGACGACGTATGGAAACATGGCAACCCAACAATTTGACTTGGGATGGGCTAGGAATAAGTCACTCACTTCCTCCCCTCCTTCAATGGTTTCCATCCTAATATCCAACATATAATCCTTCTCTTTCAAGAATTTCAATGCTTCTTGAATTACCGTTCGATCTCTCATCGCTTCCAACCTAATTTTATTCCGAGCGTTTGAAACTTGCTTCCTAGAAGTGACCATCTTATCGAGATCTTCAAAATCACTCTTTAACAAATGAAAATTTTCCCTCGGAGGCATTCCCGCTTCGGTGTAGATTTGGACTCGTTTCATTTGTGCCTTCGACAACCGTCCAGCAAAAGCATGACCTACCAACTTCTTCGGAAGAGGATGATTGTGAATTTCGTAAACATTCCTCACACCCCAAAGACCCCTTTGCACCTCATCAACGTGTAAGCGAAAATTACAATCGGACTTCTTTGTTTTGCATAGTTTCCTCAAGCCCTTCGCCTCACTCTTGCGGACTCCTTGATGCTCACACACAAATATCACCTTTCCAAAACGACGATCATCCGACTTGTAGGACTTTAGTTTGATGAGAACCATATTTCTACTTCCAACTTTCTCAAGAACCTACGCAACTAACGAGTCCATATCCGATGGTCCACGAACAAACTAGTATAGTCATAATTAGCGGGAATATCGGCAGCCTACAATAATTATTTCGAAAATTTCATTCACTACGACTATATCATATGTTCTAACATTGCTCAAATTAATTAACGACTAATTACATTATAATTGTCTACTAATTTACTAATTAACGACTATTTTCTTCAATTAACGACTAATTGACACCTAATTAACGAGTAAATTCTTCATTTAACGACAAATAACATGACTTATTGACTAATTGTCTACTAAAGCATATAACATAAAACTAACTAAAGCATATAACACTAAACTACGTCAAAACAAACGAATTGAAAAAATTAACCTCAACACCCGAATACGGATCGTAACTACTAAGCATCGCGGGATTGAACAAGCCCTTGTCACCCTCCACATCTTCACCACCGCCGAAATTAACACCGTCATCATCTTCTCCATCGCCGGAATGATATCTCGCTTCTCCATCGTCGGAATTCATTTTCGAATGACTTTTTTTGCGAAACAACGTTTGACAATGAGGTTTTATGGAATGATTATGTACGAGTTCAGTCGAATGTATAATATTTATACTAATGTTTGGGTTACATTACCGTTGGATAACGGATAGTTCTCAATACTACGCCTACGAGAAGCGTAGTCGTAGTTTTCACAACGGTTACTTGGGAAAACTACGACTACGCGTCTCGTAGGCGTAGTAGTCCAATAACAAAATGGTGGAAGGGACTACTACGCCTACGGGAAGCGTAGTCGTAGCAGTCCCTTCCACCATTTTGCTATGTGGACTACTACGCTTACGCTTCACGTAGGCGTAGTAAGTTCTCTTGTATTTTGTCAAAAGAATTTGTGTTTCTACTAAGGCTACGTGAAGCGTAGTCGTGTACTGGGTACGAATAGCATGAATATGTGGGTACGAATAGCACAAACCTTCTTGAAACTAAACTTATATGTAATATGTGTTATCGATGTGAGACAACTTATCCCCAACGTCTCAACACCAACTTACGACATTACCTCCAAAGAAAACAATCAACGCTGAAACCGAAGATCACAAGGATCAATAGCCCATTTGCACTGCATTTGTGAAGATAACAAGATCACAAGTAATATAAGACCATGATCAAGGTTGCCAAAGTAGTGAGCTTCAACACCCCAGAAGTAGGTGAGCGGACCCAGTGACTTAGAAGTGTACCGACCAAAGGATACGAATTACCATATATATGAAACATAGGAGGATCCTTAACTAGGATAGAAATTATATTGCTTGATTAACAAGAAGTTTACCTCTAAAACATATCATTTTACGTTAATACAACATAGGGATACACGAAGGAACAAAATATTTTACAGATTACTGATCATGACTATCTATAGATCTTACTGCTTAATGTTGAAAACCATTCCATTCCTAGCGGGAAGCAACCTCTTGGAACAACATACCTTCTCTTTTTATTTCTCTCCATATACTACAAAATTCGCAGGCTTCAAAATGCCTTTCTTTCGTTCCTTTGAAGTTCCATTCCGAAATATTTAACCTGCAACCCGAAAATACAGCATGGTGTCAGAGGAGTTCTTATCTTGGAGAAATTGTTTTTTCGGCATTAATTTTTTTTAACAACTGGTCTACTAACTAAAGTTTAACAAAATCTTTCATAATCTAATCTAAAAACAATGCAGTAAAAAACAAAAACAAAAACAATGCAGTAAAGTTTAACAAAATTGATGTAAAAGTAGCAAAGTGTAAATGAATAACAAAAATATATAATAAGCTATACTTTACATAATAAAATGAAATAAAATAAAACAGAAGGTGAAATCCATGTGTAGCACAGCAGCAACTAGTTTTGTTGTATAAAGTGGCATAGTTATAACAATGAACAAAATATAGAGAACACAGTAGCTCACCAGTTGCAGGGTTTTCCTTTCCCTTGTCTTTGCTAGCTCTGCTTGTACTTGGCTTGCCAGAGCTTGGTTGAGGATTTGGTTGGTTCTGTGTAGCAAAGACTTTGTCAGCATTTAAGTATGAAAAAATAGTAATTGGCTCATACTATGCTTCATAATATGATATAAACATCTGCATGTACCTGGGGTATTTGCATTTGCTGAAAAGCATGTTGTGGGTTGGTTGCTTGTTGAATTCTTGATGGATCAGTTCCAGAAATATGTGGCATTTGAAAAGCCTGAAATGGAAACCTTGGATGCATATGAGAAGGTGCTCCTAGTGTTGGCATAGATTGACCAGAAACACCACCAGGAAATTGCATCATCGGCCGAGCCATTCCCATTTCCATACCCATCCCCAATCCCATGCTTGACATGTACTGTTGAACTCCTGGAAACATCACTGGAACCATTCCACACCCCATGGACATCATCTGTAAAATAACTTCATCATACTAGTATCTAATACAATAATAGGGTAGATTATGTTAAAAAGGGTTTCTGTCTAATTATACTGCGAAACTCAGGAGAATGGGATTAGGCCTTTTGAATTAGAGATTCAATTTGTATGATAATATTAAGAATATCAATATGATTAAGCATAAGGTTTCACCATATATATATGCAGCCAACTCTGGATAAATCTCAAAATCTCATAGTAAATTGCAAATCAAATTGGCTTCATCAGTAAATCCGGGTAAGCTTCTTCATTATAGTCCACTGGTACTCTAGCTTCATGGCACAAAATTGTTAGTATTTGAAATACGTACCTGAATTTGCATTTGAAGTGATTTCATGTAATCAATAGCCTCATCCAGCATTGAAGCTTTATCTGTCTGAAATATAACCCAAAAGGAAATATCAATGAAATTCTTCAAGTTTTTAACCTGTACAGTATACTTAGTAGACAGATTTGCACAATGAAGAATTGTTTTAATCTGCTGACCTTAGTCGACTGGGGAATGAGGTCTTGTAAGGCCCTCATCTTTTCATTTATCCTGTCCCGGCGTTTCTGCATGCCATTGAAAACAACTCAGAAACAAATGCTGGAGGAGTACATATCTTTTGGCTACTCATGCAATCATCTGTCACAGAAAACACATACCCGCTCTGATAGATTATGGACCTCTGCTGCACGAGATCTTTTGATAGTTGCTCCACGGGTTTGCTTCATTGGCTCATAGGATTCAATGTCTACATCCTTCAAGAATAGAATAAGCCGGTTTAACTAAAGCATCATATAGAGTAAGGCAACAGTAATTGACCTTAAGTGATAGTATGATGCTAGACATGCATCGACATAGTTTCTTTTTAAAGGGTCCTTCTGTTCAACTAGAAATCTTTCTCTTGTAATTAAGAAGAATAATAGAATAGTTTTGAAAGAGACTAATGATATATAAAAAAAACATCCAAATCTAAGTCCTACTAATTGTGGTCTACTAGATGTGACAAGAATCAATATCACTATTTGTGCAGAAGAAAATAAAAATCAAATTACACTTGTGGCTGAAATTGTTGAAAGAAGAGATTTGAAAAGGATATGTTTAATTGTAACAAAGTATTTTTCTGTAAATATAAAAATTGTTTGAAAATTCTGACTTTTCGGATTTATAATGCTTGAAACAGAGAGGCATGAGAGTTTGAAACTGACAAGTTGATCCCCAGTTTAGTTTGTAGTCTTGTAGAGGTGACAAAATGGTAAAACATTAACAAGAATCAATGTCATCCGCAATGATAAGTATGTGCCGAAGCCAACGGCCCAAAGAGCTCAATCACAACACGTGTCAAAATCAGCAGATCAGTTCAGAAGCAGAAAAAATAACGGAAGCCACGTGGACACTGTTGGAATTTGCTGGTAAAATGCCAATTTTTTTTTTGAAAATAAAAAACAGAATTGAAAGAAAGAGGATATGGACGTACATCGACATTCAACCGCTAACATGCACCGAATTGAACTCAAACAGAAACGCAATCAGATTTTCAAATATTGTGTTCTGGTGAATTTTTGCACTAACCTGGCTTTGTAATTCGGTGTTGGCTTCATCTACTTGTTCTCGACCCTTCCTCTTTCGGTCTTCGCCAGGCGGTAAAACCATCAGATTACCGGTGGCCGTTGCGCTGAAGCTAGCACATGCAGCGGAGCAACCAGGTGATGATGTCAGCGGAAGGTCGCAGGTGTCGATGTCTTTACTGAAGCTAGTAGAAGCTCCGCCTCCTCCGCCGGCCATTGATGTTCCTCCGATTTCACTGCCTCCGACACCAGTGAAACTTTCGCGAAGCCGATGTCCTCTGTCTGCCATCTCGATCGCGTTCCTTGTCATAATAGGAATCTTCGATTTCTGCCTAATCGCAGGCGTATCGCACGAATCAACCATTGATTCTCTTAACTCGTTGTTCCTCGAGCTCGTAGATGGTGCGGATTCCGGAAATATAGTCGTGGTTCCCGAGAAGTGCGGGACGTTAATATCAGTCCCCGGTGGCTCTGGCCAGAAAGGAACTTGATAAGCTGGCGGAAGCGGTGGCCCCGGCGGAGGGTATAAGAGCTCGTTGAGATCTCGATCGAAGGAAGAATCTACCAGCGGATACTGAAGCCAGGAGACCATCTCTTCTTCTTGCATAATGAGATGCGTGGTGGCATCACAAGGCATAGTAGGCGGTTGCGACGGCGGCGGCTGGTGGATCTCCGGCTCTTGTTGATTATGATGCATACATTTCGTTGGCGGTGGAGACGATTTGTTGTGTAATCGCGGATTCTGGCTCTGCACAACAACCTGCCCGTTTTGCCACAGCAGTTCCAAGATCTCATCCTCTTTCCTGATTTCAACCGAATTTCAAGTCATTAAAAAAAAAAAATCATAAATAGACACGAACAGAATTCGTAAAAGAGAGAGTAAAACATTTACATGCTCTTCTGCCTGAGTGAACCAGAAGACGGAGGAGGGATGGAGTTATCGTCTTCCATGTCAAACTCTGGAACAAATTGATTCATCTCCTCAATTTCTGATCAGTCTGCATATTTATCGTATCGATCAGATCAATTGATACAACAAAATCCAAACAAGTCCACAATAATCAAGCTGTAACTCCGGGAAGCAATAAATAAAGTCGCGGTTGCAGAAGAAAAATTGAGAATCATCACCTGCAAAATTTGTTTTGTGCTGGTCACTCTTTCAATGGATGTTAACTTTGATGTTCGGTCAGATGAAACCAAAATCGCAATTCCAAAACGAGTAGAAAACCACAAGATATTTTGGGAACTTGATACGGAAGCATTAAAAAGAGTAAAGGTCAAGTTGGAGCAAGCAAACGAGTATCGAAAATGGAAATGGGAGGTTACACTATTCTGTGCCCTAATATGGTGTTTGATTACTATTAGGTCTTATCTTGGAAACACAGAGAAAGGGGAAAGAGGAGAGAGAACTTTGGCGATATCAGGCTGTTATGTGAGCAATCTGAGCATACAAATACAAAGTAGGGCCAATACAAACACTATGATCCCTCTGTTTTCAAGGTATAGCATCCTGCTTTTAAGTTGCAGTGCAAGTTGATCTTCAGTTGCCATTTTCACCACAAAAATATATATTTCCCTTGCATTTTTAATTTTTCTCTGCCAATTACCCTCTTTTAACATATAGGCTACAACCAAAACACAGAAGGTTCTTCTTCTAGAAATGATATCTGACAATTTCTGCACAAAACACAGGTTCTGCACAAAACACAGAATCAGAGAATTTTTTGTTTTGTTTTTTAATATTTTTCTTACATTTTGATTGTTAGTTATTTTTTTTATTTGTTTATATTGTAAGTTTTGCTATAAAAATAGAGAAGTAGATGAGTTATTTGAAATTTTAATTTAAATATTAGAAATTAAATTTTAAGGTTTAAATATATAGTAAAAATAATGAAAATAAAAATAAAAATTTTATGTTTAGTTAGAAAATATTTTTATCTATCTATAGACATTAATATTGATTATATTTTAATTATATTTTAATAAATTTTTTTAAAATATTAATACTTTGAAGTGATGAACACAAATTTAGAAATTCATCGAATAAAAATATTGAAAAAGTTATTATACTTAAACTTTTTTAATTAAAAACAACATTTATTATATTAATGTTTAAAAGAAAGAAAAAAAACAAGAACTTGAAATATAAATAAACCACAATAAACCAACAAAAATATAACAATAACTAAAGCATGTTAAGCAAGGTTTTCCATATCTTCGAACTCGTGTTCGTAATAGGGCTAAAAGTCATAGTCTTAAGTTCGATTTGGTGGAAAATATTTGGCAAAAATTTGGAACACGTGATTAAGTAGCATTTGTCGGATTACTTTACTAGTAATATATGTTGAATTATTTTTATGCTCTTTTAAAAATTATTATATTATTGTAAGTTAATTTTCAATAAAATTTGTCTTTTAATCTATATTGTTAAATAAAAATGATAATATATAAATAAATAATAATAATATTAGTTATATCAATTGATGATAATAATAGTAATTATAATAGTAATTATTATAATAATAATAATAATTATAATAATAGTAACAGTAGTAATAATAATAATAATAATAATAATAATAATAATAATAATAATAATAATAATAATAATAATAATAATAATAATAATAATAATAATAATAAATGATACATACACGTAAATAAAAGAATATATGCTACATAAAGTAAGTAGGGGTGTAATTTGTAAGTTAAGAAAGTATTATGTAAATATAGGATGGAGAATCGAGTTTCTTTGGATGAGGTGAAAGAGAGATAAAATTGTGAAAATGAATTAAGAAACTCAAAAACAGTTTTTGGGATGAAGATGCTCTACTTATCACGGATGAAAATTATGAAGAATAATTTATTTTTTTCAATTTCACACTTACAACACAAGGGAATTAAGTGATATTAAAAAAATTATTGATTCATTTCTTTATTACACCGAACGGAGCCATCGTCTCTTTTTGTACAAGAATATAAGCGTTGAATTCGGGTTTTATTTATCAAAAAATTGTAATTTTTAGTACGTTTTTTCGATTGTCATGTTTAGGGAAAGTTCAACTTACCACAAACCATAAAAATATATTTATCTAAGTTGGATAGGTAAGCTTTTTTTTTTTTTTTTCCT
>BSUD01000001.1:158914985-158953989 GCA_033239045.1 Fagopyrum esculentum
TTTTTTTTTTTTTTTTTCCTCATGGTTTTTAATAACTTATCCATTATATCATTTTATGACAATAGTTATTAAATTTTTGGATAAATTATATTGAACGAGTCATGCTATGTTACTTCCAATGAATTTTAAAACTTATCTATAACTCTTTCGAATAAGTTAATTCATGAGAAAATATGTGTAATAGGACATTTTTTTTTATGTATGAGAGATACAAATTAAGTCACTTTTTATTAATCTAATTTTTAAATAATTATTTATAATAACTATATTGGCTCAATTAGTCTAAGTGGATCCTATATACACGGAGAATGGAATAAATAGGATTTCAAGGAATCGTGTCTATCCAAAATTTCCTCTAATCACCATGATTGTCAGAACTAGGGTTGCAAATGACGGAGAGGAGAGGGCAACAACGAAGACAATATCCTCCCCTGTTGTTGATGTCGTCGCTCCCACGGCGAGGACAAGGGACTCCGCTCCCACGTCCAATGTTATCGACGTCCGATTGTTACGGAATCGTTACGGATTGTGACAGTATAACGAGATTCAATTAGTCCAGTTGATCATAGGGAAAGGGTGGGGCTATCAATCAAACCCCACAGATTACCATTTTCAATACTTAAACTCTGTTGGACAATATGATCTTGTATATCTTCATCATTCTATGTATATCTTACTTACCTTCTACATAAGATCTCTTCTTGAGAACAACTTTATTGTGAATCATGAGAACAATCTTAGACCGTCGGATGGTGAGTATTAAGGGTAGAAATTTAGGGTAGATATCATAATTAATAATAACTACGAATAATAATAACTACGAATAATCATTCAACCAACAATTACTACGAATAATACATTAAACGATAGGACATATTCGTAACAAAACTAAAAATAAGAGTTTTTCCTCTTGGTGCCATCAAGGTTTGAACTTTTCATCTTGGTATCCACGAAGTTTTAAAATTCCTCGTGGTACCCTCATGGTTTTATTTGTTTCTTCTCTATACCCATTCTTAATATATTATATTAAAAATTCATTATAAAATAATTAAAATCAAAAAAATAAATTTAAAACAAATTATGACCTCATTAAATTTAAATTAAAAAAATTTATGATAGATATAATTTTTACATATTTTTATTATATTTTGAAATAAATATATTTTTTTAATTTTTGACTTAAAATATTTTTAGTTTATAATTTCGAATTTAAAAATATATATAAATTAAAAACAAATTTTTAAAATTTTATTAAGAGTCTAGAAATTTAACAATATAATAATATTTATTTAGTTTTGAATTTAGTTTTATATAATGTATATTAATACGTATTTTTTTTAAAAAAATATGTTTTTTTTTTAATTTTTAACAGTATGGAAAATTATATTATAAAAAAATAAAAACATAAAAAAAATAATATTTTTATTTTCAAATTAATATATATTATAGAAATACCTTCAAAAGAAATTACTATATTTTCAAAATTTTTGGACTCTTAAATTTTATTTTGATTTAATTTTATATATTTTATTTAAAATCTAAAATAAATAAATAAAATTGTATTAGTACAAAAATAAAAATTATCTTTGATTTTCTTAATTTTTTAATTCGAAAAATATTTAAAACTATTTTTTATTATAAATTTATTGGTTTAAAATGTAACGAGGTTGTAATTAGTTTTAAATTTATTTTAAATTTTTTAAATATATTATAATTAATTTTAATGTAATATATTAAGAATTTGTATAAAGAGAAAACAAATAGAACCACAAGGGTACCCAAAGGAATTTTGAAACTTTAGTGGATATTAAGAGGAAAAATCCAAACCTTGAGGCACCAAGACAAAAAACTCTAAAAATAACTACGAATAATATATTAAACAAAAAGGTCTGTTCTCATGATTACACGATATGACATGTTCTCATAGGACATTCTCTCTCTCTCTCTCTCTCTCTCTCTCTCTCTATATATATATATATATATATATATATTCGTGTGTGTAATCTCCTTCATTTGATAATCAATAAACTCTCTTACCTTTACATGGTATCGCATCACTAAAAGATCCCTTTTTCCCCGTCCTTCAAAAGTCCATTTCAATGGCTTCGTCCAATGTCACCATTCCAAATAAAAATGATGTTGTTCACCCCTTCGTTGTGGTTACCTTCCCCAATGCATCCAAGCTAACCACCACCAACTACCTCTCATGGAAACTCCAACTTGAAGCCATCCTTGTAGGATATGGCCTATTAAAGTTTCTCGACGGATCTCATGGTGCTCTTGCTGAAACTATCACAAATGCCAACACCACAATGACAAGTCCGACCTATCTATCCTGGCTACGTCAGGATCGGCTCATCTTCAGTGCTATTGTTGGCACCATCAACCCATCTCTAACTCACTTAGTCAACCACGCTCAGACATCAAAGGCGGCCTGGGATGTGCTCGCCAAGACATTTGCTAACCCCACCAAAGACATATCTAACAGCTCAAGGATCAGCTTCGTCACATGAGCATAGCATAAATATGCTTCACTTCCTTTCCTTACCAGCTTACTTGCTTTCATCGCAGAGATCATTACCAATGGTCCTTGTAAATCACCTCCTTTGAATACATGACAAGTTCCATCCTTAGCTAACATTACTACTGTTAGCAATTCCGCATCTATCTTCACCTTATACTTAATCATCCAATCCATACCCAAGATTATATCATCACTATCCAATCCGGTTATGAGGAAATCTGTTGGTCAATCCACCTGGCCTAACCTAAGAGGGTATTGATGGATTTCCTTAGATCCCGGTTCTCTATTACCGTTAGGTAACTTTACCGATTACGGTATACCTTCAACGGTATCTAATCCGAGTCTAGCTACACATTTATCAGATATGAAAGAATGGGTAGCACCCGTGTCAAACAAAATCTTAATAGGTTGGGACCGAATTTGAATCGTACCTCCAACCATCTGTGTATTTTGTGCATTACTTCTGTTCAGCTCGATCGCTCGGAGTTGACTCTTCTCATTTCCGGCCCCACGACCTCCACCGCTTCCTTGCCCTTGTGGCCTATTCTTAGATCCTTGTTGACCAAATTGATGTTGACTAGTTGGAAACTGACGTTGCCCACGTCCGTAGTTGCCTTGTATGCTCTGACTTCCCTTTCTTCTCATGTTTGGGGAGGATCCTTGAGATGACATTGTTCCTCTAACCCCACAAAACTTAGCCATATGTCCACTTTGAATATATTTAAAACATGTAGTGGGATCCTTCTGACATTGCCTCTTGTTATGATTCATATTTCCACAATTGAAACATCCTAGGAAGTTAGGATTTCCAATTGAACGATTGACCTGAAAATTCCCTCCAGAATGATTCTGACTACTTTGTGGTGTTGACCCCTCAGCTTTGTAGAATCCTGACACAGGTTTTTGTTTCTTGTTATAACTACTACTAGATCTGGAGTCCACTTCCCTTTTATGAGGTTGTGTAGCTTCAAGCCTCAGAGCCTTTTCTTGATATTCTAGGAGTGGCAGATCCTCAAAAGGTGTAAGCATATGACGATGATGTCCCTTCAACCGATTTGCAAATAAGTGAACCAGCTGATCTGGTGGAGCTCTGTCTCCTAACAACGTGCATTCTCCGTGGAATTTATCAATTATCTTTATTATCAGAGCATCTTCTTCAGTAGCTTCTAGAAAGGCGCTCAACAAGCCAACCCGAGTTGCTGCTGGGCAGAAGTGTGCTTTAGCCCGTTGTTTGAATGCGTCAAAGTCAGTGATGTTATCGCGGTTCCTAATCCACCAACTCATAGCTGCCTATTGCATAAATGTCACTACCAAACTCACTTTGTATTCCTCGGCTACTTTTACCTCATCAAAGACCACTTCCATGTGGCTCAGCCACCCATCTACTTCAATGCCATAGCTTCCTTTGAAGTTAGGAACTTCCCTTCCACGTACTGCTTTCAAACACTTTTCTGAACTCAATTCATGACCCTCATGTTCGGCATGATGATTCATATGTGTTGGGGGTACAACAGTTGGAGTCTCTCGTGGCTTCACCCCTCCTTGCAATGTGTTACCCAATGTTGTAGCAACTGCCTCTTGTATTATATCGGGTATTACTCTTCTCATGGCAGCATCAATCATCTCTTGCATGTGCTCATCACGTATAACATGGTTGGTTGAGGCACTTGACCTCGACCTCATACTATCAGCATTATCCTCTCGCGCTCTTCTACCACGTGGTGCCCCAGCTGTCACACTTACAGATTCACTGTGATGAACCGGAACATTCGAAAAGTAGCCGAGGTGCCCCAGGAGTCACGCTGAGGAGTGGAAGGCAGTGTCTTTACCCACAATCCCGACTATGCATATGATTTTAAATCCATTAAAACCATATGTTAGTAATTTCCAAAATCTTTTGAAAACTTAAATTTCCTTTCAAAACCAACCCGAACTGGGTTGTAGTTAGGTTGAACTATCATGTCTCATCTCAAGTCACATGTGCCCTTGTTGTCAACCTAACCTCTGACACCAATCTGTAACGACCCGAGTTTTAAGTAACCCAAGACGTCACTAGGCTAAGGACCACACAGTGGGTCCCATCAGTTAGCTTGACAACAACTTCACAAATAGGACCTTGCAACAAGAAGCACGAAGAAATAATGAAAACATTCAACCTGTCATTTAGAAAACATTTACATAACAACCGTACATGCAGTTAGTATGCATATCCCAAAATGACACTTCAAAACATGACACCTGAGCAGGTGTCTTAAAACTTCAGCCTGAAATCAACATGTGTACACAGTTGCACACAACCAACAAAAGACTCGCTTGCAAGCGATTAGTTTCAAAAGTAGTTCAACCAACCCTTGGGTTAACACTACCTCGGTTGTCCACTTCCTGCAGCCGACATCCCTGAAGCGTTCCTATGATCGGCATTACCTAAAAAGATTCGGTTTAAAACCGTTAGCTACCGATCATAATCTATCCACGAGAGATTATATCATCACATCACAACACAACAAATATATTCAAATACCATATACCGTGCTCATGAGATGATATCATGCTTTTATGAACGATGCAAGTGAATGCAGTATGAAATTTACAATTTGTGATCCCGGACCAAATCCGGAATCATTGCTTATACGGTTCTGGCTTTGGTGTGAGCTCATCATTGCACATATTAGGTTAATTCAGACATTTGCTCTTAGGTCGTAGCCAGACTGATCAAGTTTACGGGCTGGACTTTCTCGTGGTGGGTTATGGTCTTAACCTCTAATCACATCCAACATTTTGTCATTCATGTTAATGCAAACATTTACCATTTTCATTAGGTGTGCGACCTGAGCCTGAAGTCCATCAGACTCGGTGTCATTCTTATACAAACGCAAGTGATCTGGGCTTGGCCGAGCTCCGACATTCACTGCAATAGCTAGCGACCTGGCTAATGGTTGGCTCAGAGTCTTAAACAATTTACATACTATTGACCTTTACAGGTCATCATCATATCACACGTCTCAACAGACTTACCATGTCATACATTATCATTCTTCAACAAGCTTATCATGTCATTGAATAGCACGCCTCAATAGGCTAACACATGTTCATTTAACCATTTCTCATAATTATGACATGATAATAATCACAACAACATTAAGCATGCTTTACACATCATAACATCATTTTCATCATAAAACACATCAAGCATGCTTTACACATAACACATCTCAATGCATATCAACATTCACATTTTAACACAACAAGGCATTTCAAAACAACAACACATATCAATACAGTGAGATATAAATCTCTCAGGCACGGGTTTATGCAGATCGAAGCTAAATAAGTCCGAAGACTTACCTGGATACGTTCACTGAGCAACTAAGCTATAGTTAGTCTACCGTCTTCAACACCACCTGTCAAGAATATCACATTCCTCGTATTAAACTTCTTGCTTCAAACATCAATTAAATTCAGTCCTTTGAATTTCATTATCTTATAGCGTTTTCTAGATTCCTAATTTAATTAATTAATTAAATTTCACCAGAATAACGTTTTGCCCGCACACAGTTTCTGAACCCACTTGTCATCAGATCTCATCAAACAAATATCCCATAATCACCAGAATAATGTAACAAGCATAATGGAATTTCCAATTATCCATTTTGACAAGCCCATGGTCAATTTAGGCCAAATCGTAATACGGAAAACGAATAAATTCATAACTTATTCGTTACTAACCCGATTGACGATCCGAAAAAAGATTCGGAATCACAACGACGCTGGCTACGCTCGGACACCTTCAAATCCACCGGAACTTGGACGACGCCACCAGCCAAACAACTAATATGCTCGACCAGCTCTTTATGTGCTCGGAAAAACACAAACTCGATACCGATATGAAGAGGATGAAGAGAGAAATCCGAAAACTCAAACGGATTAGAAACGGAGAGTAGATCTGAGTTTGAAGGTTGAGAGAAATTAGAGTTTTTACGAGGAAACGTGATAGGAAATGAATTAATAAAAGAATTTTCCGCTATTTATAGCGAAGACGATAATTATCCTTGTAACAAAGTCGATAATTATCCTTGTAACAAAGTCGATAATTATCCTTTTACCGATCCGAAGGCGGTTTGAGCCCCTTCTCCAAACTTCTCGAAATTGGAATAATAAATCTGATATATTGTGTGGATAATTATTCCGCAACTTACTCTGAAAACGCGTATTCCTAAGCCATCTTTCTTAGCCGCTAAGAAACGAAATAGCGACTCTTTTGGCCAATTTGCCTTTCCATGTTATTTCATATCTAGAACATATCCGATGTCCTGATCATTTCTCTCAACTGCAGTTTTATTAATTGAAGCTCCCAAATGCTCCAAATAATACGAGAGGGTAAAAATTATTACCCCGGGGAAAAAGTTGAAATTTCCCCATAAGTCCAAAATTACGTCAGGATCATGACGGTGGAATTCATACTTGTCATCTACACACTATTCGCAATTTATGGGTCAACTGATATCGATGATTAACTTAATCACCCTTAAACATCCTTTATTAGGATTCGAAATCCTAGCTTTTATACAAGCCGTCTCAAACCATATGGAATCCAAATCTTCACTATTAATGGACTTCATCAAACCCATCCTAGTCTAGGCCTAGACGAGATGCAAGATGACATGTATGTTTTCTCTCAAGCCGTCTTTATGCGTCTCGACTAGGAACTGAATGAAAACCATATCTTTCGATCTTATCTTTGGAGAAGATATATTTTGTAACCCTAGACTCTGTCATTCAAGATATTTTAAAAGCATGTATCAACCTTAGGGTTAGATATCTCAAATGCTCGATCCCCAATCTCTTATCTCTCTTGACCCGAATTCCGTAGCGGCCAAGTATCTTTAGGATAGAAGGTTCGCCTCGTTGTGGTGGAAGCAAACAATTGTGAGTTTTTGGATATTCTCTCCCGATTAAAGGATTGGATGATCCCTATAATAATTTGATTTATTATTGCATATATGTTTGTGAATTGGTATTGTGATATTGCTTCTTTTCAAAGTACTTTGTTTTCACCTTTTATTTACCTTCACAACAAATGATGTACATAATTGTCTTAGATAAAAGAGTTTGTGCAAAAGAAGAGGTTCTTTTATTGGATTTATTAAAAAGCACTTGGTTTAAGTGATTTGATCCTACCTTTTGGTTCGAGGATTTCTAACTATCATAAAAAGTTTTGTTCTTCAACCTTAGGGTTAGATTTCTAACTATCATAAAAAGTGTTGTTACGAAGGTGTCATATCGTTTGATGTATTATTCGTAGTTATTGTTGGTTGAGTGGATTATTCGTAGTTATTGTTGGTTGAATGGATTATTCCTAATTATTATTCGTAGTTATTATTAATTATGATATCTACTCTAAATCTCGACCCTTAATACTCATCATCCGACGGTCTAAGATTATTCTCATGATTACACGATAAGCCTGTTCTCATGGGAGCCGCACCCTCTCTCTCTCTCTCTCTCTCTATATATATATATATATATATATATATATATATATATATATATTCACTAACACTCTCCCTCGAGTTGGATTTGGTATTTAACTACTCAAAGTTTGAATAGGAGGGAGTTGAAGCGAGCCGCAAATATTTGTTTTTTTGACGTTTCTCATGACTTGCCTTTAAATATATTTTATTGTTGTTGGGGCGAAAAGATACAAATAAAAAATTGAAGGACCTCTTCTTTGCCCTTTGTTTTGTTGATGACAATGGGATGTTGATTTATTTGTCGACAATGTTTGTGCTACACAAACTAAACCCACCCTAGTTTCGACACAACTGCAACCTCCTGTTGCGTCTTTCAACCGTGTTGAAGGACCGAGGTCCTTTGCCGAAGATATCGAAGGGCCTCTTCTTCTCCCTTTAAATATATTTTATCAACTAACATCACCATAACAAAAGTTGCATCTTTCAGCCGTGTTACACCGAGAACGTTAACGTTATTGGTGCTACACAAACTAAACCCTAGATCAGCGACAATCACGACCTCGTGTTGCCGTGCACGTGCTGCCGTCACCGGTCTTCTTTCACGGCACTCTTATTGCGGAAAATTGCCAATCACATCCCTTCTTCCCAACCATTTCACTCTTGATCATGCATGACTTGATCTCCTATATCTTTCGTACTTTATTGCCCTCAACCTTCTAACTAACTCTGCGAAATATGACATTCACGTACGTCTATCCGTACTAAATCACATTGATGCCTCCATTCGGTGTCTGATTTATGTTGATGGCGATATCTATGAACAACTTATTTGATAAGGTCATTATTTTATAGATGTATAACACCATATCCAAAGATCGACTTATCACAATCCTTGAGCACGAGTATTCCAAATGCAAACTTGTTGACTTTTCAGTCCATAGCACTTGAAGATCGAGTAAATACCCTCATCCGCAGAAACTATAACTTGCTGTCAATCTTTTGTGATCCTAAATTGCTATATTAGTTTCAAAATTAGAGAATATATTGTGTAACTCACCTAACTAATTTCGCTCGATTTGTGAAGAGACACATTATGAAAAGATATGCCGACACTACTACACATACAGTACATACTGTACCAATTACAGTGGATCGATGTTGAAAGTTCAAACTGATCAATGATACACCATAACGGCGAATCACCTTTCTTTTCCTTTATGTTCATCGGTGGATATGTTTGTAAAGAATATATAAGGTTGGGGATACCTTCTCTATCCTAAATTGATTTGGATAAAATTTTAATATACTTACATGTTGAGTTCATACTTAGTTAATAAACATGCACACTCCAATTTGTGATGAAATTAGTGTTGGGTTTGGTTAGACCTAAATAGTCAAATTAACGGTTTTCAAACTGGTCCAAACTGGCGGTTTGGGTAAACTGACGATCCAGGTTTGACGGTTTAATTTCGGGCGGTTTATAGGTTTAGAGAAAAAACAAACCTAAACCGGAGGTTTGGTTAATTTTTTATTTTTTATTTAATTTAATCTGCAAAAAGCCGTTATTTTTTAAAAAAAAACTTTCAACAAACCTATACTAAACCTACAAACCGGATGTTTTCCGGTTTGGAGACCCAATGTTTGAGTTTAGGTAAGGCTAAACCTAAACCAGCGGTTTGGAGACCCAAACTAGTTGAAATCTCACATTATTATTATTAGTAGGATTTGTAAATTTAATTATGACTGGAAAATACAGTTCGGGTTTGGATCGCCATTGAAAAATCCAGTCTGATCTTAGACCAAAATATTCCGGTCCAGCCCTCGACCGTTGTTGCTTTTCACAAGTTTTTCCGAAAAGAAAACTGGACACAATTTGGGTTAGCCTATTAAAATGGTAATGTTCGGTCCCATCGAATAGGGACCGTTTGCACAACCCTAATAAGTGGCCGACTTATTTCGATATCCGGATGCACCGAGCTTATTTTGTTGACATATCTTTATAGAATGGCTCAAAGTAGAATGTGGCTGACCTATAGCCATGTCAACGGCGGAGGTTCATGAATGTATGGATTCGTTGGTGTATTTGAACCACATGTTCGAGAGGGAATCCCGAACTCAACAAAGGATTCACCATTTTTGTTCGAAGAATAAAAGAGTGGGCTAGAACTAGATGAAGTGGACATGCACCAAAGAGTAATCTCATCGAAAGGTGTCAAGTGTATAAAATAATTCTTCCTACTTGTTAAAGTTCGTGGACCGTATCCTATTAGAGATTAGATATTCCTTTCTTATTTCAAAATGAGTGGGTATATAAATAAGACTATCGTATGTGAGTTTCGGGTTCCTATTTCACTTTTTTCAATATAAATAACATAATGGTTTTAGTTTTAGTTCAATTTTTGTTATACTAAAGTTCAATTTTTTTGTTAATATATTTCACATGTTTCACACTATCAATCTATACATTTTTTGAACTCATTGTATGGAATATAAATTTTATTAGTATATTTCATTATTACATTTATTTGTTCGAAACTTGTATATAATCAGTTCATATTGAGAGTTTTGTTCGCTCAAACATTGTATGTAATTAGTTCATAATTAATTGTATATTTGATAGTTATGTTTTTTTTAAAAAAATTATAATATTTTGATTCGTTTAATATTAGTTATGAACGTGCATATCATTAGTTTGAATATTGTGTTCCGTTAATTTTAACACTGTATTATATTATTTTAAACATGTACAACAAAAAGTTTGAAAACTAATAGATATAACTAAAAGATGCATAAATAAATTTTGATCGAATTGAACAAACTTTTTGAACTACCAAAATAACGATTACAAAATTTTCTTGGAAAAATGTATGAAGTATAAGTACAAATACCTTAAACTAATAGAATCTAACTTTTGAACGAATAGTATAAATAATTTTAACTAAAAAGTGATAGTTACTAAAAGAAATTTTTTTGACCCATGAAGGTTCTCGGGTCTTCATACTATCGTATCGGAACTACTCCGTATTGCGGTACTAAAAGAACTACTCCGTGCCCGAACCAATGCCAATAAATAAACTACTTATTTATATATCATTTTTTATTGTTAATAATTGGATGAGCCGGTTTATCGTGCACTGGTGTAGCCCCATTAACTCCCTAACTTATTTAAGAAAGAATTTGGTGAAATAGACTCTTTTTTATTTGCTTTTGTTTTATACCCCTCTAATTTTTACGACTCTAATTGTCTTTCACTATTAATATATTTACTACTTAATACAACTTGCTAAAAGGCTTGTTCATGATATTGACCCTTATTTAATCATGAAAAGAATAATATGGAATATGCATAAATTAAGTTAATACAACCTAAATTCGAAATATGAAACGTGGAATCCATAATTAAACCTTTTAAAATTTTACCAATATTATAACTATCCAACTCTCTCGTGACGAAGTGAATAAAATATAGCACAATAACCTAATGATAAACTAACATAAATCATACTATCTCACCTGACTAAGACAAGTTTTATCAATTTTCGTGCTATTTTATTATTTGTTTATTTTTAATACAAAGGTATGTAGATTAGGTGGATCAATTTTTAGAAACTAATCGATTTAAAACATCCTTATGTTTGAGGTCTTCAATACAATCAATTGGTAGATCATCACCTTCAATGGTTGAGATGTGACCATGCAACGCAAGTCTATCAACAACAATGTTGATTTCCCTGAAAATGTTGTGTGCAGTAGAACGTGTGAATCTCAAAATCATATTGGAGATATCAGAGATGATCATGTCCAACTACCACGGAAGTTTTCAAGTTCGGTTGATCGCATTAATGAGTATCAAATTATCTCCTTTAATTTTGATGGATGAAACACCTACAACAACGACCTGTGAAGGCTCTCACGCGGAGCGAAAACTTCTACCTCAAGAACATACTTGGCATTACATCTTCCATTTCCTACAACAATAGGAATGACAAGGTGATTTCTAATAATGTACCCGAATATATATTGATTCGACGAATATCTTGAGACATCAAAGTTTAGTTTCGGGCTATCTTATCTTAAATTTACCATTTTCGTACGCGTATATATTTCTAAAATATTTTTTGTAAAATTTGCATATTCAAAACTTGAGTAAAAGGGGTAAGTAGACTTTTATTGTATAAATGTAGATTAAGTAGGATTTTATGTTTTAACTTTTATTAACTAGGCCCCTTGAAATTTTGAAAAAAAGATAAAATCTAAAATAATTTATGATACTTTCAAAATTAAAAAGAAAAATGAGAGTGGTCCCCTATAATTATTCAAAATTAAAAAAATTCTCTCCCTTAATTTTTTAAAATAAAAAAGAAAAATGAGAGTGGTCCCCTACAATTAAAAAAATTAGTTTAACATTAAATATTGCTTCTTTTTTTTTTTTTTCCAAATAGTCTCTTATTTGTTGGCATTAAAATTAATTACATAATTTTATGTACATAATTTGCGTGCGAACTTATGTACATAATTTACGTGCGAAATTATATAGCGTGTGAAATTATGTACATAATTTGCGCGTGAAATTATATACATAATTTGCGTGTGAAATTATGTACATAATATTATGTACAGAATTTGTGGGGGACCACTCTCATTTTTCTTATTTTATTAATAAACAGCCATATTAATTAAGGGGGAAAATATTTTTAATGAGAGTGGTTCCCACAATTAATATTCACTTATCTTTTTAATTTAGTTTATCTTTTTAATTTTTAATAGTTATTTATTCTCCTTAATTAAGGGCGGAAATTTTTTTAATGAGAGTGGTCCCCACAATTAATAACATCTTTATTACACTATTACGCATATAGCTCCTTTATAATTTAATTTAGTTTTATTTTTAAGAAGAAAATTGGAGGAACCTAGATTGTATCATGAATACAAAAAGGGCTTCCCTACACCAATTTTTTCTCAAAACTTTAATCTTGAATCTGTCCTCGAGTTTTCCTCATTGACTACTCATAACTTTAATCCAATTTATCAACTTTGACCATGTTACTAATTTAAAATTTTTGTTAAATCACCTGAATACGCGGACAAGTATACACAACTATATTAACATTACTAGAAATACTACATCAAATTGCCTAAATTCATGAAAATATATATATGTAAAACTAATCCTAAATATATGTCATAAACCATTCGGATCTAAATTTACCAACTTATTTTTTCGCATGTCCCACATGCCGGGACGAGTACATCCATCAATCATTATGTTTTAAACCTCGAGTCTCTCTCCTTGAGGTTTTTACGAGCTTTATCATATCTGTAAGAATGCGGTTCGGTGAATCAATAAAACTTTTTAACGAAAACCAATTTGATTAGCTTATGTTTCTGCAAATCTTGAAAATCCTCTAAAATTAAAGGTGAATGGTATTGATAAAGTAAGGTTACGTAAATGATGTAACACCCTGAATTCTCAGAACTCGGGACGTTACTGGTTAGGACATCACAATGGGTCCCGACCTCAGTTTGACAACAATATTACTAGGATCTTGCAACAAGACACAAATAAGAAAAACCGAAATTCATAAAAATGTATTTGAAAAAGGATGAATGCAACAAAGTCTAACAGCCTATCGTACTTAAACAACGGAAAAGACTAACTGTCTTAACAAAAGGGAAAGACAACAAGCGATAACCCAAACCCCCACTCTAAAGAGTACGGAGACCCGGCTGACCACTACTTCCGGATCACTCAGCTGCTGTTCTAACCTGCTGTAAAACTAAAACCACAACAAAACAACCATTAGCTAGTTATCTAAACATTAGCAGAATAATAATAGCACACACACACATAAAACAATAAACACTCATCATGCTTTCAAACAATCCATTTATTATCTTCATTTAAGTCATTCACTCTAATGATACTTATTTTGTGACACGAGGGATTCCCAAACCTCGCCTCCGCCCCCGTGTACCCATCAGGAGTGGATCCGATGCATCTCACCGTGTACCTGTATGGTCTGGGTATAGAGAACCTCCCAGTCTCCTGGCAGAGCTGGGCAGTGATGTTACGGCCCGTTATACATACACTTGGGCCTTAACACATAATAACAACGGTCGTCCTAACAAGTTGTTATTATAAACACACATCGCACACACCACCATTATCATACAACTAACATCTAGAAACCGGCTAAGTAAGTCGCATGGACTTACCTGAATCAAACCACAACTCTCACAATCTCAACTCGGTCTGCAACCGTAGAAACTCAAACGCTTGTCATACAAGGCACGTGGATCAAAATACATCCCATAATCTTAGAAGTCTATAACTTCTAAGATGCACAAACTCATCAAGAGAAAATTACTAAAACGCCCTCTTAAGGTAAAATGACTATTTTACCCTCGGTTCCAAAACTCCCAGATTTGTCTATATCTTAGTTTCAAACTCTCCTTTGGAACCCATTTCCACAATCTAGTTCTTACGGAAAAGTTTGGTAAAGATTTATAATAGTCACACAAAATTCTAGTTTTCTTCAAAAGTCGTTAAGGTCCGGCTTTGGGGTAAAATACGAGGCTTGAATAAAAAGATAAAAATTCCGGAATAAATCTCTAGATCCTATATGATATGCATACTAACTATAGGAGCAAAGATCTCTCAAAAATATTCAACCATAACTCCTACATAATTCTCTAAAGTTGAATAAAAGCTAGAATTTCTATACTTAGCCAATATTTTCCTCTGCTGGAAAAACAGCCCTACTGCTCTACTTTAGGACCTTATAACTTCTAATCCGACCCTTAACTTTCTCCCAAATTTTAATACAGTAAACTTCATATTTCTATCTCAAACATATTAAAAATTCAATGGTGGATTCTCGATTTAAGGTATCGAAACTAGATCCTAAAGTCAGCAGACCAAGGCTGAAATTTAAGGTGTGCAAGAGGTCTAAACTTCGATTCCTCTTGTCATCATATATCTCCCTTATTTCTACTTAGAGGTCATCAGTTCGAAACCTATAGAGCCCAAAACTGCTTGAGCTTAATAACTTATTTACTTATTAATTCTCTCTTCCTCCACTGTCCTTAGCTCTTCCCTGTTTTTCTCGCCTATCTACCTCTATCCTACTCAGCAACCAAATGCAAACACTCTACACATTTCTATGGTACAAGGATGGAAGTTGTAAACACTCACCTACAACTGTGGAGGCAGGACCTGCGGTTACTCTCCTCGAAGAGGGACTCGGTTGGAACAACAAAAGGCTGTACAGCAAGGTTGTACGTCAAACTTCGGCTACAACAGATTAGTGAAGGGTGGGTTAGTTTAGACGCATAGGGAGAGAGGCATGAACTGGGCAGGTCGCTTACCCACTTAAGATCCGTAGCAGATGGGAGCCGAGTACTTCGATGAGACGTGCAGCCGGTTGGAGTCTAGATGGCAGTGCAGTCGAGCGCCTGAAGTATACCCGACCTCCAGTTAATCCCAGGAGCAGCCGAAGGGGAGCAGAAGGGAAGAGATAGACGGAGGAGGGCTCACCTAGCGGTCGATAGAGACGGCGGAAGAGATCCGGTGGCTGCGGTGTTGCTGCAAGGCTCGCCGTCGGTCGCTGGTGGCGTGCAGAATCCGGCGTTGAGGGAGATTGGTGACTCCGGTTGCAGTCGAACGTGAAAGGCTGCTGGTGGTTACAGTCGGTTTTATCGTGCAGCGGCACAGCAGGTGTAGATTAGATTTAAGGTTAGGTTAGGGTAAAATTTTAATTAGTGAAGCGATTAGGGTAAGTTAAGAGAATGGGCCGGAAAAAGGACATTGGGCTAGTTAATTGGCCTGCTCATCAAATAAAATAAATGGGCTGAAAGAAGGTTCGTTATTTGCCCGGAATCGTTAAAAATTACGGAACTAAATTTCGGAATTACTTACGGAATTATTTACTGTATTATATAAGTTATCATTTTATTATTTATTTATTTATTTATTTATTTATTATTTTTTTTAAGGTACGGAATTATTTCCGGTTACATAAATTATCATTTTATGTGAATTAAGGTCACATAAAATGATAGAAATTAAATCTCGTTTTATATTTATTTCAAAGGTTAAAGGTTGGCGGATCGGAATCCGGTTAAATTCCGATTTAAACGAAGTTTAAAATTTTCGGTTATTACATCAGAATCTCGATGAAAATAATTATATATGTGAAGAATGAAGGAGATGAAATTGTTTAAGAAAATTGGTACGAAAATAATTTAATGTGTTTGATAAAATGAATATGATTCTCTTAATCACCATAATTTAATGTTCTTCATCTCTTTCATTCTCTTATTAAACAAAATTAAACACACTATTCTACCATTTTATCACCATAATCTTCATTCCCTTAATTTTTTGACTAACCAAACGAGTCCTAGTTTATCATATGCAAGTATATATGGTTATTTATTACTTATGGATATCAATTTGAAAAATGAAAGAAGTGGTTATAAATGTGGATCATGTCCCCAACACTAATAAATGTGACTGCAATCCAATCAAACCAATTAAATGCAAACCCAACCCTTGACTACCTCCTCCCCTTCACTCTCACATCTATATTCCTAACCAACCAAATTTAATTCCTACTGCCATATACATTGTAAATTTCACCCAAAATGGAAACTATATTGAACTCGTAAGAGAATGAGATGGTAGAGTCGTTTGTCCAAGTATCAATTAGATATAAAATATATGTAGGTTATTTTTCTGACCTATCATAAATTGATTTTAAGATGAAATTTCATTCGACTTATATAATAGGTTAGGTTGAGCATGTATGTACTTGAACACCAGTATCTAGTGTTAATGTTAGACTTTAACAATAAAAACAATTACATTATTATTCGACCGTCCATGATAGAAGAAACCTAGTTAAAGAGGTGTAAGAAATTCATTTCTTATGAAAATTATTAGTTGAAAGTGTAGTGTCATGTAAATACAAATTATTAACAAATGAATATTACGATTTTGTTGATGGATATACTCCCTCCGATAAAAAATAACTGTCATTTTAGCCTTTGACACAATTTTTAAGAAAAATATTAAATAACATAGATGTTGTAAAATTTTACTAAATCTTATTACTTATTTAATATTCAACCTTCTTTTAAACCAATAAGAAAGATTTTAGAACTAAAATTAATCATTTACACCAATTTTCAAGAACATTTCTTATAATTATTGTTCATTTATTGGCCTAGAAAACTTAAAACGACAGATAATTTTGATCAAATTTCTAAGACTAAAACGACACTTATTTTTTATCGGAGGGAGTATCATATACGTACTTTGGTTAAGCATCAAAAGTGGTATTCATAGGATTCTTTTTTTATTTATCTGAATTAAAATTCTTCATAGAGATGGGTAGAATACAAACAGTTGCTAGGTCTAATCCATTTTGTGCACATTGACAGCTTTGTTTTTGTTTGTTTGATTGCCTCTCAATAGAAAGTTGTTGGCTTTATTTTTGTACATTTGTATTGTTATATTGAAACTTTGTCATTTTCTATAGAGGATATTTTGTCAACCAATGTGAACTATAACTCAAATGCTTCGATGAAGTGTTGTATGTTTCAAGGCCAAGTCTTTTTATTGTCGTTTGACTTTAGCACGAAACTATCTGAATTTATGTAATATTGTATTTTAACCTAACACGCTTAGAGTTGTGCAAATTTGACCTAGATCGAAAAAATCCGGTCCGGTTTACGGTCCAAGGTTTTTGGGGTTTCGGTCAGGTTCCGGTTCAGGACCGGAAAAGACCAACATATCGGGTCGGACTAGATCAAGCCGAAAATTATATGTTTTTATTTTTTTTATTTTTACCGATTTAACTTTATATATATTTTTTCAAAAAAATTTATATAACATTTTTACAATTTTATAAATATTATATATTATTAATTTTTTTAGCTTTCACAAAGTTAGTTCTATATATATATATATAGAGAAAGAGAGTTTGACTCACATGTAAACATCCCTTATAGTGTTCAATGAGAACACACATTAACCATATGATTGCTTTGATCTAATGGTCATAATTAAACTAAAATTTAGGGAATATTTTACTCCACTCTCCAATAAAGAGAGTGCATTACACTCTCAATAATAATTATAGTTAAATATGGCAGTTAGGATTCTCTCCCTAATATTATTATCCTAATCTCCACATTTACATCCAAATCTGGTTTTCAACGTGAATTCATATTGCCCTTTTTTCATTTCTCAATTCATCATTCACCATAATTGATATCAACAACATTTCTAAATCAATTCAGTTATCATCTCCATTCTTCTAGTTAATATTGTACAAAAGTATTCGTCTGTGTTCATGAAAATATTCGTCAATATACTATTAAGAATTCATTCATGATACCGATATTATTCGTTCATGTCCAACAAATTTTAGTCGATTATTGATAATTGAAGTTAATAGTCAGTGGTACATAAATTATTTATTTATATAGTGAAAAGTATTCGCTCATAATCTGAAGAGACCAATGTTTCAATCTTCGGACAATTCGCGAACATATACGTATACGAAGATATTCGTCCATGTTACTTAAAATATTCGTTAGTGCACTATTAAATATTCGTTAGTGTTACTAAATATATTCGTACATATGATATAATATATTCCTTGCAAAATTTAGTTATTCAATTGTTTCCAATGACTTATCGCGCATACACGGACAAACCACCACAAATCGCCGGATAAAATACATATAACCACCGAATATTTACAACATTTAGTGTCGAATAAAAACTAAAGTACAATAATTCATGTATATGACAATGGAATAACAAAATTTGTTCATGAGATAAAAGAAGGTTTCAAGCACCACAAAGACATAATAAATTTTAATCTAAGGAAAATCAATGTCGTTCTCATTTTGCTAAATACATTAACATACATCAACGAATAAAAACTCAATAAACAGTGAATACAAATCCAATAGCATATGCTTCTCTTGTACTGTTAAGGATGGGGACAACCATGGATTCCGGTTGGTCTGCAATGATGACAAATTTGGAGTCGTACAACAAGATTGTTGATGGTAATGATGTAATATCGACACGAGACTACGAGGAGAAGGAAAACGAGGCTTTTGAATAGTCTCGAGTGAAATTGATGGTGAGCAAGACGAAATTGGTCTCATAGACGGTTGAGTCGCGATGCACGAGACTGAAGGAATGTTGGAAGGGCACTTGAGGCATTCGAGGGACAACCATGACGAGTTCAAGTCCGGATCTACAAAGAAAACCGGCCGGTCAAATCTGGTTTGGAGACGAAGGCGGTGCCTTCACTGGACGAACGACAGCAACCCTAATCATCGTTGAATCGCCTTTGCTCGCCATTGGAGTCGTTTCACAAATAATTGGTTATTGAGTGATAATGGAAGATTTGAATGAGAGATTCTAGGGCCATATAAGGTAACAAATCTTTTTATATACAATAATGGAGCAAATTGGGTAAAAATTGATTTTCACGTGCAGTCAATTCCCCACTCTCATTCTAGTTTGTTTTATTTTTATTTTTTTCTCCTATTTATTATGGTTAATCTTGACCATCTATTACTCTAATCTTACGGATTAGATTTGTTCTCATTGTACACTATAAAGATTGTTTACATGAGAGTCTGATTCTATATATATATATATATATATATATATATATATATATATATATATATATATATATATATATATATATTATTTCGAACTAGACCAGATTCACAACCCTAAAGACGCATATTATCTTATTATTTTATGTCAATTTAGATTTGATCTTAGACTATTTTATATTAAAATCTCGTAATCCATATATACACAAATAGAGTCATAATAATATAAATATAATTGTGAATTATTATCTTATATTTTATGTTAATTTGTAGTTAAACAAATACATGTTGTATTTTATGTTAAGTTCATGCTCCATTAATCATAAATCATGTGAAACGAGTATGACATTATGTATATTGCGCGATTAAATTATAATTTTGTAAGTATTAAAAATGACGTACACGCTACATTAGTCATTACAAAGAGTTGTGAATATGAGACATACATGAAAATTAGTGTTCGTGAGCTTAGTCACTAAGAGTCATGCATATGCAGCGTGCATTATTATTTGTGTAAACTTAACGAGCTTGTTGAGAAGGTGCATAGATAACTTGCAATAGAAAAATTGTTTCCTTATATGCAAGATTATAAATGCCTTAAATAAATAACGTAATAAATAGAATGCACAAATACCATAATAAAATTGTTAAATCATGCACGCGTGGTAAAAATGTCGGCCAATTGATTAATAGATGACACATGTGACATTTTGAGGGATCCATTTTTAATTTTATCTCGTATGACATGACAATCAACTTAAATATGCTTGATACGCTCATGAATCACCGGGTTTGATGCGATGTGTAAGACCGTTTGGTCATCATATCGTAGATTGATTTATTGCTTATGTGAAATTCCCAAAGAATGTAGTAGATGCTTGATCCATTTGAGCTCGCATATGGTAGTAGACATGAGACGATACTCTACTTCAACGGATGACCAAGATACGGTGGTTTTTTTTTTTCACCTGAACTAGGTGACTTGCCCAATAATATAAAAAATGTAGTAATAGAATGTCGAGTTAGTGGGTAAGAAGCATAATCCGAGTCACGGTAAACAAATGTTAAAAGACCTCGAATTTGACAAAAATACCTTGACCACAACTACCTATAAGATATCTTAAGACACAAATTCCAACATTAATGTGTTGCATCGTTGGCTTTTGTAGGAATGGTGATATAATGTGAACCAAGCAACTCAAATATGGTCTAATAACCGTGGGATAGATAAGTCCACCTATGAGGCATCAATTGCGACTTGGATTCGGATATGGATTTGCTGAGTAATAAAGTGTGATTCGGTTCAATGGGAAATGACGCATGACAAATACTTGTACAACAAGATTTGGAGAGCATATTCAAAGTATTTACGTTAAGAAAGAAAGAAATTTGCAGGTTTCCGGATAACCTCAATGTCAAGAAGAAGAAAAATCGGAGAGAACCGATATCCTTAATGTGGAATCCAGATTTCTGGTATTGTTTGAGCCGAGTGATTGATGAAGAATTATTACCAGCAACTGTATATTGAACCATCGACGTAAATTAGAATGTGTATAACCGTACTTGGACAAGAATGTGAAAACAAAGAATAATTAGCACAAGATTGTGAGAGCCCGACTCATTTGAGGGTTGTGATGAGTTTCATAAACCAATTTCATGGTGATTGTTGAAGGCCAGAGATGAATATTTCTGGATACGACATACTTGTGCACGGTTGATTGTTGAGAAACCTAGTGGTAAAGACATGTAGGCGACTTCATGAAGTACACTATATGTCGGCGTTATGGACATCCATTTAGTCGAGTTTCCAATGTTTAATGGTTGCAAATTCAAATGACTTTACCAGGACCATTTTGGCAAAGGAGAAAAAGTTTCGTTAAAATCAGTATTCCTCTAGTCTGTCAATTTTTTAGAGCGATGAGGTGGGTTTTGTGTCTTTCAATGAAACCATTAGATTTTCGTATCGTTTTGAAAAGCTCATTTGCACCCAATGAGTCTCTTATTGGGTTGTAATGAGATTGTATCCATGTATGGTTTCGTTTGATGGCACCATTCTCGAGTTTCATCGCCTCCCTCCAATGTTATAAGTTGAATATTACGGTAGAATAAAACCTAGACGGACTCAATGGGTTGATAACAAAAACAATTGACTTTCAACAAAATCAACAATGTTACTAATCCTCAGGAAAATGGTGTTCAAATATACAACTTAACATGGATATGAAAATTGGAAGACATGTCTAAAATTAAAATTTCCTTTAAAAGATTTTATTAAACACAATGCCCACAACATCTATTCTTCAACGGTAAAAGGTGGCAATTTCAATGCATTGCGTCTTATGCCATCATCTTTGAAAATGTTTCTCATCTACTCTTTAGATGGTCATATGTCCTTCATGGTCCTAAAACCTAACTACAAGGATGACGGGGTCAATTGTAGTAAATCGAGTGTCAAATTTACAAAGATTACGTCTGATTTGGAAAACACTAGTAATAATTTATTGGAAGAGGGAGAGAAGAAGAAGGAGGAGGAGGAGGAGGAGTAAGAAGAAGAAGAAGAAGAAGAAGAAGAAGAAGAAGAGGAAAAATATATCTTTTGATGAAAATGGAAGAAAAAAATTTGATTGTTTGTAGGCAAATAATGGTGGGATATGATTAAAGGAAACAAGAGTCTCACTATAATGAATTAAGTAATATTGCATATATGAGACTGATAAACATTAATATATGAACATTGTAGGTAACTATCTAAATTAGCATTTGGCATAGACAAACAAAGATTGTGTTATCCAACTTGATTGCGCCCTCAAACCGGCGGTTGTGTCAAGTATACAAGAAACCTATTAAGAACTTAAAAATCCAGAAAAAGATCAAGAAAATCCTCGCTTTTGGCGCATGAGCTAGAAAAGGTGCAAAAGTTGAAACTTTTTACGACAGTTAGAAATTCTCGAAGTAAAATGTATGGACCAATCCCTTAAGTCAAGTTCCTTTAAATAAACCAAATAAAAGAACCTCGCTTTTGGCGCTAGCTCTTTTATCTAAACCAATTATAAACGTCACTTCTCTCGAAGTTAAATAAAAGGTGAAAACGAAGTATTTTGAAAAGAAGCATATCACAATCTCAATTCACAAACATATGTACAATAATAAATCAAACCATTATAGGGATCATCCAATCCTTAGATAAGGAGGGATAGTAGCCACACATGATTAAATATAAAATAAAATCAATATATAAAATCAACAAAGACATAAACTCTCAATTGTTTGGTACCAGCATAATGAGGCAAACCTTCTATTTTAAAGCCACATGACGGCTACTAGACTCGGGGCAAGAGATAAGCTAGAGATCAAGGATCGAGTGTCCCATATATTTAACCCTAAGGTTGATAAATGGTTATATAGTGACTCAACGAACAGAGTCTAGGGTTACAAAATATATCTTTTCCAAATATAAGATCGACAGATATGATTTCCATTCACTACGTAGTCGATACGACATAGACGGTCGGCTTGAGACGGCTCGGGAGATGACTTAGATGCCGTATGTCATCTCGTCTAGTCTTGGACCGGACTGGGCTTGATGAAGTCCATTAGCAATGAAGATCTAGATTCCAAATGGCTTGAGACAGCTTGGGATGTCGTCTCACAAGCCATCTAGCTAGCTTGCGATGAAGCTTTGATCTTTGGATCTTGTTTCCAGGCTTGATCGGGGGACTTCGTGTTGCAATTCCTCAGTCATGTATGATCTTTTCTTTGGACCTAACTTCAAGGAGGACGTACTTTTGGCAAAGTTAATGCCGAAAGGACCAAAACACAAAAAGGCCATGATAGATACCGAAATATGGAAGGTGAATGCTTTCTATACAAATAGAGATGTTTGAGATCGAGAGCAATAAATTTATGAAATGCATGATTCTGAAGACTATATATTGTTACATTTGGAACTCATTAAAATACCCCATACTTAAACCTTGTTCATCCTCGAGTAAGGTCATGTCATATGCCATACTACGTGCAAAACAAATGATTGCCTCAACTAAGGGGAAAACAAACAACTTAAACCATGCCATCATAACATCAATCATTTTAAGAGGATAAATAAAGAGTCATAGTCATCCAAACCACTTAAGGGTGATGTGTTTGCTCTCAATCTCACAAGATGTGTTCAAGCATATATCAATAATCACTCAAACTCAGCAACCATTATCGAATAGTTCTTACCATAAGCTTGTCAAAACGTTCTCAAAGTCTACCACATATAAAGTGAAATTAAGATGCAATATATATTTCATGAGGTATTTATGAGGGTTGTAAAGGGGATATGGGACATGGAAAGATTGTGGTAGGCCAAAAAGTAGCGCAAAATATCATATAATATCCGGGGTACTGAATCTCATAACTCGAAATGATAACACGATTTATTGCTTAGTTTTAGGTAATCATTTAGATAGATTTCTCACTCATTCATGCATGGTTTAGCACTAGTTCACGACGTTTGCACTCAATTCACGTACTTTGTCGAGATAGACGTCTGCACGGACTTGTGCGTTGCTTTGTAGGTATTTCGGAAGATTTAGGAGCTAAAACGATACGTTTGAGGATCGCTCATCTAGATGACACACTCTCGGACTCATTAGGACACAAGCTAAGGGCTAGGGAGGACTCATGGAACCTTGCCAACACAAGCCATGCACCAAATCATGACTTAACGAGCATAGGAGAAGTTTCTGGAGCAAATCACGGTCTAGACCAAGACCACGACCGTGGTTCTACCCGTGGATTTTGCCAGATTCTCGTGACAGCTGTGCCACGACTCTCATGGCCAGCTCATGCAAAATTTGTTATAAAAGTGGTCCTTCATTGGCTGAGAGGGGTATCTTGGAGCAGCTCTCCATTATCCATTATCCTCTAACAAAAATATTCTCTCAACAAGAAGTCTTTCTAGGAAGGAAAGTGTCAAAAAGGAAGAAGAAGAGCTCCATTGAAGAGGAGAAGAAGAACACACACCATTGCCACACCTTGATAGTTTTTGTAGTGAAGAATTCCGGATTCTATTTCTAGATTTGTATGAACCATTTGAACCTTCTTTTGGAAGGATTGTGAGTTGCTCTAATTCTATTTTCAGCTTGGTTTTGATTTAAGTTCACTTGTTCATCTCTTTTCCTTCATCATCTTGCAAATGGATGTCATGATTTTATGTTTGCTTGTTTCGATTTCTATTATGAATGTTGTAGGCTAAATAGATGTGGTTCTAGGGTAAGGAAAGGATGGTTATGGCTAGGGCTATGATAGGACGGACTTAGATTTATCTTTGGATGACTTGTGTGCATAAACGTAGCCTCTGTTAGAAATCACGGTTGGTTCTTGTCAAACCACGGCCGTGGTTTAGGTATAACAAACCGTGATTTTCTCTGGTTCGGTGGATCTAGTCTTAGATTGTTAGAATGTTGAAATCCTAAGTGTTTGTTGAGTTAAATCTATCCTAGGGTGACCTAGTGTTAGCAACTAAGTGTTAGGAGAGACTTACCCGGTAATCCTTACTCTTAGATTCCAAAGATAACAAACCTTAGGTAGTGGTGAGCCTAATAAGCCGCCATTGGATTAAGTGTGCTGGATGGTAGCTTAAGACTAACCTTTCCGAGACTTACCCGGTGAGGATAAGTTGGATCTTTAGATAACAATCCGGTTTGAGTAGAATTCCGTCCCTTAGGTTCTTAGAGACTTACCCGGTAATGAGACCTAGGGAATGGACTAGTGGATCATGAGACCTACACGGTGATTGATCCCAATCTAGAAACACTTAACCCCAACATAGTTAATCCAAGGAATGAATAGATATCTTGAGTCCTATGCCATAACCGGAACTTCCAACCCCTAGAATCCGTCTTTTCTTTCTTTGACCTATATCTTGTTTAGTTTGTTTATTTGTGTTGATTCATAGTTTAGTTGATTGATTACTTTGCATGAATTGTGATCTTTGATTGATCACCAAAAAACCAACAAAAAACATTTGAGATTTTCATTTCTTATTTCTTTCTTCTCTTTCAACCTAGGTCTTTACTAAACTCAATCACAAATCGAATCAATTTCACCTTAGTCTTTGTGTTCGACCTCGGAATACTTTCCTTTCTACAAAACGACCCGTACACTGCGGGTTTCGCTAGGTAGTTTAGGATTTAGTTCGAGTTTATAAATGTAAAGCTTTTTGTGCTATTTCCTAGCGTAACACGAAACTCTTTCAATGCATCACCACTCGAACTTTTCTTAATATTTGTACTTATTCATGTATCATAACACTTTGATCTTTGTAGCACTTGTTTTCTCTTTTAGGAATAAGCTTTGCTTTTCTTTTGAACAAAAACTTATTTATTTGTTGCAACATACATTTACTTCTTGGATTCACTTTCACACTTCAAGGGAACACCCCATACTTTCATTCTCTTCTTCCATCATACCCCCGAATAGGGTGAACCGAGGCTATACAAGAATGTGAGGCTTTTTTTAGGGGAACCAAAGAAGGGAAAATAAAGGCAAGAAGGGACTAATAGAATCGGACGAATTTACATTTACCCAAAAAAAAAAAAGAGGTCCTCAATCATTTAATACTAAGCATATAAAATCAAATGAGCATGTGGTTTTGAAAGAGAGTATATCACAAGTTCTAGAAGAAACTAAACGTGTTGGCTATCTCACAATAATAAGAAGGAAATGACACATAAAATGCATGCCCAAAGGCTAGAGAACTCACAAGGGTTTTGTTTGGTCAATCTAACCATCAATAATCATCCAAAAACTCATGTGCATAAACAATAGCAAGAAGTAGTAATCCAAAGCATCGTTGACAAGTCAAGTGTATAGCATAGCATATTCCAAATTCTAGAAGTAAGAATGGTGAGAACCGACTCAATCTACGCTAAATGCAACATTTTTTGGAAATTTTGTTTTTATGAATGCAGGCGAAAATGCAGGAAAATACTCGAGAAAAGAAAAATGCATAAAAATAAACGTGTGACAAGAAAAGGGAAACATAATATGCGAATGTGAATATAGCACCCATACTACACTACACACCGTCCTCGATGTGAAAAAGAAATAAAGAGAAGAAAATACTCACAAAACGATACAATATATATGGTGGTGGGAAAGAAAGGTTGTGTAGAAAGGTGAAATGATACGGAAGCCCTTTAAAGTCCACTTCTTGTAACCTTTGAGAGCATCCTTTGTACCTATAAAGCATAACCAACATCCATCAACCTAGAAAATAAACTAAAAAGAAAGGGAAAGGTAAAGAAAGTTCAAACTCATGGGTTGCCTCTCATGTAATACTTATTTTAGGTCATTAGCTTGACCTATATGACTTATTTTGGTGGAAAGTCACATAAGTGGGTTCAAAGTGTTGCCAGTGTGGGTCCTTTGATTTGGGGAAGTGAGCGGGGAGAAAGTGAAGTCATTTGTGTCTTCTTGGACAGATGGATCGAACAACTTCCTTTAGTGGGGTGATCGCTATTTGGTTATTGCCAAAAGGAGTTGGGGAATAGGAACTACCTTCGATGTAGTGTGTGGAGTGTGATGGAGGAGAATAAGGTGTACCAAAGCTACAGGATTTGATTGGAGAGATAAGGAAATTTTATTTCAGCATCAACATGGGTAAAACGGGATGCAGGACGGGGTCAGAGGGTCTCGTGAAAACTTTGCGAAAACACCGTCACAAACGGAATGGGAGACGTTATGAGATGTCGTCTGAATTTTTCTATTGGCTATGACTTTTTGAATTAGTATTGGGAATTTCTGGAAATTCGTGATGACTTGTGGAATGGCATAGAGACGGCTTGTCATGTTGTCTAACATGTCGTCTATGCTCATCTCATTGTCGTGTTGATGTTGTCTCTAGCTACATTTTTTTTTGCATTTAATTCAGTTGAATTATTTAAATTCAGCCCTTTTTCACCTTTCACAATGACGAACTCCTGAGCTTCTAGTATCTCTATGACTTCATTCCAAGCTATTTCCAGACGTTCCATGGTTTCTTTAAGTCCCTACTAGGTGTCTTCCATGTCAATGACCTGATATTCTAAGTACTCATGACTTTCTTGGACTTTTGCAAGTTCTTTCTCTGTGGTTCCATTGTTCTCTACGAGGTCAACTATTGTCTCTATTAATTCATGAATTGTTGTCTTCATAGCTGGTTGGGTTCTTGATACTTCCTTCATCATCAATTCAACAAGAGATACATGAGCTTTCTTGTATCTCCTCATTATACTGGATCTCTTCTCCATTGCACTTTCCTGCAAGACAAAGGCATCTAGAGAAGGTTGTTTGATGACCATTCACTCGTAATCATTAGTAGTATTGTTAGTGATCATACAAATATCATCATCATAAATTGAATAACCTTTAGGGAAGTTAGAAAGGGTGAACTTTACTATGTCATCAAATTACAAAATGATGAATACATCCCGAGCATTAACGAGAGCTCTTGTGTTGGCGAGGAAGGGGCATCCGATGATAACGGGGAAGTTCGTACCTACATTAACATCAACAACAAAATCTACAAGCATTTCATGCTTATCCACTTTTACGATAATGTTCTCTAGCATGACGACCGGCTAATAATAGACTTGTCGACCAATATCAAGGTAAATTTCACCGCTGATATCTCTCCAAGTTCTAACTCATTACACAATTTACGAGAAATAACACTCACTCTGGCACCTAAATCACAAAACAAGTATGCTTCCTTCCACCAAAGGTCAAGGTGACGCAAAAACTTCAAAGATCTCATTTATTGGGTGGCATCTTGGTCCTTGGCATAATACTACATTCCTTGGTGACTTCAATGGAGCATTCATAGTTGCAATGTTCTTATTTGAGGGTAGATCCTTCATGAACTTTGAATATTTTGACATTTGATTTAATGTCTCACTAGGTGGAATGTCCAAGTATAGCTTGTTGCCACTGAATGCATATTTTGTTTCATGTTTTGAGGGTTGATGATACATCTAGGAGGATTGCATGCCTCCCTAGAGTACGAGATCCTAATTTTTTGGGCATGTGCGTTATTTATTTAATCATGTACATATACTTTTGCTATGAATGTTTGATTGGGTCCCATTTGGGCCCAGTTAGACTCTGTCTTTTTCTATAAAATTTACTATTTACCTATCCAAGTATAAATTGTTCATTCCCTCTAGAAATTTTTCAAATCCTCATCCATCTTCTTCCTATTATGATCTTGAGAAAAAGGAAAGGGAGTTCTATATAGCTTAGGAGGTAGATTGGTAATTACCTGCGATGGAGTGTCTTCTACCTCAATGGTCTTCTTTGTAGTCTTCTCAACTACTACGGGATTTGTAGCCTCTTTTAAGCTCCTCAAGGTAATGTCGCACACTCTTTTTGGGTTGTTTTTTTGTAGTTGCAGGGAGCTTTCCTTGTGTCTTCTCCATTTCTTGCCTTAATTGAACAACTTGATTCTCTAGCATCTAGTGTCCTTTTCCAATGACATCCACCGTGGTTTCGAGCCAACTGATTTTTCTTCGAAACTCGTGAGTGAGTTCCTAATATCTCCAATGGATCTACAAAGAGCTTTTTGTCCTTGAGCAAGTTTCTCCAAGATCTTATCATGAGCAGTTTGTGTGGGAGCTGGAGCAGGATTAAAGGCGGGATCTTTAGGTGAAAAATTCCTTCTTTGTTGGAATTGTTGTTGTGGGAAATTCTTTTGTAGGAAGGGAGATCTTATAAGCATACTCCTTTTGATATTCTCTTTGAATTCTCAGGTCGTTCACTTATTTCATGTCTTCATGGTATACCACGTGTTCATTGAAGGCCGGGCAATCTTCTATCTCATGACATGTGCCCTTGCATAATTGACAATTTATATTGGACCTCGTGTATTGTTACACTTCTTAGCGTACTTCCATGTGTGTTCCACAACAATCACAAAATATTCCAAAGCTTCTTTCTCATTTAATCTCGTAAATGCTTGGGAGTTAGTGGTATCGACAAAGTTTCTTGTAGTGTAATTCAAACCACTATAAACTATTCAAGAAGTGTTCATTCTTCAAATCCGTGGTGAGAACAAGATTGTACCAACTCATTAAATCTCTCCCTAGCGGAGTGGATGTTCTCACCATCCTCCGTGTTGAAGTGAGAAATCTTCTCCCTTATTTCAGTAGTCTTATGGAAAAGAAATTTGCTTAGGAAAAGTGTGTTTAATTCTCCCCATGTGTTGAAGGTTCTTGTAGGATGATTCTGAAGCCAACTAGAAGATTTTCCCGTTAGAGGAAAATAAACGCTCTCATTCTTAAAAGAATCATGAGTAATATTATCATAATTCAGGGTATTAATAATATTTTCAAAATTCTGCAAATGATAGTGCGGGTTCTCGTTCAACAACCTTGAAAATTGGTCATTTTGAAAAAGCCTTATAGTATCCATCCAGAGATTGAAAGACTGAGCTCCTATTGCATGGAGGGTAAAGGCATGACACGGAATCCTTTGCCTTGGACTCATCCTAGCATCCAAAGTTTGTGGGTGACGAACTCTTCAACAAGTGCGGCATTATGCCTAGCAATTTTAGATTGTTGATCCCCAATAGAGAGTTGGTTGTTTTTGTTTGGATAATTTCCTTTAGCATTCTCTCCACCTTTGTCCGTTCATGGCTTGATTCGCAGTGGCTTTCATGACAGATTTATGGAGGGTGCGTTCAAGCTCGTTGTCTAGAGGGACAAGTTTGCTTGGGTTACGAACTCTTCGCATCCACCAATCTACCTTGCAAATTAAAAACAAAATGGGAGATAAAATTCATCAAATATAAGAAACTTAGAATGACCAAAAATCTGATATCAACCAAATCTATTGTTAATCCCGGCAATGACGCCAAAAACATGATGGTCCTAAAGGAAGAGAAGAAGAAGGAAAGGAAGAGGGAAAACATATCTTTTAATGAAAAGAGAAAAACAAGGAAAAATCAATTGTTGTTTGTAGGCAAATATTAGAGGGAAGTGATATAAGGAAACATGAGTTCCCACTATTGTAAAAGTTAGGATTTTCGAATCCTAATTAATGATTATTAAGCGGAGGATTATACTTAATCGTTGATAGTAATGTTAGGTTAACTTGCGAACAGTTTGGATTTCACGAACATGGATTTCAGTGTTGCGTTTCTAGATTGAAATTAACCTTGTGGGTGAAAATTTTCACTTTTTCCTTCGAAAAATTATTTTCACCTTTGTTATTATTTGGGTTATTTGGGAACTCCAAATAAGAGAGTTACAATTGAGGTAAATGATCAGGAAATCGGATATGTCCTAGACTAGATGTAAACTAATCTAGAAAGACAAATCGGACAAAAGAGTCGCTATTTTGATTCTTAGCGGCTAAGAAATGCGTGTAACACCCCTATTCCTACGGGCGGAGACCTCACATTGGATCCCGACCCTTAGCCTGGCAACAATTTCACCGGATCTTGCAACAAGACACAAATAAAGGCCAAAACGAAATACATTTTTATGCAATGCAAGGAACCCGAGAGAAAACAAACAACGGACTTCAACCGAAAACAACTACAAAGAACAACGCCATACACGCGGCATACAAAGATCCAAAATACAAAACTCCAACCAAGAATCTAACCCAAAAACCCCTTCTAAAATGTACGGAACCCCGGCTGCCCACTCTTTTGGATCTCTCGGCCACATTCCTATCCTGCAAGGTAACTACAACATCGGTGTAAAACAGTTAAATATTCAAAGCATTAGAAACATGATGAAGGCACACGCACACACAAATAACCATAAACATACAACATACTCCAAAAACACACAAGTCCGGTCCATTATCTTTTTATTTATTAAGTCATATCCCGATCTAATTCAACTTTCATTTGTGACACGAGAATCACCGCATGATCTCGCCTCGGTTCCTACTCACCGTCAAGGAATGGCACTGATGTATCTGGCCGTCTACCTGCCCGGGCTAGTTACCGAGAACACCTTATCTCTCCGCGAGAGCTTGGCAGTGTTGTCACCGCCCGTTATCATACACTTGGGCCAAATATCAATATATAAAGTCGTCCTACGTCCGGTTTAGTTGTTATAACATAAACAATAAATACACACCAAACATAACAATTAACACACACCACAAAACACACATAGATGCAAATACAAGGAATACGAGCTAAGTAAGTCCGGAGACTTATCTTGTCTTAACACTCAACTCACAACACTCTCGCTTCCCTCGGAAAGAAGCCCACAACCTGCTCGCAAGAGGATATATATCAACAACGCGCTCAAATCAAAAGTCAAAGGCATCTCACACAAACGATCTACGCAAGATCATTTGACTCTTATTCTAGGACCGCATCCTAGAATCTATCACACTCACATCTCACTCAACGCATGAGGAGATCTCGCAACCGCCTACTAACTCTCATATGATCATACTCAATAGCCAAGAACAAGGTAAAAACCTTTGAAGTCCAACATGCTCATCACACTCGCCTAAGGTCTCAAAAACCACTACATGGCATTCTCATCTATCCTAGGTCCAAACCTAGCATGATACTATCATAACACTCTCTAGGATAATCAATGTAAGATCCGAGTTATGCCTTCACCGCCCCCGCGGTGAAGAAGGCCGCCCCTGAGGCCGGCCGCCCCCGCGGCTGAGATGATCCGCCCCTGCGGCTGCCGACAGATCGCGCCCGATCTTTCTTTCGTTCGTTTTATCTTCCTTCCATAGATAGGTTATCCGATATTCTATCTTATGGGCCGATTTCCTTATCTTCTTTCTAACCCTAGATGCCTTTCCGTCTATCTTTCCAGCCAGTCCCATTATATTCCCGTCTTTTCATCTTTTCCCCGTTTCTTGCTTACGTCTTCTTCAACCCTAAGAGCTGCATCCGTTCCCTTGCTTCCTGCGACCTTACTGAACGTGTAAGTTCATCTCTTCTGGTTTCTTCATCACGTTCTTATCGTTGCTGCATGCCTTCTCCTTCTGTTTCATTTTCTTCTTCGTTCTTCCCTTTTCTTCTTCTCCAAGAATCAAGTTTGATCCTTTATTCTTGTGGAGCGTTCCGTTGTTGATCCTTTGATATTCTCAGGCTCTCTAGAATTAAATCTTGACGTGTTAGACTCAAAGGTTCGAGCTTTGGTTGCCCTTGTTGTGAGTTCGGTCGAAGAGGAACCCCGACAGAACCTCTGTCAGTGCACCGCCCCGCGGCTGCACATCTCGCCCCGCGGAAAGCCGCCCCTTCACCTGGTCCAGCCGCCCCTGCGGTTTCTTCTGTAGTAACTCCCGCCTTTGGTGAGTAGCTTCCTTCCTTGCTTTCCCCGTCCCTTTCCTTGATCCTTTTGGTTGTTCCTTGTTTTCCTGGGTTGCTGTAAGACTAAGTGATGCGTACTTGGAGGTAACCAAGAATAACTCCGGATCTAGATCAAGCAAAACTCTAACTACTCCTTGACTCTTTGTGCAATGTTGTATCGTTTTGGATCCAAAGGGGCGGAAGCGATGAAGAAACAAGGGTTACTTCGATCTAGAGAGATCGAATAAACCTTTTTGTGTGGATCGAAGGTTGATTCTTAAGAAGAATCCTCGAATATGGATTTCTGGGATCAAAGACGAGATCCAAGGAAGAAATTTGAGAGATAGAAGAGAGGTTTTGATGCCCAAGCTAAGTAGGAGGAAATTCTTCTCAAAACTTAGAAATATTGAACATGGAAAATAAGTAAGGCAAGATATCTCTTATATAGAGAGACTTGCCTACCTATGGGCCAAATGTGACACACCTATTTCATTTCTAGTTGATTACCAGTTAATTAACCCTGTTTAAAACAATAAGCGGAAAAGCGGAAAACGTAAATTTTTAAAACTTTATCTTACAACCATATTCACAACATATATACATACTAGCATACGTCATAAACTCTGTTTAACAAAACACAACTGTTTAAAACCATGCAAAACATCCTAGGCGGTAGCATCCCATAACAGCCCACCTGATATGATCTCAAATCCAGGTGTTGGGTCCAACGTCCTTGCCTTGATCAGGCCGAGTCTGAGTAGCTGAAAAATATGTGGATATAACAACAATGAGCCACACGCTCAGTAAGGGTATACAAATCGCACTCTCCCAATATATATAAGTATCTAATATCCCATCCCCAAAGGACACTCTATACCCTTCCTCACATTCCAAAGTCGATCAATGCATAGATATCCACATTCACATATAATTCCACAACCATTCACATCACATTTCACATAAACATTCAAGCATGTTATCACACATCACATATAAACATATCATCTCATATAAACATCTCAAATCATCTCAACACATATAATTAATCATAACATAACTATAACATGCTAGACTCGATCGCATCGATGCATAGGTGATAATTAACTAACTAGCTCCAACTGATCGTACGATATATTTTCTCATTGCTTTCGTATTTCTTTTCTTTCTTTTTTTTTTCTTTAGGTTGGCCAACCCGATAGCGTCCTAGGCCCCCTGTAGATCAGGTAGCGACCTCGGCTATCTTGTCCTAAGACCCCCTGTAGATCAGGTTGCGATCTTGGACTATTTTTCTTATCTTGAGGCCCCCTGTAGATCAGGTAGCGACCCCTGGCTGTTTTTCTTATCTTGAGGCCCCCTGTAGATCACGTAGCGACCTCTGAGGCCCCCTGTAGATCAGGTAGCGACCTCGTCCCCCGGAAACCCGTGCGGGACCCAGTTGGGCTAATTAATCAATTACCATCCTATATTATCACTTCCATATCATAACTCAAATTCATGCTTTCATCATATTCTTTCATCACATTCTTTCCACTATCATCTCATGTACCTCATGCATGCTTTCATAAAGAATATCAATTCATCATCATCGTTGCCTCACTCATATACATATAAGCATGCATACAACCATAACAAACAGATATATACACATAAGCATGCATAAAATCATAGCATATTAAATACATAACATATATTAAGCAAGTGTAATTCATATACACTTACCTCGCAGGTAAGAACAATAAAACCTCGCAAACCAACTATTGAGTCCGTTTCCCACTCGGACTATCCTCCTTTATCGTGCTAGGATATGCTCCCAAAGCAACTAAACTATAGTTAAACTGAAACCTTCAACAACACCTGTTGAGAATATCATATTCCTCGTATTAAACTTCTCGCTTCAAACACCAGTTAAATTCATTCCTTTGAATTTAATTAGCTTATAGCATTTTCTAGAATCCCAATTTAATTAATTAACCTTTAAGTAATTAATTAAATTTTGCCAGAACAACGTTTTGCCCGCAGGCAATTTCTGAACCCACCTGTCATCAAATCTCATCAAACAAACAACCCATAATCACCAGAATAAAGTAACGAGCATAATGAAATTTCCAATTATCCATTTTGACAAGCCTAAGGTCAATTTAGGCTAAATCGCAATACGGAAAACGAATAAATTCATAACTTATTCGTTACTAACCCGATTGATGATCCGAAAGAAGATTCGGAATCACAACGACGCAGGCTACGCTCGGACACCATCAAATTCACCGGAATCTGAGCGACGGAACCTCCCTAGTATCATATATGCTCGACCAGACCTCCCCTTGCTCGGAAATGTAGAAACTCGGTACCAAAATGAAGAGAATGAAGAGAGGAATCCAAAAACTCAAACGGATTTGAAATCGGATTAGAAACGAAGAGTAGATCTGAGTTTGAAGGTTGAGAGAAATCAGAGCTTTTACGAGGAAACGTGAAAGAAAATGAATTAATAAACGATATTTCAGCTATTTATAGCGAAGACGATAATTATCCTTTAGCGGAGTCGATAATTATCCTTTTACCGATCCGGAAGCGGTTTAAGCCCCTTTCTCCAAACTTCTCGAAATTGGAATAATAAATCTGGAATATTGTATGGATAATTATTCCGCAATTGTTTCGAAAAACGCGTATTCCTAAGCCGTCTTTCTTAGCCGCTAAGAAACGAAATAGCGACTCTTTTAGCCATTTTGCCTTTTCATGTTTTTTCATATCTATGACATGTCCGATGTCCTGATCATTTCTCTCAACTGCATTTTTATTAATTGAAGCTCCCAAATGCTCCAAATAATACTGGGGTGTAATATCATCTAGGAGTTGGTTACCTCGAGAGGTATCTCGTGTTAAAACGGATTTAATTTCCTAAATTACTCGATTAGGTCATCTTCGATTTTTTGACTGTTACAAATATCTCCCACTTTAAGAAATTTCGTCCCGAAATTTAAGAAAGGACGTAGAACCAAACTCGTAGATGTATCAAAAGGATGCACAACCAGATCACAATTTCTCGAGGTTTTTACTCGAAAAGATAGGGATATCTAGCTCTCATATCTCGCTCGGTTTCCCATGTAGCCTCTCGAGCTGAATGATGTCCCCATCTGACCTTCACCATTGGAATCTCCTTGTTTCTCAATCTTCGAACCTGCCTGCCTAAAACCTCAACTGGTTCTTCTGGGTAGGACAAGTTCTCAGATACTTCTCTCTCAGGTTCGGGAATGATATGACTAGGATCTGACCTATACCTCCGTAGCACCGATACATGAAAGATGTCATGCAATCTTGATAACTCTGGTGGTAACACCAACCTATACGCAAGTGGTCCGATCTTCTCTAAGATCTCATATGGACCAATGTATCTCGGTGCTAACTTCCCATGCCTACCAAATCTCATAACTCCCCTCCAAGGAGATACCTTCAAAAACACTCTATCGCCTATCTCATATGTCATCTCTCGTCTATGGCGGTCAAAGTAGCTCTTTTGACGATCTTGTGCTGCCTTCAAGCACTGCTTTACTACTTGTACTTTCTCTATTGTCTGTTGTACAAGTTCAGGACCTTCTATCTGTCGCATGCCCTCAAAATCCCAACATACAGGTGTGCGACACTTCCTTCCATACAAGGCCTCGTAAGGGCCATACCAATACTTGAATGGAAACTGTTATTATACGCAAATTCGAGCAATGACAGGTTAGAATCTCAGTTCCCTCTAAGCTCCAAAACACAAGAACTCAACATCTCCTCCAAGGTTTGAATCGTTCTCTCTGATTGTCCATCTGTCTGAGGATGAAATGCTGTACTGAAATGCAATCTTGTACCTAAGGCATTTTGCAAACTTCCCTAGAAATGCGATGTAATCGATACAAGAACTCTGTCTAGTCGAACAGTCTCTCTCACATACAACTCTGTCAGCTCATCCAAGGAGTTATCTTGTCTCATTGGTAGGAAGTGAGCAGATTTCGTCAATCTGTCTACAATCACCCATACCGTGTCATTATTTCTGAAAGTCCTATGAAGTCCAACAACAAAATTCATTGTAATCCGCTCTCACTTCCACTCAGGAACATATAAAGATTGTAACTTCCTGCTGGTGCTTGGTGTTCAGCCTTCACTTGCTGACACACTAGACACCCAGCTACAAAATCAGCTACCTCTCGTCTCATCTTGGGTCACCAATAGATCTTCCTCAGGTCATTAAACATCTTTGTACTCCCGGATGCATGAAATACCTCGAGGAATGTGCCTCTTCAAGTAGCTTCTTCTTTAACTCCTCAATGTTTGGCACGCATATTCGTGCACCTCTTTAAATCACTCCCTGATCAGACAACTGGAAGTGTGTAGTGGTAGCATCTCCCACTTTAGCTTTCAACTTCTTCAGTGTATCATCCTCATCTTGTCTAATTGAAATCTCATCAAGAATCAACGGTCTTACCTGAATGTTCGCTATCAACTCAGATCCTCTTACATCCATCTCTACTCTCATAACTTTGAGAGCTAATAGATGTTCAACTTTGTAGTTGACCTTACCGCCTTGGTCACTGCTCTTTCTGCTAAGAGCGTCAGCTACCACATTTGCCTTTCCTGGATGGTACTCTATAGTGCAATCATAATCCTTGAGTAACTCCATCCATCTTCTTTGCCTCAGATTCAGATCCCTCTGAGTGGGAATATACTTCAGGCTTTTATGGTCGGTAAACACCGGAAATGTATCACCATAAAGATAGTGCCTCTAGGTCTTAAGAGCATGAACTATAGCAGCAAGCTCTAGGTCGTGTGTAGGATAGTTCTGCTCATGAGGTCTCAACTATCTAGATGTATATGTTATTACCTTCCCTTCCTGCATTAGAAATCGTCCTAAGCCACTCCCAGATGCGTCGGTGTAAACCACAAAAATTACCCTTATCTGAGGGTACATCCAGAATAGGGAACATAGTCAATCTTTTATTAAGTTCTTCAAAGCTCTCTTGACAGCTGTTGTCCCATACAAACTGCTGATTCTTCTTTAGCAAGTTAGTCAATGGGCGCGCGATAATCGAGAAGTTCTTTACAAACCTTCTGTAATAACCCGCAAGTCCTAAGAAGCTGTGAATCTCCGTAATGCTTTTCAGAATTTCCCATTCTGTAATAGCCTTGATCTTGGATGGATCAGGTTGTATACCATCTCGTGATATCACATGCCCTAGAAAGACAATATGATATGTCCAAAACTCGCACTTGCTAACTTTGCGTACAACTGTCTCTCCCTCAGAATCCCCAAGATACGTCTCAAATGCTCTCTATGAGCATCCGCGTCTTGAGAATATATCAAGATATCATCAATGAAGATCACGACGAACTTATCTAGATAAGGTTGATATATTGAGTTCATCAACGCCATGAATGTTGCATGTGCATTCGTCAACCCAAAAGGCATAACTGTAATCCATACCGAGTACGAAAACTTGTCATCGGTATAAACTTCTCTGCTCTCCTCAACTGCCAGTATCCCGATCGAATGTCAGTCTTCGAGAATACTGTAGCACCCCTTAACTGATCAAGCAAGTCCTCTATCTGTTTCTTTAACTCCTTTAGCTCTAGTGGAGCCATCCTATAAGGAGAAATTGATATCGGTGCTGCACCTGGTAGTTCTCAATCTCGAAGTCTACCTCTCTACTCGGAGGTAAACTAGGTAAATCATCAAGGAAAACGTCAGGAAATTATCTGACAACATCCACCTTAGATACTCCGGGACTAACAATAGCAGAATCTGACACACTAGCCAGATAAGCCTGACACCCTTCCCGAAGTAATCTAAAAGTTGTTACGGTAGATATGAGGCAAGTAGGAATCATAATCCTCTCACATGTCAGAATCACCTCTCTCACCCCATCTACCTCCATGGTGACTTCCTTTGTATAATAATTAATCAAAGCTATATGAGTGGATGACCAATCCATTACTAACATCACATCAAACTCTCTCAAGAAATCATCCCATGTCTGCACAGGTGGTATACTATGGCCATTAGGGACCGTGTCCCAC
>BSUD01000001.1:158953999-159049943 GCA_033239045.1 Fagopyrum esculentum
CCTAGTATCATATATGCTCGACCAGACCTCCCCTTGCTCGGAAATGTAGAAACTCGGTACCAAAATGAAGAGAATGAAGAGAGGAATCCAAAAACTCAAACGGATTTGAAATCGGATTAGAAACGAAGAGTAGATCTGAGTTTGAAGGTTGAGAGAAATCAGAGCTTTTACGAGGAAACGTGAAAGGAAATGAATTAATAAACGTTATTTCAGCTATTTATAGCGAAGACGATAATTATCCTTTAGCGGAGTCGATAATTATCCTTTTACCGATCCGGAAGCGGTTTAAGCCCCTTTCTCCAAACTTCTCGAAATTGGAATAATAAATCTGGAATATTGTATGGATAATTATTCCGCAATTGTTTCGAAAAACGCGTATTCCTAAGCCGTCTTTCTTAGCCGCTAAGAAACGAAATAGCGACTCTTTTAGCCATTTTGCCTTTTCATGTTTTTTCATATCTAGGACATGTCCGATGTCCTGATCATTTCTCTCAACTGCATTTTTATTAATTGAAGCTCCCAAATGCTCCAAATAATACCGGGGTGTAATATCATCTAGGAGTTGGTTACCTCGAGAGGTATCTCGTGTTAAAACGGATTTAATTTCCTAAATTACTCGATTAGGTCATCTTCGATTTTTTGACTGTTACAAATATCTCCCACTTTAAGAAATTTCGTCCCGAAATTTAAGAAAGGACGTAGAACCAAACTCGTAGATGTATCAAAAGGATGCACAACCAGATCACAATTTCTCGAGGTTTTTACTCGAAAAGATAGGGATATCTAGCTCTCATATCTCGCTCGGTTTCCCATGTAGCCTCTCGAGCTGAATGATGTCCCCATCTGACCTTCACCATTGGAATCTCCTTGTTTCTCAATCTTCGAACCTGCCTGCCTAAAACCTCAACTGGTTCTTCTGGGTAGGACAAGTTCTCAGATGCTTCTCTCTCAGGTTCGGGAATGATATGACTAGGATCTGACCTATACCTCCGTAGCACCGATACATGAAAGATGTCATGCAATCTTGATAACTCTGGTGGTAACACCAACCTATACGCAAGTGGTCCGATCTTCTCTAAGATCTCATATGGACCAATGTATCTCGGTGCTAACTTCCCATGCCTACCAAATCTCATAACTCCCCTCCAAGGAGATACCTTCAAAAACACTCTATCGCCTATCTCATATGTCATCTCTCGTCTATGGCGGTCAAAGTAGCTCTTTTGACGATCTTGTGCTGCCTTCAAGCACTGCTTTACTACTTGTACTTTCTCTATTGTCTGTTGTACAAGTTCAGGACCTTCTATCTGTCGCATGCCCTCAAAATCCCAACATACAGGTGTGCGACACTTCCTTCCATACAAGGCCTCGTAAGGGCCATACCAATACTTGAATGGAAACTGTTATTATACGCAAATTCGAGCAATGACAGGTTAGAATCTCAGTTCCCTCTAAGCTCCAAAACACAAGAACTCAACATCTCCTCCAAGGTTTGAATCGTTCTCTCTGATTGTCCATCTGTCTGAGGATGAAATGCTGTACTGAAATGCAATCTTGTACCTAAGGCATTTTGCAAACTTCCCCAGAAATGCGAGGTAAACCTCGGATCTTTATCGGATACAATCGATACAGGGACTCCGTGCAGTCGAACAATCTCTCTCACATACAACTCTGCCAGCTCATCTAAGGAGTTATCTTGTCTCATTGGTAGGAAGTGAGCAGATTTCGTCAATCTGTCTACAATCACCCATACCGTGTCATTATTTCTGAAAGTCCTATGAAGTCCAACAACAAAATTCATTGTAATCCGCTCTCACTTCCACTCAGGAACATATAAAGATTGTAACTTCCTGCTGGTGCTTGGTGTTCAGCCTTCACTTGCTGACACACTAGACACCCAGCTACAAAATCAGCTACCTCTCGTCTCATCTTGGGTCACCAATAGATCTTCCTCAGGTCATTAAACATCTTTGTACTCCCGGATGCATGAAATACCTCGAGGAATGTGCCTCTTCAAGTAGCTTCTTCTTTAACTCCTCAATGTTTGGCACGCATATTCGTGCACCTCTTTAAATCACTCCCTGATCAGACAACTGGAAGTGTGTAGTGGTAGCATCTCCCACTTTAGCTTTCAACTTCTTCAGTGTATCATCCTCATCTTGTCTAATTGAAATCTCATCAAGAATCAACGGTCTTACCTGAATGTTCGCTATCAACTCAGATCCTCTTACATCCATCTCTACTCTCATAACTTTGAGAGCTAATAGATGTTCAACTTTGTAGTTGACCTTACCGCCTTGGTCACTGCTCTTTCTGCTAAGAGCGTCAGCTACCACATTTGCCTTTCCTGGATGGTACTCTATAGTGCAATCATAATCCTTGAGTAACTCCATCCATCTTCTTTGCCTCAGATTCAGATCCCTCTGAGTGGGAATATACTTCAGGCTTTTATGGTCGGTAAACACCGGAAATGTATCACCATAAAGATAGTGCCTCTAGGTCTTAAGAGCATGAACTATAGCAGCAAGCTCTAGGTCGTGTGTAGGATAGTTCTGCTCATGAGGTCTCAACTATCTAGATGTATATGTTATTACCTTCCCTTCCTGCATTAGAAATCGTCCTAAGCCACTCCCAGATGCGTCGGTGTAAACCACAAAAATTACCCTTATCTGAGGGTACATCCAGAATAGGGAACATAGTCAATCTTTTATTAAGTTCTTCAAAGCTCTCTTGACAGCTGTTGTCCCATACAAACTGCTGATTCTTCTTTAGCAAGTTAGTCAATGGGCGCGCGATAATCGAGAAGTTCTTTACAAACCTTCTGTAATAACCCGCAAGTCCTAAGAAGCTGTGAATCTCCGTAATGCTTTTCAGAATTTCCCATTCTGTAATAGCCTTGATCTTGGATGGATCAGGTTGTATACCATCTCGTGATATCACATGCCCTAGAAAGACAATATGATATGTCCAAAACTCGCACTTGCTAACTTTGCGTACAACTGTCTCTCCCTCAGAATCCCCAAGATACGTCTCAAATGCTCTCTATGAGCATCCGCGTCTTGAGAATATATCAAGATATCATCAATGAAGATCACGACGAACTTATCTAGATAAGGTTGATATATTGAGTTCATCAACGCCATGAATGTTGCATGTGCATTCGTCAACCCAAAAGGCATAACTGTAATCCATACCGAGTACGAAAACTTGTCATCGGTATAAACTTCTCTGCTCTCCTCAACTGCCAGTATCCCGATCGAATGTCAGTCTTCGAGAATACTGTAGCACCCCTTAACTGATCAAGCAAGTCCTCTATCTGTTTCTTTAACTCCTTTAGCTCTAGTGGAGCCATCCTATAAGGAGAAATTGATATCGGTGCTGCACCTGGTAGTTCTCAATCTCGAAGTCTACCTCTCTACTCGGAGGTAAACTAGGTAAATCATCAAGGAAAACGTCAGGAAATTATCTGACAACATCCACCTTAGATACTCCGGGACTAACAATAGCAGAATCTGACACACTAGCCAGATAAGCCTGACACCCTTCCCGAAGTAATCTAAAAGTTGTTACGGTAGATATGAGGCAAGTAGGAATCATAATCCTCTCACATGTCAGAATCACCTCTCTCACCCCATCTACCTCCATGGTGACTTCCTTTGTATAATAATTAATCAAAGCTATATGAGTGGATGACCAATCCATTACTAACATCACATCAAACTCTCTCAAGAAATCATCCCATGTCTGCACAGGTGGTATACTATGGCCATTAGGGACCGTGTCCCACCAGATCCAATCTTTAGGAATCAATAGAAAAGGCAGATCCCGTCTCCAGTTGCTCCCTCAAGCAAGGATATAGCATATTGTACATGTCTCTCATTAGCGTAGATAACTCCATCTAGAATGGACGCAGTGTTCCTCAATCACTCATCCATTACTAATGGATCAGTAGCCCCCTCAAACGACTTTGCCCCTTGGCGGCGAATCTTCTCAAAATTCTTGTCCATCTCTACTACAATAATCCCTGCCTGAGACATTGTTGTGCCTGTGGTGGTATAACTTCTCTAAAATATTTTACTAAATCAGATATACCAGCCATATTCGATGGTGGTAGTGATATTGGCTAAACTGGCCACTTAGGGTGCTCTTGATCATTTCTACCCTGAGCATGTACACACTCAGTCGACCCTTTGGCTGTGCTCCGCCATCTAAAAAAAAACAAACTTTCAAAAGTTTTTCAGAAAACTTCCCACAACCCAAGCCAAGGAATCATATCCCTGCTCTGATACCAACCAAATGTGACACACCTATTTCATTTCTAGTTGATTACCAGTTAATTAACCCTGTTTAAAACAATAAGCAGAAAAGCGGAAAACGTAAATTTTTAAAACTTTATCTTACAATCATATTCACAACATATATACATACTAGCATACGTCATAAACTCTGTTTAACAAAACACAACTGTTTAAAACCATGCAAAACATCCTAGGCGGTAGCATCCCATAACAGCCCACCTGATATGATCTCAAATCCAGGTGTTGGGTCCAACGTCCTTGCCTTGATCAGGCCGAGTCTGAGTAGCTGAAAAATATGTGGATATAACAACAATGAGCCACACGCTCAGTAAGGGTATACAAATCGCACTCTCCCAATATATATAAGTATCTAATATCCCGTCCCCAAAGGACACTCTATACCCTTCCTCACATTCCAAAGTCGATCAATGCATACATATCCACATTCACATATGATTCCACAACCATTCACATCACATTTCACATAAACATTCAAGCATGTTATCACACATCACATATAAACATATCATCTCATATAAACATCTCAAATCATCTCAACACATATAATTAATCATAACATAACATATAACATGCTAGACTCGATCGCATCGATGCATAGGTGATAATTAACTAACTAGCTCCAACTGATCGTACGATATATTTTCTCATTGCTTTCGTATTTCTTTTCTTTATTTTTTTTTTCTTTAGGTTGGCCAACCCGATAGCGTCCTAGGCCCCCTGTAGATCAGGTAGCGACCTCGGCTATCTTGTCCTAAGACCCCCTGTAGATCAGGTTGCGATCTTGGACTATTTTTCTTATCTTGAGGCCCCCTGTAGATCAGGTAGCGACCCCTGGCTGTTTTTCTTATCTTGAGGCCCCCTGTAGATCAGGTAGCGACCTCTGAGGCCCCCTGTAGATCAGGTAGCGACCTCGTCCCCCGGAAACCCGTGCGGGACCCAGTTGGGCTAATTAATCAATTACCATCCTATATTATCACTTCCATATCATAACTCAAATTCATGCTTTCATCATATTCTTTCATCACATTCTTTCCACTATCATCTCATGTACCTCATGCATGCTTTCATAAAGAATATCAATTCATCATCATCGTTGCCTCACTCATATACATATAAGCATGCATACAACCATAACAAACAGATATATACACATAAGCATGCATAAAATCATAGCATATTAAATACATAACATATATTAAGCAAGTGTAATTCATATACACTTACCTCGCAGGTAAGAACAATAAAACCTCGCAAACCAACTATTGAGTCCGTTTCCCACTCGGACTATCCTCCTTTATCGTGCTTGAATATGCTCCCAAAGCAACTAAACTATAGTTAAACTGAAACCTTCAACAACACCTGTTGAGAATATCATATTCCTCGTATTAAACTTCTCGCTTCAAACACCAGTTAAATTCATTCCTTTGAATTTAATTAGCTTATAGCATTTTCTAGAATCCCAATTTAATTAATTAACCTTTAATTAATTAATTAAATTTTGCCAGAACAACGTTTTGCCCGCAGGCAATTTCTGAACCCACCTGTTATCAAATCTCATCAAACAAACAGCCCATAATCACCAGAATAAAGTAACGAGCATAATGGAATTTCCAATTATCCATTTTGACAAGCCTAAGGTCAATTTAGGCTAAATCGCAATACGGAAAACGAATAAATTCATAACTTATTCGTTACTAACCCGATTGACGATCCGAAAGAAGATTCGGAATCACAACGACGCAGGCTACGCTCGGACACCATCAAATTCACCGGAATCTGAGCGACGGAACCTCCCTAGTATCATATATGCTCGACCAGACCTCCCCTTGCTCGGAAATGTAGAAACTCGGTACCAAAATGAAGAGAATGAAGAGAGGAATCCAAAAACTCAAACGGATTTGAAATCGGATTAGAAACGAAGAGTAGATCTGAGTTTGAAGGTTGAGAGAAATCAGAGCTTTTACGAGGAAACGTGAAAGAAAATGAATTAATAAACGATATTTCAGCTATTTATAGCGAAGACGATAATTATCCTTTAGCGGAGTCGATAATTATCCTTTTACCGATCCGGAAGCGGTTTAAGCCCCTTTCTCCAAACTTCTCGAAATTGGAATAATAAATCTGGAATATTGTATGGATAATTATTCCGCAATTGTTTCGAAAAACGCGTATTCCTAAGCCGTCTTTCTTAGCCGCTAAGAAACGAAATAGCGACTCTTTTAGCCATTTTGCCTTTTCGTGTTTTTTCATATCTAGGACATGTCCGATGTCCTGATCATTTCTCTCAACTGCATTTTTATTAATTGAAGCTCCCAAATGCTCCAAATAATACCGGGGTGTAATATCATCTAGGAGTTGGTTACCTCGAGAGGTATCTCGTGTTAAAACGGATTTAATTTCCTAAATTACTCGATTAGGTCATCTTCGATTTTTTGACTGTTACACCAACGGGCCAAACAAAATACATGAAGAAAAGCCCAAAAGGGAAAACCTAAAAGGATAAGAGCAAACCCTAAAAGGATAAGGTCAAAAGGGAATATTCTTATACGGAATATCCCTTTATTACATAAAAAGGAAAACATGAAAATATAGTCCGAAAATAAGCTACCTTCATGCCATGGAGTCGGATAGACGGGACATGCCGCTAACGGAACCGGTAGCCTATGTCATGGTGGTGTAGAGACATGACATGCCGGTAGTGGGACCAAGTGAAGAAGTAATGCGGGTGATGATGGAGCCGGTGGCTCGAGCAATGGCCTTAGCTCGGGATCGGGTGATCGGTCCATCTGAACGAACTCTAAGAGCCTCGTCCTCTTCGTCTATGGTCAACGTAAAAGGGGCATCCAAGGGCGCATCAGTCCCCCCATCTTGGTTGTGAAACGTCCCCGTTTCACCATCGTCAAAGAGGGGCTCAACATAAGGGGCAAGGTCCTTGACGTTGAACGTTGGGTGTACTCCGTAGGAATCCGGAAGCTCTAACTTGTATGCATTTGGACCATGACGGGCTAAGATACGGAATGGGCCATCACCACGGTCCGAGAGCTTGCTCATGCGGCGAGTAGGAAAACGCTCCTTCCGTAGGTGGAGCCAAACAAGATCACTGGGCTCAAAAGAGACGTCGCGGCGGCCCTTGCTGCGTTGTCCGGCAAGTTGTGCGGCACGACGTTCAAGTTGTGTCCTAGTCCGCTCATGAAGCTCAATGATTTGGGCGGCTCGGTTGCCGGCGATGATGTGTTCTCCATCCTTGAGCGGGCGGGGAGTGAAATCCAATGGTGTGTGTGGATTGAGGCCGTAGACAACTTCAAATGGGGACAATTTAGTTGTCGTGTGCCTAGACCTGTTATACGAAAACTCTACAACAGAAAGTAAGTCCTCCCACCTACGTGGGTTGGTCCTAGTGGTGGCTCTAAGTAGAGCACCAAGAGTCCGATTGGTCACCTCCGTTTGACCATCGGTTTGGGGGTGATAACTACTTGAAAACAACAAGTTGGTTCCAAGTTTTCCCCACAACGTTCTCCAAAAATGACTTACGAATTTCACGTCCCGATCACTAACGATGGAACGTGGTATCCCATGTAAACGCACCACATTGTCAAAGAACAAGGTGGCAACTTCACTAGCATTTAGGGTGCTTTTACATGCGATGAAATGAGCCATTTTGGAGAAGCGATCGACTACCACGAAAATGGAGTCTTTGCCTCGTTTTGACATAGGCAACCCGACCACAAAGTCCATGGATAGATCCTCCCAAAGTCCCATTGGTATAGGCAAAGGAGAATACATCCCATCCGGACCTTGGCGCGACTTGGCATGATGACATGTGATGCAACCCTTGCAAAACCGTGTCACATGCATACGCATCCGGGGCCAAAAGAAATGCTCTTGGAGAGCGGAAAGGGTCTTGGTAGCACCGAAATGACCACGGCCCTCATGAGCTTCCTTGACCAACAAATGGCGTATAGATGAGCGCGGAATACAAAGTTTTCCCGCTCGAAAAAGATAGCCATCGTTAATAAAGAAAGACTCGTGCTCTCGGAGGTCGAGGCATTGTGCCCATATGTCCTTGAAGTCAAGATCCGTGGCATATAACTCTTTGATAAGAGCAAATCCATGTATCTTGGCATCCATATACACAAGGAGGGCATAGCGGCGAGAAAGGGCATCGGCTACCACATTCTCTTTGCCTTTCTTATGCCGAATGACATAAGGAAAGGTCTCTAAAAACTCTACCCAACTAGCATGGCGCCGACTGAGATTTGTTTGACTCTTGAGATATGAAAGAGCCGCATGATCCGAATGAATCACGAACTCCTTCGGCCACAAGTAATGTTGCCATGTCTTAAGACAACGAACTAGATCATATAGTTCCTTGTCATATGTAGGGTAGTTGAGCGAAGGACCGGACAGTTTTTCACTGAAGTAGGCAATTGGACGATTCTCTTGTAAGAAAACTCCTCCAATGCCCACATTTGATGCATCACACTCCACCTCGAAAGTTTTCGAAAAGTTTGGGAGTTGGAGTAATGGTGCATTACAAAGGCGGTCTTTGAGCGCATCAAACGCTCGAGCATGGATATCACGCCACTCAAACGTGACACCCTTGGTAGTGAGCTCATGGAGCGGTGCCGCTACCGTGCTAAAGTCCTTGACAAAGCGTCGGTAGAAACCCGCTAAGCCGAGAAAGGCTCGGACCATGGTGACCGTAGTAGGAGTAGGCCACTCCCGAATAGCACGAACTTTAGATTCGTCTACTCGTAGTCCGTCCTTAGACACGACATAGCCAAGAAAGATAGTGGTGTCCGAGCAAAAGACGCATTTGTCAAAGTTGACATACAATTGCTCTTGTCTAAGGCACTCGAGCACTTGGCGAAGGTGCCCGATGTGATCCTCCAAAGACGTACTAAACACCAAAATATCATCAAAATAAACAACAACAAATGTACCCAAGAATCGGCGCAAGACATGGTTCATGAGGTGCATGAAGGTGGACGGGGCGTTGGAGAGGCCAAAAGGCATGACAAGCCATTCATAGAGTCTATACTTCGTTTTGAACGCCGTCTTCCATTCGTCACCTTCGGCCATCCGGATTTGGTGGTAACCGCTCCGGAGATCAGTTTTGGAGAAGATAGTGGCGCCATGAAGCTCATCCAACATGTCATCAAGGCGCGGGATCGGGTGGCGATATTTGACGGTGATTTGGTTGATGGCATGACAATCAACACACATCCGCCATGATCCATCTTTCTTTGGTACTAAGATTACCGGGACGGCACATGGTGATAAGGATTCACGCACACGTCCCCGGTCTAGGAGCTCTTGCACTTGACGTTGTAGCTCCTTTGTCTCTTCCGGACTAGCTCGGTAAGCGGCACGGTTTGGCAAAGAGGCACCGGACACAAAGTCAATTTGATGTTCAATCCCTCGGATAGGTGACAAGCCGGGTGGGAGATCTTTGGGCATAATATCCTGAAATTCGGACAACAACAAAGACACATCGTGTGGCACATTACTTGGGTCATGAGAAGTAGATAAACAAAACGGAACAAGTAAAAAGCATGGAAACTTGCCTTCCATGACCGGTTGCAAATCATGCCGGCGAGCTAAGAGTATCCGTGGCTCACACCGTCCTTGAATTACGGGATCCGAAGATGATAAAGGTGCACCCGAAGAAACGATGCGACCTTTACTACCTTTGGATTCGGTACCATGGACAAGAGGGGCGGTGTTTCGGGATTTGGAAGTACTAGCACCTACAACATCGGGACTCCGGGGGTCCGATTTTGCCGGTGCTTTAGCGGACTCATCAATAGTTTGTTGCCTCTTCCGTTCCGCATAGTCAACCAAAATTTCGTGCGGAGTCATAGGCAAAAGTGTGACCCGTTTTCCATTATATTGGAACATGTACCGATTAAGATAACCATCATGATATGTGCGGCGATCGAATTGCCATGGTCGTCCTAATAGGACATGTGTGGCGTCCATCTTGATAACATCACAAATGACCTTATCAACATAGGCGCCAATAGAAAACAACACCCAAACTTGTTGTGTGACGGTGTCACATGCCGTATCGGAAATCCATTGGAGTCCGTAAGGCGTTGGGTGGGGGGTCGTAGGCAACTTGAAGTGTTTTACCACCCGTTCGTTGACAATATTGCAACAAGAACCCCCGTCAACGATGAGAAAAAGGCTCGTATTATTAACCAAGCAACGAGAATGGAAGAGATTCTCGCGTTGATCAATAGGAATATACTCTTTAACAGCCAAAATACGACGAGAAACAAGAGCGAATTTACCGGGTTGTGCTGGGCCGCAAGCAAGCTCGTCATCACAGGGTTCCATGCCAAAAAGTGGGTCGGTGTAATGGTCATCCTCAATAATGATATCACCGTCATATTGACCATCGTCATCCTCGAAATATGTTGGGTCGGCAAACAAGACCCGTTTGGTGTTTGGGCAATCACGTTGTACATGGCCAAAACCGCTACACTTGTAGCACACGGGCTCCCTTGGGCGAGCCGCCGGTGAGGGTTCTTGTTGACCGCGAGAGGGAGGCGCCGGTGCCGGGCCACGGTTTGGTGCCTTCTCGGTACCCGTTTGCCTATTGGAAGGACCCGTCCGTTGGGTCCCTTTGGAAGCGTCGGTATTTGTAGGACTAGATGCATCTCGAGAACGTGTGTTAGACGGATAAAGATATGGACTCGAGGAAGAGGTATACCTAGAATATCGCGGTGTTTCGAGTTGTTGCTTATATAACTTCATGGCGGCATGACATAATGCTCCCAAATCCTTGAATGGGACAATCTCGAGTGGCCGCCGGATGGAAGCATTAAGCCCACTCATGAACTTGGTGCGGAGAGCGGAGGGGGAGGCCGAGACGCCGGCCTTAATGTGCATGTCCTCAAGTTTAGCCAAGTAAGCCACCGGAGTGAGGTTGCCTTGCTTGAACTCGGCAATTTGCAACCGCATATCATTCTTAAAGTCCTCGGGTACGTACTTCTTGGTCATGCAATAGAGCAGTTGTTCAAATGTCTCAATTGGTGCCCATCCTCGCCTCTCTCGGGTGAACTCATACCGGTTCCACCAAGACTTCGCATCTCCTTCAAAGTATAGAGTTGCCGCCTCGATTTTCTCGGATTCCTCCTCATAATGACAATGTTTTAATGCTCGTTTCATATCCTGCGCCCAATCAAGAAAAACACACGGATCATATTCACCATGAAAGGTAGGGAACTTAACCTTACCTTCCCTACGAGCTCGGTAGGGGTCCGGGCAGGGCGGTGGAATGTAGGCATCATCGGCACGGGCTCGCCGGTGGCCGCCATGAGGCCATTGGCGCCCATGAACGGGTGGGGCCTGCCTAGGTGGATTTGGGGGAGGCAACCATTCTTCACCCCGGTCTTAGTTCTCATAAGAGTCTATGACGGGTGGGTGCCACGGACGGTTATGTGCTACCCGTTCTAAATCGGATTCATCACCGGAGAACTCGTTGAAGTTGTGTTGCTCATCGTATTCATCAAAATCAAGGGTCCTCGGTTGCCGGGTTGACCGTTGGTGACGGTGTTCGGAACGATCATGCTCACGACCATGATTGGTGGTTGAGTTGGGACGGTACCGGGGCTCTTCCCGGGTTTGTCGGTCGGTGCGGGGCACACTAGGTGGAGGTGGAGAAGGAACATACCGTTGATGTTGATGCTCATAATATTGGTGCCGATGTTCCGTATCGACTATGGGCAAGTTATCTTGACGCGGGTCGGGGAATTCCTCCTCTTCTTCATGGGACTCATTTCCGTCAAGAGGTAAAGGATGGGTGCGTTCAATGACAGACGCAAGCCGGGTAACGTTTGATGGTCCGGCTCCCAAAAGTCCCTTGCCTTTCCGTTGTGCATCGGAAGTGGAAGCATTGACCACGATCTCATTCGGATAAGTTGGGGTGGGACGGCGAGCAATCTGAAGGGCCTTAAGAGCTTCTAGCTCTTTTTTCAAGGCAATGTTTTCTCGGGTCAAGGCATCAAACTTTTGTTGTGCCTTCAGGGCTTCCAATTCTCGCCTTATGGAGTCATTTTCGAGGGACAACGAAGTAGTTTCTTGAACCAAGGGTTCACTGAACTCTTGCGGATCAGAATCCTGAGAAGTTTCCATTTCAACGTTAGTCATTGCTCCAAATCAGCACACAATTGCAAGCAATCAAGTGAGCAAGGTGACAAGTTAGGTCAACTTTACCCAAGTTCAAGTGCGTTATCGGGTTCTACTTTGGGAAAGGCCTTTTGGCGGTTAGGCAAGGAAGGCAAATCCAACAAAATTGAACCAATTACACACAAATAAACAAGTGATATTTTGAAAACGTATGTAAGAAAATGGAGAGATAGAAGATGGACGGATTGTTCACTCGGCAAGCTTTGCTTGCTTTCGGTCTTTGACCGTTTTGTAAAATCCGATTTTTCGGATGGACCGGTTTGCCGGACGTCTTTTCACTTTGTGTGTTTCGTTTCTTTGAAACGTTTTGAGCAACACTTTCTTTTGTTTTTTTTTTTGAACACAAATCCGTATTGATGAAGAGTTTTTTTGCTTTTCTTGGAATATCAAATGCGAGATATCCGAACTTTTCGTTAACAAAAATATCCCAAGATATTTGGTGAAATTAATTAACAAAATTGTCGGATTAGGTCGGTTTAAGAAAAAATATGGGTTTGATAAATGGGTTGAAGGCAAACCAAATATCTCCTATTTTTGTGCTTTTTGTTTTGAGTTTAACACGGAAAAGAAAAAAAAACTTCAGGGAAAATGGATGAACATGATGAACAACATGAAGATCATGAAGAACAAATGAAGAACATCATGAACAAACGAAGAACATCATGAACAAAAAAAGGCTAAATAGGTTTAAGATAATAACGCACAAAAACAAGAGTAAAGAGAACTTAGCTTTGATCCCTTGCTCTGATACCAATTTGATGCGTCCTTGGAGGTAACCAAGGATAACTCCGGATCTAGATCAAGCAAAACTCCAACTACTCCTTGACTCTTTGTGCAATGTTGTATCGTTTCGGATCCAAAGGGGCGGAAGCGATGAAGAAACAAGGGTTACTTCGATCTAGAGAGATCGAATAAACCTTTTTGTGTGGATCGAAGGTTGATTCTTAAGAAGAATCCTCGAATATGGATTTCTGGGATCAAAGACGAGATCCAAGGAAGAAATTTGAGAGATAGAAGAGAGGTTTTGATGCCCAAGCTAAGTAGAAGGAAATTCTTCTCAAAACTTAGTAATATTGAACATGGAAAATAAGTGAGGCAAGATATCTCTTATATAGAGAGACTTGCCTACCTATGGGCCAACGGGCCAAACAAAATACATGAAGAAAAGCCCAAAAGGGAAAACCTAAAAGGATAAGAGCAAACCCTAAAAGGATAAGGTCAAAAGGGAATATTCTTATACGGAATATCCCTTTATTACATAAAAAGGAAAACATGAAAATATAGTCCGAAAATAAGCTAGCTTCATGCCATGGAGTCGGATAGACGGGACATGCCGCTAACGGAACCGGTAGCCTATGTCATGGTGGTGTAGAGACATGGCATGCCGGTAGTGGGACCAAGTGAAGAAGTAATGCGGGTGATGATGGAGCCGGTGGCTCGAGCAATGGCCTTATTGGTCCATCTGAACGAACTCTAAGAGCCTCGTCCTCTTCGTCTATGGTCAACGTAAAAGGGGCATCCAAGGGCGCATCACTAAGGTTGAGCCCTTAGCTTGTGGAGATCTCTTAGAGATCGTTGAGACTAGAAGTTATAGACTTCTAGCAACCGTTTCGTTTCTGATTCCTGATGCTTGTGAACAGGCTTTCCTTGCTCCTTTCCTGAGGGAAACTGAGCTTTTCCGGAGTGTTCTCTGAGTTGTTGTTGAGCCTTTGTGTTACCTTCGACTTAGGTAAGTCCCTTGGACTTACTTAGCTTCTTTTCACGTATTATTTGTATTGTATTGGCTTGTTTGTGTTGTTTATTATTGTTATAACGGATAATTGGAATAGGATTTACCCTTTATTACCCTTAATTGGCTCAAGTGTATGATAACCGGGTGGTGACCACTTGTCTAGTTCTACAGGAGACTAGAATGTGCTCTTGCAACCCAGACCCGTAGGTAACAGATAGTACTAATCTATTCCTATTGGTAGACGGAAGCGAAGGCGAGTTTCGGGAGATTCTCGTGTGACAAAAGAAGTTGAATTAGTAATGGATAACTTAATGAAAGATAATAATCTGTTGTGTGCAAGCATGCTATGTGTTTTCTTTACCTTATGTGTGTTTGTGCCTTTACGCTCTTGCTAGTATCTAGAATGTTAGCTAACGGTTTTTACCGTCATTGTAGATGTTCCGCAGGTTCAGGATGCTGCTGAGTGATCCGGATGGTGTGGTCGGCCGGGGTTCCCGTACATTATAGGACGGGATCGGGTTTTGTTTCTTTTGTTGTTTCCCTTTTGTTTTGAACGGCTGCGAGTCTTTGACACTTTCTTTTGTTTAAACCTTTGGTTTTATATTGAGTTTTGTTTTTCATTCGTCTGTGTCTTGTTGTAAGATCCGTTTGTCATTGCTACTCTGAGGGTCGGGACCCATTGTGTGGTCCTAGCCCGTAGCGCTTCAAGTACTCAGAACTTGGGGTGTTGCAATCAAAGAACACAAGCTCAAGGGAGGGCACTCACCACGCAAAGACACGGGCTCGGAAGAACAGCTGAAAAAGGGAGAAGAAGACCACAAGGGTGTGCTGGCTGAGCCAGTGACTGCCCCTGCGGCTCAGGCTGGCCGCCCCTGCGGCTCATACTGGCCGCCCCTGCGGCTCAGGGCATTGGCCGCCCCCGCGGTCGAACATTAGAGGGTCGTCTTCTTCGTTTCGACTGTGGCGCTTGGGCTCCACTGACCTCCTTCTCTTGTTGGGTCTTCTCCAAACATCATCAATTGTATCAATGCTCTCCCACAAGACCTAATAGAGCTTGGAACACATGCGTGCAAAGGTCAAGAAGAATCCACTTCCAAAGCTTCATCCATGACAATGGAGAAGGAGAAAAGAAGAGGAAGCTATGCAGCAAGGAAGAAGAAGGGAGGAAGAAAAGACTTGCCAAACCGAATCAAGGAGTTATAAGCACTTAGGAGTGAAGATCCTACACTCGATGTTTGGTGATGGAATCACTATCATTTAGGATAGTTTTTAGAGTCTTTTTATTGCATTTGTGTTGGTTTATGCTACTAACTCCTTGGTCCAGAAGAAGAAGAATAAAAGAAGCTAAGGAAGGAGTTATAAGCACTTAGGAGTGAAGATCGTTCACGAAGCAAAACTTATGTTGCCTCACCGCCCTAGCGGAGCCTTGTCACCACCCCTGCGGGTGACGCCTTACACCGTAGTGCCCCCTGCGCCTTTGCCAGCGCCGGCCATGACGTGTGTCACCACCCCTGCGCCACCCCTTGGCGCCCCTACGGTAACTTGCCTTGAAGAAACGAAGACCAGCTCCCTTGCGCCTTCCACTGCGCCCCTGCCTGCGCCTCAACCTGGAAGCTGGAAGACGAAGAGGTTGTGTCACCGCCCCTGCATTGACAGAAGGACGCCCCGGCGGCTTGACATCATAAACGTCAGGAAGTCGAAGGGTCAGACGTTTGAAGAGCATTGAAGATCCGCCCCAGCGGAATTGCCTAGCCGCCCCTGCGGCCATGAAGAAGATCAAGCATTTTTGCCTTCACCGCCCCTGCGGAACTGAAGGTCGCCCTTGCGGTTTAACGTCAGAAGCTTTAGTCCGGCTGTTTACACCACCTTTATGGCATTAAAGGTGGCTGTTTTAGGCTGGCCATTTACTCCCATTTAGTGTCTTTTGTAGTATAAATAGTCCTTGGTTGATTTCTAGAATCATCCATCTTGTTATCCAAAAAATTGTCCACTTAGATTATCTTGCTACCTTTGTAATGAGTTGCTAACTCTCTTGATACATTGGGTTGGTTTGAAGTTGCGTTGTTACTTTGGTTGTAAGTTCTTTTTAATATAAGTTTTCATTCAATAATGTTTTGTGTTTCCTTGATCTCCATTGTCTAATTGCATGTTTACTATTTCTTGAGATTGATTAGTTTAGGTTCTAAAGTGCATGCGAATAACTAGGATTAATAGGTTCCGGGTTTGGGTCTTTAATCTAGTAGCAACTTTAAGTAATAACGGGTTGTAATTACTTAAAGAAAAGGAACAGAAATATAAAGATAAGTTTAACGGTTTTAATCTTCTCTTTATATCCCTTACTCTTTGTTTGAAAGCTAACTTGTTATTTGTTCTTGTAGCTTTACGGAACACTAACATGTTAAGTTGTGTTGATGCCGGTCAGCTCAACACATATATATGATCGAGACGGGAGATTACTTGAAAACTTGTAAAAAGGAACTGACCAAAGTAGCAATTGCATGCTTAGAATCAACCTAGTTTAGATTCACCCATCATTTGTCTTACTTGTCGCAATAATCGTTTTCATAAGTTTTTGTGTGCATCAATTCTACCAACTCCCCCCCCCTTGTTACTTATTACTATAATCGATAATTGCATCTAAAACACCTTAACTCTCTTGGGTTCGACCCTTACTTAACCACTATACTTGTCTTTAGTGCTAAGTCGGGATTATATTTTGATAGGGTATAGACGACCATAGATATACTTCTAGTTATGAATGTACCAGCGAGGTAGCTAAAGATGTGTTTGACAGCGGACCAGTGGACCTGGGTGGGTTGATGCATGAATAGTGAGACCTTGTTTATGACAAAGGCAGTGCCGGGCCTAGTAAGGGACATGTACTGGAGACAACCAAGAGCTTGGCGATACTGGAAGGCATCTTGAAGAGGAGGATCAATCGTGAGGGAGAGAGACGTGTCTGGACACATGGGAGTAGCTACTGGTCAGGCCTGACTAAGATCAAACCTGTGAAGCATATCCTAGATGTATCTATGTTGATGAATAAAGATTACATCTTAGCAGGGCATGACCTCAACCCCTAGGAAGTAATTTAGGGCTCCCAGATCTTTGCGGAAGAACTTTGTGGTGAGCTTGGAAATGAAGTCTTCATTCATGGTTGGAGAGGATCCGGTTACAATAATGTCATCAACATAGATGAAGAGGAAGAGCTTACCAGTGGCAGTTTGTAGATGGAAAAGAGACATATCACACGTGGAGTTTTAGAAGCCAAGATGAAGTAGGTGATTGTGTAGAGCATTGTACCGGGCATGAGGGGCTTGCTTCAATCCATAGATGGCTTTGTGAAGAAGAAAGACATGAGAGAGACGTAATGGGTCAGTGAAAGCCTGGTGGTTGAACAATGTAGACACATTCTTGAAGGCAACCTTGAAGGAATGCATCGTTCACATCAATTTGGCGTAAGGGCCAGTTGTGAGTAACAACTAGACAAAAGATGAGGCGTAATGTCGTTGGTTTGATGACAGGGTTGAAGGTGTCAACATAGTCCAGACCAGGCCGATGATGAAACCCCTTGGCCACAAACGAGCCTTGTGGCGGCCAATGGAGCCATCAGGGTTATATTTCGTGTGAAACACCCATTTGTAACCTACAACATTGGGAGTTTGAGAAGACGGAACAAGGGTCCATGTCGTGTTGTGTGTAAGGGCATAATATTGAGTTTTCATGGCATTGTACCATTCCGGAGAGGAGAGAGCTTGCTTGGTTGTACGGGGAGGTTGGTGAGTGAATGGTGTCAGCAAGGTTGAGTTTGCTGATAGGTTTGTGAATGTTGTGTTGGGAGCGAGTGACCATTATACGAGGTGGCGCCGGAGTGGGTGACAACGAGGGCAATGCAGTGGTGGTAGTGGGCAATGAGGTTGAGGGACTGGAGGGAATAGGTGATGGAGGGATGTTAGGGTGAAGGGAATGGTGAGAGGGTACGGAGTGACTTGCGGAGGGAGAAGTGGGCTGGTTAGATTGGGTTGGGCCGGGTAGTATAACTGGGAGGGAAATAGAGCCCCAGTTATCAGGCTCATATGGATGATGGGCCAGAGAAGTCGGCTTAAGGGTTGTAAACCGAAATCGTTCCTCAAAGAAGCAAACCTGACGAGAGACGTAGATTTTGTTTGTGAGGGGCTCAAGGCAGTAGTATGCAAACTAGGTAGGTGAGTATCCACCAAAGACACACGGGAGAGACTTTAGATCGAGCTTGTGGGACGTGTATGGTCGAAGCCATGGGTAACAAAGAGAACCAAAACTTCAAATGTTGGAGTAAGATGATGGTTTGTTAAATATGGTTTCAAAGGGTGTAAGGTTCTCCAGACTAGGCGTTGGTAGCCGATGGATAAGATACGTAGCAGTGGCAAGGGCATGAGGCCAAAGATGAGAGGAATGGATGCTTGGGAGAGTAGGGCAAGACCGGTCTCGGCGATGTGCCGATGGCGCTGCTCAGCATATCCGTTGTGCTCTAGAGTATGAGGAGGGCTTGTTTGGTGTGAGATTCCGTGTTGAGCAAGGTAAGTTTTTAGACTAAGGTATTCACCGCCATTATCAAAGAAGGCTGTTTTGGTTTTGTGTGATAAGTGATGTTCGATAAGTGTTTTGAACCGAATGAACATCTCTTTTGTGTCTGTTTTTTTTAAGTGGATAGAGCCAAATGTATTTGGAGTAGTGATCGACGAAGATTACGTAGTACGTACTTAAAGTGATCGTATGAATGGATAGGTGATGTCCACACATCGGAGTATATAAGTTCAAGATGTTTGTGTGTAGTAAGAGAGGAAGACATAAAAGGTAACTTGTGACTCATATTGATTTGGCATGGATTACAATTATCTTGAAATAAAGGTAATTTTAATTTAGTTGATAATAATTGGAAGATTTTGGGCGACGGATGACCCAACTTATGATGCCAAATCGAGGATGATAGGGTGGAGGTGAGCACAAGTGGATGGCGAGCGGCACCAGGGACACTACATAGAGCCTATTCTTGGCTTTCCCTTCCAGTAGGAGGCGATGGGTGTGAAGTTCCTTAACATAGAAAGAAGAAGGTGAGAATTCAATGGTGACATTGTCGTCATTGCAAAGTTTATGTATGGATATAATATTACGATGCATTTGAGGGACATGAAGAATATCATAAAAGTGGAGAGGTTGGGAGAGTGAGGAGGAGCTAGTGTGAGCTATGTGCAAACCTGAACTATCACCGTTGGTGATTTCAAAGGATCCATCGTATGGGTAGTGCATGGAGAGGTTTTGTAGATCGGAGTTAACATGGTGTGTTGCTCCTATGTCTAGGAGCCAGTTAGAGGCAGTTGATGAGGGATTGGGGAGGTGATCAGTGGAGTTGACCTGGGGATTAGTTGTTGCTGCAGTTTGAGGTTTGAAATGACGTGATGGGAGGTGAATGGTTGGGTGCAAGCGCTAAAAGATTGAGCAGCAGGAGAGGGAGTGACCGATAGTGTCGCACTATTGTCACTTGCCTAGGTAGGGTTTGGAAGGAGGTTTGTTAGGTGCATGGGAGGTTGAGGAGCGAGTGGGGTATGAGGTCCTGGTGGTGGAGTTAGCAATTGTTGGGAATGGGGTCATAGGAGTCCTATGGCGCAAGGAAAGCTCTTTGTTGGTGAGCTTTTCCATGAGTTCAGCGAAGGAGATAGGTGAGTCTCGAGCATGGACTGTGTCGATCACCGATTGGTAGTCAGAGTCGAGTCCATCGAGCATCCTAGCAGTGACATTATTTGGATTCATTGGTTTTCCAAGCATAGCAAGGTCATTGACAACTCGTTGGGTCGATTGCATATATGTGCTGATGGATGAAGCACCCTTGCTCATGTGACGAAGCCGATCCTTGAGCTGTTTGATATGTCTCTAGTGGGGTTAGCAAATGTCTTGGCGAGCATATCCCAGGCCGCCTTTGATGTCTGAGCGTGGTTGACTAAGTGAGTGAGAGATGGCCTGATGGTGCCAACAATAGCACCGAAGATGAGCCGATCCTAACGACGTAGCCAGGATAGATAGGTCGGACTTGTCATTGTGGTGTTGGCATTTGCGATAGTTTCAGCAAGAGCACCATGAGATCCGTCGAGAAACTTGAATAGGCCATATCCTACAAGGATGGCTTCAAGTTGGAGTTTCCATGAGAGGTAGTTGGTGGTGGTTAGCTTGGTTGCATTGGGGAAGGTAACCACAACGAAGGGGTGAGCAGCATCATTTTCATTTGGAATGGTGACATTGGACGAAGCCATTGAAATAGGCTTTTGGAGGAGGAAAAAAAAGGAATATTTTAGTGATGTGATACCATGTAAAGGTAATAGAGTTTATTGATTATCAAATGAAGGAGATTACACATATATATATATATATATATATATATATATAGAGAGAGAGAGAGAGAGAGAGAGGGGGAGAGAGAGAGTAGGTTCTATGAGAACAGGTCTTATCGTGTAATCATGAAAACAAAATTTATTGTTTAATATATTATTCATAGTTATTTTTAGAGTTTTTCTTCTTGTTACCCTCAAGGTTTGAATTTTTCCTCTTAATATTCACCACGTTTCAAAATTTCTTTTGGTACCCTTGTGGTTCTATTTGTTTTTTCTTTATAGCCATTCTTAATATATTACATTAAAATTCATTATAACATAATTAAAAAATATAAAATAAATTTAAAACTAATTATAACCTCGTTACATTTTAAACCAATAAATTTATAATAAAAATAGTTTTAAATATTTTTCTAATTAAAAAATTAAGAAAATCAAAGATATTTTTTTTTGTACTAAAATAATTTTATTTATTTATTTTTAATTTTAAATAAAATATATAAAATTAAATCAAAAATAAATTTTAAAATAAAATTTAAGAGTCCAAAAATTTTAAAATATAGTAATTTCTTTTGAAGGTAATTTTCTATAATATTTTTAATTTGAAAATAAAAATATTATTTTTTTATGTTTTTATTTTTTATAATATAATTTTCCATACTGTTAAAAATTATTAAAAAAACATATTTTTTAATAAAAAAACGAATTAATATACATTATATAAAATTAAATTCAAAAATAATTAAATTTTATTATATTGTTAAATTTCTAGACTCTTAATAAAATTTTAAAATTTTTTTTTGTAATTTATATATATTTTTAAATTCGAAATTATAAACTAAAAAAATATTTTAAGTCAAAAATTAAAAAAATATATTTATTTCAAAATATAATAAAAATATATAAAAATTATATCTATCATAAATTTTTTTAATTTAAATTTAATGAGGTCATAATTTATTTTAAATTTATTTTTTTGATTTTAATTATTTTATAATGTATTTTTAATATAATATATTAAGAATGGGTATAGAGAAGAAACAAATATAATCATGAGGGTACCACGAGGAATTTTAAATCTTCGTAGATACCAAGAGGAAAAGTCCAAACCTTGATGGCACCAAGAGGAAAAACTCTTATTTTTAGTTTTGTTACGAATATGTCATATCGTTTAATGTATTAATCGTAGTAATTGTTGGTTGAATGAATTATTCGTAGTTATTATTAATTATGATATCTACCCTAAATCTCTACCCTTAATACTCACCATCCGACGGTCTAAGATTGTTATCATGATTCACAATAAAGTTGTTCTCAAGGAGAGATCTTATGTAGAAGGTAAGTAAGATATACATAGAATGATGAAGATATACAAGAACATATTGTCCAACAGAGTTTAAGTATTGAAAATGGTAATCCGTGGGGTTTGATTGATAGCCCCACCCTTTCCCTATGACCAACTGGACTAATTGAATCTCATTATGCTGTCACAATCCGTAACGATTCCGTAATAATCGGACGTCGATAACATTGGACGTGGGAGCGGAGTCCCTTGTCCTCGCCGTGGGAGCGACGACATCAACAACAGGGGAGGAGATTGTCTTCGTTGTTGCCCTCTCCTCGCCGTCATTTACAACCCTGGTTCTGACAACCATGGTGATTAGAGGAAATTTTGGATAGACACGATTCCTTGAAATCTCATTTATCCCATTCTACGTGTATATAGGATCCACTTAGACTAATTGATCCAAAATAGTTATTATAAATAATTATTTAAAAATTAGATTAATAAAAAGTGACGTAATTTGTATCTCTCATATATAATAAAAAAATGTCCTATTACACATATTTTCTCATGAATTAACTTATTCGAAAGAGTTATAGATAAGTTTTAAAATTCATTGGAAGTAACGTAGCATGACTCGTTCAATATAATTTATCCAAAAATTTAATAACTATTGTCATAAAATGATGATAATGGATAAGTTATTAAAAACCATGAGGAAAAAAAAGCTTACCTATCCAACTTAGATAAATATATTTTTATGGTTTGTGGTAAGTTGAACTTTCTCTAAACTATTATTATTATTATTATTATTATTATTATTATTATTATTATCAATTGATATAACTAATATTATTATTATTTATTTATATATTATTATTTTTATTTAACAATGTAGATTAAAAGACAAAGTTTTATTGAAAATTAACTTACAATAATATAATAATTTTTAAAAAAGCATAAAAATAATTCAACATAAATTACTAGTAAAGTATACCGACAAATGCTACTTAATCACATGTTCCATATTTTTGCCAAATATTTTTCACCAAATCGAACTTAAGACTATGACTTTTAGCCTTGTTACGAACACGAGTTCGAAGATATGAAAGAGCTTACTTAACATGTTTTAGTTATTGTTATATTTTTGTTGGTTTATTGTTGTTTATTTATATTTCAAGTTTTTCTTTTAAGCATTAATATAATAAATGTTGTTTTTAATTAAAAAAGTTTAAATATAATAACTTTTTTGATACTTTTTATTAGATGAATTTCTAAATTTGTGTTCATCACTTTAAAGTATTAATATTTAAAAAAAAATTATTAAAATATAATTAAAATATATTCAATATTAATGTCTATAGATTGATAAAAATATTTTCTAACTAAACATAAAATTTTTATTTTTATTTTCATTATTTTTACTATATATTTTAAACCTTGAAATTTTATATCTAATATTTAAATTAAAATTTTAAATAACTCATCTACTTTCCTATTTTATAGCAAAACTTATAAATATATAAAAAAAAACTAACTAACAATTAAAATGTAAGAAAAATATTAAAAAACAAAACAAAAATTCTCTGATTCTGTGTTTTGTGCAGAAAATTGTCAGTCATACCATTTCTAGAAGAAGAACCTTCTGTGTTTTGGCTGTAACCTATGTGTTAAAAGAGGGTAATTGGCAGAGAAAAAATAAAAATGCAAGGGAAATATATATTTTTGTGGTGAAAATGGCAACTGAAGACCAACTTGCACTGCAACTTAAAAGCAGGATGCTATACCTTGAAATCAGAGGGATCATAGTTTTTGTATTTGGCCCTACTTTGTATTTGTATTTGTATGCTCAGATTGTTTACATAACAGCCTGATATCGCCAAAGTTCTCTCTCCTCTTTCCCCTTTCTCTCTCAAATTTCTGTGTTTCCTTGTTCACATAAGACCTAATAGTAATCAAACACCATATTAGGGCACAGAACAGTGTAGCCTCACACTTCCATTTTCGATACTCGTTTGCTTGCTCCAACTTGACCTTTACTCTTTTTAATGCTTCCGTATCAAGTTCCCAAAATATCTTGTGGTTTTCTACTCGTATTGGAATTGCGATTTTGGTTTCATCTGACCGAACATCAAAGTTAACATCCATTGAAAGAGTGACCAGCACAAAACAAATTTTGCAGGTGATGATTCTCAATTTTTCTTCTGCAACCGCGACTTTATTTATTGCTTCCCGGAGTTACAGCTTGATTATTGTGGACTTGTTTCGATTTTGTTTTATCAATTGATCTGATCGATACGAGAAATATGCAGACTGATCAGAAATTGAAGAGATGAATCAATTTGTTCCAGAGTTTGACATGTATGCATCATAATCAACAAGAGCCGGAGATCCACCAGCCGCCGCCGTCGCAACCGCCTACTATGCCTTCTGATGCCACCACGCATCTCATTATGCAAGAAGAAGAGATGGTCTCCTGGCTCCAGTATCCGCTGGTAGATTATTAACAATAAAAAATGATATATAAATAAATAGTTTATTTATTGGCATTGGTTCGGGCACGAAGTAGTTCTTTTAGTACCGCAATACGGAGTAGTTCCGATCCGATAGTATGAAGACCCGAGAACCTTCATGTGTCAAAAAAATTTCTTTTACTAACGATCACTTTTTAGTTAAAATTATTTATAATATTCGTTCAAAAATTAGATTCTATTAGTTTAAGTTATTTGTAATTCTTCATACATTTTTCTAAGAAAAACTTTGTAATCGGTATTTTGTTAGTTCAAAAAAGTTTGTTCAATTCGATCAAAATTTATTTATGCATCTTTTAGTTATATCTATTAGTTTTCAATCTTTTTGTTGTACATGTTTAAAATAATATAATACAGTGTTAAAATTAACGGAACACAATATTCAAACTAATGATACGCACGTTCATAACTAATATTAAACGAATCAAAATATTATAATTTTTTTAAAAAAAACATAACTATCAAATATATAATTAATTATGAGATTACTCTTTGGTGCATGTCCACTTCTTCTACTTCTAGCCCACTCTTTTATTCTTCCTACAAAAATGGTGAATCCTTTGTTGAGTTCGGGATTCCCTCTCGAACATGTGGTTCAAATACACCAACGAATCCATACATTCATGAACCTCCACCGTTGACATGTCTATAGGTCAGCCACATTCTACTTTGAGCCATTCTATAAAGACATGTCAACAAAATAAGCTCGGTGCATCCGGATATCGAAATAACTCGGCCACTTATTAGGGTTGTGCAAACGGTTAAGATCCGACTGACCGAATCGTTATCACTTCAATCGGCTAACCCAGATTGTGTCAAATTTTCTTTTCGGAAAAACTTGTGAAAAGGAACAACGGTCGAGGGCTGGATCGGAATATTTTAGTCTAAGATCATACTGGATTTGTCAATGGTGATCAAAAACCGAACTGTAATTTCCAGTCGTAATTAAATTTACAAAACCTACTAATAATAATAATAATGTGAGATTTCAACTAGTTTGGGTCTCCAAACCGCTGGTTTAGGTTTAGCCTTACCTAAACTCAAACATTGGGTCTCCAAACCGGAAAACATCCGGTTTGTAAGTTTAGTATAGGTTTGTTGAAAGTTTTTTTTTTTAAAAATAACGGCTTTTTGCAGATTAAATTAAATAAAAAATTAACCAAACCTCCGGTTTAGGTTTGTTTTTTCTCTAAACCTATAAACCCCCCGAAATTAAACCGTCAAGCCTGGACCGTCAGTTTACCTAAACCGCCATTTTGGATCAGTTTGAAAACCGCTAATTTGACGATTTAGGTCTAACCAAACCCAACGCTAATTTCATCACAAATTGGAGTGTGCATGTTTATTACCTAAGTATGAACTCAACACGTAAGTATATTAAAATTTTATCCAAATCAATTTAGGATAGAAAAGTTATCCCCAACCTTATATATTCTTTACAAACATATCCACCGATGAACATAAAGGAAAAGAAAGGTGATTCGCCGTTGTGGTGTATCATTGATCAGTTTGAACTTTCAACATTGATCAGTTTGAACTTTCAACATTGATCCACTGTAATTGGTACAGTATGTACTGTATGTGTAGTAGTGTTGGCATATCTTTTCATAATGTGTCTCTTCACAAATCGAGCGAAATTAGTTAGGTGAGTTACACAATACATTCTCTAATTTTGAAACTAATATAGCAATTTAGGATCACAAAAGATTGACAGCAAGTTATAGTTTCTGCGGATGAGGGTATTTACTCGATCTTCAAGTGCTATGGACTGAAAAGTCAACAAGTTTGCATTTGGAAAACTCGTGCTCAAGGATTGTGATAAGTCGATCTTTGGATATGGTGTTATACATCTATTGTATAATGACCATATCAAATAAGTTGTTCATAGATATCGCCATAACATAAATCGGACACCGAATGGAGGCATGAATGTGATTTAGTACGGATAAACGTACCTGAATGTCATATTTCGCAGAGTTAGTTAGAAGGTTGAGGGTGATAAAGTACAAAAGATATAGGAGATCAAGTCATGCATGATCCAGAGTGAAATGGTTGGGAAGAAGGGATGTGATTGGCAATTTTCCGAAAGAAGAGTGCCGTGAAAAAAAGACCGGTGACGGCAGCACGTGCACGGCAACACGAGGTCGTGGTTGTCGCTGATCTAGGGTTTAGTTTGTGTAGCACCAATAACGTTAACGTTCTCGGTGTAACACGGCTGAAAGATGCAACTTTTGCTATGATGATGTTAGTTGATAAAATATATTTAAAGGGAGAAGAAGAGGCCCTTCGATATCGTCGGCAAAGGACCTCGGTCCTTCAACACGGTTGAAAGACGCAACACGAGGTTGCGGTTGTGGCGGATCTAGGGTGGGTTTAGTTTGTGTAGCACAAATATTGTCGGCAAATAAATCAACATCCCATTGTCGTCAACAAACCAAAGGGCAAAGAAGAGGTCCTTAAAATTTTTTATTTGTATCTTTTCGCCCTAACAACAATAAAATATATTTAAAGGCAAGTCACGAGAAGCGTCAAAAAAAAAATATTTGCGGACTCGCTTCAACTCCCTCCTATTCAAACTTTGAGTAGTTAAATACCAAATCCAACTCGAAGGAGAGTGTTAGTGAACATACATACATACATACATACATACATACATACATACATACATACATACATACATACATACATACATACATACATACATACATACATACATACATACATACATACATACATACATACATACATACATACATACATACATACATACATACATACATACATACATACATACATACATACATACATACATACATACATACATACATACATACATACATACATACATACATACATACATACATACATACATACATACATACATACATACATACATATATATAGGGTGCGGCTCCCATGAGAACAGGCTTATCGTGTAATCATTAGAATAATCTTAGACCGTCGGATGATGAGTATTAAGGGTCGAGATTTAGAGTAGATGTAATAACCGAAAAATTTAAACTCCGTTTAATACCGGATCAAATCGGAATTCCGATCCGCCAACCTCTATTTAAGTAACCCGTAAATAATTCCGTAAATAATAATTTAAGTTTCGAGTAACGTTTATTCTTTTAGCTTTTTTTTTTGTGTTATTAGATGAGCAAGCCCAGTTCACCGGCCCAACTGCCATCTGCCGGCCCACTTACTAATCCCTCACTAACTAAAAAAATTAACCTAATCTAATTAAACCTAAATCACTCAGCAACCAACCACCCACGTACAATCTCTCCCGCCTCTCTTCGCAAGCGACCCATAGCAGCTGTGAGCTTGCAGTGCCGGAACTGATTACGAGACGCTCGGAGTTGCTTCGCCTTCACGGACCGTCAGCGAAGCCCGACCCTGCTACTCGATCAACACTGCACCGCCAGTGCCGTCGGAATCCTGCGCCAGGTAACGAGACTGAAGGACCGATTTGCACCTCCTCTTCTCGCAACCTTCTTGTCGATCGAGTCCCGGACAAACAAACTCATCCAACCGCCTACCTGGTGGATTCCGCCTCGCGACTCAGACAACGCCGCCACAATCGGGTTCCCTTCCACCAGCCGGAGTACCGCAGCCTTCTCTCGTCTTCGACTCGCCATCGCAAAAGGTAAGGACGTCAGCCGCTTCGTCAATTCTTGTACGCAGGTTGAGTGGTTGTTAATCGATCCTTGGTTGGCCGTACTATGCAGGCCGTGTAAGGGTTCCATTCGAGGGAGTTTCGACCGAACCAAGCTGCTGCTCCCTCCCCTACAAGGGCGTGACGAGGTGCTGGACGGATTGGCCAGCCATCCGTAACATGTTGCATACTCGGGAGCTGGACGCCGGGTTCCTCGTTGTCTTTTGATCGCAAATTGTGTCCTCCATTGCTACTGGTGAGTGCTTCCTTAGTGTTATATATATATATATATATATATATATATATAAAAGTGTTAGTGCATTATATATAAATAAGTATATATATATAATTACATAACTAAACATCCTTAGTAGAACATATCTTTACGAAGGGAATATATATATATATATATAAGTATATGTATATGTATAAGAATAGAGTGGTTAAAATAAGAACTCTTGAGAATATATGTACGCGGGTAGGAATGTGTGGTAGAGTGGTAACCGAGAAGAACCAAGGTTATAGTTAGTTAGTACGGTCGGAATAGTGTACCCTAGTTATGAGAATTGCAGTGGGTTCTATGGGTGAGCATATACTAACGTTGTTCCCGTTGACGAGTAAGATTATGTTTTTGGACCCTAGCTCTAGTAGCTTGAGTGTAAAGGTCGGACCTTAGCAAACCTAGTGAAAAAGTTTAGAACCTTGTTAACCTTATAATCGTGGGAAAACTATCCGTGAGAAGCGAGTTATGGAAATAGGTTCTATAAGAGAATAGTAGAATTTAATGTAGAAATTTGGGAGTTTCTGAGACTAAGGGTAAAATAATTCTTTACCTTAAGAGAGGTTTTTCCGTTTTTTCCTCATGAGTTTTTTTTACCTCTTAGAAGTTTATAACTTCTAAGAGCATGGATGAATTTTGATCCACATGCCTTGTGTGACAGGCATTTGAGTTTCTACGGTTGCGGACCGAGTTGTGATTTGATTCAGGTAATGTAAGATCCTAGGTTTTTGCCTTCACCGCCCCTACGGTGAAGAGGGCCGCCCCTGCGGATCGTGCGACAGATCGAGCCGATCTATTTTCGTCATTTTATCTTTCTTCCATAGATAGAATATCCTATATTTTATCTTATGGGCCGGTTTCCTTATCTTCTTCCTAAACCCTAGACGTCCTTCCTTCTTTTCTTTCCAGCCGTTCCTATATATTCTCTTCTTTCTCCCTTTTTCCCGTTCTCTGCTATCGTCTTCTTCAACGCTAGAGAGTTGCAGCCGTTCTTGCTTCCTGTAATCCCGCTGAACGTGTAAGTTCATTCTTTTCTGGTTCTTCCTCACGTTCCTTTAGCGCTGCATGCCTTCCCTTCTGTTTGTTTTGGATTCTCCCTTGCGTTCCTTCTTTTCTTCTTCTCCAAGGATCAAGCGTGAGCCTTGATTCTTGTGGAGTGTTCCGTTGTTGACCCTTCGTTGTTCTCAGGCTCTTTGGAGTTGAGTCTTGACGTGTTGGAATCAAAGGTTCGAGCTTTGGTTGCCCCTGTTGTGAGATGTGTCGAAGAGAAGTCCAGCAGTAGCTTTTGACGAAGAGCCGCCCCTGCGCCTGCACAGAGCCGCCCCTGTGCCTCTGTCACAGCCGCCCCTGTGCCTGCACAGAGCCGCCCCTGCGCCTCTGTCACAGTCGCCCCTGCGCCTCTGTCTAACCGCCCCTGCGGTTTCCCTACAATAACTCCCGTCTTTGGTGAGTTGCTTCCTTCCTTCCTTTCCACGTTCCTTCCTTGGTTCCTTATGGTTGTTCCTTGTTCCCCTGAGTTGTTGTAAGACTAAGGTTGAGCCCTTAGCATGTGTTGATCTCTTAGAGATCGTTGAGACTAGAAGTCATAGACTTCTAGCAACCGTTTCGTTTCTAATCCGTGTTGCTTGTTCGTACAAGCTTTCCTTACTCCTTTCCTGAGGGAAACTGAGCTTCCTTGAGTGTTTTCTGAGTTGTTCGTTGATCTCTTGAGTTACCTTCGTGTGAGGTAAGTTCCTTGGACTTACTTAGCTTCATTCCACGTATTGGTTTGAGTGTTTTGGCTTGTTTGTGTTGTTTATCATGTTATAACGGATAACCGGAATAGGATTCACCCTCTATAACCTTAATTGGCCCAAGTGTATGATAATCGGGCGGTGACCACTTGTCCAGTTCTTCAGGAGACTAGAATGTGCTCTTGCAACCCAGACCCGTAGGTAACGGATAGTACTGATCTATTCCTATTGGTAGACAAAAGCGGAGGCGAGTTTCGGGAGATTCTCGTGTGACAAAAGAAGTTGAATTAGTAATGGATAACCTTAATGAAAGATAAATAACCGGTTGATGTGTAAGCATGCTATGTGTTTTCTTTACCTTATGTGTGTTTGTGCCTTTACACTCTTGCTTATACCTAGAATGTTAGCTACCGGTTTATACCGTCGTTGTAGATGTTCCGCAGGTTCAGGATGCTGCTGAGTGATCCGGACGGTGTGGTCAGCCGGGGTTCCCGTACATTATAGGACGGGATCGGGTTTATGTTTTTTTTGTTGTTTCCCTTTTGTTTTGAACCCGGCTGTGGATTTTTTGTGTTTTCTTTTAGTTTAAACCTTTGGTTTTATATTGAGTTTTGTTTTTATTCGTCTGTGCCTTGTTGTAAGATCCGTTTGCTGTTGCTACTCTGAGGGTCGGGACCCATTGTGCGGTCCTAGCCCGTAGCGCTTCAAGTTCCTAAAACTTGGGGTGTTACAAAGTCCTTACGACTTACTTAGCTAGTTTCTGTATGTTAGTTGGGTGATGATATTGGTGTGTGTGCAATGTGTGTTATAATAATCACTTGTTAGGACGACCGTTGTTATTATTCTATTTTAAGGCCCAAGTGTACGTATAACGGGTCGTGACATCACTGCCCAGCTCTGCCAGGAGACTGGGAGGTTCTCTATACCCAGACCATACAAGTACAAGGTGAGATGCATCGGATCCATTCCTGATGGTTACACGGGGCGGAGGCAAGGTTTGGGAATCCCTCGTGTCACAAAATAAGTATCATTAGTAAGAGTGAATGACTTAAATTAAGATAATAAATGGATTGTTTGAAAACATGATGAGTGTTTACTTTTGCTATGTGTGTGTTATTATTATTATTCTTCTAATGTTTAGACAGCTAGCTAATAATTGTTTTGTTGTGTTTTTAGATTTACCGCAGGGTAGAGCAGCAACTGAGTGATCTAGAAGTAGTGGTCAGCCGGGTCTCCGTACTCCTTAGAGTGGGGGTTTGGGTTGTTGCTTTGTTGTCTTTCCCTGTTGTTAAGCCAGTTAGTCTTTTCCGTTGTTTAAGTATGATAGACTGTTAGACTTTGTCGCATTCATCCTTTTACAAATACATTTTTATGAATTTTGGTTTTTCTTATTTGTGTCTTGTTGTAAGATCCTAGTAATATTGTTGTCAAACTGAGGTCGGGACCCATTGTGAGGTCCTAACCAGTAATGTCCCGAGTTTTGAGAATTCGGGGTGTTACAACATGGTATCAGAGCTCTAGGTTGGCAACAATGGCACTTGAAATCTTTTGAAAGACCGAATAAGTACTTGAGCAGAACCCGAAAAGGGATATGAGTTTTAAAAAGGACTTTTGGTTTTCAAATGCATGCATAGTCTGGTTGGGGATAGAAAACTACGGCGACCACCACTACTACCGTGGATCTAAGTATGCTTAGTATGGACTTTAGGTTTTACTTTAGTTGGACTTTTTAGCTTGTTTATAAAGATATGTGATATAGATAGGTATATGCCGAAGATTAGTAGAAATTATAGTTATGTTATGTCCTTAACGGAGATAACATAATGAGTTTCTCACCCCTTTGACACATCTAAGTAGATTTTGAAGGGTGTCAACGTGAGGATTAGTATGCACATCTTACGTGCATTAGGGTAGACGAACGACGGATAACTCATTCGAGCTTGTTGAGGAATGTCGAGACGGAAAAGTGAAGACTAAAAGACAACACCAACTACGATGACAAGAAGAGAATCCCGAGTCAACTCAATATGATCAAATGAAGAATATACATGAGGGTAGTTCCGGCAACGCGTTGGATGACCGACAAGTATGCAAATTGGAAGAGACAACCCATAGGTTCTTTCAAGATGGTGTAAAGCAACGTTACAAACAAAGGGGATGCCTTCAGAAACACAAATAGGCATGAAGGTCAAGGTGAATTATAGTAGCGATCCAGACAAGAGGCATTGAATCTAAGCTTACTGACGGACCAGAAGGTGAAAGTTTGAGGCTAGAAGCAGAGCGGAATATGATCACTCTTGACAAGTTACTTGCCACCACAATCAAGATGGGAAACCGAGACAATCATAAGCGTAAGATTTGATAAGATACATTGTCCATCCCGATACGAAGAATTAAAGAGCCGCAAAATGAAAGCTTACAGGTTGCTAGAAAAGGGAAGGCCGATTTCACCGACATGGAAGTGGTGTGACCTCCTAGAACACACAAGAATTACAAAAAGGATCGGGATACAACAAAGACCGGATTTCTATAAAGACGGAAGTACAAGCAACACCCCAAGGAAGGATGGTGTAGGAGAATAGTCTTGGGAAAAAAGAGGGTCTCTAATGACTTCTCACTCACGAAGGGATTTAAGCTAATAACACTAGCGGGTCATAACAGAGAACCACAAGTGGACAATAACTCGGGTAAAAAGAATCATGGAGAAATGCCTACAAGTTATCATAGAAGAATTGATAAGTCCGTTGACGGGAGACGAAGATACAACTAGACTCGTAAGAGTATAGTAGTCTTATAGGAGGGTAATTTGTGGAAGGAGTGTTACGCTAAAAAGTGTGCACGCAATAAGCCTTAAATTTATACTCGTTATAATTATCCTAACTTCTAGCGCACCCGCAGTGTACGGGACGTTTGTAGTATGGATAGTACTCCGAGGTCGAACACAAGGACTAAGGTGAAATTGACTCGGTTTTGTGATTTAATTTAGTGAAGGTCTAAAGTTAGAAAAGAGGAAGGAAAACAAGAACGAAAATCTCAAATGTTTTTGTCGGTTTTAGGTGATCAAGGATCACAAGTTATGCAGGGCAAACAATCAAACCAAAAATCACAAACAACAAATCAACAAGATATTGATCAAGGGAAAGGAAAGACAGATTCTAGGGGTCGGAAGTTCCGGTTATGGCATAGAACTCAAGTTATCTATTCATTCTTTGGATTGATTACAATATGTTGGGATTAAGTGTTTCTAAATTGGGATCAATTACCGGGTAGGTCTCATGATCCAACTAGTCCACACCTAAGGTCTCATTACCGGTTAGGTCTCTAAGAACCTAAGGTTAGGAATTCTACACAAACCGGAATTTTTAATTAAGGATCTAACCTATCCTTACCGGGTAAGTCTTGGAATGGGAAGTCCTAATCAACATTCCTAGCACATCTAATCCAATGGCGACTTGTTAGGTTCACCACTACCTAAGGTTTTGCTATTTTAGATTCTAAGGGAAGGGATTACCGGGTAAGTCTCTCCTATCACTTAGTCACTACACTAGGACACCCTAGGGTAGGTCAAACTTAGCAAAAACTTAGGGTTTCAACAATTTTTATGAATCTAAGGTAAGATCCTTCGAGCCAGGAAGAATCACGGTTTGTTCTACAGAAACCACGACCGTGGTTCTTCAAGAACTACCCGTGATTTCTAACAGCAGCTACGTTCATAAACAAAAATCATCCAAAGGTAAATCTAAATTCGTCCTATCATAGATCTAGCCATAACCATCCTTTCCTTACCCTAGAATCACATCAATTTAGCCTACAACATTCATAATGGAAATCAAAGCAAACAAACATAAAATCATAGCATTCATTGCAAGATAATGAAAGAAAGAAGATGAACAAATGAACTTCAAACACAAACCAATCTGAAGATGGAATTAGAACGACTTACAACCCTTCCAAAAGAAGGTTCAAGGGTTCATAAATCTCTAGAAATAAATCCGAAATACAAGAAACTAAGTGTGTGTTCTCCTCTCTTCTTCAATGACACCTTTCTTCTTCTCTTTTGCACTTTCCTTCCTAGAAAAAATCTTCTTCTTTTGAGAATATATTTGTTAAAGAAATGGAGAATGGATGAGCTGCTCCCAAACTACCCCAGCTGCTAGTTGCCTCAAACAACCCATCAAGGACCACTTTTATAACAAATTCTTATGAGCTAGCCATGAGAGTCGTGGCACAGCTGTCACAAGAATCTGGAAAAATCCACGGTCATTTCCACGGCCGTGGTCTTTCAGGAAACCGTGATTCTATGCAGAAACTTCGCTTTGGGTCATTGAGCTGTGTTTTGGTGCATGGCTAGTGTTGGCAAGGTTCCATGAGTCCTCCTTACCCCTTTGGTGTGTCCTAATGAGTCCGAGGACGTGTCATCTAAATGAACGGTCCTTTAACGCATCGTTTTAGCTCTAAACTTCCCGAAATACCTACAAAACACACACAAGTCCGTGTAGACGTCTATCTCGAGAAAATACATGTTTTGAGCGCAAAACGTATTGGACTAGTGTTAGATCATGCATGATTGAGCGAAAATACTATCTAAATGTACACCTAAAACTATGCTATAAATCGTGTTATCAAAATACCCCATACTTAAGGTTTGCTCGTCCCCGAGCAAATTCCCAACTATAGACTAAAAGATGACATGATTTATGTATGCAGAAAAATGGCAAAATCTTTTTGGGTTTTGTGCTTCTACTATTGGATCACCTTCATAGTCATGATCAATGGCAATTGGATAAGCAATTATGTATCAAACAATAAGGGCATGGAAAGACAATTGTACTTAACTCAAAAGCATGCATGAGATAGGAGGACGAAGATGTCAAGATGATCATGAGCATATCCAATCTAGATTACTAAGTCTTACAAACATGCAAGTAGGTCATAAGGGCTTGTGACATAAAAGGCTAAGAAACGTTGTAATTTGGGAGGGGGATTTTCTAGGTATGTGATGCTAATCCGGGAATGGAACTAACTTCACTTCCTTGTCCTCGATCAACTTCCCCCAAGTGTATGTTTTTCCCTATCTTACTTTCTTTTCTTTTTCTTTAACTCATTTTTGAGACAATGACATCGGTGTACAATAGCCGAAACCTCGGTGATTAGCCATCCTCGGGCTTTTTCTCTTTTTCGAGGTTCATCCACACCGGGCACACATACCAAAGCTCGTTAGGACTATTGGTTCATTTGACTTTGGCAAGGCACCAACACCCGATTATGTGAAGTGTACCGAGTTACTTGTCATTTAAACCAACGCCCCCAAACCTATATTGGCTACACTTCCACAATAATTTCAGCATTCCATTCACGATATTCTTTTCATTACATCTTCACCCCGCACTTGCTTTTACACATTCAAACACACTAGCATGCTCCTATTCCCGGATGGGTTTAAAGGAGGTCGAATTTATATCGATTGAGGTGCTCAAGCAATCATGATCAAGATGAGAAGTAGAGAAAAATGAAATGCCTCATTCATTCCTAGATGGTATGCAAGAACTATTATGTAATTTCGACTTTCAATACTCAATCCATTCTAGGCAATCATCATGATCTCAAGTCATTCATGGAATTCAAGAGAAGTAGTTCAAGTCCATATATGCATTTATCAATTCAACACATAAGGCCATTCATAGCCAATCACAAGACAAGTTTCATCATTAGGATCATATCCAAGCCTAGAAAGCACAAAAAATTTTTTAAATTTTCTGATTTTTATAGGATTTTCGGTTTAAGTATGTATAATGCAAGACACATGCAAGTATTAACCTATCCTAGATGCTCATCATGCAAAGGATCATGCGAACCCCACCCCATACTTAGAGACACATTGTCCCCAATGTGGTATACAAGTAAAGAGAGTGAAAGAAGGTTCTCACAATGTAAAAGTGTTTGCCATGGTGTTTGGGAATTCTCAAGTGACTTGATGTTGGATGATCCTATCAACCATGGTAGAGAGCTCTTAAGCATCCTTCAAAGCTTCGGAACCCGCGCTAGGCACCGCTAGCCGTCCAAGTTCCGCGTCCGCTCCACCCATAATTGGTGAGGGGTGCATCATCAATCATTCACATGTCAAGAAAGACTTCCAATGCCACTAATGCTTCTAGCACACACACGAAACACCCGCAAAGCACACAAAAACAGAAAAATCTAAGCAAAAATGAAGGAAAAATGTTACCAATGGGTTGCCTCCCACCAAGCGCTTCTTTAAGGTCACTAGCTTGACCAAACTTCGGGAGCGTCTATTCAAGGTGGAGCGGGGTAATCATGTCTATCGGGGCTCCCGGAATATACTTCTTCAAGCGATGCCCATTCACCTTGAAATTTCCACAATGCTCCCCTCCTATTTCAATAGCTCCATGGGGAAAGATCTTTTTCACCACATATGGCCCGGTCCATCTTGATTTGAGCTTTCCGGGAAAGAGCCTCAGCCTTGAGTTGAAGAGAAGGACAAGATCTCCTTCACTCTACTCCTTTGGAATAATCTTCTTGTCATGCCATCTTTTGGCTCTCTCCTTGTAGATCCGGGCATTCTCATAGGCTTCCAACCGGAGCTCTTCAAGGGCATTGATATCGAGCAACGTCTTCTCTCCCGCTTCCTTGAGGTCAAAATTTAGCCACTTAATGGCCCAATAAGCTCTATGCTCCATTTCCACTGGAAGGTGGCAAGACTTTCCATAGACCAACTTGTAAGGGGTGGTGCCAATAGGTGTCTTGAAGGCGGTTCTATATGCCCATAGTGCGTCATTGAGCTTCATTGCCCAATCCTTCCTTGTTCTAGACACCGTCTTCTCGAGGATGGCCTTTATCTCTCGGTTGGAGATCTCCACTTGACCACTAGTTTGGGGGTGGTAAGGTGTTGCCACCTTATGAGTTACCCCATACTTAGCCAAAAGTGCTCCAAAATTCCTATTTGTGAAGTGCTTCCCCCATCACTAATGATCACCCTTGGTGTTCCAAACCTAGGGAAGATCACTCGGTTGAAGAACCGCACCACCACCTTGGCATCATTTGTAGGAGAGGCAATTGCCTCCACCCATCTTGACACATAGTCCACCGCCAATAGGATGTAGAGATTGCCACATGAAGAAGGGAATGGTCCCATGAAGTCTACACCCCACACATCAAAAATCTCAACTTCTTGGATGTTATTCAAGGGCATTTCATTCCTCCTTGAGATGTTCCCCGTCCTTTGGCAAGCATCACATGTCGCTACAAAACCTTGCACATCTCTAAACAAGTTAGGCCAATAAAAATCCGATTGCAATACCTTGGCTCACGTTTTGTGTGAGCTAGCATGGCCTCCACATGGTAAGGAGTGACAATGCCGGATCACACTTTCCATTTCATCTTCCGGTATGCATCTCCTAAGCACCCCATCCGGGCCTCTCTTGAATAGAAGTGGCTCACTCCAATAGTAGTGTCTTACATCGTTGAAGAACTTCTTCCTTTGTGCATATGTAAGTCCGGGAGGCACTTTCTCACACACCAAGTAATTCACAATGTCGGCATACCATGGTTCACTTCCTCTAGCTACGTGGAACAAGCATTCTTCCACCATTTGCAATTGTTCATCCCGGAATGAATCATCTATCGGGATGTTGTCTTTCCCAAGCTCCAATGGTGGGAGTCTACTAAGGTGATCCGCCACGGAGTTCTCGGATCCCTTCTTATCTCGTATCTCCAAATCAAACTCTTGGAGAAGAAGGATCCACCGAATCAACCTTGGTTTGGCATCCTTCTTTGTAAGTAGATAACGGATCGCCGCATGATCCGTATAAACTATGACTTTCGCTCCAACAAGGTACGAGCGGAACTTCTCAAATGCATATACCACTGCCAACAACTCCTTCTCGGTAGTAGCATAATTGAGTTGGGCATCATCTAGCGTCTTGCTAGCATAATAAATAGCATGAGTGCGCCCTTCTTTCCTTTGCCCCAAGACGGCCCCAACGGCCACATCGCTTGCGTCGCACATGATTTCAAATGGTAGACTCCAATCCGGAGGTTGCATGATAGGAGCGGAGATCAAGGCGTTCTTCAACCTACAAAACGCTTCAAGACAATCTTTGGAAAAGACAAAATCAACATCCTTCATTAGTAGGTTAGTGAGAGGCTTAGAAATTTTAGAGAAATCTTGAATGAACCTCCGGTAAAAGCCGGCATGCCCTAAGAAACTCCTTACCCCCTTCACCGAGGTAGGTGGTGGCAACTTCTCTATCGTTTCAATCTTAGCCCTATCAACCTCAATGCCACGGTTGGACACCAAGTGTCCTAACACAATCCCTTCACTTACCATGAAGTGGCATTTTTCCCAATTTAAGACAAGATTTGTCTCCTCACATCTTTGCAACACTAATGACAAGTTAGTCAAGCAATCATCGAAAGAAGAACCATAAACAGAGAAATCATCCATGAACACTTCCATGATATTTTCTATGTATTCCGAAAAGATAGCCATCATACACCTTTGAAAGGTGGCGGGTGCATTACACAACCCAAATGGCATTCTCCTATATGCAAAGGTACCCCATGGACATGTAAAATTCGTTTTCTCTTGGTCATCGGGGTGGATAGGGATTTGGAAGAATCCACTATACCCATCTAAATAGCAAAAATGAGAGTGTTGAGCTAACCTTTCTAGCATTTGGTCAATGAAGGGGAGGGGGAAGTGATCTTTCCTAGAGGCCATGTTTAACTTCCTATAATCTATACACATCCTCCATCCCGTGACCGTCCTAGTTGGTATTAGTTCATTGTTCTCATTAGTTACCACCGTCATTCCACCCTTCTTAGGCACTACGTGAACGGGACTAACCCACTTACTATCCGAGATAGGGTAGATAATTCCCGCATCTAGCAACTTAATGATTTCCTTTTTGACCACCTCTTTCATTATAGGATTTAATCTCCTTTGATGTTCTATAAAGGGTTTGTGGTTATCTTCCATCATTATCTTATGCATGCACAAAGATGGTTTAATGCCAACCAAATCATCAATAGTATAACCAATGGCTTTCCTATGCAATCTTAGTTCATGCAGCAATTTAGCAAGTTCATCATCACTCAAACATGCATTAACAATCACAGGATATGTAGAATTATCTCCAAGGAATGCATACTTTAAATGAGAGGGGAGGGGTTTAAGTTCAAGTGAGGGAGGACCTTTATCGGTTGAAGATGATCCAAATAAGGTGGGATGAGATGAGTCCAAAGCAAATGAAGACTCCTCCTGGCTCCTAGAAGCTTCATCATCATCAAGAGCTGATTCAGGGAAAACCACGGTTGGAAACACGGGTTGCTCATTTTCCACGACCGTGGTTTTTCCCAAGTTTGCTTCTCGGAGTTATCCAGAAAGTTTGACGGCCGTGGTTTGTAAATCTCGACCGTGGAACTTGCAGCTGTTCACAACCTCTTTGTGGCTCTCAAATCCAACTCTTGGCTCCTCTTCCAAGGCCTCCAAGGCCTTGATTTCTTCATTGCATTCCTCCTCAATGTCTTCCTCCATCATACTCAAGGTAAGAACCTTCTCCAAGGGGTCCTTGATTAAGATCGAGCTTACAACTTCTCTAGATTCTTCTTGCTCGACTATGTTGAAGATATCTTCATCAAGGGTTGGCCCTTTCATCATTGTGGACAGCTTGAACTTGACGTTCTCTTCCCCGATGTTGAAGGAGAGGGTCCCGTTCTTGCAATCCACTAAACATCCGGAAGTGGCTAGGAAAGGCCTTCCTAAGATGATAGGAACCGGATAATCCGCCGGAATGTCCAATACTACAAAATCAATAGGCACGTAGAATCCTCCTAGCTGCACCGGAATGTCTTCTAGAATCCCAACCGGATGAGTAATAGAGCGGTCCGCCATATAGAGGGTCATCTTGACCGGCTTTGGTTCTCCTAGCCCGACCTTGTTGCTAAGTGCAAGCGGTATGATGCTTACACTCGCCCCAAGATCACAAAGGGCCTCGTACTTCACGTCTCCTACTCCAATTGGAACGCAAAAAGAGCCCGGATCTCTTAGCTTGGGAGGCATTTCCTCCTTCATTGTTTGGATCAACTCCGAGGATCTCTTGGTCATCCTTATCTCCCCATACTCCTCCAACTTCCTTTTGTTGGAGAGTATTTCTTTCAAAAACTTCCCATATGCCGGCATTCCTAAGATGGCATCCATAAACGGAATGTTAATATGTAACTTGGACATTAGTTCAAGGAACTTACCAAAGTGATTGTCCAAACGAGCTCTCGCTCTTGATTATGGGAACGGTAGTGGTGGCTTGTATGGAGGCGGTGCCACATAAGTTGGCTCTACATCCTTGCTTTTTCCTCCATCATCTTGCTTTCTTCCCTCTTCTACCACTACTTGCTTTCCTTTAGCTTGGTCCTTGGGCAAAGGATCCTTCATGCTCAACCCACTTATTGTTGTGATAGCTAACACTTGGCCTCTTGGGTTGTCTTCGGTTCTTCCGGGAAGCTTCCCCGGATCCCTGTTAGCATGAAATATTGTGATATTTTAGGCACGTTTTATAATCGTATTTGATTCATATTGATAGTCTTTGATGGAGCTTTATGCATATATGAGCTAGTATTACCTATATTGTCGATATGGATGTCTACACGAGTTCTATGTTGATTATAGGTGATTTGGAGCTATTTCCGAACGAAATCGAGCGAAAGGGAGTTGAGTTGATGTACCTCTAGATCAAGGACACCTTTTGGGAAGCAATTTGGAGTATTAGATTGAAGAATGCACGAATGAAGGCAAAAATCACGGTTTGACCCTAGATTACGGCCGTGGATTGTGATGCAGAATTCGATGTTCATTCCAGGGGATATTACGGCCGTGGAAACTACCCGTATTTGTTTCCACGCCTCAGAATTACGGTCGTGGAATCTTCCACGACCGTGATCTTGGCGAATCCTTTCGCCACGTTTCGAAGCCATGATCTTTTGAAGATCGGGCCGGGCCGACGTTTTGCCCTGCATTATAAAAAGGACGGATGAAGCAAGATTCCGTCACCTCGCCTTACCTCGTTATCGAGCTTACGACCCTTCAAACCCTAAGTTTAGCGGCAAGAACGCAAGCTTAGCAATACACAAACCTTCATTCTTGGAGGTGCTTTTGGGAGATCTCATTGAAGATCAAAGTTCGTGATTGGAGAATTGCTGTTAGCGATCTTCGCATTGAGAAAGATCGAAGTTCTTGGAGGATTTTGCAAGAAAACTCCTCTTCTTGCTTAGGTTTGATTTAGGATCGGATTGACACCCCGTTTCCTTTCTTTCCTAAGATTGTGATTGTTTATTCTGAATTGAATCTTTTGATAAACACTTGTTCTTGATTGTGATTCGGAGATTCGTTCGAAGATTATTGAAAGTTCTTGAAAGTTCCCATCTTTTATCTTATAAATCTTGAATTGATATCAAATGACTGTTATTGGCTAAAAACCCTTAACAATTCTAAGGTGAAGGGTTGATAGTTGTGGCTTAGATGATGATAGATCGATCGCAAACAGATTAGATCCTGAGAGTTAGAGAATTGTCGCCGACAACCCTAAATTACGGGCTGTTCTCGAGTTCCACGGCCGTGGAACCTCAAGATCCAACCGTAATTTCCATGAGTTTACGAGCCTGCTTTTACCTTAATCCAAAGTTAAAGATTTGCTTTAGCTTAGTTTAGACTTGTCTTTTCTAGGTGGTAGTGAAGCCTCAACAACCTCTACCTCGATTGTGAGCCTCAACAACCTCAATCGGATAAGTTAGTCTTGACCTTTAGATTATAGGTTTGGGTATTTGATACTAGTCCTTGCTTTTAGAACCTCTTTATATTGAGCCTCAACAACCTGTATAAGGAGTATCTTTTAGGTGAGTTACATAAGGTTTTTGGAACCTCAACCGTACGATTACCTTACATTAGTGTACCTTTGCATATCTCTACTCCGTCTTCATATTATTAGTATATCTTGAATCTGTTGCCACAACTGAATACCCGGATCTTTAGGATTGTTGTTTTCCCAATATTTGCAAAACTCTCATATTTATTGCTTGATAACCTGAAATCGAATTTGTTCCCACCCAAATCCCTGTGTTCGATACTCTGGAATTCTTGCTTAGCTACCTCGATCCGTACACTGCGGGTTCGCTGCTTGATTCTAGTTTTATAAATTTAAAGCTTATTTGCACACACCTCTAGGGGCGAACAAGTTTTTGGCGCCGTTGCCGGGGATTTGGTTTCGGCCGAATTCGGTAACCGGTTGTCAAGCTTGGGAGCTTGCTCTCGTTATTTGATTCTTTTTGAGTGCATGCGCAGATCTAGAAACACCGAAGATCTCTTACCTCTTGATCAAGAGCTAGAGAAAACCTTGAGACGAAGACGCAAAGAAAAGAGGATGGCTCAAGAAAACGAAAACGATCTTCAAACTAAGTTAGCGGAGAAGGAAGCTCAACTCCGATGGAATGAGAATCTCCTCCAGGATGAGATGGATCGTCATCAAACTCAAGTTAACGGTCTACAAGACATGATCGTTCAAATGAAGATAAAGATGAGCGATCTTGAAGATAAGGTGGGAAAGAAGTCCTCGAGAAGAAGGACAAGGTCTAGAAGAAGAGGTAACTCATCCGCTGATGATAGTGATTCTTCCATGCCTGCGCTAGAAGAGATTGATCCCACGATCAATATAAATCCTTTCAACACACAAGGAGCTGCTAACCGCCGCATTCCACCTAGGAATGTGAGAGTCGAACGTGTGGATAATGAGCCAAGAACTCTTGGCCAGCGGATGGATCCAACACAACAACCGCGCCGCTTAGGTGTGAACTTTGATGCTGAAGATGTACAAGGGTTTAGTTTCAACCCTCAAGTTATCACTCTTGTTCGCCAAAGTCAGTTTGGCGGTACAAGCGCTGAATCTCCACACCAACACTTGCAAAACTTTGAGTGCATGATGGAGACAATGAGGCCAAAGAGCGCCACTACCAACAGCTATAAGCTCAAACCTTTCTTTTTCTCTTTGAAAGGGAAAGCGCTGTCCTGGTACCAAGCTCTTCCTAGTGGAAAGCTAGAGACATGGGAAGACCTCTCCGCAGAGTTTCTCACCAAGTTCTTTCCGCCCTCCAAAACGGCGGAACTTAGAGGTAAGATTAATGCTTTTTCTATGAGACCTAACGAAAGTTTGTTTCAATCTTGGGAAAGGTTTCAGGATTTGCTTTTGGATTGTCCTCATCACGGCATATCCAAGCTTGCCTTGCTGGAAATTTACTACAAGGGGCTGGATGCGGGAACGCAATTCAACCTTCAATCCCTCTCATGTGGAACGTTCATGGACATGAGAGAAGATGACGCTTGGGATTTCATTGAGAAGCAAGCAAGAGTCATAGAGAAGTATTCCCACCGGAAGGTGGAGGGAAATCGTGTGGAGCAAGGAGCGAAGCTCACACATGAAGCTCAAAATCAGATTTTCTCCCTCAACAATGAGATCAAAGAGTTGAAGGAGACTATCAAGACCAACTTCCCAAAGCAACAAGAGAAGGATGTTGGCTATTTGGGCAACAACAATGGCGGTGACAACACCAACCGCAATAACAATAACCGGAACAACAATTGGAATGGAAACAACAACAACCGGAACAACAACAATTGGAACAACAATCGTGGTTCGAACAACAACAATTGGCGCTCCAATCAACAAAATTCCGGTAACTCCTATCCTTCCAATTCCAATTCACTAACTCCACCCTCTTCTTCCTCTACTCCTTTGAAAAGCCAGGGGCAATCATCAAATGGAGGAAACAATACGGGAAAGGAAAAGCCGGATCCCATGTTGGAAACGATCTTGGGAAAGCTTCAAGGGTTGGAGAACCGCATCATCAAGGTTGATGATCAAATTTCTAAGGTTGACAAAGCTCAAAAGGTTTTGGAGAATCAAATGTTCAACCATGCGGAGGAAGTTCCTAGGAATCAAGGGAAACTTCCAGGAAAGACGGAGGACAACCCCAAGGGAAGGGTAATGGCGATTACAACTAGGAGCGGAGTGACTACCACCGATCCGCAGCCTACGTTTGTTGAAGTCCCCGTGGAGAAAGGCAAAGAAAAAGGGAAGGAGAAGGAGGACGTCTATGTTCCACCTCCAGCTTTAAAACCTCCCCTACCGTTCCCTCAATCTAGAGCGCGAGCGCGCCTAGACAAGCAATTCGGTAAGTTCATAGAACTCATGAGCAAACTGCATATTAATATACCTTTCATTGATGCTATTGTAGGTATGCCGGCTTATGGCAAGTTCTTGAAGGAGCTCCTCTCTAACAAGAGGAAGCTAGAAGATTTTGGAGAAGTCAAGATGAGTTCGGATTCTTCGGACCTCATCAAGACTATGAAGGAGAAAATGCCCCCAAAGCTGAAGGATCCGGGGTCATTTTGCATTCCCATAGGAGTGGGAGAGGTCACATATGACGCCTTGTGTGATCTAGGAGCAAGTGTGAGCATCATACCACTTGCGTTGTGCAGGAAGATCGGTTTAGGCGACCCTAAACCGGTGAAGATGACGTTATACATGGCGGATCGATCCATTACTCGTCCCGTCGGCATTGTAGAGGACGTCCCTGTTAAGCTAGGCAAGTTCTTTGTCCCCATTGATTTTGTTGTGCTTGACATTCCTGCAGATAGTCCGGTCCCGATCATACTCGGAAGACCGTTTCTTGCAACTTCCGGCTGCATGGTCGATTGCAAGAATGGAAGACTCGCTTTTGACATTGGGGAAGAGAAAGTAGAGTTCGTTCTTTCCACTCTAGTGAAGGAGCCGATCTTTGATGAAGATATTTACAACATCCAAGACGAAGAAGGCTTGTCTAGGGAGGAGGTAAGTGCGATTCTCTTTAACGATCCTTTGCAAAAGGTTATCACTATGAGTCTAACCCATGAAGGAGAAGAAGGAGAGTGCAAAGAGGAAATTGAAGCCTTGGAAGCACAAGAAGAGATGCATGAAGTGGAGTTTGAAAAACTCCACGATGAGGCTGAAAATACAAGATTCCACGGCCATACTCTGTATTCCACGGCCGTGGATTCCACAACCAAATTCGACCTCCATTCCAGAGGATATTACGGCCGTGGAAAAACAGGGGAAAACGTGATTTTGACCGTGGAAAATAGTGATCAGCACGCTTCTTCAACTTCTCCTAATTCTTCTCCAAACCATTCAACTTCCCTAGAAACCTCTAAGGAAACATCGGAAGCTCCTCAAGGACCATTGGAAGCTCCGAAAGCAATGGAACTCAAACCACTTCCTACTCATCTAAGGTACGCTTTTCTTGGATCTAACTCCACCTTCCCGGTTATCGTTAGTTCCGAATTAAGCATAGATGAACATGAACAGCTCATGATTGTCCTTAGGAGACATAGAAAAGCCATAGGCTATACTATTGAGGACTTAGTAGGAATTAAACCCTCCCTATGCATGCATAAAATACTAATGGAGGAGGATTTTAGAACTTCAAGACAACCTCAAAGGCGGTTGAATCCGACCATGAAGGAGGTTGTCAAGAAGGAAATTCTTAAACTTCTTGATGCAGGTATCATCTATCCTATCTCCGATAGCAAGTGGGTGAGCCCAGTTCAAGTAGTTCCGAAGAAGGGAGGAATGACGGTCATCACCAATAAGAACAACGAACTCATTCCTACCCGAACCGTGACTGGATGGCGAATGTGCATAGACTACCGCAAGCTCAACAACGCAACGCGGAAGGATCACTTTCCATTGTCATTCATCGACCAAATGCTTGAAAGGTTAGCACAACATTCACACTTTTGCTACCTTGACGGTTATAGTGGTTTCTTTCAGATCCCGATACATCCGGATGATCAAGAGAAGACCACATTCACGTGCCCTTGGGGTACGTTCGCTTATAGGAGGATGCCGTTCGGGCTTTGCAACGCCCCAGCCACCTTTCAACGGTGCATGATGGCCATCTTCTCCGAATACGTAGAGGAAATCATGGAAGTCTTCATGGACGACTTCTCCGTTTACGGTTCCTCTTTTAACGATTGTCTTTCTAACCTTTCTCTTGTTTTGCAAAGATGTGAAGACACTAACCTAGTCCTTAATTGGGAGAAGTGTCAATTCATGGTTAAAGAAGGAATCGTTTTAGGTCACTTAGTCTCTAGTAGAGGGATAGAGGTAGACAAGGCTAAAATAGAGACCATAGAGAAACTTCCTCCCCCAGTTTCGGTGAAGGGAATAAGAAGTTTTCTAGGACATGCTGGATTTTATAGACGTTTTATCCAAGACTTTTCTAAGATATCAAAACCTCTCACTAATCTATTGATGAAGGATGCGGTTTTTGAGTTTTCGCAGGAATGTCTAGATGCGTTCAACACCATCCGGCAAGCTCTAATTTCAGCACCCATTATCCAACCACCGGATTGGACTCTCCCTTTCGAGATTATGTGCGATGCTAGTGACGTAGCCATAGGAGCTGTTCTTGGGCAACGAAAGGAAGGACGAACCCACGCCATATACTACGCTAGCAAGACGCTAGACGAAGCCCAGCTCAACTACGCCACTACGGAAAAGGAATTTCTAGCCATTGTCTACGCTATTGACAAATTTCGCTCCTATCTTGTAGGTGCAAAGGTGATTGTCTACACGGATCATGCTGCGATCCGGTACCTCCTTGCAAAGAAGGATGCGAAGCCAAGGCTGATTAGATGGATTCTTCTCCTACAAGAATTCGATCTTGAGATCCGCGACAAGAAAGGCTCGGAAAATTCTGTTGCGGATCATTTGAGTCGCCTAACACATCTAGAGGACGACCATTTACCCATTGATGACTCCTTTCCGGACGAACACCTACACATCATTGAGGAGTGCATCAAGGTAATCTCCAAGGGTGACGAACCATGGTTTGCTGATTTCGTTAATTATTTGGTTTGCCAGGAAATACCACCCGGACTATCATATGCGCAAAGGAAGAAGTTCTTCAAGGACGTCCGGGAATACCATTGGAACGAGCCTCTTCTCTTCAAGAGAGGTCCGGATGGCATCATTCGGCGATGTGTGCCGGAAGATGAGATGCAAAGCGTCATCCGTCATTGTCATTCACTACCTTGTGGAGGACACGCTAGTTCGAACAAAACTAGCGCAAAGGTATTGCAATCCGGATTTTATTGGCCTACTTTATTTAAAGATGTGCAATCCTTTGTTTCTTGTTGCGATGCTTGTCAAAGAACAGGCAATATCTCTAGAAGGAACGAGATGCCCCTCAACAACATCCAAGAGGTGGAGATTTTTGACGTTTGGGGAGTTGACTTCATGGGACCATTCCCTTCTTCTTGTGGGAACCAATACATACTATTGGCGGTAGACTACGTTTCTAGATGGGTGGAAGCCATTGCCTCTCCCACAAATGATGCCATGGTGGTGGTTAAGTTCTTCAACAAGACCATTTTTCCGCGATTCGGGACGCCAAGGACGATCATTAGTGATGGAGGTTCTCACTTCATAGCCCGTCGCTTTGAAGCTCTTCTATCCAAGTATGGGGTTACTCACAAGATCGCCACCCCTTACCATCCACAAACGAGTGGACAAGTTGAGATCTCAAATAGGGAGATCAAGGGAATTCTAGAGAAGACGGTTTCGAGGACTAGGAAGGATTGGTCCTTGAAACTAGATGATGCGTTATGGGCATACCGGACTGCATACAAGACTCCCATAGGAACCACACCATACAACCTTGTGTATGGGAAGTCTTGTCACTTGCCGGTAGAGCTAGAGCACAAGGCGTTTTGGGCTATCAAGTGGCTGAATTTCAGCATGAAAGAAGCGGGAGAGAAGCGTCTCCTAGACATCAACAAGCTGGATGAACTCCGTTTGAACGCCTACGAAAACGCTAAGATCTACAAGGAAAGAGCAAAGCGTTGGCATGATAAGCATATCATTCCAAAGGACTTCCAAGAAGGAGATCAAGTTCTCCTCTTCAATTCGAGACTTCGCCTCTTTCCAGGTAAGTTAAAATCTCGTTGGACTGGACCTTTTCTAATTAAGCGTATTTTCCCCCATGGTGCAGTTGAAGTATGGGGTGAAGCTAGCGGAAGTTTTAAGGTGAACGGTCAACGACTCAAGAAGTACTCACCGGAACTCCAAGCTGAGGAGTTCGCACCTACCGCACTCGAATAAGTGCGAGCATGGTCTAGCTACGGACCTTAAACAAAGCGCTTCTTGGGAGGCAACCCAAGGTATTGCATTGTCGTTTCTGCTTTCGATTCATAGATTAGCTTAGAATAGAAGTTTTTGCTTTATTTTTGCCTCGATTTCTCCCGGTATGTTCGTGTTTTTGGTTATAGTATCGATGGAAAAGGGGAAAGGAAGGATAATGTCGAAGAGAAGTGACGAAATTTGGACTTTGAAGCTTTACAGAGATTTCCACGGTCTAAATTACGGTCGTCATTGCTACAGTGGCCGTAATTCTCAAAAGCCTGTGAAAAATCACCAAAATTACGGGTCCGTACATTTCCACGGCCGTGGAATGCCCCGATAGACCGTGATTTTTGAAATTTTGCCTGCGAGTATAAAAGCCACACTTCACCACAAAAACACCACAAAAACCCCCAATTTCCACGCCCTAAACGCCGAAAACACGCAGCCCCTCCCAAATCTTCGTTCTCTAATCGTTTTTAACGATTCTTCTTCCTAAACCGAAGCAAATCCAACCAAGAACAAGATCCAAGCAACAAATCGCGCGGAAAACGATCAACAAACTCGCATTTTGGATTTCTCAATCCGAAAAAAGAGGTTTTTGCTCTCTTCTTGATTTTAGCCGTTTTTGTTCGTTTTTGTTAGAGATTATTAGGAAGAACTGATTGAGATTGGAAGAAACTAGATTAGGACTGATTGTGGTGGAGTTTGATTGCTGATTTGCTGAGAATCAAGAATTCTGTGTCGAATCACGGTCTGTATAGGTTCCACGGCCGTGGTTTTGGGAAGAACAGACCGTAATTTGTAACAGAATGGACTTCGTGAGGAGAGTTTCGGGAAGGATTAAGGAAAAGAAAGGAGAGCAGAATAAGAAGAGAAAGGGTAACCCTTCCACATCTAGGGCACCACCACCTTCATCTCCCTCACCTTCACCTCCATCTTCACCTCCATCCTCACCACCTCACCCTAGCATCCCGATCATACACGAAAACCACCAAGCTGCATTTGAGAGGATCGAGAAGAGGGCAGTAATTGGCCCTAGATACTTGTTGTTAGAGGATCTACATCCTCTCAACATTGTAGATGACCTCACATGGCTCTTGGATAGAGCCGGTTTAATTGTATTCACGAACATTCGTGAAGACGCTTATGAGGAGATCACCCGAGAGGTTGTGACGTCTTTCGAGCACAGCCCTGTTGATAGAACCGTCTCCTTCCGTCTCATGAACCGAGACTACCAGTTGAGTATAGTTGAGTTTGGGACCATTTTTGGGTTCCACGAGACCTACAACGGTCGCATCCCTAGGAACGTGTCCGCTAAAGACTTTTGGGGAGATATAGCTATGGTCTATGCCGACGAGGACCGTTGGCATCCAGCTGACACCAAGGCCAAATTGATGTACCATTTGGCCTTGAAGATAGCTCACCGTGTTCTTTCGGAGTGTCTCTTCCCTAGGACGGAGACGCCCCAAAAGATCAAGACGGATGAGCTATTCCTTCTCTATGCTATGCTTCACGGATGCCGCGCCGATTGTGCTACCCTTTTGGCGGCGACTATGAGTAAATTGAAAAACAAATCGAGAGGGAACATTGGGTACGGTGGGATAGTGACCCACATAGCTAGGACTTTTGGAGTGGATTTCTCAGCTTGCACACGTATACCGGCAGTTCCATTAGGGCTACACGCTTTCATGGTTAGGGGACTCATCTTCCCCACACATAGAGGTCCGCCTTACGCGGGCATGCCCTGGGAGAGTAGGACCGGCAGGGGTATAGAGTGGCTGCCGGAGTATTCCATTGTGGCAGGACGCCACAACTGGAAGGAGACGTTCGCTGCGATGCATGCGAACAGGCTTGTAGCTCCCCCTTACGTTCCACCGCCGGTTGTAGATGAGGAGGATATGGGAGATCCGTATGAGAGTGGTGCAGGAGCAGAGCAGGAGTTCGGCTCGTTTCCGGATCAGCCGGATCAGCAGGATGTACCTAGACGCTCTCCGCGTCTGACTGGAGCTTCAGGCTCGTCATCCCGCCGCGCTAGCGTGAGCGAGAGACCCACGTGGATGACTACACCGCCCACCTGGTACGAGACACCTCCTCCTTGGTCCACTACGTACACAGCACCACCACCACCACCACCACCAGCAGCAGCACCAGCAGACGCTCCCGGATGGTATGATCGCGCTCCGGGATGGTATGAGAGGATGCCGGAGTGGGCTACCGGACTTTCAGAGAGAGTCGGAGCATTAGAGATCCGGGCGGACGCTAGAGATGGACGTTTGGACGACCTCGACCACATGATGAGGGACGTCTACCGCCAGCAGTTTGGGCGGTACTATGACCCGAGTTTCTCTCCATTCCCACCTCCACCGGCACCGCAGTGATTGATGACCGGACTTGCTCGTTTTAGACATCCCCGCCGCCATTTGTGAGTTTTCTTTTCTTTTCTTTCTTTTGTTCTTTCTTGTGAACATTAGGGACAATGTTCGTCCTAAGTATGGGGTGGGATGTACTAAATGTTTGTAATAACTCTACTCTATATGTTGCTTCTATTCCGAGACTATTATTGCATGTTCATCATATGTCACACGTTTCATTCTTGCATTGCATGAAAAAGAACTTTAAAAACCCATAAAAATTGAAAATTTTTGAAAAATTTGATGCTTCTAATGAATTGAGATGAATTCTATGATAAACACTACTTGTGAATTAAGTTGATAACAATTGCATGCTTAAAAGGATAGTAATTCGAAAAGAAATTGAATGAATAGATTTTACCTCCTTTGCAAGTTTTATAATGTGAAAATGTTACCTAAATTATGTAAGAAATCGAAGTTGAAATCACATTATAAGTTCTTATGCTTCTTTTTGAAATGATTAAGGCAATTCGATACTTTCTTTCTTCCTTCCTTTGATCATCTAACTCCTCATTGAAATATTAGCCTCCCCTACCCATCCGGGAACTTGGAAAGTGAATGAGAAAAAGGCATGTTTGATGTGGGAGGGCCATGAGAGCATATATTTGCAATCAATTGAATAGAAAGAAATTATAGGTTTGGGGAAGTCAATCATGACGATGAGTAACTCGGCACCATTCACATAGCCGGGTGTTTGTGTCTTGCCAAAGTCGAATTGAGCGATATTCCTAGCGGATTATGGTATGTGCGCTAAAGGTTTGAGGCATCTCGCAAAAATGAGAAACGCCAATCTCCTAGGCTTCGGTTTTTGTGCACCTCTATCCATAACTCCAAAAGTAAAGTCGAAAAATGAAAAGTAAGAGCGAAGCTCTAAGTGAAGAGTTGCGGAAACCGCAAAAGAAGAAGAAGGTAGTAGTCCATTTTCCCGGATTTATGCACCACTCTCCCTTAAAGTTTCCCTTCCCTTCCATACTCTAGACCTTTTCCTTTGAAAAGTCCTTAAGATCAAAAGAATGTTATATGGCTTGGTGATCTAAATTGAAGTTCTTATGATTGATTTTGATAATGTTTGAAGGTTATAATGCTTGCTTGGAAGTTAAATTGTTTCATGAGCTTTCTTTACCTCTTACTCTCTAATTAAGTGCGTGAAAGTTTGAAAACAAATGAAGCAAGGTTTGAGAATGATCTATTCTTTAGAAGTCACTTTCATCCAAAAGAAGGTACACATATTTCATCCTAACTCTTGTTTAAAGCTTTTTGAAAGACCTTGCTTAGGGACAAGCAAGTGTTAAGTATGGGGTTATTTGTTAGCATGAAATATTGTGATATTTTAGGCACGTTTTATAATCGTATTTGATTCATATTGATAGTCTTTGATGGAGCTTTATGCATATATGAGCTAGTATTACCTATATTGTCGATATGGATGTCTACACGAGTTCTATGTTGATTATAGGTGATTTGGAGCTATTTCCGAACGAAATCGAGCGAAGGAGAGTTGAGTTGATGTACCTCTAGATCAAGGACACCTTTTGGAAGCAATTTGGAGTATTAGATTGAAGAATGCACGAATGAAGGCAAAAATCACGGTTTGACCCTAGATTACGGCCGTGGATTGTGATGCAGAATTCGATGTTCATTCCAGGGGATATTACGGCCGTGGAAACTACCCGTATTTGTTTCCACGCCTCAGAATTACGGTCGTGGAATCTTCCACGACCGTGATCTTGGCGAATCCTTTCGCCACGTTTCGAAGCCATGATCTTTTGAAGATCGGGCCGGGCCGACGTTTTGCCCTGCATTATAAAAAGGACGGATGAAGCAAGATTCCGTCACCTCGCCTTACCTCGTTATCGAGCTTACGACCCTTCAAACCCTAAGTTTAGCGGCAAGAACGCAAGCTTAGCAATACACAAACCTTCATTCTTGGAGGTGCTTTTGGGAGATCTCATTGAAGATCAAAGTTCGTGATTGGAGAATTGCTGTTAGCGATCTTTGCGTTGAGGAAGATCGAAGTTCTTGGAGGATTTTGCAAGAAAACTACTTTTCTTGCTTAGGTTTGATTTAGGATCGGATTGACATCCCGTTTCCTTTCTTTCCTAAGATTGTGATTGTTTATTCCGAATTGAAAAACAAATCGAGAGGGAACATTGGGTACGGTGGGATAGTGACCCACATAGCTAGGACTTTTGGAGTGGATTTCTCAGCTTGCACACGTATACCGGCAGTTCCATTAGGGCTACACGCTTTCATGGTTAGGGGACTCATCTTCCCCACACATAGAGGTCCGCCTTACGCGGGCATGCCCTGGGAGAGTAGGACCGGCAGGGGTATAGAGTGGCTGTCGGAGTATTCCATTGTGGCAGGACGCCACAACTGGAAGGAGACGTTCGCTGCGATGCATGCGAACAGGCTTGTAGCTCCCCCTTACGTTCCACCGCCGGTTGTAGATGAGGAGGATATGGGAGATCCGTATGAGAGTGGTGCAGGAGCAGAGCAGGAGTTCGGCTCGTTTCCGGATCAGCCGGATCAGCAGGATGTACCTAGACGCTCTCCGCGTCCGACTGGAGCTTCAGGCTCGTCATCTCGCCGCGCTAGCGTGAGCGAGAGACCCACGTGGATGACTACACCTCCCACCTGGTACGAGACACCTCCTCCTTGGTCCACTACATACACAGCACCACCACCACCACCACCACCAGCAGCAGCACCAGCAGACGCTCCCGGATGGTATGATCGCGCTCCGGGATGGTATGAGAGGATGCCGGAGTGGGCTACCGGACTTTCAGAGAGAGTCGGAGCATTAGAGATCCGGGCGGACGCTAGAGATGGACGTTTGGACGACCTCGACCACATGATGAGGGACGTCTACCGCCAGCAGTTTGGGCGGTACTATGACCCGAGTTTCTCTCCATTCCCACCTCCACCGGCACCGCAGTGATTGATGACCGGACTTGCTCGTTTTAGACATCCCCGCCGCCATTTGTGAGTTTTCTTTTCTTTTCTTTCTTTTGTTCTTTCTTGTGAACATTAGGGACAATGTTCGTCCTAAGTATGGGGTGGGATGTACTAAATGTTTGTAATAACTCTACTCTATATGTTGCTTCTATTCCGAGACTATTATTGCATGTTCATCATATGTCACACGTTTCATTCTTGCATTGCATGAAAAAGAACTTTAAAAACCCATAAAAATTGAAAATTTTTGAAAAATTTGATGCTTCTAATGAATTGAGATGAATTCTATGATAAACACTACTTGTGAATTAAGTTGATAACAATTGCATGCTTAAAAGGATAGTAATTCGAAAAGAAATTGAATGAATAGATTTTACCTCCTTTGCAAGTTTTATAATGTGAAAATGTTACCTAAATTATGTAAGAAATCGAAGTTGAAATCACATTATAAGTTCTTATGCTTCTTTTTGAAATGATTAAGGCAATTCGATACTTTCTTTCTTCCTTCCTTTGATCATCTAACTCCTCATTGAAATATTAGCCTCCCCTACCCATCCGGGAACTTGGAAAGTGAATGAGAAAAAGGCATGTTTGATGTGGGAGGGCCATGAGAGCATATATTTGCAATCAATTGAATAGAAAGAAATTATAGGTTTGGGGAAGTCAATCATGACGATGAGTAACTCGGCACCATTCACATAGCCGGGTGTTTGTGTCTTGCCAAAGTCGAATTGAGCGATATTCCTAGCGGATTATGGTATGTGCGCTAAAGGTTTGAGGCATCTCGCAAAAATGAGAAACGCCAATCTCCTAGGCTTCGGTTTTTGTGCACCTCTATCCATAACTCCAAAAGTAAAGTCGAAAAATGAAAAGTAAGAGCGAAGCTCTAAGTGAAGAGTTGCGGAAACCGCAAAAGAAGAAGAAGGTAGTAGTCCATTTTCCCGGATTTATGCACCACTCTCCCTTAAAGTTTCCCTTCCCTTCCATACTCTAGACCTTTTCCTTTGAAAAGTCCTTAAGATCAAAAGAATGTTATATGGCTTGGTGATCTAAATTGAAGTTCTTATGATTGATTTTGATAATGTTTGAAGGTTATAATGCTTGCTTGGAAGTTAAATTGTTTCATGAGCTTTCTTTACCTCTTACTCTCTAATTAAGTGCGTGAAAGTTTGAAAACGAATGAAGCAAGGTTTGAGAATGATCTATTCTTTAGAAGTCACTTTCATCCAAAAGAAGGTACACATATTTCATCCTAACTCTTGTTTAAAGCTTTTTGAAAGACCTTGCTTAGGGACAAGCAAGTGTTAAGTATGGGGTTATTTGTTAGCATGAAATATTGTGATATTTTAGGCACGTTTTATAATCGTATTTGATTCATATTGATAGTCTTTGATGGAGCTTTATGCATATATGAGCTAGTATTACCTATATTGTCGATATGGATGTCTACACGAGTTCTATGTTGATTATAGGTGATTTGGAGCTATTTCCGAACGAAATCGAGCGAAAGGGAGTTGAGTTGATGTACCTCTAGATCAAGGACACCTTTTGGGAAGAAATTTGGAGTATTAGATTGAAGAATGCACGAATGAAGGCAAAAATCACGGTTTGACCCTAGATTACGGCCGTGGATTGTGATGCAGAATTCGATGTTCATTCCAGGGGATATTACGGCCGTGGAAACTACCCGTATTTGTTTCCACGCCTCAGAATTACGGTCGTGGAATCTTCCACGACCGTGATCTTGGCGAATCCTTTCGCCACGTTTCGAAGCCATGATCTTTTGAAGATCGGGCCGGGCCGACGTTTTGCCCTGCATTATAAAAAGGACGGATGAAGCAAGATTCCGTCACCTCGCCTTACCTCGTTATCGAGCTTACGACCCTTCAAACCCTAAGTTTAGCGGCAAGAACGCAAGCTTAGCAATACACAAACCTTCATTCTTGGAGGTGCTTTTGGGAGATCTCATTGAAGATCAAAGTTCGTGATTGGAGAATTGCTGTTAGCGATCTTCGCGTTGAGAAAGATCGAAGTTCTTGGAGGATTTTGCAAGAAAACTCCTCTTCTTGCTTAGGTTTGATTTAGGATCGGATTGACACCCCGTTTCCTTTCTTTCCTAAGATTGTGATTGTTTATTCTGAATTGAATCTTTTGATAAACACTTGTTCTTGATTGTGATTCGGAGATTCGTTCGAAGATTATTGAAAGTTCTTGAAAGTTCCCATCTTTTATCTTATAAATCTTGAATTGATATCAAATGACTGTTATTGGCTAAAAACCCTTAACAATTCTAAGGTGAAGGGTTGATAGTTGTGGCTTAGATGATGATAGATCGATCGCAAACAGATTAGATCCTGAGAGTTAGAGAATTGTCGCCGACAACCCTAAATTACGGGCTGTTCTCGAGTTCCACGGCCGTGGAACCTCAAGATCCAACCGTAATTTCCATGAGTTTACGAGCCTGCTTTTACCTTAATCCAAAGTTAAAGATTTGCTTTAGCTTAGTTTAGACTTGTCTTTTCTAGGTGGTAGTGAAGCCTCAACAACCTCTACCTCGATTGTGAGCCTCAACAACCTCAATCGGATAAGTTAGTCTTGACCTTTAGATTATAGGTTTGGGTATTTGATACTAGTCCTTGCTTTTAGAACCTCTTTATATTGAGCCTCAACAACCTGTATAAGGAGTATCTTTTAGGTGAGTTACATAAGGTTTTTGGAACCTCAACCGTACGATTACCTTACATTAGTGTACCTTTGCATATCTCTACTCCGTCTTTATATTATTAGTATATCTTGAATCTGTTGCCACAACTGAATACCCGGATCTTTAGGATTGTTGTTTTCCCAATATTTGCAAAACTCTCATATTTATTGCTTGATAACCTGAAATCGAATTTGTTCCCACCCAAATCCCTGTGTTCGATACTCTGGAATTCTTGCTTAGCTATCTCGATCCGTACACTGCGGGTTCGCTGCTTGATTCTAGTTTTATAAATTTAAAGCTTATTTGCACACACCTCTAGGGGCGAACAATCCCTATGTGCTTCACCCGCCTTTTGAAAGACTTGTGCTTCCAAGACCTTTTGAGCCTTAGAAATTGAAGTGACGGTGCTCTCAAGTCCACTCAATCTTCCTAGCAATTGCTCAAACATGACTTCGGTTCTATCCTTTGAAGGTTGAGAAAAACCGGGTGGAGGTTCTTGTGAAGCTCTTTGTGGTGGAGTTGTACTTGTGGAAACGGGAGGGTTCAAGGCTCCATCCGGGTTAGAGTAAGAAAACCCGGGATGGTTGTGGTTTGGCCGGTAATTGTTGAATTGCCGGTTGTTGTTGAAATTTCTTGGGCCTTGGTAATTGTTGAAATTGCCCCTTCCCATATAATTCACATCTTCCTCCTTGGAAGACAAGTTAGCTTGTGGAGGTGCTTGAAGAGTTGCTTGGCTCTTCAAGGTAGTAGTACACAACTCTCTCAAGGACTTCAACTCGTTGTTGATGGCGTCAAGTTTGAAATTGCTCATGGTGACTTCACTCACCTCATATGCTCCCGCCTTTCTTCCTTCGCTCTTCCTATGAGAGTACTTTTCAATCACTAGAGCTTGCTTCTCCACAAACTCCCAAGCATCGTCTACATGTTTCTCCATAAATGTCCCACCGGAAAGAGATTGAAGCTTGAATTGGCTATCTTCATCAAGCCCTTTGAAATAGATCTCTAATAGCTCAATCTTTGGTATGCCATGGTGCGGACAATCTAGGAGAAGGTCTTTGAATCTCTCCCAAGACTTGAACAAACTTTCTCTATCCCTCATCACAAAGGCATTAATCTTCCCTCTTAATTCGGTGGTCTTGGAAGGTGGGAAGAACTTGGTCAAGAACTCGGTTGTCATCTCCTCCCAAGTACCAACTCGCCCTTGTGGAATATATTGATACCAAGCCAAGGCTTTGTCCTTAAGAGAGAAGGAAAAGGCCCTTAGCTTATGGTTGTTGCTCTCCAATCTTGGTGGTCTAAGAGTCTCCATCAAAATCTCATAGTTCATCAAATGTTGGTGAGGAGACTCTCCTTCCATCCCTCCAAATTGATTATGCCGGATCATTTGAAGAACTTGAGGGCGGAGTTCATAGTTGTGGGTAGAGGGATCTCCTAGATTCACACCCGGTCGGTGTGCTCTTTGTGCCGGATCCATACGTCTCCCTAGGGTTTGTGGCTCCTTAATAGCAATAGGAACGACCCTAACATTAGCCGCCGGCTGCGGTTGTGGTGGAGGAGGTGGAGGTTGTCGACGATTAAGCTCTCCTTGAACAAGGGCTTGCCTAATCTCCTCAATCTCCCTCCTTGTTTCCTCTTGCCTCTCATTGGCAAGTCTCCTTTCTTCCTCCAAGAGCTCATCTCTTAGCCTTATTTGCTCTAAGGCTTCATCCAATTCAGCTTGGAGGTTTCTTCCGGCCATCTCTTTCTCCTTTCGGATGTTCTTGGATCTAGATCGAAGGGTTTTCTCCGGTTCGGGATCGAATGGAGCTAAATCCTTGCCACGAGATCTTCGCATACACCTAAAGAGCAATAGATGTCCTGAAAAGCAAAAACACAAACCAAAGAGAGATCAAAAGCAACAAGAAAGATCTACACTAGAAACAATCACAAAATAGACTCAATCTAGACCTAGTCCCCGGCAACGGCGCCAAAAACTTGTTACGCTAAAAAGTGTGCACGCAATAAGCCTTAAATTTATACTCGTTATAATTATCCTAACTTCTAGCGCACCCGCAGTGTACGGGACGTTTGTAGTATGGATAGTACTCCGAGGTCGAACACAAGGACTAAGGTGAAATTGACTCGGTTTTGTGATTTAATTTAGTGAAGGTCTAAAGTTAGAAAAGAGGAAGGAAAACAAGAACGAAAATCTCAAATGTTTTTGTCGGTTTTAGGTGATCAAGGATCACAAGTTATGCATGGCAAACAATCAAACCAAAAATCACAAACAACAAATCAACAAGATATTGATCAAGGGAAAGGAAAGACGGATTCTAGGGGTCGGAAGTTCCGGTTATGGCATAGAACTCAAGTTATCTATTCATTCTTTGGATTGATTACGATATGTTGGGATTAAGTGTTTCTAAATTGGGATCAATTACCGGGTAGGTCTCATGATCCAACTAGTCCACACCTAAGGTCTCATTACCGGTTAGGTCTCTAAGAACCTAAGGTTAGGAATTCTACACAAACCGGAATTTTTAATTAAGGATCTAACCTATCCTTACCGGGTAAGTCTTGGAATGGGAAGTCCTAATCAACATTCCTAGCACATCTAATCCAATGGCGACTTGTTAGGTTCACCACTACCTAAGGTTTTGCTATTTTAGATTCTAAGGGAAGGGATTACCGGGTAAGTCTCTCCTATCACTTAGTCACTACACTAGGACACCCTAGGGTAGGTCAAACTTAGCAAAAACTTAGGGTTTCAACAATTTTTATGAATCTAAGGTAAGATCCTTCGAGCCAGGAAGAATCACGGTTTGTTCTACAGAAACCACGACCGTGGTTCTTCAAGAACTACCCGTGATTTCTAACAGCAGCTACGTTCATAAACAAAAATCATCCAAAGGTAAATCTAAATTCGTCCTATCATAGATCTAGCCATAACCATCCTTTCCTTATCCTAGAATCACATCAATTTAGCCTACAACATTCATAATGGAAATCAAAGCAAACAAACATAAAATCATAGCATTCATTGCAAGATAATGAAAGAAAGAAGATGAACAAATGAACTTCAAACACAAACCAATCTGAAGATGGAATTAGAACGACTTACAACCCTTCCAAAAGAAGGTTCAAGGGTTGATAAATCTCTAGAAATAAATCCGAAATACAAGAAACTAAGTGTGTGTTCTCCTCTCTTCTTCAATGACACCTTTCTTCTTCTCTTTTGTTCCTAGAAAAAATCTTCTTCTTTTGAGAATATATTTGTTAAAGAAATGGAGAATGGATGAGCTGCTCCCAAACTACCCCAGCTGCTAGCTGCCTCAAACAACCCATCAAGGACCACTTTTATAACAAATTCTTATGAGCTGGCCATGAGAGTCATGGCACAGCTGTCACGAGAATCTGGCAAAATCCACGGTCATTTCCACGGCCGTGGTCTTTCAGGAAACCGTGATTCTATGCAGAAACTTCGCTTTGGGTCATTGAGCTGTGTTTTGGTGCATGGCTAGTGTTGGCAAGGTTCCATGAGTCCTCCTTACCCCTTTGGTGTGTCCTAATGAGTCCGAGGACGTGTCATCTAAATGAACGGTCCTTTAACGCATCGTTTTAGCTCTAAACTTCCCAAAATACCTACAAAACACACACAAGTCCGTGTAGACGTCTATCTCGAGAAAATACATGTTTTGAGCGCAAAACGTATTGGACTAGTGTTAGATCATGCATGATTGAGCAAGAATACTATCTAAATGTACACCTAAAACTATGCTATAAATCGTGTTATCAAGGAGCTAAAGGAAAATAAATGGAAGAGATATATTTTCACCTTGTATATCAACCTCAAAGGAGATAGAAGAAAAGTAAGTCTACAATATTATAGAAGGTCAACTACAGACTAATTGGTAACAATAGAGAATTTACACGTGCTAGCTAACTAGTGAGGGTTGGTTGACAAATAAGAAGAATATCCACAAGGTTATAAAGGAAATTTACCGGCAACTGGTAAATTTCTTTCAGAGATCAACGACGACAATGATGAAGTTAAATCAATACAAGTACTAGTAGCCTTGATGGTAACATTGAATGAGTCCAATATGATAACTCTAATAAAAAAATTAAAGAGAAGCTCTTGACGGTCGGTAATAACCATTGATGATAGTAATGGTGTAAAGGGAATTGTTGTGAGTAGTTATTTACTACTGACTAAGGAAAGATACATATCAAAGTTAGTATGAAGGGATCCCTGTAAGAAGAACTAGAAGAGTAAGAAGAAACAAATGATTGTGAACATGTTATGTCTTAGCATTCCACACAAGTAGGATTGAGGGTGCTCCTCCGAGAAAATGTGGGGTCAAACTGTCGAGATTGACAGGGAAAACCCTTGTGATTAAAGAAGTGATATAGAATAATTGGAATTACAGAGGAGGCACAAACGTAGAGGGTATGATTTAAATCCTTGGTGAAACGTGTGGTCGAGTTGTGAGGTGATTGCAGATGGAATCCACATGTTGGCTAGAACAGACATGAGAAGGAGTAAAGTTGAATGACTAATGGTTGTTATATGGATCCGGTATTTTCCCAATAAGATGATTACCGAAAAGTGTATGTATATAAAAGTTTAATGAGAAATGGAGGTACTCCAATGCAAATTCAAGTTGGACTGATGACATAAGAGTTGATGAAAGTAATAAGACCAACCAACGTAGTCCGTAAGGCGTATAAGAGGAAATTCAAAGGAATTTAACTATCGTACTGGTGGTAAATATTTAAAAGAAGATAAAATGACATGAGTATAAGAAAAACATAATAAATGCGATGCAAGGAATTTGATTTTTGAGAAAATCATATGCATCTGATCTTTGTATACAAAGGGTACAAATGACCTTGTGGTATACAGTGACACATCCAAGCTGGTCTTGGGTGTGTTTTGATGCAGAAGGGTAAGGGCATAGCCTATGCGTCTCGGTAGTTAAAGACGTATGAGGAGAACTACCCCACAGACAACCTAGAGTTAGCTGTAGTGGTCCATGCTCTTAAGATCTGGCGTCACTATCTTTGTGGGGCGACATGTCAGATCCTCACAGACCATAAGAGTCTGAGATACTTATTCACTCAGCGGGAGTTGAATAACCGCCACAGGCGGTGGCTAGAGTTGATTAATGATTTCGACCTTGAAATTCTCTACCACCCCGGAAAGGCGAATGTAGTGGCTGACGCTTTGAGCCGGAAGACGCCTCAGGAGAGGGAGATAGCCCGGTTGACGGTACAACTATAGTTGCAGAGAGATTTGGCTTGGTCAAAGGTAGAGATTCAGTTTCCCGATACAGCTTGTCAGTGGGCTACTTTGGAGTTACTTCCTGATTTGTTGGGTGAGATCCGATAGAAGCATGAGACTTGCCTGACTTTGACCAGGATCCGAGACAAGATGTCTCGAGATGAGGCACCACAGTTCACTATTGGTTCTGATGGAGTGATGAGACATCAGGACCGCGTTTGTGTGCCGTGCGACAGTGAGTTGAGACAGAGGATACTAGTTGAGGCTCATGCTACCCCATACTCAGTACATCCTGGAGCGAGTAAGATGTACAAGGATGTGAGACGATCCTTCTGGTGGGGTGGTTTGAAGCCTGAAGTGGCTCGTTATGTAGCTCAATGTACGACATGTCAACAGGTCAAGATTGAGCATCGTATGTCCGGAGGAGAGCTCCACTCACTTCCAGTACCACGGTAGAAGTGGGAGGATATATCTATGGATTTTGTCACAGGTTTGAGACTCAGCAGAGGTTTTGATGCTATCTGGGTAGTGGTAGACTGTCTGACGAAGACCGCACGTTTCATTCCGATTAAGGAAACGTGGCCGGTAAGTCGTCTGGCTGAGGAGTTCACCAGGCACATTGTGAGTCTCCATGGGGTACCGAGGACTATCGTCTCCGATAGAGATGGACGTTTCACCTCGAGATTTTGGCAACAGGTACATACTACTTTAGGGACGAGTCTCCACTTTACTACAGATTATCACCCCAGACTGACATTCAGTCTAAGAGGACCATCCAAACGTTAGAGGACATGTTGCGGGCTTGTGTACTAGATTGGGGACAGGTATGGCTAGATCATCTTCCACTTGTACAGTTTTCGTATAATAACAGTTGGCACGCGTCTATTGGGATGACCCCTTATGAGGCTTTGTACGGGCGGAGATGTCGCACGCCATTATGCTGGGATGAGCCTAGCTGAGCTGATGGTGTAGCTCCAGATCAAATACAGGATGACATCGCTCGGATTGCCCTGATCCAGGAGCGGATGTTAGCAGCTCAAAGTCGTCAGAAGTCCTACGCCGACAAAAGACGTCGACCCTTGGACTTTAGGGTGGGTGCTCAGGTGTGGTTGAGAGTGTCACCGACGAGAGGAGTCAGACGTTTTGGCATTAAGGGGAAGCTGAGTCCCTGATATGGCGGACCTTTTGAGATCTTGGAGAGAGTTGGAGAGGTGGCCTACAAATTAGCACTACCGCCGAGACTAGAGGGTGTCCATCTAGTCTTCCATGTATCTCAGTTGAGAGAGTACATCCCGGATCCGAGACACGTTATCAGTCACGAGGATCTGATAGTTGATCCCGATCATACATTTGTAGAGTACCCAGTAGTTGTCCTGGAGCGCAGTACTAGACGTCTGCGGTCCAAGGAGATACCAATGTTGAGGATCCAGTGGTCTAGACGAGGAGCTTATGAGGCCACTTGGGAGACAAAGGAGAGTATTAGACGCAATTATCCCATGTTCTTTGCGGGGTTAGATGTTACTTCAGTACCGACGAGTTAGTACTCGGATGCTGGGTTGTTTGACTTTTCATGTTTTTACCTTGGACTGAGTGATTGTGTTTCTTTGATGTGTGTCTCAGTATGATGATTGAGTAGTTGCATGGTAGAAAACAAACTTTTAATGATATTTAGAATTTCAATGAAAGTCGTGTGTTTAGATACATTATCCTAAGTTTCGGAACGAAACTTATTTTAAGAGGGCGGTGATGTAATAACCGAAAATTTTAAACTCCGTTTAATACCGGATCAAATCGGAATTCCGATCCGCCAACCTCTATTCTTTTAAATAAAATAAAACCACATTAAATTCTACCATTTTATGTGATCTTGATTCACATAAATAATAATTTATGTAACCCGTAAATAAGGATGCGAACCCGCAGTGTACGGGTCAATCGTAGTAAAAGCAAGAAAATTCCAGGGGTCGATCACAGGGACTCGGTGAAACAAAGTCAATACGGTATGCTATGTCAATTCTAACCACAAGAGCGATTAACACAATCAAAGATGAATAAGAAGTCAATAAAGCAAACATGCAATTCTAGGGATTAAAGCATCTAGTTGTGGTTCCAACTCAAGATCTATAGATAAGCGGACAAAGCTGAGATTTTTGCGTGGGGAAGGTGTTACTAAAGTGGAGTAGATCACCGGGTAAGTCTCACTACACACTAATCCTAAACCGTAACTCCTATTACCGGGTAAGTCTCAAGGAATCAAGATAAAGAACTATAACCTCAAACTAACATGCCATCTAAGGGAATAGAATCAACCTTTACCGGGTAAGTCTCAGGCTAACTCACAAAGATGGGATGGAAGCACACTCAAACCCCAATAAAGGATAAACCTTTATTACCTACACTTATGATCGTTAATACACAAACTAAGGAATTACCGGGTAAGTCTCATCCTAAGCTTGCTTTGAACCAGGAAGGTGAAATAAGAATAGGATTTAGCAAACTCTAACACTTAACTTTCTGTTTAGAATCGGATAAGTCACCTCGGTCAGAAGAATTCCACCCCGGCCGAGATGTTCATCAACCGAACGAGATGCTTAGGGTTAAGGTTAAAGACTCGAACTTTCAGGATCCTACTGGAATCTAAGATTATTCTATCATTGTTTTTCCCACAACCTTCAGCCAATCACCCTAGAATCACACAAGGAAATTATCCACTCATCATCATAATGAAAGTATTAAAATATATGGGAAGAAAGTGAATATTTGAACAAAGAAGAATTTAATGAAAAGACTTCAATAACTGAATCAAATATCACAACAAAGCGTTCTTTGGATAATAATCCAAAAAGACAAGACAACAATTGAGGGAATTGAAGACAATCTTACAAAACCCTCCAAAAAGCTATAAAAGCTATGAACTTCAATCTTCCTTCAACCTTCAAAAAGGTTCTTCAAAAGCTCCCAAATTGGAGTATACCGCTGCTGCTGCGTGTGTGGGGTGATAGCGGATGATAGCGGGTGATAGCGGGTGATAGCGGGTGATAGCGGGTGATAGCGGGTGATAGCGGGTGCCGGAATTGTGGGAAATCCTACCCTTTTTATAGGAAAATAACCCTCCAAAGATAAGATATCTTAGAAAGATCTTTTCCCATAAAAATAGGTAAAATATATGATTCTGCATATCTCCTTCCTTCCAGGAGCCAAGCCCAAAAATATAAGATCACTTTCCAAATTTAAAAGATCTCATCCAAGAATAAAAAATACTCTCGCCGCGTCCTAGGTGTTCGCCTCGGTCGAGTCGGCGTCTCTGGATCGCCTCGGTCGAGGTGAATCAATGGTCAACCGAGGTGATCACGACAGAATGTGAAATTTCTTGAATCTGCTCCAAAGTAAATCTTTAATCCATGGCTATGCTCCCTGGATGTAGCTCCAAATGACTCATGACTCCTTTTGCTCCTTTTTGATGCAAAACGTACCATATTACCTGCAATTACAACGAAACTAGGTGTAGACCTCGATTCTCGCAAAGGTAGATGAAATGGTAGCAAAATCACATAATGTACATACAAACATGCAGATTATGAAAGATAAAACGTCCAAACAAACCCCAAAATATAGACTATAATTCATGCTATCAAAATACCCCATACTTAGCCCTTGCTTGTCCCCAAGCAAGTTCCTCATATAGAAGACAAGATAGAATGGATTATAAGTCAAGAAAATAGATGAAAAAGTCTTTCAAAAACATTTTATGGTGTGCAACTATCATAGATCACTCTAAGAGAATACTTCCTGGAATTAAAAACTTAATATGATCAAAACATTTTATAAATATAAGAAAGTTGTTCATCTTTGCATAAAATCCTAGAATGCATAATAAATCATAATTATCAAAATTAATCACGTATAATCCAGTTTAAACCGCTAAGCCAATCAACAAGCTCAAGGTCTAAGGGCTTCCTAAAAGAAAGGTCAAGAAACGTGTAGGGTAGGGATGTATGTAAGGTAATGTGGTGCTAGAATCCGGGAAAAGGATGAACTTCACTTTCACTTTGACTTGCAACATCTTCCACCAATAAGCTTCGCTTATCTCACACTTTTTCTTTTACTTTACTTTTTGGGATGCATGGACAGAGGTGCACAATAACCGAAGCCTAGGAAATCTGCAATCATCAATTTCTCGAGATGCATCAAACCCTTGATGCACATACCATGACCCGTTAGGAATATCGCTCAATCCGACTTTGGCAAGACACAAACACCCGGCTATGTGAATGGTGCCGAGTTACTCATCTTCATGATTGACTTCCCCAAACCTATTATTGCTTTCTAACACTTTCACTTCCAGCCCACTTCTCAACTTTAACTTGCTTTCACCACTTCGCTTGCTTCCAAATTCCCGGATAGGTAAAGGGAGGCAAAATGTATACGAGGGGCTAAGCATGATCAAGAAGAAGAAGAAGAAGAAGAAGATGAATTGCCTTGATCTTTCCAAGAAGAAAGTGAGAGAACTTAACCTGCGGTGTCAACCTTCTAATTCAACATAATTTGGATAAAAACAAAGCATTAAACATGCTAATAATTTTAAACAAAGCATTTAGCAACTTAAACATATCATAAAACCTTTCAAATACATAAAGAATTTAAAACCAGTAAGTAAACAAAATCTTCACTGAGATCATATCCAGATAAGTAACACAAAATTGTTTTCGAAAACTCTCTGTTACGCACCTCGGGAGAGGTGTTCATGGTTCAACCGAGGTGAAGTGCCTCGTTTGGCCAAGACTGACTCGGTCGAGGTCAAAAATTTTTTTTCAAAATCATTTTTTTCGGTTTCGACGTTTTTCTCACTTAAATAACCTGTAGGTATGCATGTAATATCAGATAATCATATAAATGCAAAAGTGAAGCATAAAATAGAATATCCGATAAAATATAATACATCAAAGGTAGTCGAATAAAATACATCACGTAGTCAGATAAGTACAAATACCCCATACTTGAGACACACTGTCCCAGTGGGTAAAATAAAAAGTCTGAAAATGAGAGAACTCACCGGATAAATAGCTGAACTGCATAAAAGAAAATAAAGAAAATCCTGCAGCTCCTCAATAGTCTCGATCCGGTGGTGGTGCGTATGGATACTGAGTCGGATCGTAAGGATGGCCCATGACACGGTCGAACTGAAGCTGGGCCATGATGTGCTGATGGTGCTGCCGCTCCTGCATCTCGCGGATGTCCAGCGATAATGCAGCATATGAGTCGATAACCTGATCCGTCAGGTCATCGATCCGTCGGTGAGCAGCTCGATCTCTCACTCCGCGCCTCCTGCGTCTAGCAGGTCTGACTGGAGAAGTCTCAGCTGGTGCAGGCTCGGTGTCCTCCTCATCATCCAAATCGATGATCGGTGGCGCGCTCATCCCTGCAGTATCCGTCCCTGTATCCATCGGGACTCCACCGTCTCTCTCATCCATCGTCTCCTCATCGTCGTCGTCATCCTCCTCAGCCTCAGCATGGGCAGCTGCAGCCTCTCTGTGATCCTCCATTAGTGTATCCCAGGCTGTCTGCCAGTAATGCGGATCAAAGACTGTGAACTGTGCAGACCAGCGGATCCCCTGAGGTGCAGTCCGCTCCCAAGGCATGGCGACGTATGGAGTGGTCAAACCACGGGGAACTAGAATCCTCCGTGTGATCATCTCCTGTAATCCCAGCGGCTTCGGAGCCGCTGCCATCGTGCAAACGCTGAGGTCCATCCCGTGGTAAGTAGCGATGTGGGTGACTAGACCTCCGCAGCAAATGTCTCCCTTCGCCTTGGCCTTGATCCTGTGCAGATCCTCTGCCAGGAGCAAGCCAAAGTCTGGGAAACCTCCTGTCACCATGCAGTAGAGGCTGAAGAGCTCCCCCTGTCTGATCTTCTGGGGCGTCTCAGTACGCGCCAGAAGTGTCTCACTGAAAATCCTATGGGCAAGTCTGAAGGCCGGATGGAAGATGACCTTCTCCCTGGAATCTCCAGGGCGCCATCTGTCTGCGTGCTCAGTAATATGGGCAATCTGCCCCAAGAACTCCCTAGCTACGGATCGGGAGGGGAAGTCGGTGGCGGTGGGCTCAGAAAAGCCAAAAATCTCTCTCCATATCTCTAAAGGAACTATGAAGTTCCGGTTCATCAACCGGTACTTCACAGACCGGTCTGTGGGGAGGTAGGAGAAGGAGCTAACAAACTCTAAGGTCGGCTCCAAGTAAGCTGGGGCTCGGATCTCAGTAAACTGATCCAGCCCGACAGTAGCAATCATCCTCCTAAGGTCAGTATCTAACCCTAGGCAATCAAAAGCCGACACGTCCAAAAATCGTGGTGCGATAACTGGACGGCTAGCTATCCGCTCATAGTCTACCCGGCATCTCTCGTGGATAACCGGGCGGTAAGGACGGGAAGAAGAAGAAGAAGGGGAGGGTGAGGATTTGTCTCTAAGGGCTAGACGACGATCGGAACTCATTTTCAATCAACACTGTCAGGCTACCTCGGTCGCTGACAAACTCCAAGAATCACCTCGGTCGAGATGCAGTTCGACCGGGCCGAGGCGTAGCAGTTACGATTCCAAATCTCAGAATTTCAGTTCTTTTCCCCCTAAAATCACTACAAATGCTTCCTAAGGGGTACTTAAGCTTTTCCTCAGCGAAATCAGGGGCAACCAAAGCCCAAATCAAAGCAAACGAACGAGTTAGGGTTTCGAATCGTTTTACCTCGTTTCGGTCGAGTCGCTCGATTTTTCTGCAGATTTGTTGTTGCAATCGGTTCCTCTACCCTTCAATCTCGGCTTAGAAGCAGAAATCGTCGAAAACGAGCAAGATCCGAGAGGGAGCGAAGTGGAAGTCGCCGCGGTCGAGGTGGGTAAAGTAAAAAGTGAAAAATAAAATTTTTCCCTATTTATACTGTTCCTGGATCTGCTGTCACCTCGGTCGAGATGGTCTCGACTGGACCGAGGTGGTACGGACCGAGGTGGTTCTGCAGAAACCCTAGTCGCCTCGGATGCTCAAGAATCAACTCGGTCGAGGTGCTCTGACAGTAACCGAGGTGCTTCTGTCTTCTCAGAATCTCGAACTTCTGTCCTTCCAGATATGCTCCTTCCTTAGATATTCCCTGTTGTCTGTCCAGAACGCCAAAAAAAAAAACAAAGCAAAGCAAAGCAAAAACAAAAACTATCTAAGCTAGACTAGAAAACGGGAAAAGAAAGCAATACCTTGGGTTGCCTCCCAAGAAGCGCTTGATTTAAGGTCGCTAGCTGGACCATGATGCGTCTCAAACGAGGTGGGAGGTGCCCTCACCCCATACTTCATCTCCATCGTGGGGTGAAGTAAGTAGCTCCATCAAACGCTCCAACAAGTGTAAGTGCTCATCGGGGAATGAATCGTCTATGGGTGGGTTATTCGTCTTGCGGGAGGATTCCGGTAGCCGGCTGAGGTGATCCGCAACGGAGTTCTCGGATCCCTTCTTATCGCGGATCTCTAGATCAAACTCTTGAAGCAAGAGAATCCATCGAATAAGGCGCGGCTTAGCATCTTTCTTAGCCAACAAATAACGAATGGCCGCATGGTCGGTGTAGACAATGACTTTCGCCCCCACTAGATAGGAACGAAACTTCTCGAAAGCATATACAACCGCCAATAACTCCTTCTCGGTGGTAGCGTAGTTGCGTTGTGCTTCATCTAGCGTCTTGCTAGCATAGTAAATGGCGGTGGTCCGTCCATCCTTCTTCTGTCCAAGCACCGCTCCTACGGCTACATCACTAGCGTCACACATGACCTCAAAGGGCAAGGTCCAATCAGGAGGCTGGATAATGGGAGCGGAGATCAACGCTTCCTTAATCCTGTAAAAAGCATCAAGACACTCCTGCGAAAACTCAAAAACAACATCTTTATTCAAGAGGTTAGTTAGAGGTTTAGAAATCTTAGAGAAGTCCTTGATGAATCTCCTGTAGAAACCTGCATGCCCGAGAAAACTCCTCACACCTTTAACAGAACAAGGAGGAGGGAGTTTTTCAATAGTTTCGATCTTAGCTCGATCGACCTCAATGCCTCGATTAGAAACGAGGTGTCCTAGCACGATGCCTTCATTAACCATAAAATGACACTTCTCCCAATTTAAAACAAGGTTAGTGTCTTCACATCTTTTAAGCACTAGAGAAACGTTAGATAGGCAATCATCAAAAGAGGAACCATATACAGAAAAGTCATCCATGAATACCTCCATGATCTCCTCTATGTACTCGGAAAAGATAGCCATCATGCATCGCTGGAAGGTAGCGGGTGCATTGCACAATCCAAATGGCATCCTCCGATAGGCAAACGTCCCCCAAGGACAAGTGAAAGTGGTCTTCTCCTGATCATCCGGATGGATAGGAATCTGGAAGAATCCACTATAGCCGTCCAAGTAGCAAAAGTGTGAATGCTGGGCCAACCGTTCGAGCATTTGATCGATGAAGGGAAGCGGAAAATGATCCTTCCGAGTTGCTGTGTTCAGCTTCCTATAATCGATGCAAACTCTCCAGCCCGTAATGGTCCTTGTGGGGATCAACTCGTTGTTCTTATTCGTCACAACGGTCATCCCTCCTTTCTTCGGAACGACATGCACCGGGCTAACCCACTTGCTGTCCGAGATAGGATAAATAATACCTGCATCCAACAACTTAAGAACTTCCTTCTTCACAACCTCTTTCATGATCGGATTCAACCGTCTTTGAGGTTCCCGTGAAGTCTTATGATTATCTTCCATTAGAATTCTATGCATGCAGAAAGAAGGTTTAATGCCAATAAGATCATCCGTAGTGTAACCTATAGCTTTTTGATGCTTTCTCAGGACATGCATTAACTTAGACAATTCAGAATCGGAGAGGGAAGCACTAGCAATAACAAGATAAGTGGAATCCGGCCCAAGAAAGATATACCTCAAGTGACTAGGGAGTTGTTTAAGCTCCACAACTGGGGTGCTTTCTGAGAGGGATCTCTGCTTCCTCCTTCCAGTGGAGTGGTGTCAGAAATTGGACTTGATGCAGTCTCAGTTAGAATCGTCTCGCCATCGACCTCGGTCGAGGCGCATAGGCATTGACCGAGATGTTCTTCGGTCGCTTCGCTCAGTCCAGAAAGTGCCTCGGTCGAGGTACTGCTACTGGATCCGAAACTGGAGATCTTCGTCTCCTGGATTAGCTTCTCAGTTTTAGCTCCTGGATCCTCTTCCAGTGCCTTCAAGCTCCGTATATCTGCATCACAAGAAGCATCTATACCTTCCTCCATTAAACTGAAGCTAATAACTCTTTCGAGTGGGTCGTTAATAAGGATAGAGCTCACCAATTCTCTTGACTCTTCTTCATCGTAGATGTTGAAGATATCATCAGTTAGTTGCTCCCCTTTCATGGCCGCAAGTAGTGCGAACTCCACCTCATCGCCACCAACGTTGAATTTCAACTTGGCGTTCTTGCAATCCACGTTGCAACCCGAAGTTGCTAGAAATGGCCTCCCGAGAATAATAGGAACAGGATAATCTGCGGGAATGTCAAGTACAACAAAATCTATAGGTAGATAGAAGTTACCTAACTTGACCGGAACGTCCTCCAAGATGCCCACGGGATGGGTAATGGAGCGATCCGCCATATAAAGTCGAATCTTGACCGGCTTGGGCTCTCCAAGACCGATCTTCGTGCATAGCTCCAGCGGGATGATGCTCACGCTGGCTCCTAGATCACAAAGGGCTTCACAAGTGACATCCCCAACTTGAATGGGAATACAAAATGAGCCGGGATCTCTCAACTTAGGTGGCATCTTCTCCTTCATGATCTTGATAAGCTCCAAAGATTTAGATGTCATCCTAACTTCACCAACATCCTCCAGCTTCCTCTTCCTTGATAAGATTTCTTTTAAGAACTTCCCATAGGCGGGCATACCTAAAATAGCATCAAGGAAAGGAATATTAATATGTAGCTTATTCATCAAGTCAAGAAACTTACCAAAGTGCTTGTCTAGATGTGCTCTGGCTCTGGACTGAGGGAATGGAAGTGGTGGCTTATATGCAGGAGGTGGAACATAAGTTTCTGTCGTTCCTCCTGCTTTCTGTTGCTCCGCCTCGGTTGGCATCTTGGTTGAGGTGTTCTTCGACTGGATCTGGACCGAGGTGGTCTGCGTCGAGCGAGGTACTGGATCTGCAGTTTTAAGTCCACTCCTCGTCGTTATGGCCATGCATTGGCCCTTAGGGTTAGTTTCCGTCTTCGCTGGAAGCTTCCCTGGATCTCTTGGCGCTTCATTGGCCCTACTAGCAAGTTGTTGTTCGAAGGACTTTTGGGCCCTCGAAAATGAAGTCATAGAATTCTCCATAGCACTAAGCTTGATCAAGATTGCCTCCAGAACTGTGTCTTTCTTTTCTGGCTGGGACGAACTTGATCCTTGCCCTTGGCTTTTCAATGGAGTAGAAGAAGAAGAAGGGGAAGATAGGAAAGGGTTAGAGGAATCATTAGAGTTGGAGTTTGAATAATTGTTACCGTGGTTTTGGTTATTCGCCCTCCAGTTGTTGTTATTGGATCCTCTATTGTTGTTGTTGTAGTTGTTGTTTCGGGGACCGTTGTTGTTGTTACGGTACCCGTTATTGTTGTTGTTCCTTTGCCCTTGCTCTTCCTTCTTAGTTTGAGCCATCAAGAGCTCCTTCAATTGCTTCACGTCATTCTTCAACGACGTGAGTTGATTGTTGTTGGATTGAGTCTCTTGAAAGTTGACTCTTTTAACTCCACCTTCAGCTCCTTGGTGGGTATATTTCTCCATGTGCAAGGCTTGCTTCTCAATGAAGTCCCAAGCCTCATCAATCGCCATGTCCATGAAGGTACCGGCGGAGAGTAGTTGGAGATTGAACTGGGTGCTTCCGTCCAGCCCTTTGAAGTAGATCTCCAACAACTCGATCTTTGGAATCCCATGATGTGGGCAATCCAAAAGGATATCCTTGAACCGCTCCCAAGATTTGGACAAGCTCTCCTTGTCCTTCATGATGAAAGCATTGATCTTCCCTCTCATTTCAGCGGTCTTTGAGGGGGGAAAGAATTTGGTTAAGAATTCCGTAGTCATCTCCTCCCATGTGCTAATTTTTCCTGGAGGAAGAGATTGATACCAAGTAAGAGCTCTATCTTTTAAAGAAAAGTAAAAAGGTCTTAGCTTGTAGTTGTTATTTTCAATTCTGGAAGGTCGCAAGGTTTCCATCAAGATCTCGTAGTTTTGAAGATGTTGATGCGGCGACTCCTTCTCTAGCCCTCCGAATTGGCATTGGCGAATCATGGATAGAACTTGCGGTCGAAGTTCGTAGTCATGATCCGCTGGATCTCCTAGGTTCACCCCTGGACGCCTCAACTGTTGATTAGGGTCCATCCTTTGACCTAGGGTTTGTGGGATTCCTGCAAGAAGAACATCTCGGACTGGCATCCGAGGTGGAAGTACATCGGCCGGGGCGTCAGGTACTGGAATCTGCCTCGGTCGCGGGTCAACTACTGGATCCTGCATCGGTCGAGGATCAACAGGAGGATCTTCCCTCGGTCGAAGTAGAATCTGGTCTCGTATGACTGCTATTTCTGCTTCGATAGCTGCAGTCCTGGCACGATTCTCTTCTTTCTCTTGCCTTAGTTCTTCCTTACTGAGACGTAGCAGCTCTTGCGTCTCTTTTAATTCGGCCGCAAGATCGCGATCGTCTTGTTGGGCCATCTTTACTTCTCTTAGGCGTCGCTTGTATGTCTTTTCTGGTTCGGGATCGTAAGGAACGATTTCCTTCCCAGCGCGGGTTCTTCGCATATACCTAAGAAAGAACCTGCAAAAAATCGTCACTCAAGTGGAGTGGTTAGATGAAACGGGGCAAGCGCCCCAAGAGCAAACCGTACCGGCTCGGTCTAGACCAAGTCCCCGGCAACGGCGCCAAAAACTTGTTCGCTCCAAACGGTGTGTGCAAGCTTTAAATTTATAACCCTAGACTTAAGCTTAAAACAAGGATGCGAACCCGCAGTGTACGGGTCAATCGTAGTAAAAGCAAGAAAATTCCAGGGGTCGATCACAGGGACTCGGTGAAACAAAGTCAATACGGTGTGCTTATGTCAATACTAACCACAAGAGCGATTAACACAATCAAAGATGAATAAGAAGTCAATAAAGCAAACATGCAATTCTAGGGATTAAGGCATCTAGTTGTGGTTCCAACTCAAGATCTATAGATAAGCGGACAAAGCTGAGATTTTTGCGTGGGGAAGGTGTTACTAAAGTGGAGTAGATCACCGGGTAAGTCTCACTACACACTAATCCTAAACCGTAACTCCTATTACCGGGTAAGTCTCAAGGAATCAAGATAAAGAACTATAACCTCAAACTAACACACCATCTAAGGGAATAGAATCAACCTTTACCGGGTAAGTCTCAGGCTAACTCACAAAGATGGGATGGAAGCACACTCAAACCCCAATAAAGGATAAACCTTTATTACCTACACTTATGATCGTTAATACACAAACTAAGGAATTACCGGGTAAGTCTCATCCTAAGCTTGCATTGAACCAGGAAGGTGTAATAAGAATAGGATTTAGCAAACTCTAACACTTAACTTTCTGTTTTAGGTCGGATAAGTCACCTCGGTCAGAAGAATTCCACCCCGGCCGAGATGTTCATCAACCGAACGAGATGCTTAGGGTTAAGGTTAAAGACTCGAACTTTCAGGATCCTACTGGAATCTAAGATTATTCTATCATTGTTTTTCCCACAACCTTCAGCCAATCACCCTAGAATCACACAAAGAAATTAGCCACTCATCATCATAATGAAAGTATTAAATATATGGGAAGAAGGTGAATATTTGAACAAAGAAGAATTTAATGAAAACACTTCAATAACTGAATCAAATATCACACAAAATCGTTCCTTGGATAATAATCCAACAAGACAAGACAATCAAGGAAAGGAATTGAAGACAATCTTACAAAACCCTCCAAAAAGCTATAAAGCTATAGTCTTCAAATCTTCCTTCAACCTTCAAAAAGGTTCTTCAACTCTCTCCCAAATTGGAGTATGATGCGGCTGCTGCGTATTCTTTGCTGTAATCGAGATCGTATGCGGTGTATGCAGCCTCTAAGCATCATCGGATTTGTGGAAAATCCAACCCTTTTTATAGGAAAAATAACCCTCCAAAGATAAGAAATCTTAAGAAGATATTATCCCATAAATATAGGTAAAATATATGATTCTGCATATCTCCTTCCTTCTAGAAGCTCAGCCCAAAAATATAAGATCACTTTCCAATTTTAAAAGATCTCAGCCAAGAATAAAATATTCTCGCCGCGTCCTAGGTTTTCGCCTCGGTCGAGTCGGCTTCTCTGGATCGCCTCGGTCGAGATGAATCTCTGGGCAACCGAGGTGATCATAACTGAGTGTAGAATCTCTCAAAAACTGGTCCAAAGTAAATCTTTAATCCATGGTTGTGCTTCCTGAATGTAGCTCCAAATGACTCTTGACTCCTTTTGCTCCTTTTTGATGCAAAACGTACCATATTACCTGCAATTACAACGAAACTAGGTGTAGACCTCGATTCTCGCAAAGGTAGATGAAATGGTAGTAAAATCACATAATGTACATACAAACATGCAGATTATGAAAGATAAAACGTCCAAACAAACCCCAAAATATAGACTATAATTCATGCTATCAACTTCCTTCTTCACAACCTCTTTCATGATCGGATTCAACCGTCTTTGAGGTTCCCGTGAAGTCTTATGATTATCTTCCATTAGAATTCTATGCATGCAGAAAGAAGGTTTAATGCCAATAAGATCATCCGTAGTGTAACCTATAGCTTTTTGATGCTTTCTCAGGACATGCATTAACTTAGACAATTCAGAATCGGAGAGGGAAGCACTAGCAATAACAAGATAAGTGGAATCCGGCCCAAGAAAGATATACCTCAAGTGACTAGGGAGTTGTTTAAGCTCCACAACTGGGGTGCTTTCTGAGAGGGATCTCTGCTTCCTCCTTCCAGTGGAGTGGTGTCAGAAATTGGACTTGATGCAGTCTCAGTTAGAATCGTCTCGCCATCGACCTCGGTCGAGGCGCATAGGCATTGACCGAGATGTTCTTCGGTCGCTTCGCTCAGTCCAGAAAGTGCCTCGGTCGAGGTACTGCTACTGGATCCGAAACTGGAGATCTTCGTCTCCTGGATTAGCTTCTCAGTTTTAGCTCCTGGATCCTCTTCCAGTGCCTTCAAGCTCCGTATATCTGCATCACAAGAAGCATCTATACCTTCCTCCATTAAACTGAAGCTAATAACTCTTTCGAGTGGGTCGTTAATAAGGATAGAGCTCACCAATTCTCTTGACTCTTCTTCATCGTAGATGTTGAAGATATCATCAGTTAGTTGCTCCCCTTTCATGGCCGCAAGTAGTGCGAACTCCACCTCATCGCCACCAACGTTGAATTTCAACTTGGCGTTCTTGCAATCCACGTTGCAACCCGAAGTTGCTAGAAATGGCCTCCCGAGAATAATAGGAACAGGATAATCTGCGGGAATGTCAAGTACAACAAAATCTATAGGTAGATAGAAGTTACCTAACTTGACCGGAACGTCCTCCAAGATGCCCACGGGATGGGTAATGGAGCGATCCGCCATATAAAGTCGAATCTTGACCGGCTTGGGCTCTCCAAGACCGATCTTCGTGCATAGCTCCAGCGGGATGATGCTCACGCTGGCTCCTAGATCACAAAGGGCTTCACAAGTGACATCCCCAACTTGAATGGGAATACAAAATGAGCCGGGATCTCTCAACTTAGGTGGCATCTTCTCCTTCATGATCTTGATAAGCTCCAAAGATTTAGATGTCATCCTAACTTCACCAACATCCTCCAGCTTCCTCTTCCTTGATAAGATTTCTTTTAAGAACTTCCCATAGGCGGGCATACCTAAAATAGCATCAAGGAAAGGAATATTAATATGTAGCTTATTCATCAAGTCAAGAAACTTACCAAAGTGCTTGTCTAGATGTGCTCTGGCTCTGGACTGAGGGAATGGAAGTGGTGGCTTATATGCAGGAGGTGGAACATAAGTTTCTGTCGTTCCTCCTGCTTTCTGTTGCTCCGCCTCGGTTGGCATCTTGGTTGAGGTGTTCTTCGACTGGATCTGGACCGAGGTGGTCTGCGTCGAGCGAGGTACTGGATCTGCAGTTTTAAGTCCACTCCTCGTCGTTATGGCCATGCATTGGCCCTTAGGGTTAGTTTCCGTCTTCGCTGGAAGCTTCCCTGGATCTCTTGGCGCTTCATTGGCCCTACTAGCAAGTTGTTGTTCGAAGGACTTTTGGGCCCTCGAAAATGAAGTCATAGAATTCTCCATAGCACTAAGCTTGATCAAGATTGCCTCCAGAACTGTGTCTTTCTTTTCTGGCTGGGACGAACTTGATCCTTGCCCTTGGCTTTTCAATGGAGTAGAAGAAGAAGAAGGGGAAGATAGGAAAGGGTTAGAGGAATCATTAGAGTTGGAGTTTGAATAATTGTTACCGTGGTTTTGGTTATTCGCCCTCCAGTTGTTGCTATTGGATCCTCTATTGTTGTTGTTGTAGTTGTTGTTTCGGGGACCGTTGTTGTTGTTACGGTACCCGTTATTGTTGTTGTTCCTTTGCCCTTGCTCTTCCTTCTTAGTTTGAGCCATCAAGAGCTCCTTCAATTGCTTCACGTCATTCTTCAACGACGTGAGTTGATTGTTGTTGGATTGAGTCTCTTGAAAGTTGACTCTTTTAACTCCACCTTCAGCTCCTTGGTGGGTATATTTCTCCATGTGCAAGGCTTGCTTCTCAATGAAGTCCCAAGCCTCATCAATCGCCATGTCCATGAAGGTACCGGCGGAGAGTAGTTGGAGATTGAACTGGGTGCTTCCGTCCAGCCCTTTGAAGTAGATCTCCAACAACTCGATCTTTGGAATCCCATGATGTGGGCAATCCAAAAGGATATCCTTGAACCGCTCCCAAGATTTGGACAAGCTCTCCTTGTCCTTCATGATGAAAGCATTGATCTTCCCTCTCATTTCAGCGGTCTTTGAGGGGGGAAAGAATTTGGTTAAGAATTCCGTAGTCATCTCCTCCCATGTGCTAATTTTTCCTGGAGGAAGAGATTGATACCAAGTAAGAGCTCTATCTTTTAAAGAAAAGTAAAAAGGTCTTAGCTTGTAGTTGTTATTTTCAATTCTGGAAGGTCGCAAGGTTTCCATCAAGATCTCGTAGTTTTGAAGATGTTGATGCGGCGACTCCTTCTCTAGCCCTCCGAATTGGCATTGGCGAATCATGGATAGAACTTGCGGTCGAAGTTCGTAGTCATGATCCGCTGGATCTCCTAGATTCACCCCTGGACGCCTCAGCTGTTGATTAGGGTCCATCCTTTGACCTAGGGTTTGTGGGATTCCTGCAAGAAGAACATCTCGGACTGGCATCCGAGGTGGAAGTACATCGGCCGGGGCGTCAGGTACTGGAATCTGCCTCGGTCGCTGGTCAACTACTGGATCCTGCATCGGTCGAGGATCAACAGGAGGATCTTCCCTCGGTCGAAGTAGAATCTGATTCCGAATGACTGCTATTTCTGCTTCGATAGCTGCAGTCCTGGCACGATTCTCTTCTTTCTCTTGCCTTAGTTCTTCCTTACTGAGACGTAGCAGCTCTTGCGTCTCTTTTAATTCGGCCGCAAGATCGCGATCGTCTTGTTGGGCCATCTTTACTTCTCTTAGGCGTCGCTTGTATGTCTTTTCTGGTTCGGGATCGTAAGGAACGATTTCCTTCCCAGCGCGGGTTCTTCGCATATACCTAAGAAAGAACCTGCAAAAAATCGTCACTCAAGTGGAGTGGTTAGATGAAACGGGGCAAGCGCCCCAAGAGCAAACCGTACCGGCTCGGTCTAGACCAAGTCCCCGGCAACGGCGCCAAAAACTTGTTCGCTCCAAACGGTGTGTGCAAGCTTTAAATTTATAACCCTAGACTTAAGCTTAAAACAAGGATGCGAACCCGCAGTGTACGGGTCAATCGTAGTAAAAGCAAGAAAATTCCAGGGGTCGATCACAGGGACTCGGTGAAACAAAGTCAATACGGTATGCTATGTCAATTCTAACCACAAGAGAGATTAACACAATCAAAGATGAATAAGAAGTCAATAAAGCAAACATGCAATTCTAGGGATTAAAGCATCTAGTTGTGGTTCCAACTCAAGATTTATAGATAAGCGGACAAAGCTGAGATTTTTGCGTGGGGAAGGTGTTACTAAAGTGGAGTAGATCACCGGGTAAGTCTCACTACACACTAATCCTAAACCGTAACTCCTATTACCGGGTAAGTCTCAAGGAATCAAGATAAAGAACTATAACCTCAAACTAACATGCCATCTAAGGGAATAGAATCAACCTTTACCGGGTAAGTCTCAGGCTAACTCACAAAGATGGGATGGAAGCACACTCAAACCCCAATAAAGGATAAACCTTTATTACCTACACTTATGATCGTTAATACACAAACTAAGGAATTACCGGGTAAGTCTCATCCTAAGCTTGCTTTGAACCAGGAAGGTGAAATAAGAATAGGATTTAGCAAACTCTAACACTTAACTTTCTGTTTAGAATCAGATAAGTCACCTCGGTCAGAAGAATTCCACCCCGGCCGAGATGTTCATCAACCGAACGAGATGCTTAGGGTTAAGGTTAAAGACTCGAACTTTCAGGATCCTACTGGAATCTAAGATTATTCTATCATTGTTTTTCCCACAACCTTCAGCCAATCACCCTAGAATCACACAAGGAAATTAGCCACTCATCATCATAATGAAAGTATTAAAATATATGGGAAGAAAGTGAATATTTGAACAAAGAAGAATTTAATGAAAAGACTTCAATAACTGAATCAAATATCACAACAAAGCGTTCCTTGGATAATAATCCAAAAAGACAAGACAACAATTGAGGGAATTGAAGACAATCTTACAAAACCCTCCAAAAAGCTATAAAAGCTATGAACTTCAATCTTCCTTCAACCTTCAAAAAGGTTCTTCAAAAGCTCCCAAATTGGAGTATACCGCTGCTGCTGCGTGTGTGGGGTGATAGCGGATGATAGCGGGTGATAGCGGGTGATAGCGGGTGATAGCGGGTGCCGGAATTGTGGGAAATCCGACCCTTTTATAGGAAAATAACCCTCCAAAGATAAGATATCTTAGAAAGATCTTTTTCCATAAAAATAGGTAAAATATATGATTCTGCATATCTCCTTCCTTCCAGGAGCCAAGCCCAAAAATATAAGATCACTTTCCAAATTTAAAAGATCTCATCCAAGAATAAAAAATACTCTCGCCGCGTCCTAGGTGTTCGCCTCGGTCGAGTCGGCGTCTCTGGATCGCCTCGGTCGAGGTGGATCAATGGTCAACCGAGGTGATCACGACAGAATGTGAAATTTCTTGAATCTGCTCCAAAGTAAATCTTTAATCCATGGCTATGCTCCCTGGATGTAGCTCCAAATGACTCATGACTCCTTTTGCTCCTTTTTGATGCAAAACGTACCATATTACCTGCAATTACAACGAAACTAGGTGTAGACCTCGATTCTCGCAAAGGTAGATGAAATGGTAGCAAAATCACATAATGTACATACAAACACGCAGATTATGAAAGATAAAACGTCCAAACAAACCCCAAAATATAGACTATAATTCATGCTATCATTTAATACCGGATCAAATCGGAATTCCGATCCGCCAACCTCTATTCTTTTAAATAAAATAAAACCATATTAAATTCTACCATTTTATGTGATCTTGATTCACATAAATAATAATTTATGTAACCCGTAAATAATAATTTAAGTAACCCGTAAATAATTCCGTAAATAATAATTTAAGTTTCGAGTAATGTTTATTCTTTAAGCTTTTCTTTTGTGTTATTAGATGAGCAGGCCTAGTTCACCGGCCCAACTGCCTTCTGCCGGCCCACTTACTAATCCCTCACTAACTAAAAAAATTAACCTAATCTAATTAAACCTAAATCACTCAGCAACCAACCACCCACGTCCTATCTCTCCCGCCTCTCTTCGCAAGCGACCCATAGCAACTGTGAGCTTGCAGTGCCAGAACCGATTACGAGACGCTCGGAGTTGCTTCGCCTTCACGGACCGTCAGCGAAGCCCGACCCTGCTACTCGATCAACACTGCACCGCCAGCGCCGTCGGGATCCTGCGCCACGTAACGAGACTGAAGGACCGATTTACCCCTCCTCTTCTCGCAACCTTCTTGTCGATCGAGTCCCGGACAAACAAACTCATCCAACCGCCTACCTGGTGGATTCCGCCTCGCGACTCAAACAACGCCGCCACAATCGGGTTCCCTTCCACCAGCCGGAGTACCGCAGCCTTCTCTCGTCTTCGACTCGCCATCGCAGAAGGTAAGGACGTCAACCGCTTCGTCAATTCTCGCACGCAGGTTGAGTGGTTGTTAATCGATCCTTGGTTGGCCGTACTATGCAGGCCGTGTAAGGGTTCCATTCGAGGGAGTTTCGACCGAACCAAGCTGCTGCTCCCTCCCCTGCAAGGGCGTGACGAGGTGCTGGACGGATTTGGCAGCCATCCGTAACAAGTTGCATACTCGGGAGCTGGACGCCGGGTTCCTCGTTGTCTTTTGATCGCAAATTGTATCCTCCATTGCTACTGGTGAGTGCTTCCTTAGTGTGGTATATAAATATATAGGTATATAGATCTACAAATGTTAGTGCATTATATATAAATAAGTATATATATATAATTACGTAACTAAACATCCTTTGTAGAACATATCTTTACGAATGGAATATATATATATATATATATATATATATATGTATATAATTACGTAACTAAACATCCTTAGTAGAACATATCTTTACGAAGGGAATATATATATATATATATATATATATATATATATATATATATATATATATATATATAGGTATAGAGTGGTTAAAGTATATGTATATGTATAGGTATAGAGTGGTTAAAGTAAGTGTGACGCCTATATCATTTCTACTTTATTACCAGTTAATTAACCTTGTTTAAAGCAATAAGCGGAAAAGCGGAAAAGTGGAAAAACAGAAAACGTAAATTTTTTAAAACTTTATCTTACAACCATATTCACAACATATATACACACTAACATACGTCATAAAACCCTATTTAACAAAACACAGCTGTTTAAAACCACACAAAACATCCTCGGCGGTAGCATCCCATACCAGCCCACCTGATATGATCTCAAATTCAGGTGTTGGGTCCAACGTCCTTGCCTTGATTAGGCCGAGTCTGAGTAGCTGAAAAATGTGGATATAACAACAATGAGCCACACGCTCAGTAAGGGTATACAAATCACGCTCCCCAATATATATAAGTATCTAATATCCCATCCCCAAAGAACACTCTATACCCTTTCTTACATTCCAAAGTCGATCAATGCATACATATCCACATTCACATATAATTCCACAACCATTCATAACACATAGCATATAAACATTCAAGCATGTTATCACACCACATATAAACATATCATATCATACCATCACATATAAATAATCATAACATAACATATAACATGCTAGACTCAATTGCATCGATGCATAGGTGATAATCAACTAACTAGCCCTAACTGATCGTACGATATATTTTCTCATGTGCTTTTGTATTTCTTTTCTTTCTTTCTTTCTTTTTTTTCTTTCGGTTGGCCAACCCGATAGCGTCCTAGGCCCCCTGTAGATCAGGTAGCGACCTCGGCCATCTTGTCCTAAGACCCCATGTAGATCAGGCTGCGATCTTGGACCATTTTTCTTATCTTGAGGCCCCCTGTAGATCAAGTAGCGACCTCTGAGTATTTTTCTTATCTTGAGGCCCCCTGTAGATCAGGTAGCGACCTCGTCCCCCGGAAACCCGTGTGGGACCCAGTTGGGCTAATTAATCAATTACCATCCTATATTATCACTTTCATATCATAACTCAATTTCATGCTTTCATCATATTCTTTTCATTATCATCTCATGTACCTCATGCATGCATTCATAAATCACATCAAGTCATCATCATCATTTCACTCATATATATATAAGCATGCATAAAACCATGGCATAATAAATACATAATATATATTAAGCAAGTGTAATTCATATACACTTACCTCACAGGTAAGAACAATAAAACCTCGCAAACCAACTATTGAGTCCGTTTACCACTCGGACTATCCTCCTTTATCGTGCTTGGATACACTCACAAAGCAACTAAGCTATAGTTAAGCCGAAACCTTCAACAACACCTGTTGAGAATATCATATTCCTCGTATTAAACTTCTCGCTTCAAACACTAGTTAAATTCATTCCTTTGAGTTTAATTAGCTTATTGCATTTTTTAGAATCCCAATTTAATTAATTAACCTTCAATTAATTAATTAAATTTTGCCAGAATAACGTTTTGCCCGCAGACAATTTCTGAACCAACCTGTCATCAAATCTCAACAAACAAACAGCCCATAATCACCAGAATAAAGTAACGAGCATAATGGAATTTCCAATTATCCATTTTGACAAGACTAAGGTCAATTTATGCCAAATCGCAATACGGAAAACGAATAAATTCATAACTTATTCGTTACTAACCCGATTGACAATCCGAAAGAAGATCCGGAATCACAACGACGCAGGCTACGCTCGGACACCATCAAATTTACCGGAATCTGAGCGACAGAACCTCCCTATTATCATATATGTTCGACCAGACCTTCCCTTGCCCGGAAATGTAGAAACTCGGTACCACAATGAAGAGAATGTAGAGAGGAATCCAAAAACTCAAACGGATTTGAAATCGGATTAGAAACGAAGAGTAGATCTGAGTTTGAAGGTTGAGAGAAATCAGAGCTTTTACGAGGAAACGTGAAAGTAAATGAATTAATAAACGATATTTCTGCTATTTATAGCGAAGACGATAATTGTCCTTTAGCGGAATCGATAATTATCCTTTCACCGATCCAAAAAAGCGGTTCAAGACCCCTTCTCCAAACTTCTCGAAATTGGAATAATAAATCTGAAATATTGTATGGATAATTATTCCGCAATTGTCTCGAAAAACGTGTATTCCTAAGCCATCTTTCTTAGCCGCTAAGAAACGAAATAGCGACTCTTTTGGCCGTTTTGCATTTCCATGTTTTTTCATATCTAGGACATGTCCGATGTCCTGATCATTTTTCTCAACTGCATTTTTATTAATTGAAGCTCCCAAATGCTCCGAATAACACCGGGTTTATATCATCTAGGTATCGATCTCTTGTTAAGACGGTTTTAATTCCGTTAAACCCGTTTAACTTCCTAAAATTCCCGATTAGGCCATATTTGATTTTTGACTGTTACAGTAAGAACTCTTGAGAATATATGTACGCGGGTAGGAATGTGTGGTAGAGTGGTAACCGAGAAGAACCAAGGTTATAGTTAGTTAGTGCGGCCGGAATAGTGTACCCTAGTTATGAGAATTGCAGTGGGTTCTATGGGTGAGCATATACTAACGTTGTTCCCGTTGACGAGTAAGATTATGTTTTTGGACCCTAGCTCTAGTAGCTTGAGTGTAAAGGTCGGACCTTAGCAAACCTAGTGAAAAAGTTTAGAACCTTGTTAACCTTATAATCGTGGGAAAACTATCCGTGAGAAGCGAGTTATGGAAATAGGTTCTATAAGAGAATAGTAGAATTTAATGTAGAAATTTGGGAGTTTCCGAGACTAAGGGTAAAATAATTCTTTACCTTAAGAGAGGTTTTTCCGTTTTTTCCTCATGAGTTTTTTTACCTCTTAGAAGTTTATAACTTCTGAGAGCATGGATGGATTTTGATCCACGTGCCTTGTGTGGCAGGCATTTGATTTTCTACGGTTGCGGACCGAGTTGTGATTTGATTCAGGTAAGTCCTTACGACTTACTTAGCTAGTTTCTGGATGTTAGCTGGGTGATGATAGTGGTGTGTGTGCAATGTGTGTTATAATAATCACTTGTTAGGACGACCGTCGTTATTATTCTATTTTAAGGTCCAAGTGTACGTATAACGGGTCGTGACATCACTGCCCAGCTCTGCCAGGAGACTGGGAGGTTCTCTATACCCAGACCATACATGTACAAGGTGAGATGCATCAGATCCATTCCTGATGGTTACACGGGGCGGAGGCGAGGTTTGGGAATCCCTCGTGTCACAAAATAAGTATCATTAGTAAGAGTGAATGACTTAAATTAAGATAATAAATTAATTGTTTGAAAGCATGATGAGTGTTTACTTTTGCTATGTGTCTGTGTGCTATTATTATTCTTCTAATGTTTAGACAGCTAGCTAATGGTTGTTTTGTTGTGTTTTTAGATTTACCGCAGGGTAGAGCAGCAATTGAGTGATCTGAAAGTAGTGGTCAGCCGGGTCTCCGTACTCCTTAGAGTGGGGGTTTGGGTTGTTGCTTTGTTGTCTTTCCCTCTTGTTAAGCCAGTTAGTCTTTTCCGTTGTTTAAGTACGATAGGCTGTTAGACTTTGTCGCATTCATCCTTTTACAAATACATTTTTATGAATTTCGGTTTTTCTTATTTGTGTCTTGTTGCAAGATCCTAGTAATATTGTTGTCAAACTGAGGTCGGGACCCATTGTGAGGTCCTAACTAGTAATGTCCCGAGTTCTGAGAATTCGGGGTGTTACAATATATATCATAATTAATAATAACTACGAATAATAATAATTAGGAATAATCCAATCAACCAACAATAACTACGAATAATCAACTCAACCAACAATAACTACGAATAATACATTAAACGATATGACACCTTCGTAACAACACTTTTTATGATAGTTAGAAATCTAACCCTAAGGTTGAAGAACAAAACTTTTTATGATAGTTAGAAATCCTCGAACTAAAAGGTAGGATCAAATCCCTTAAACCAAGTGCTTTTTAATAAATCCAATAAAAGAACCTCTTTTTTTGCACAAACTCTTTTATCTAAGACAATTATATACATCACTTGTTGTGAAGGTAAATAAAAGGTGAAAACAAAGTACTTTGAAAAGAAGCAATATCACAATACCAATTCACAAACATATGTGCAATAATAAATCAATTATTATAGGGATCATCCAATCCTTTGATCGGGAGAGAATATCCAAAAACTCACAATTGTTTGCTTCCACCACAACGAGGCGAACCTTCTATCCTAAAGATACTTGGCCGCTACGGAATTCGGGTCAAGAGAGATAAGAGATTGGGGATCGAGCATCTGAGATATCTAACCCTAAGGTTGATACATGCTTTTAAAATATCTCGAATGACGGAGTCTAGGGTTACAAAATATATCTTCTCCAAAGATAAGATCGAAAGATATGGTTTTCATTCTGTTCCTAGTCGAGACGCATAAAGACGGCTTGAGAGAAAACATACATGTTGCATCTCTTCTAGGCCTAGACCAGGATGGGTTTGATGAAATCCATTAATAGTGAAGATTTGGATTCCATATGGTTTGAGACGGCTTGGGATGCCGTCTCACAAGCCCTCTAGCTTGCGATGAAGTTTTGATCTCTAGATCTTGTTTTCAGGCTTGATCGGGGGACTTCGTGTTGTAGTTCCTCATTCATGTATGATCTTCTGTTCGGCACTGACTTCGGGAGGGCCGTACTTCTTGCACAATTGATGCCGACAATGACAAAAGCACAAAAAAGGTCAAGGCAGACAGCGAAATATGGAAAGTGAATCCTTTCTATAAAAATAGTGATGTATGATGAATGGCAAAGTCCTTGATTTATTGACAAATGTGGACAACACCAACATGAGGATATAACAAGTGTTATATGCCCTCCAATATAAGTTTGACGATAAGACTATAGGAGATATCGAAGTCCTACGGTCGAGTATGTGGTATGAAAGAAACAAGTGATTATTTCAAAACAAAAAATCAAGCTACCTAAAAAACACTATCCACGAATCTCAAGTTTAAACGACTCGGTGAAAAGAGTTCAACATACGGAAAACATCTAGAAGATGTACCAAGTGAATAAAAAGGAGCAAAAAATAAGATCATTAACTGGACAAAGCCAGAGACCAGACTCATCAAACTCAACTGCAATGAGTCAAATTTGGGAATGGAAAAATGCTCGTATAGATTCATTTTCAAGGATCATGAAGAATAACCAAATGTTATAAATAAAGGGCTGAATCTACATCAATCACCGGGTCAAAGACAATTACGAAAAAACATCTTGAAAGCCAAAAAACGGGGATAAAGAAGTAAGTCGTTGATGGGGATAATAAGATGATTATTAATTTGATGAATAAGAAATGGGCCCTTCTATGATTATTTGATATAATTATGTTTGACATCTATATCCTTCTCCAAGCGTTTGAGTTTGTGTTAGTTGTTCACATTTTAAGGGAATCAATTGTGTTCAAACAAGTTTGCCACTCTTGACTACATATTTTCCGCCTCCGGTTCATGTTATTCACGAGAGATTGACATTCTCATCCGTAAGGATTGTAAAAGCTAGGATTTTTGAATCCTAATAAAGGATGTTTAAGGGTGATTAAATTAATCATCGATATCAATTGGCCCATAAATCGCGAATAGTGTGTAGATGACGAGTAGGAATTCCAACGTCACGATCTTGACGTAAATTTGGACTTATGGGGAAATTTTCACTTTTTCCTCCGGGGAATAATTTTTACCTTCTCGTATTAATTGGAGCATTTGGGAGCTTCAATTAATAAAACTGCAGTTGAGAGAAATGATCAGGACATTGGGTATGTTTTAGATATGAAATAACATGGAAAGGCAAAATGGTCAAAAGAGTCGCTATTTCGTTTCTTAGCGGCTAAGAAAGACGGTTTAGGAAGATGCGTTTTCCGAGAAAGTTGCGGAATAATTATCCACACAATATGTCAGATTTATTATTCCAATTTCGAGAAGTTTGGAGAAGGGGCTCAAACCGCCTTCGGATCGGTTAAAGGATAACTCTGGACTTTGCTAAAGGATAATTATCGTCTTCGCTATAAATAGCGGAAATTCATTTATTAATTCATTTCCTTTCACGTTTCCGCGTAAAAGCTCTGATTTCTCTCAACCTTCAAATTCAGATCTACTCTTCGTTTGTAATCCGATTTCAATTCCGTTTGAGTTTTCGGATTCCTCTCTTCGTCCTCTTCATTTTGGTACCGAGTTTTTGCGTTTCCGTTGAAGTTAAGGTCAGGTCGAGCCTCCCCCTTATACGGCTGGTCCCGTCGCTCAGATTCCGGTGAATCTGATGGTGTCCGAGCGTAGCCTGCGTCGTTGTGATTCCGAATCTTCTTTCGGATCGTCAATCGGGTTAGTAACGAATAAGTTATGAACTTATTCGTTTTCCGTATTGAGATTTGGTCTAAATTGACCTTAGGCTTGTCAAAATGGATAATTGGAAATTCCATTATGCTCGTTACATTATTCTGGTGATTATGGACTATTTGTTTGATGAGATCTGATGACAGTTGGGTTGAGAAACTATCTGCGGGCAAAACGTTATTCTGATGAAATTTAATTAATTAATTAAAGATTAATTAATTAAATTAGGAATCTAGAAAATGTCATAAGCTAATTAAATTCAAAGGAATGAATTTAATTGATGTTTGAAACAAGAAGTTTAATACGAGGAATATGATATTCTCGACAGGTGGTGTTGAAGACGATAAACTAACTATAGCTTAGTAGCTCAGTGAGCGTATCCAGGTAAGTCTTCGGACTTACTTAGCTTCGATCTGCAGAAACCCGTGCCTGAAAGATTTATATCTCACTGTATTGATATGTGTTGTTGTTTTGAAATGTCTTGTTGTGTTGAAATGTGAATGTTGATTTGCATTGAGATATGTTATGTGTAAAGCATGCTTGATGTGTTTTATGATGAAAATGATGTTATGATGTGTAAAGCATGCTTAATGTTGTTGTGATTATTATCATGTCATAATTATGAGAAATGGTTAAATGAACATGTGTTAGCCTATTGAGGCGTGCTATTGAATGACATGATAAGCTTGTTAAAAGCATGATAATGTATGAGATGATAAGCCTTTTGAGGCATGCAATATGATGATGACCTGTAAAGGTCAATAGTATGTAAATTGTTAAGACTCTGAGCTAACCATTAGCCAGGTCGCTAGCTATTGCAGTGAATGCCGGAGCTCGGCCAAGCCCGGATCACTTGCGTTTGTATAAGAATGACACCGAGTCTGATGGACTTCAGGCTCGGGTCGCACACCCAATGGAAATGGTAAATGTTTGCATTAACATGAATGGCAAAATGTTGTATGTGGTTAGGGGTAAAGACCATAACCCACCACGAGAAAGCCTGACCCGTAGACTTGATAAGTCTGGCTACGACCTAAGAGCAAATGTCTGAATTAACCTAATCTGTGCAATGGTGAGCTCACACCAAAGCCAGAACCGTATAAGCAATGATTCCGGATTTGGTCCGGGATCGCAAATTGTAAATTCCATACTGCATTCACGTGCATCATTCATAAAAGCATGATATCATCTCATGAGCACGGTATATGGTATTTGAATATATTTGTTGTATTGTGATGTGATGATATAATCTCTCGTGGAGAGATTATGATCGGTAGCTAACGGTTTTAAACCGAATATTTTTAGGTAATGTTAATCATATGAACGCTTCAGGGATGTCAGCTGCAGTGTGTGGACAGCCGAGGCAGTGTTAACCCAAGGGTTGGTTGAACTACTTTTGAAACTAATCGCTTGCAAGCGAGTCTTTTGTTGGTTGTGTGCAACTGTGTACACATGTTGATTTCAGGCGGAAGTTTTAAGACACCTGTTCAGGTGTCATGTTTTCAAGTGTCGTTTTGGGATATACATACTAACAGCATGCATGGTTGTTATGTACATGTTTTCTAAATGACAGTTTGAATGTTTTCATTATTTCTTCGTGCTTCTTGTTGCAAGGTCCTATTTGTGAAGTTGTTGTCAGGCTAACTGATGGGACCCACTGTGTGGTCCTTAGCGTAGTGACGTCTTTGGTTACTTAAAACTCGGGTCATTACAGATTGGTATCAAAGCTTAGGTTGACAACAAGGGCACATGTGACTTGAGATGAGACATGATAGTTCAACCTAACTACAACCCAGTCTGGGTTGGTTTTGAAAGGAAATTTAAGTTTTCAAAAGATTTTGGAAATTACTAACATATGGTTTTATTGAATTTAAAATCATATGCATAGTCGGGATTGTGGGTAAACACACTGCCTTCCACTCCTCAGCGTGACTCCTTGTAGTGTAGTTCTCTCTCTCTAACTTGTTAAGATTATAGTATTCTTATAGATATCACTATTGTTATAAGTAGTGGATATATATGAAGAGAGAACGATCGTGAATGTTCTGGTTTGTCGAAACCGTGATAAAGGCAACCGTAAGCGTTTTGATTAAGAGACAAGGAACTTGCAGTTTCATTACAAGTATGTCAATGGGAGCACAATGTGCAAGTGTGTTAGTGGAAGTAAGACCAGCTAGAAGTACATGAGAGTATAATGTTTAAAGTAAGTGGTCAAGGTCAAGTACTTCTACCATCGAGCTAGATGAGATGTGAAGATGCAAGAATATAGCAGTAGAAAGGGATATTGCTACGATAGAAATGCAAGGGCAAGCACGAGTTATTGAACCCCAAACACTAGAAGTTCCATAGGAGGAATAAGAAGGTAGTGAACTTCATTAGAGAAGTGACTAAGGCCAACAAAAGAAGAGATGTGTTAGTGTTTGCAGGAGCTTATGTAATGCAAGTTGATTGGTGGTTGAACCACATAAACATGACTTTTGGGGACATTGGAGAGCTAGAAAAGTATAAGATGAAACTTGCAGCAACCTTCATTCAGAACATTGGTGCATGTCGGTGGATGAGAAATCGTGCAATCATTGTGGATTACGAGACTTTCAAGAGTCAGATTTGGACTAACTTGTTAAAGTCTTTTCTGGAAGCAACATTTGGAGGTTCACCTATGATGGAGATGAATTTCACGAGGAGTATACATCGTTGGATGAGAGTGCACCACTTTATGATCAATTGATAAGATTGTTTACGATAGGATGAAACGACCTCTTAGTTGGTGTTGTCATCTAAGATATGACGTTATTGGAGTATTAGGAGAGGATAATAAAGCTTGAAGTAGGACAAGGCTTTAAGAAAGAGGTGGATTCCTAAACTAGTAGAGGAAAGAGGCAGAAGTCTACTCCAAGTTTTTTGAACCTGCGAGTACGAGACGTGTGAGTCAAGAAACAAGGCCTTCTCTACAACCATAATCATAAGAGAAATTAGAGGAAAGAACATGTTTCAATTGTGGAGACCTAAATCATTACAAGAAGGATTATCAAAAAGTCCAACTACATGTTTCAGATGTAGTTAACCTAGAGATATGATAAAGTTTGTGAGGCTAAGGGATAATGTAATCTCAAGGATCTTGTCCTAATTTGAGAGGAGGAAGAAGCCAAAGTTTACGTGGAAGGTAGGCCAAGTAGAGTAGCCCACCGATATCCTTATTATCGGATTTGATTATGATGACGTGATTCTAGTAATCGATTGGATGATCAAGTATATGGATAAGATAGATGCGGAAACGCTAACAATAATGATGTTAGCCAAAGATGATACTTGTCATGTGTTCAAAGGAGGTGAGCTACAAGACCCACTAGTGATGATCTCTGCGATGAAAGCAAGTAAGCTGGTAAGGAAAGGATGTGAAGCATATTTATGTTATGCTTTGGAGAAAGAAGGAAATATTCAATTGAAATACATTCTAGTTGCACGCGAGTTTAAGGATGTTTTTCAAGATGAATTACCTGGATTGCCACCTACTAGGCAAGTTGACTTTAGAATCGATCTAGAGCCTGGAACTAGACCAATGTCTAAAGCTCCGTACAAAATGGCACATGTGGAAATGTTTGAGTTGAAGAAGCAATTGGAAAAATTGGCAAATAAAGGATTTATTCGGCCAAGTGTATCACCATGGGAGCGCCAGTATTGTTCGTGAAGAAAAATGGATGGTACAATGAGGCTATGTATCGACTATAGAGAACTGAATAAGATGACGATTAAGAACAAGTATCCACTGCCACGAATTGATGATTTGTTAGATCAGTTGCAAGGATCAAAGGTGTTATCGAAGATAGACCTACGGTCAGGCTATCACAAGTTGAAGATTCAAGAAGATGATATCCATAAGACAACATTCAGGACTCGGTTTGTTGTGGTCTTTACCGATGACATATTGGCTTATTCACGAAGTAGTGAAGAGCATAAAACATTTAAAAGAAATTCTCCAAGTATTGATGAAAGAGAAGCTTTATGTCAAGTTGTTCAAGTGTGACTTCTGGATGAATGGAGTAACATTCTTAGGACACGTGATTACTGTAGATGGAATCAGAGTTGACTCATCTAGGATTGAAATTATGCTAGCATGGGAACCACCCAAGAACGTCAGAGAGATACGTAATTTCCTAGGATTAGCGGGATACTATAGACGTAATGTAAAAGGGTTTCCCATCATAGCAAGACCTATGACCAACCTACTTTAGAAGAAGGCAAAGTTTATGTGGACTGACAAGTGTCAAGCAAGCTTTGAAGAGATAAAGAAGAGGTTGACTACTGCACCTGTGTTAGCTCAGCCGAATGGAACACTAGGGTTCATTGTTTACAGTGATGCATCTAAAATGGGCTTGGGATGCGTCTTGATGCAAAATGAAAGAGTCATCGCCTATGCATCAAGACAACTAAGACAATATGAGCAGAACTACCCTACACATGACTTGGAGTTAGCAACAGTAGTTCATACACTTAAGATTTGGCGGCACTACCTATTTGGGACGACGTGTAAGATCATGACATATCACAAAAGCCTAAAGTACATTTTCACTCAAAAAGAGTTGAATATGAGACAAAGAAGGTGGTTGGAGTTGATAAAGGATTATGACTTAGAGATACTATATCATCCTGGTAAAGCTAATGTGGTGGCTGATGCTCTGAGTAGAAAGTCAGCTCAAGAAAAAGCGATTGCTCGATTAACTGTACAAGTTGAAATACAAAAATATTTGATTTGTAGTGGCATTGAAATATGGGTTCAGGAAGACCAAGGGTATCTGTGTACCTTGGAGATAGTGCCCAATTGGTTGGAAGAAATTCAACAAAAACAAGTAAGTTGTCCTAATTTAACCAAGATAAGGTCAGTGATCGGAAGTGGTGAATCTTCACATTTCCATATCGATACTGACAATATAATGAGATATCAGGGAAGGGTATGTGTTCCTCAAGATGAATAGATTAGAAAAAGGATTCACCATGGATTTTGTAACCAGTCTACGTAGTAGCAAGGGTTATGACTCCATATGGGTGGTGGTTGATCGATTAACAAAGACTGCAAGATTTATTCCTATCAAGGAAACTTGGATTGTGAACAAGTTAGTAGAGGAATTCGTGAATCAGATAGTCAGATTACATGGAGTTCCTAAGACCATAGTTTCAGACAGAGATGGACGATTTACTTCCCGATTCTGGAGCCAGGTACAGACAGTAATGGGAACCAAGCTGAATTTTACAATAGAGTTTCATCCACAGTCGGATGGTCAACCAAAAAGGATTATTCAAACCTTGAAAGACTTGTTGGGGTCTTGTGTACTTGATTGGGGGCTAGTATGGCCACATCATTTACCATGAGCCGAGTTCATTTACAACAAAATTTGGCATGCATCCATTGGGATGGCACCATATGAAGCACTGTATGGAAGGAAATGTCGAACCCCATTGTGTTGGGATGAGCCTGTTGATGTCATTGATACGGCCCCAGACAAAGTTAAAAGTGATATTGAAAAAGTTGCTTTGATTCGAGAAAGGATGTTGGCTGCATAGAGTAGACAAAAATCGTATGCTGATAAGCGCCGACGTCCGCTAGAGTTTGAAATAGGGACACACGTTTGGCTGAAAGTTTCACCGACTCGTGGAGTCAAACGGTTTGGTATCAAGGGGAAGTTAAGTCCTTGGTATATTGGACCGTTTGAGATTTTGGAAAAAGTTGGTAAAGTGGCTTATCGTTTAGCATTACCGCCAACAATGGGTGGAGTACATCCAGTGTTTCATGTATCACAACTAAGAAAATATCAACCAGATCCGAGCCATGTACTCAGCTATGATGCTATCGAGATAGAGCCTGATCAGACCTATGCCAAGTTCCCTATGGCCGTGTTAGATAGAAAGATAAAGAAGTTAAGGAATAAAGAGATTCCATTAGTGAAGATCCAGTGGTCCCGAAGGGGAATGGAAGAGGCTACATGGGAAACAATTGAACACATGTAGAGAAATTATCCAGAGGTGTTTAGTTCTTTGATCGGTGATTGAGATAGAGGTATGAATTAGTACCTAACTTTTTCCACTAACTAATGTGCTTATATGGTTCTATGTTGATGTGATTTATGTGTGTGTGAATTGTTTTGTGTTTGCTAACATAGGAAGTGATAGACTTCCCTAGTGTGAGCTTGATGACCCCGCTAACGTGATAATAATCTATGCTTGCACGAAATGCAAAGATAGGTTAATTATGTGATTGACGGATTCAGTCTTCTGATGAGCTGTGTACTAAAGTTTCGGGACGAAACTTTTTCTTAAGGGGTGTGTGATGTAAAAGCTAGGATTTTCGAATCCTAATAAATGATGTTTAAGGGTGATTAAGTTAATCATCGATATCAATTGGCCCATAAATCGCGAATAGTGTGTAGATGACGAGTAGGAATTCCACCATTATGATTTTGGCGTAAATTTGGACGTATGGGGGAAATTTTACTTTTTCCTCCGGGAAGTAATTTTTACCCTCTCGTATTAATTGGAGCATTTAGGAGCTTCAATTAATAAAACTGCAGTTGAGAGAAATGATCAGGACATTGGGTATGTTTTAGATATGAAATAACATGGAAAGGAAAAATGGTCAAAATAGTCGCTATTTCGTTTCTTAGCGGCTAAGAAAGACGGCTTAGGAAGATGCGTTTTCCGAGAAAGTTGTGGAATAATTATCCACACAATATGTCAGATTTACTATTCCAATTTCGAGAAGTTTGGAGAAGGGGCTCAAACCGCCTTCGGATCGGTTAAAGGATAACTATCGACTTTGCTAAAGGATAATTATCGTCTTCGCTATAAATAGCGGAAATTCATTTATTAATTCATTTCCTTTCACGTTTCCTCGTAAAATCTCTGATTTCTCTCAACCTTCAAATTCAAATCTACTCTTCGTTTGTAATCCGATTTCAATTCCATTTGAGTTTTCGGATTCCTCTCTTCGTCCTCTTCATTTTGGTACCGAGTTTTTGCGTTTCCGTTGAAGTTAAGGTCAGGTCGAGCCTCCCCCTTATATGGCTGGTCCCGTCGCTCAGATTCCGGTGAATCTGATGGTGTCCGAGCGTAGCCTGCGTCGTTGTGATTCCGAATCTTCTTTCGGATCGTCAATCGGGTTAGTAACGAATAAGTTATGAATTTATTCGTTTTCCGTATTGAGATTTGGTCTAAATTGACCTTAGGCTTGTCAAAATGAATAATTGGAAATTCCATTATGCTCGTTACATTATTCTGGTGATTATGGACTATTTGTTTGATGAGATCTGATGACAGTTGGGTTGAGAAACTGCCTGCGGGCAAAACGTTATTCTGATGAAATTTAATTAATTAATTAAAGATTATTAATTAAATTAGGAATCTAGAAAATGCTATAAGCTAATTAAATTCAAAGGAATGAATTTAATTGATGTTTGAAACAAGAAGTTTAATACGAGGAATATGATATTCTCGACAGGTGGTGTTGAAGACGGTAAACTAACTATAGCTTAGTAGCTCAGTGAGCGTATCTAGGTAAGTCTTCGGACTTACTTAGCTTCGATCTGCAAAAACCCGTGCTTGAGAGATTTATATCTCACTGTGTTGATATGTGTTGTTGTTTTGAAATGTCTTGTTGTGTTGAAATGTGAATGTTGATTTGCATTGAGATGTGTTATGTGTAAAGCATGCTTGATGTGTTTTATGATGGAAATGATTTTATGATGTGTAAAGCATGCTTAATGTTGTTGTGATTATTATCATGTCATAATTATGAGAAATGGTTAAATGAACATGTGTTAGCCTATTGAGGCGTGCTATTGAATGACATGATAAGCTTGTTAAAAGCATGATAATGTATGAGATGATAAGCCTTTTGAGGCATG
>BSUD01000001.1:159049953-159087054 GCA_033239045.1 Fagopyrum esculentum
GAAGTCTACTCCAAGTTTTTTGAACCTGCGAGTACGAGACGTGTGAGTCAAGAAACAAGGCCTTCTCTACAACCATAATCATAAGAGAAATTAGAGGAAAGAACATGTTTCAATTGTGGAGACCTAAATCATTACAAGAAGGATTATCAAAAAGTCCAACTACATGTTTCAGATGTAGTTAACCTAGAGATATGATAAAGTTTGTGAGGCTAAGGGATAATGTAATCTCAAGGATCTTGTCCTAATTTGAGAGGAGGAAGAAGCCAAAGTTTACGTGGAAGGTAGGCCAAGTAGAGTAGCCCACCGATATCCTTATTATCGGATTTGATTATGATGACGTGATTCTAGTAATCGATTGGATGATCAAGTATATGGATAAGATAGATGCGGAAACGCTAACAATAATGATGTTAGCCAAAGATGATACTTGTCATGTGTTCAAAGGAGGTGAGCTACAAGACCCACTAGTGATGATCTCTGCGATGAAAGCAAGTAAGCTGGTAAGGAAAGGATGTGAAGCATATTTATGTTATGCTTTGGAGAAAGAAGGAAATATTCAATTGAAATACATTCTAGTTGCACGCGAGTTTAAGGATGTTTTTCAAGATGAATTACCTGGATTGCCACCTACTAGGCAAGTTGACTTTAGAATCGATCTAGAGCCTGGAACTAGACCAATGTCTAAAGCTCCGTACAAAATGGCACATGTGGAAATGTTTGAGTTGAAGAAGCAATTGGAAAAATTGGCAAATAAAGGATTTATTCGGCCAAGTGTATCACCATGGGAGCGCCAGTATTGTTCGTGAAGAAAAATGGATGGTACAATGAGGCTATGTATCGACTATAGAGAACTGAATAAGATGACGATTAAGAACAAGTATCCACTGCCACGAATTGATGATTTGTTAGATCAGTTGCAAGGATCAAAGGTGTTATCGAAGATAGACCTACGGTCAGGCTATCACAAGTTGAAGATTCAAGAAGATGATATCCATAAGACAACATTCAGGACTCGGTTTGTTGTGGTCTTTACCGATGACATATTGGCTTATTCACGAAGTAGTGAAGAGCATAAAACATTTAAAAGAAATTCTCCAAGTATTGATGAAAGAGAAGCTTTATGTCAAGTTGTTCAAGTGTGACTTCTGGATGAATGGAGTAACATTCTTAGGACACGTGATTACTGTAGATGGAATCAGAGTTGACTCATCTAGGATTGAAATTATGCTAGCATGGGAACCACCCAAGAACGTCAGAGAGATACGTAATTTCCTAGGATTAGCGGGATACTATAGACGTAATGTAAAAGGGTTTCCCATCATAGCAAGACCTATGACCAACCTACTTTAGAAGAAGGCAAAGTTTATGTGGACTGACAAGTGTCAAGCAAGCTTTGAAGAGATAAAGAAGAGGTTGACTACTGCACCTGTGTTAGCTCAGCCGAATGGAACACTAGGGTTCATTGTTTACAGTGATGCATCTAAAATGGGCTTGGGATGCGTCTTGATGCAAAATGAAAGAGTCATCGCCTATGCATCAAGACAACTAAGACAATATGAGCAGAACTACCCTACACATGACTTGGAGTTAGCAACAGTAGTTCATACACTTAAGATTTGGCGGCACTACCTATTTGGGACGACGTGTAAGATCATGACATATCACAAAAGCCTAAAGTACATTTTCACTCAAAAAGAGTTGAATATGAGACAAAGAAGGTGGTTGGAGTTGATAAAGGATTATGACTTAGAGATACTATATCATCCTGGTAAAGCTAATGTGGTGGCTGATGCTCTGAGTAGAAAGTCAGCTCAAGAAAAAGCGATTGCTCGATTAACTGTACAAGTTGAAATACAAAAATATTTGATTTGTAGTGGCATTGAAATATGGGTTCAGGAAGACCAAGGGTATCTGTGTACCTTGGAGATAGTGCCCAATTGGTTGGAAGAAATTCAACAAAAACAAGTAAGTTGTCCTAATTTAACCAAGATAAGGTCAGTGATCGGAAGTGGTGAATCTTCACATTTCCATATCGATACTGACAATATAATGAGATATCAGGGAAGGGTATGTGTTCCTCAAGATGAATAGATTAGAAAAAGGATTCTTGTTGAAGCCCATGCAACACCATATTACATACATCCAGGATCGAACAAGATGTATCGGGATATTAAACCTTACTTTTGGTGGCAAGGTATGAAGAAAGATATTGCTGAGTTTGTGTCACGGTGTCAAACATGTCAACAAGTTAAAATTGAACACCAAAGGCCAGGAGGAGAACTTCAATCATTGGAGATACCGGAGTGGAAATGGGAACACATCACCATGGATTTTGTAACCAGTCTACGTAGTAGCAAGGGTTATGACTCCATATGGGTGGTGGTTGATCGATTAACAAAGACTGCAAGATTTATTCCTATCAAGGAAACTTGGATTGTGAACAAGTTAGTAGAGGAATTCGTGAATCAGATAGTCAGATTACATGGAGTTCCTAAGACCATAGTTTCAGACAGAGATGGACGATTTACTTCCCGATTCTGGAGCCAGGTACAGACAGTAATGGGAACCAAGCTGAATTTTACAATAGAGTTTCATCCACAGTCGGATGGTCAACCAAAAAGGATTATTCAAACCTTGAAAGACTTGTTGGGGTCTTGTGTACTTGATTGGGGGCTAGTATGGCCACATCATTTACCATGAGCCGAGTTCATTTACAACAAAATTTGGCATGCATCCATTGGGATGGCACCATATGAAGCACTGTATGGAAGGAAATGTCGAACCCCATTGTGTTGGGATGAGCCTGTTGATGTCATTGATACGGCCCCAGACAAAGTTAAAAGTGATATTGAAAAAGTTGCTTTGATTCGAGAAAGGATGTTGGCTGCATAGAGTAGACAAAAATCGTATGCTGATAAGCGCCGACGTCCGCTAGAGTTTGAAATAGGGACACACGTTTGGCTGAAAGTTTCACCGACTCGTGGAGTCAAACGGTTTGGTATCAAGGGGAAGTTAAGTCCTTGGTATATTGGACCGTTTGAGATTTTGGAAAAAGTTGGTAAAGTGGCTTATCGTTTAGCATTACCGCCAACAATGGGTGGAGTACATCCAGTGTTTCATGTATCACAACTAAGAAAATATCAACCAGATCCGAGCCATGTACTCAGCTATGATGCTATCGAGATAGAGCCTGATCAGACCTATGCCAAGTTCCCTATGGCCGTGTTAGATAGAAAGATAAAGAAGTTAAGGAATAAAGAGATTCCATTAGTGAAGATCCAGTGGTCCCGAAGGGGAATGGAAGAGGCTGCATGGGAAACAATTGAACACATGTAGAGAAATTATCCAGAGGTGTTTAGTTCTTTGATCGGTGATTGAGATAGAGGTATGAATTAGTACCTAACTTTTTCCACTAACTAATGTGCTTATATGGTTCTATGTTGATGTGATTTATGTGTGTGTGAATTGTTTTGTGTTTGCTAACATAGGAAGTGATAGACTTCACTAGTGTGAGCTTGATGACCCCTTCTAACTTGGTAATAACTTATGCTTGCATGAAATGCAAAGATAGGTTAATTATGTGACTGATAGATTCAGTCTTCTGATAAGCTGTGTACTAAAGTTTCGGGACGAAACTTTTTCTTAGGGGGTGTGTGATGTAAAAGCTAGGATTTTCGAATCCTAATAAAGGATGTTTAAGGGTGATTAAATTAATTATCGATATCAATTGGCCCATAAATCGCGAATAGTGTGTAGATGACGAGTAGGAATTCCACCGTCACGATCATGACGTAAATTTGGACTTATGGGGAAATTTTCACTTTTTCCTCCGGGGAATAATTTTTACCCTCTCGTATTAATTGGAGCATTTAGGAGCTTCAATTAATAAAACTGCAGTTGAGAGAAATGATCAGGACATTGGGTATGTTTTAGATATGAAATAACATGGAAAGGAAAAATGGTCAAAATAGTCGCTATTTCGTTTCTTAGCGGCTAAGAAAGACGGCTTAGGAAGATGCGTTTTCTGAGAAAGTTGTGGAATAATTATCCACACAATATGTCAGATTTACTATTCCAATTTCGAGAAGTTTGGAGAAGGGGCTCAAACCACCTTCGGATCGGTTAAAGGATAACTATCGACTTTGCTAAAGGATAATTATCGTCTTCGCTATAAATAGCGGAAATTCATTTATTAATTCATTTCCTTTCACGTTTCCTCGTAAAATCTCTGATTTCTCTCAACCTTCAAATTCAAATCTACTCTTCGTTTGTAATCCGATTTCAATTCCATTTGAGTTTTCGGATTCCTCTCTTCGTCCTCTTCATTTTGGTACCGAGTTTTTGCGTTTCCGTTGAAGTTAAGGTCAGGTCGAGCCTCCCCCTTATATGGCTGGTCCCGTCGCTCAGATTCCGGTGAATCTGATGGTGTCCGAGCGTAGCCTGCGTCGTTGTGATTCCGAGTCTTCTTTCGGATCGTCAATCGGGTTAGTAACGAATAAGTTATGAATTTATTTGTTTTCCGTATTGAGATTTGGTCTAAATTGACCTTAGGCTTGTCAAAATGAATAATTGGAAATTCCATTATGCTCGTTACATTATTCTGGTGATTATGGACTATTTGTTTGATGAGATCTGATGACAGTTGGGTTGAGAAACTGCCTGCGGGCAAAACGTTATTCTGATGAAATTTAATTAATTAATTAAAGATTAATTAATTAATTAAATATTATTAATTAAATTAGGAATCTAGAAAATGCTATAAGCTAATTAAATTCAAAGGAATGAATTTAATTGATGTTTGAAACAAGAAGTTTAATACGAGGAATATGATATTCTCGACAGGTGGTGTTGAAGACGGTAAACTAACTATAGCTTAGTAGCTCAGTGAGCGTATCTAGGTAAGTCTTCGGACTTACTTAGCTTCGATCTGCAAAAACCCGTGCTTGAGAGATTTATATCTCACTGTGTTGATATGTGTTGTTGTTTTGAAATGTCTTGTTGTGTTGAAATGTGAATGTTGATTTGCATTGAGATGTGTTATGTGTAAAGCATGCTTGATGTGTTTTATGATGGAAATGATTTTATGATGTGTAAAGCATGCTTAATGTTGTTGTGATTATTATCATGTCATAATTATGAGAAATGGTTAAATGAACATGTGTTAGCCTATTGAGGCGTGCTATTGAATGACATGATAAGCTTGTTAAAAGCATGATAATGTATGAGATGATAAGCCTTTTGAGGCATGCGATATGACGATGACCTGTAAAGGTCAATAGTATGTAAATTGTTAAGACTCTGAGCTAACCATTAGCCAGGTCGCTAGCTATTGCAGTGAATGCCGGAGCTCGGCCAAGCCCGGATCACTTGCGTTTGTATAAGAATGACACCGAGTCTGATGGACTTCAGGCTCGGGTTGCACACCCAATGGAAATGGTAAATGTTTGCATTAACATGAATGACAAAATGTTGCATGTGGTTAGGGGTTAAGACCATAACCCACCACGAGAAAGCCTGGCCCGTAGACTTGATCAGTCTGGCTACGACCTAAGAGCAAATGTCTGAATTAACCTAATATGTGCAATGGTGAGCTCACACCAAAGCCAGAACCGTATAAGCAATGATTTCGGATTTTGTCCGGGAACGCAAATTGTAAATTTCATACTGCATTCACTTGCATCGTTCATAAAAAGCATGATATCATCTCATGAGCACGGTATATGGTATTTGAATATATTTGTTGTGTTGTGATGTGATGATATAATATCTCGTGGATAGATTATGATCGGTAGCTAACCCGGTTTTGAACCGAATCTTTTTAGGTAATGCCGATCATAGGAACGCTTTAGGGATGTCAGCTGCAGGAAGTGGACAGCCGAGACAGTGTTAACCCAAGGGTTGGTTGAACTACTTTTGAAACTAATCGCTTGCAAGCGAGTCTATTGTTGGTTGTGTGCAACTGTGTACACATGTTGTATTCAGGCTGAAGTTTTAAGACACTTGTTCAGGTGTCATGTTTTCAAGTGTCGTTTTGGGATATACATACTAACTGCATGCACGGTTGTTATGTAAATGTTTTCTAAATGACAGGTTGAATGTTTTCATTATTTCTTCGTGCTTCTTGTTGCAAGGTCCTATTTGTGAAGTTGTTGTCAAGCTAACTGATGGGACCCATTGTGTGGTCCTTAGCCTAGTGACGTCTTGGGTTACTTAAAACTCGGGTCGTTACAAGGATAGTGTACTTTTAGAAAGTAATCATGCATAATTTTGATTTGCCTAGTATTTAAAAATACAACATGAAGTTCTCAATGCATATGAATTAAGGGTTAGATGAGTAAGTGTACTCTTATTGCTATAAGAGCATTAGTTAGTCCCTTTTATTTAATGCGTAACAAAGTAGGTCCCTTATATTTATGGAGGGATATATGTAACTTCTCAAACATAATCCCTATTTTGTAGGTAATCTACTCGATTTATCCAATCTACCCAAGTTACCCGACGTACCAAAAATACTAGAGTTTGTAAAGGTAAGAGAGTTTACTTTTTTGAAAGTGGAAAGCGGTTCAGGTAAGAGAGTTTATTGATTATCAAATGAAGGAGATTACACACATATATATACAAAGGTTGCCACTAATCACGGAGAGAGATCTTATGTAGAAGGTAAGTAAGATATACATAGAATGATGAAGATATACAAGATCATATTGCCTAACATGCCCCCGCAAGATGGACGGGTCGAGCAAACATGCCAATATTGGAGAGGAGCATCAGAAGATGAGCACGGGGGAGTGGCTTGGTGGCGCCAACATTGTCAGAATATACAAATGGGACTTGAGACGGAGAGAACCCTATTTCTTCAAGAAGTGAGGTAAGCACTTGAAGCTCAACAACGGCATTGGCCACGGTTTTGTATTCGGCCTCAGTTGAGGACCGTGCAACGCTTCGTTGATTCTTGGAGCTCCAAGACACAGGATTGGAGCCAAGGTAGACAATATAGGCGCCTGTTGAGATGTAATCGGGCTTATCACCCGCCCATTCAGCATTTGAGAAGGCATGGAGAGTTGTGGTGGAGTTGCAACGAAGAAGAACGTCATGAGTGGATGTACCAGCGAGGTACCTAAAGATGTGTTTGACAGCGGACTAGTGGACCTGGGTGGGTTGATGCATAAATTGTGAGACCTTGTTTATGACAAAGGAAGTGTTTGGCCTAGTAAGGGACATGTATTGGAGACAACCAAGGGCTTGACGATACTGGAAGACATCTTGAAGAGGAGGATCAATCGAGAGGGAGAGAGACGTGTCTGGACACATGGGAGTAGCTACTGGTCGGGCCTGACTAAGATCAAACCTGTGAAGCATATCCTAGATGTATCTATGTAGATGAATAAATATTCCATCTAAGCAGAGCATGACCTCAACCCCTAGGAAGTAATTTAGGGCTCCCAGATCTTTGACGGAGAACTTTGTGGTGAGCTTGGCAATGAAGTCTTCATTTATGGTCGGAGAGGATCCGCTTACAATAATTTCATCAACATAGATGAAGAGGAAGAGGTTACCAGTGGCAGTTTGTAGATGGAAAAGAGACATATCACACGTGGAGTTTTGGAAGCCAATATGAAGTAGGTGATTGTGTAGAGCATTGTACCGGGCACAAGGGGCTTGCTTCAATCCATAGATGGCTTTGTGAAGAAGACATGCATGGGAGAGACGTAATGGGTCAGTGAAGCCAGGCGGTTGAACCATGTAGACACATTCTTGAAGGCAGCCTTGAAGGAGTGCATCGTTCGCATCAATTTAGCGTAAGGGCCAGTTGTGAGTAACAACTAGACTAAGGATGAGGCGTAATGTCGTTGGTTTGATGACGGGGTTAAAGGTGTCACCATAGTCAAGATCAGGCCGCTGATGGAACCCCTTGGCCACCAGACGATCCTTGTGGCGGTCAATAGAGCCATCAGGGTTATATTTCGTGCGAAACACTCATTTGCAACCTACAACATTGGGAGTTTGAGAAGACGGAACAAGGGTCCATGTCGTGTTTTGTGTAAGGGCATAATATTGAGTTTTCGTGGCATTGTACCATTCCGGAGAGGAGAGAGCTTGCTTGGTTGTACGGGGAGGTTGGTGAGTGAATGGTGGCAGCAAGGTTGAGTTTGGTGATAGGTTTGTGAATGTTGTGTTGGGAGCGAGTGACCATTATACGAGGTGGCGCCAGAGTGGGTGACAACAAGGGCGATGCAGTGGTGGTAGTGGGCAATGAAGTTGAGGGACTGGAGGGAAGAGGTGATGGAGGGATGTTAGGGTGAAGGGAATGGTGAGAGGGTACGGAGTGACTTACGGATGGAGAAGTGGGCTGGGTAGATTGAGCTGAACCGGGTAGTGTAACTGGGAGAGAAATAGAGCACCAGTCATCACGCTCATATGGATGATGGGCTAGAGAAGTGGGCTTAAGGGTTGTAAACGGAAATCGTTCCTCAAAAAAGCAAACCTGACGAGAGACATAGATTTTGTTTGTGAGGGGCTCAAGGAAGTAGTATGCAAACTAGGTAGGTGAGTATCCAACAAAGACACACGGAAGAGACTTGGGATCGAGCTTGTGGGACGTGTATGGTCGAAGTCATGGGTAACAAAGAGAACCAATACTTCGAATGTTAGAGTAAGATGATGGTTTGTTGAATAGGGTTTCAAAGGGTGTAAGGTTCTCCAGACTGGGCGTTGGTAGCCGATTGATAAGATACGTACCAGTAGCGAGGGCATGAGGCCAAAGATGAGAGGAATGCATGTTTGGGAGAGTAGGGCAAGACCGGTCTCAACGAGGTGCGATGGCACCGCTCAGCATATCCGTTGTGCTCTGGAGTATGAGGAGGGCTTGTTTGGTGTGAGATTCCGTGTTGAGCAAGGTAGGTTTTTAGACTAAGGTATTCACCTCCATTATCAAAGAAGAGTGTTTTGATTTTGTGTGATAAGTGATGTTCGATAAGTGTTTTGAACCGAATGAACATCTCTTTTGTGTCTGATTTTTGTAAGTGGATAGAGCCAAATGTATTTGGAGTAGTGATCAACGAGGATTACGTAGTACGTACTTAAAGTGATCGTATGAATGGGTATGTGATGTCCACACATCGGAGTATATAACTTTAAGAGGTTTGTGTGTAGTAAGAGAGGAAGACATAAAAGGTAACTTGTGACTCGTATTGATTTGGCATGGATTACAACTATCTTGAAATAAAGGTAATTTTAATTTAGTAGATAATAATTGGATGATTTTGGGCGACGGATGACCCAACTTATGAAGCCAAATCGAGGATGATAGGGTGGAGGTGAGCACAAGTGGACGGCGAGCGGCACCAGAGGCACTACATAGAGCCCGTTCTTGGCTTTCCCTTCCAGCAGGAGGCGATGGGTGTGAAGTTCCTTAACATAGAAAGAAGAAGGTGAGAATTCAATGGTGACATTGTCGTCATTGCAAAGTTTATGTATGGATATAATATTGCGATGCATTTGAGGGACATGAAGAATATAAAAAAGGTGGAGAGGTTGGAAGAGTGAGGAGGAGCTAGTGTGAGCTATGTGCAAACCTGAACCATCACCGATGGTGATTTCACCGGATCCATCATATGGGTAGTGCATGGAGAGGTTTTGTAGATCGGAGGTAACATGGTGTGCTGCTCCTGTGTCTAGGAGCCAGTTAGAGGCAGTTGAGGAGGGATTGGAGAGGAGAGCAGTGGAGTTGACCTGGGGATTAGTTGCTGCTGTGGTTTAAGATTTGAATTGACGTGATGAGAGGTGAATGGTTGGGTGCAAGCGCTGAAAGATTGAGTGGCGGAAGAGGGAGGGACGGATAGTGTCGCGCCATTGTCACTTGCTTAGGTAGGGTTTGGAAGGAGGTTTGTTAGGTGCATGGGAGGTTGAGGAGCGAGTGGGGTATGAGGTCCTGGTGGTGGAGTTGGCAATTACTGGGAATGGGGTCATAGGAGTCCTATGGCGCAAGGAAAGCTTTTTGTTGGTGAGATTTTCCATGAGTTCAACGAAGGAGATAGGTGAGTCTCGAGCATGGACTGTGTCGATCACCGATTGGTAGTCAGAGTCGAGTCCATCGAGCATCCTAGCAGTGACATCTTCCGGATCCATTGGTTTTCCAAGCATAGCAAGGTCATTGACAACTCGTTGGATCGATTGCATACAAGTGTTGATGGAGGAAGCACCCTTGCTCATGTGACGAAGCTGATCCTTGAGCTGTTTGATATGTCCTCTGGTGGGGTTAGCAAATGTCTTGGCGAGCACATCCCATGCCGCCTTTGATGTCTGAGCGTGGTTGACTAAGTGAGTGAGAGATGGATTGATGGTGCCAACAATAATACCGAAGATGAGCCGATCCTAACGTAGCCAAGATATATAGGCCAGACTTGTCATTGTGGTGTTGGAACTTGCGATAGTTTCAGCAGGAGCACCACGAGATCTGTCGAGAAACTTGAATAGGCCATATCCTACAAGGATGGCTTCAAGTTGGAGTTTCCATGAGAGGTAGTTGGCGGTGGTTAGCTTGGTTGCATTGGGGAAGGTAACCACAACGAAGGGGTGAGCAGCATCATTTTCATTTGGAATGGTGACATTGGACGAAGCCATTGAAATGGGCTTTTGGAGGAGGAAAAAAAAGGATCTTTTAGTGATGTGATACCATGTAAAGGTAAGAGAGTTTATTGATTATCAAATGAAGGAGATCACACACACATACACACACACACATATATATATATAGAGAGAGAGAGTAGGTCCTATGAAAGCACGTCTTATCGTGCAATCATGAGAACAAACCTTATTGTTTAATATATTATTCATAGTTATTTCTAAAGTTTTTCCTCTTGGTGCCCTCAAGGTTTGGACTTTTCCTCTTAATATCCACTAATTTTCAAAATTCCTTTTGGTACCCTTGAGGTTCTATTTGTTTTCTCTTTATGTCCATTCTTAATATATTACATTCAAATTCATTATAACATAATTAAAAAATATAAATAAATTTAAAACTAATTATAACCTCATTACATTTTAAACCAATAAATTTATAATAAAAATAGTTTTAAATATTTTTCTAATTAAAAAATTAAGAAAATCAAAGATAATATTTATTTTTGTACTAAAATAATTTTATTTATTTATTTTCGATTTTAAATAAAATATATAAAATTAAATAAAAAATAAGTTTTTAAAATAAAATTTAAGAGTCCAAAAATTTTATAAATATAGTAATTTCTTTTGAAGGTAATTTTCTATAATATATTTTAATTTGAAAATAAAAATATTATTTTTTTATGTTTTTATTTTTTATAATATAATTTTCCATACTCTTAAAAAAACATATTTTTTTAAAAAAAAATCGAATTAATATACATTATATAAAATTAAATTCAAAAATAAATAAATTTTATTATATTTTTAAATTTCTAGACTCTTAATAAAATTTTAAAATATTGTTTTTAATTTATATATATGTTTTGAAATTCGAAATTATAAACTAAAAAATATTTTAAGTCAAAAATAAAAAAAAAATTTATTTCAAAAAATAATAAAAATATATAAAATTATATCTATTATAATTTTTTTAAATTTAAATTTAATGAGGTCATAATTTGTTTTAAATTTATTTTTTTGATTCTAATTATTTTTATAATGAATTTTTAATATAATATATTAAGAATGGGTATAGAGAGGAAACAAATAAAACCATGAGGGTACCACGAGGAATTTTGAAGGTTCGTGAATACAAAGAGGAAAAGTCCAAACCTTGATGGCACCAAGAGGAACGCTTATTTTTAGTTTTGTTACGAATGTGTCATATCGTTTAATGTATTATTCGTAGTTATTGTTGGTTGAATAGATTATTTGTAGTTATTATTAATTATGATATCTACCCTAAATCTCGGCCCTTAATACTCACCATCTGACGGTCTAAGATTGTTCTCATCATACACAATAAAGTTGTTCTCAAGGAGAGATCTTCGTAGAAGGTAAGTAAGATATACATAGAATGATGAAGATATACAAGATCATATTGTCCAACAGATTTTTAAGTATTGAAAATGGTAATCCGTGGGGTTTGATTGATAGCCCAACCCTTTCCCTATGATCAACTGGACTAATTCAATCTCATTATGCTGTCACAATCCGTAACGATTCCGTAACAATCGGACGTCGATAACATTGGACGTGGGAGCGGAGTCCCTTGTCCTCGCCGTGGGAGCGACGACATCAACAACAGGGGAGGAGATTGTCTTCGTTGTTGCCCTCTCCTCGCCGTCACATGTAACCCTGGTTCTGACAACCATGGTGATTAGAGAAAATTTTGGATAGACACGATTCCTTAAAATCCCATTTATCCCATTCTCCGTGTATATAGGATCCAAAATAGTTATTATAAATAATTATTTAAAAATTAGATTAATATAAAAAGTGACGTAATTTGTATCTCTCATATATAAAAAAAATGTCCTATTACACATATTTTCTCATGAATTAACTTATTCGAAAGAGTTATAGATAAGTTTTAAAATTCATTGGAAGTAACGTAGCATGACTCGTTCAATATAATTTATCCAAAAATTTAATAACTATTGTCATAAAATGATGATAATGGATAAGTTATTAAAAACCATGAGGAAAAAAAAAAAAGCTTACCTATCCAACTTAGATAAATATATTTTTATGGTTTGTGGTAAGTTGAACTTTCCCTAAACTATTATTATTATTATTATTATTATTATTATTATTATTATTATTATTATTATTATTATTATTATTATTATTATTATTATTATTATTATTATTATCATCAATTGATATAACTAATATTATTATTATTTTTATTTAACAATGTAGAATAAAAGACAAAGTTTTATTGAAAATTAACTTACAATAATATAATAATTTTTAAAAAAGCATAAAAATAATTCAACATAAATTACTAGTAAAGTATACCGACAAATGCTACTTAATCACATGTTCCATATTTTTGCCAAATATTTTTCACCAAATCGAACTTAAGACTATGACTTTTAGCCCTGTTACGAACACGAGTTCGAAGATATGGAAGACCTTGCTTAACATGTTTTAGTTATTGTTATATTTTTGTTGGTTTATTGTTGTTTATTTATATTTCAAGTTTTTCTTTTAAACATTAATATAATAAATGTTGTTTTTAATTAAAAAAGTTTAAGTATAATAACCTTTTTAATACTTTTTATTAGATGAATTTTTAAATTTGTGTTCATCACTTTAAAGTATTAATATTTTAAAAAAATTTATTAAAATATAATTAAAATATAAACAATATTAATGTCTATAGATAGATAAAAATATTTTCTAACTAAACATACAATTTTTACTTTTATTTTCATTATTTTTACTATATATTTTAAACCTTGAAACTTTATGTCTAATATTTAAATTAAAATTTTAAATAACTCATCTACTTTCCTATTTTATAGCAAACTTACAAATATAAAAAAAATAAAAAATAAAAAAACTAACTAACAATCAAAATGTAAGAAAAATATTAAAAAACAAAACAAAAATTCTCTGATTCTGTGTTTTGTGCAGAAAATTGTCAGTTAGTCAGATACCATTTCTAGAAGAAGAACCTTCTGTCTACTGAAGATAAAAAAAAAATAATTAACAATCAAAAGAGGGTAATTGGCAGAGAAAAATTCAAAATGCAAGGGAAATATATATTTTTGTGGTGAAAATGGCAACTCAAGATCAACTTGCATTGCAACTTAAAAGCAGGATGCTATACCTTGAAAACAGAGGGATCATAGTGTTTGTATTTGGCCCTACTTTGTATTTGTATTTGTATTTGTATGCTCAGATTGTTCACATAACAGCCTGATATCGTCAAAATTCTCTCTCTTCCCCCTTTCTCTCCCAAATCTCTGTGTTTCATGTTCAGATAAGACCTAATAGTAATCAAACACCATATTAGGGCACAGAACAGTGTAGCCTCACACTTCCATTTTCGATACTCGTTTGCTTGCTCCAACTTGACCTTTACTCTTTTTAATGCTTCCGTATCAAGTTCCCAAAATATCTTGTGGTTTTCTACTCGTTTTGGAATTGCGATTTTGGTTTCATCTGACCGAACATCAAAGTTAACATCCATTGAAAGAGTGACCAGCACAAAACAAATTTTGCAGGTGATGATTCTCAATTTTTCTTCTGCAACCGCGACTTTATTTATTGCTTCCCGGAGTTACAGCTTGATTATTGTGGACTTGTTTGGATTTTGTTGTATCAATTGATCTGATCGATACGATAAATATGCAGACTGATCAGAAATTGAGGAGATGAATCAATTTGTTCCAGAGTTTGACATGGAAGACGATAACTCCATCCCTCCTCCGTCTTCTGGTTCACTCAGGCAGAAGAACATGTAAATCTTTTACTCTCTCTTTTACGAATTCTGTTCGTGTCTATTTATGATTTTTTTTTTTTTTAATGACTTGAAATTCGGTTGAAATCAGGCAAGAGGATGACATTTTGGAACTGCTGTGGCAAAACGGACAGGTTGTTGTGCAGAGCCGGAATCCGCGGTTACACAACAAATCTTCTCCACCGCCAACGAAATGTATGCATCATAATCAACAAGAGCCGGAAATCCACCAGCCGCCGCCGTCGCAACCGCCTACTATGCCTTGTGATGCCACCGCGCATCTCATTATGCAAGAAGAAGAGATGGTCTCCTGGCTCCAGTATCCGCTGGTAGATTATTAACAATAAAAAATGATATATAAATAAATAGTTTATTTATTGGCATTGGTTCGGGCACGAAGTAGTTCTTTTAGTACCGCAATACGGAGTAGTTCCGATCCGATAGTATGAAGACCCGAGAACCTTTATGTGTCAAAAAAATTTCTTTTACTAACGATCATTTTTTAGTCAAAATTATTTATAATATTCGTTCAAAAGTTAGATTCTATTAGTTTAAGTTATTTGTACCGATATCTTCATACATTTTTCTAAAAAAAATTTGTAATCGTTATTTTGTTAATTAGTTCAAAAAAGTTTGTTCAATTCCATCAAAATTTATTTATGCATCTTTTAGTTATATCTATTAGTTTTCAATCTTTTTGTTGTACATGTTTAAAATAATATAATACAGTGTTAAAATTAACGGAACACAATATTCAAACTAATGATATGCACGTTCATAACTAATATTAAACGAATCAAAATATTATAATTTTTTAAAAAAAACATAACTATCAAATATATAATTAATTATGAACTAATTACATACAATGTTTGAGCGAATAAAACTCTCAATATGAACGGATTATATACAAGTTTCGAACAAATAAATGTAATAATGAAATATACTAATAAAATTTATATTCCATACCCGAACTTTAACAAGTAGGAAGAATTATTTTATACACTTGACTCCTTTCGATGAGATTACTCTATGGTGCATGTCCACTTCTTCTACTTCTAGCCCTACTCTTTTATTCTTCCTACAAAAATGGTGAATCCTTTGTTGAGTTCGGGATTCCCTCTCGAACATGTGGTTCAAATACACCAACGAATCCATACATTCATGAACCTCCACCGTTGACATGGCTATAGGTCAGCCACATTCTACTTTGAGCCATTCTATAAAGATATGTCAACAAAATAAGCTCGGTGCATCCGGATATCGAAATAAGTCGGCCACTTATTAGGGTTGTGCAAACGATCCCTATTCGATTGGACCGAACGTTACCATTTCAATAGGCTAACCCAGATTGTGTCCAGTTTTCTTTTCAGAAAAACTTGTGAAAAGCAACAACGGTCGAGGGCTGGACCGGAATATTTTGGTCTAAGATCAGACTGGATTTTTCAATGGCGATCCAAACCCGAACTGTAATTTCCAGTCATAATTAAATTTACAAATCCTACTAATAATAATAATGTGAGATTTCAACTAGTTTGGGTCTCCAAACCGCTGGTTTAGGTTTAGCCTTACCTAAACTCAAACATTGGGTCTCCAAACCGGAAAACATCCGGTTTGTAGGTTTAGTATAGGTTTGTTGAAAGTTTTTTTTTTTAAAAATAACGGCTTTTTGCAGATTAAATTAAATAAAAAATAAAAAATTAACCAAACCTCCGGTTTAGGTTTGTTTTTTCTCTAAACCTATAAACCGCCCGAAATTAAACCGTCAAACCTGTACCGTCAGTTTACCTAAACCGCCAGTTTGGACCAGTTTGAAAACCGCTAATTTAACGATTTAGGTCTAACCAAACCCAACACTAATTTCATCACAAATTGGAGTGTGCATGTTTATTACCTAAGTATGAACTCAACATGTAAGTATATTAAAATTTTATCCAAATCAATTTAGGATAGAAAAGTTATCCCCAACCTTATATATTCTTTACAAACATATCCACCGATGAACATAAAGGAAAAGAAAGGTGATTCGCCGTTATGGTGTATCATTGATCAGTTTGAACTTTCAACATTGATCCACTGTAATTGGTACTGTATGTACTGTATGTGCAGTAGTGTTGGCATATCTTTTCATAATGTGTCTCTTCACAAATCGAGCGTAATTAGTTAGGTGAGTTACACAATACATTCTCTAATTTTGAAACTAATATAGCAATTTAGGATCACAAAAGATTGACAGCAAGTTATAGTTTCTGCGGATGAGGGTATTTACTCGATCTTCAAGTGCTATGGACTGAAAAGTCAACAAGTTTGCATTTGGAAAACTCGTGCTCAAGGATTGTGATAAGTCGATCTTTGGATATGGTTTTATACATCTATTGTATAATGACCATATCAAATAAGTTGTTCATAGATATCGCCATAACATAAATCGGACACCGAATGGAGGCATGAATGTGATTTAGTACGGATAAACGTACCTGAATGTCATATTTCGCAGAGTTAGTTAGAAGGTTGAGGGTGATAAAGTACAAAAGATATAGGAGATCAAGTCATGCATGATCCAGAGTGAAATGGTTGTGAAGAAGGGATGTGATTGGCAATTTTCCGCAAGAAGAGTGCCGTGAAAAAAAGACCGGTGACGGCAGCACGTGCACGGGAACACGAGGTCGTGGTTGTCGCTGATCTAGGGTTTAGTTTGTGTAGCACCAATAACATTAACGTTCTCGGTGTAACACGGCTGAAAGATGCAACTTTTGCTATGATGATGTTAGTTGATAAAATATATTTAAAGGGAGAAGAAGAGGCCCTTCGATATCGACGGCAAAGGACCTCGGTCCTTCAACACGGTTGAAAGACGCAACACGAGGTTGCGGTTGTGGCGGATCTAGGGTGGGTTTAGTTTGTGTAGCACAAATATTGTCGGCAAATAAATCAACATCCCATTGTCGTCAACAAACCAAAGGGCAAAGAAGAGGTCCTTAAAATTTTTTGTTTGTATCTTTTCGCCCTAACAACAATAAAATATATTTAAAGACAAGTCACGAGAAGCGTCAAAAAAATATATTTGCGGACTCGCTTCAACTCCCTCCTATTCAAACTTGGCTGAATTTGCAATGTGGGCCTTTTACAATGTAGAGTTTAGATTTAGGGTCTCTCATCATTTTATTTATAAAATGGGCTCCTATTGTAGAAAAAATCAGAAAAGTAAGGGACATAGGTTTCATTTGATTTGATGGGTGACATGTAGAAAAAATCAAAAAATAGTCCAATCAATTCAGTCAGCCCATCTTTTTCCCTCCTTTGTCCCTTCTTCTTCCCTCCTTTCAAACCTAAATTTATTTCTGGGTATCCATATGCAGCTCTTTTCTTCTTCCCATTGAAACGCAGAAATTTGGACTGCTTGTTGAGCTTCTTCTTCACCGAAATGTATTTGTGGGTAAGTAATGTTTGTTCCTATTTTTGGGTAAGCAGTGTTTGTTCCTATTTTTGGGTAATCTCAAACTTCTTGGGTAATGTATTTGTGGGTAATCTGAAACTTCTCATCTCTTCTTTTTGTGAATCTAAAACACTGAAACTTCCTGTTCTATTTGTGGGTAAGTAATGTTTGTTTACATTTTCTATTTGTGGGTAAGCAGTGTGTGTTTGTATCCATGGATAATCTCCAACTTCTCATCTTCCTGGGTAATGTATTTCGGGGTAAGCTGAAACTTCTCATCTTCCTGGGTAATGTATTTCGGGGTAATCTAAAACAGTCAAACTTCCTGGGTAATGTCAAACTTCTTGGGTAATCTATTTCTCGGTAATCTCAAAATTCCTGGGTAATGTATTCCTGGGTAATCTATTTATGGGTAAGCAGTGTTTTTTTTTCCCAAAAAAATTAACATCAAATCATTTCAAAAAAAAGCTTGCACCCCTCTCTTTTCAATTCAATGTCTACAGTAGCCTAGTTTATACTTTTCAGACCTATTTTATATAGTAAATTTATTAGAGGCCCATTTCACAAAATGAAAATTTTTTGGGTCCTCTTTCTCTCATTATTTCTTCAAACTTTGAGTAGTTAAATACCAAATCCAACTCGAAGGAGAGTGTTAGTGAATATACATACATATATATATATATATATATATATATATATATATATATATATATATATATATATATATATATATATATATATATATATAGGGTGCGGCTCCCATGAGAATAGGCTTATCGTGTAATAATTAGAATAATCTTAGACCGTCGGATGATGAGTATTAAGGGTCGAGATTTAGAGTAGATGTAATAACCGAAAAATTTAAACTCCGTTTAATACCGGATCAAATCGGAATTCCGATCCACCAACCTCTATTTAAGTAACCCGTAAATAATTCCGTAAATAATAATTTAAGTTTCGAGTAACGTTTATTCTTTCAGCTTTTTTTTTGTGTTATTAGATGAGCAAGCCCAGTTCACAGGCCCAACTGCCTTCTGCCGGCCCACTTACTAATCCCTCACTAACTAAAAAAATTAACCTAATCTAATTAAACCTAAATCACTCAGCAACCAACCACCCACATACAATCTCTCCCACCTCTCTTCACAAGCGACCCATAGCAGCTGTGAGCTTGCAGTGCCGGAACCGATTACGAGACGCTCGGAGTTGCTTCGCCTTCACGGACCGTCAGCGAAGCCCGACCCTGCTACTCGATCGACACTGCACCGCCAGTGCCGTCGGAATCCTGCGCCAGGTAACGAGACTGAAGGACCGATTTACACCTCCTCTTCTCGCAACCTTCTTGTCGATCGAGTCCCGGACAAACAAACTCATCCAACCGCCTACCTGGTGGATTCTGCCTCGCGACTCAGACAACGCCGCCACAATCGGGTTCCCTTCCACCAGCCGGAGTACCGCAACCTTCTCTCGTCTTCGACTCGCCATCGCAAAAGGTAAGGACGTCAGCCGCTTCATCAATTCTTGCACGCAGGTTGAGTGGTTGTTAATCGATCCTTGGTTGGCCGTACTATGCAGGCCGTGTAAGGGTTCCATCCGAGGGAGTTTTGACCGAACCAAGCTGCTGCTCCCTCCCCTACAAGGGCGTGACGAGGTGCTGGACGGATTTGCCAGCCATCCGTAACATGTTGCATACTCGGGAGCTGGACGCCGGGTTCCTCGTTGTCTTTTGATCGCAAATTGTGTCCTCCATTGCTACTGGTGAGTGCTTCCTTAGTGTGATATATATATATATATACGTGTTAGTGCATTATATATAAATAAGTATATATATATAATTACATAACTAAACATCCTTAGTAGAACATATCTTTACGAAGGGAATATATATATATATGTATATGTATATGTATAAGAATAGAGTGGTTAAAATAAGAACTCTTGAGAATATATGTACGCGGGTAGGAATGTGTGGTAGAGTGGTAACCGAGAAGAACCAAGGTTATAGTTAGTTAGTACAGCCGGAATAGTGTACCCTAGTTATGAGAATTGCAGTGGGTTCTATGGGTGAGCATATACTAACGTTGTTCCCGTTGACGAGTAAGATTATGTTTTTGGACCCTAGCTCTAGTAGCTTGAGTGTAAAGGTCGGACCTTAGCAAACCTAGTTAAAAAGTTTAGAACCTTGTTAACCTTATAATCGTGGGAAAACTATCCGTGAGAAGCGAGTTATGGAAATAGGTTCTATAAGAGAATAGTAGAATTTAATGTAGAAATTTGGGAGTTTCCGAGACTAAGGGTAAAATAATTCTTTACCTTAAGAGAGGTTTTTCCGTTTTTTCCTCATGAGTTTTTTACCTCTTAGAAGTTTATAACTTCTAAGAGCATGGATGGATTTTGATCCACGTGCCTTGTGTGACAGGCATTTGAGTTTCTACGGTTGCGGACCGAGTTGTGATTTGATTCAGGTAATGTAAGATCCTAGGTTTTTGCCTTCACCGCCCCTGTGGTGAAGAGGGCCGCCCCCGCGGCCAGCCGCCCCTGCGGATCGTGCGACAGATCGCGTCGATCTGTTTTCGTCGTTTTATCTTTCTTCCATAGATAGAATATCCTATATTTTATCTTATGGGCCGGTTTCCTTATCTTCTTCCTAAACCCTAGACGTCCTTCCTTCTTTTCTTTCCAGCCGTTCCTATATATTCTCTTCTTTCTCCCTTTCTCCCGTTCTCTGCTATCGTCTTCTTCAACCCTATAGAGTTGCAGCCGTTCTTGCTTCCTGCAATCCCGCTGAACGTGTAAGTTCATTCTTTTCTGGTTCTTCCTCACGTTCCTTTAGCGCTACATGCCTTCCCTTCTGTCTGTTTTGGATTCTCCCTTGCGTTCCTTCTTTTCTTCTTCTCCAAGGATCAAGCGTGAGCCTTGATTCTTGTGGAGTGTTCCGTTGTTGACCCTTCGTTGTTCTCAGGCTCTTTGGAGTTGAGTCTTGACGTGTTGGAATCAAAGGTTCGAGCTTTGGTTGCCCCTGCTGTGAGATCTGTCGAAGAGAAGCCCAACAATAGCTTTTGACGAAGAGCCGCCCCTGCGCCTGCACAAAGCCGCCCCTGTGCCTCTGTCACAGCCGCCCCTGCGCCTGCACAGAGCCGCCCCTGCGCCTCTGTCACAGCCGCCCCTGCGCCTCTGTCTAACCGCCCCTGCGGTTTCCCAGCAGTAAATCCCGTCTTTGGTGAGTTGCTTCCTTCCTTCCTTTCCACGTTCCTTCCTTGGTTCCTTATGGTTGTTTCTTGTTTCCCTGAGTTATTGTAAGACTAAGGTTGATCCCTTAGCATGTGTTGATCTCTTAGAGATCGTTGAGACTAGAAGTCATAGACTTCTAGCAACCATTTCGTTCCTGATCCGTGTTGCTTGTTCGTACAGGCTTTCCTTACTCCTTTCCTGAGGGAAACTGAGCTTCCTTGAGTGTTTTCTGAGTTGTTCATTGATCTCTTGAGTTACCTTCGTGTGAGGTAAGTCCCTTGGACTTACTTAGCTTCATTCCGCGTATTGGTTTGAGTGTTTTGGCTTGTTTGTGTTGTTTATCATGTTATAACGGATAACCGGAATAGGATTCACCCTCTATAACCTTAATTGGCCCAAGTGTATGATAATCGGGCGGTGACCACTTGTCCAGTTCTTCAGGAGACTAGAATGTGCTCTTGCAACCCAGACCCGTAGGTAACGGATAGTACTGATCTATTCCTATTGGTAGACGGAAGCGGAGGCGAGTTTCGGGAGATTCTCGTGTGACAAAAGAAGTTGAATTAGTAATGGATAACCTTAATGAAAGATAAATAACCGGTTGATCTGTAAGCATGCTATGTGTTTTCTTTACCTTATGTGTGTTTGTGCCTTTACACTCTTGCTTATACCTAGAATGTTAGCTACCGGTTTATACCGTCGTTGTAGATGTTCCGCAGGTTCAGAATACTGCTGAGTGATCCGGACGGTGTGGTCAGCCGGGGTTCCCGTACATTATAGGACGGGATCGGGTTTATGTTTCTTTTGTTGTTTCCCTTTTGTTTTGAACCCGGCTGTGGAGTTTTGTGTTTTCTTTTGGTTTAAACCTTTGGTTTTATATTGAGTTTTGTTTTCATTCGTTTGTGCCTTGTTGTAAGATCCGTTTGCTGTTGCTACTCTGAGGGTCGGGACCCATTGTGCGGTCCTAGCCCGTAGCGCTTCAAGTTCCTAAAACTTGGGGTGTTACAAAGTCCTTACGACTTACTTAGCTAGTTTCTGGATGTTAGTTGGGTGATGATATTGGTGTGTGTGCAATGTGTGTTATAATAATCACTTGTTAGGATGACCGTCGTTATTATTCTATTTTAAGGCCCAAGTGTACGTATAACGGGTCGTGACATCACTGCCCAGCTCTGCCAGGAGACTGGGAGGTTCTCTATACCGAAACCATACAGATACAAGGTGAGATGCATCGGATCCATTCTTGATGGTTACACGGGGCGGAGGCAAGGTTTGGAAATCCCTCGTGTCACAAAATAAGTATCATTAGTAAGAGTGAATGACTTAAATTAAGATAATAAATAGATTGTTTGAAAACATGATGAGTGTTTACTTTTGCTATGTGTGTGTGTTATTATTATTCTTCTAATGTTTAGACAGCTAGCTAATAATTGTTTTGTTGTGTTGTTAGATTTACCGCAGGGTAGAGCAACAACTGAGTGATCTAGAAGTAGTGGTCAGCCGGGTCTCCATTCGTGTAGGTTCTCTTGTTAAGCCAGTTAGTCTTTTCCGTTGTTTAAGTATGATAGACTGTTAGACTTTGTCGCATTCATCCTTTTACAAATACATTTTTATGAATTTCGGTTTTTCTTATTTGTGTCTTGTTGTAAGATCCTAGTAATATTGTTTTCAAACTGAGGTCGGGACCCATTGTGAGGTCCTAACTAGTAATGTCCCGAGTTTTGAGAATTCAGGGTGTTACAACATGGTATCAGAGCTCTAGGTTGGCAACAATGGCACTTGAAATCTTTTGAAAGACCGAATAAGTACTTGAGCAGAACCCGAAAAGGGATCTGAGTTTTAAAAAGGACTTTTGGTTTTCAAATGCATGCATAGTCTGGTTGGGGATAGAAAACTACGGCGACCACCACTACTACCGCGGTTCTCAGTATGCTTAGTATGGACTTTAGGTTTTACTTTAGTTGGACTTTTTAGCTTGTTTATAAAGATATGTGATATAGATGGGTATATGCCGAAGATTAGTAGAAATTATAGTTATGTTATGCCCTTAACGGAGATAACATAATGAGTTTCTCACCCCTTTGACACATCTAAGTAGATTTTGAAGGGTGTCAACGTGAGGATTAGTATGCACATCTTATGTGCATTAGGGTAGACGAACGACGGATAACTCGTTCGAGCTTGTTGAGGAACGTCGAGACGGAAAAGTGAAGACTAAAAGACAACACCAACTACGATGACAAGAAGAGAATCCCGAGTCAACTCAATATGATCAAATGAAGAATATACATGAGGGTAGTTCCGGCAACGCGTTGGATGACCGGCAAGTATGCAAATTGGAAGAGACAACCCATAGATTCTTTCAAGATGGTGTAAAGCAACGTTACAAACAAAGGGGATGCCTTCAGAAACACAAATAGCCATGAAGGTCAAGGTGAATTATAGTAGCGATCCAGACAAGAGGCATTGAATCTAAGCTTACTGACGGACCAGAAGGTGAAAGTTTGAGGCTAGAAGCAGAGCGGAATATGATCACTCTTGACAAGTTACTTGCCACCACAATCAAGATGGGAAACCGAGACAATCATAAGCGTAAGATTTGATAAGATACATTGTCCATCCCGATACGAAGAATTAAAGAGCCGCAAAATGAAAGCTTACAGGTTGCTAGAAAAGGGAAGGCCGATTTCACCGACATGGAAGTGGTGTGACCTCCTAGAACACACAAGAATTACAAAAAGGATCGGGATACAGCAAAGACCGGATTTCTATAAAGACGGAAGTACAAGCAACACCCCAAGGAAGGATGGTGTAGGAGAATAGTCTTGGGAAAAAAGAGGGTCTCTAATGACTTCTCACTCACGAAGGGATTTAAGCTAATAACACTAGCGGGTCATAACAGAGAACCGCAAGTGGACAATAACTCGGGTAAAAAGAATCATGGAGAAATGCCTACAAGTTATCATAGAAGAATTGATAAGTCCGTTGACGGGAGACGAAGATACAACTAGACTCGTAAGAGTATAGTACTCTTATAGGAGGGTAATTTGTGGAAGGAGCTAAAGGAAAATAAATGAAAGAGATATATTTTCACCTTGTATATCAACCTCAAAGGAGATAGAAGAAAAGTAAGTCTAAAATATTATAGAAGGTCAACTACAGACTAATTGGTAACAATAGAGAATTTACACGTGCTAGCTAAATAGTGAGGGTTGGTTGACAAATAAGAATAATATCCACAAGGTTATAAAGGAAATTTACCGGCAACTGGTAAATTTCTTTCAGAGATCAACGACGACAATGATGAAGTTAAATCAATACAAGTACTAGTAGCCTTGATGGTAACATTGAATGAGTCCAATATGATAACTCTAATAAAAAAATTAAAGAGAAGCTTTTGACGGTCGGTAATAACCATTGATGATAGTAATGGTGTAAAGGGAATTGTTGTGAGTAGTTATTTACTACTGACTAAGGAAAGATACATATCAAAGTTAGTATGAAGGGATCCCTGTAAGAAGAACTAGAAGAGTAAGAAGAAACAAATGATTGTGAACATGTTCTGTCTTAGCATTCCACACAAGTAGGATTGAGGGTGCTCCTCCGAGAAAATGTGGGGTCAAACTGTCGAGATTGGCAGGGAAAACCCTTGTGATTAAAGAAGTGATATAGAATAATTGGAATTACAGAGGAGGCACAAACGTAGAGGGTATAATTTAAAGCCTTGGTGAAACGTGTGGTCGAGTTGTGAGGTGATTGCAGATGGAATCTACATGTTGGCTAGAACAGACATGAGAAGGAGTAAAGTTGAATGACTAAAGGTTGTTATATGGATCCGGTATTTTCCCAATAAGATGATTACCGAAAAGTGTATGTATATAAAAGTTTAATGAGAAATGGAGGTACTGCAATGAAAATTCGAGCTGGACTGATGACATAAGAGTTGATGAAAGTAATAAGACCAACCAACGTAGTCCGTAAGGCGTATAAGAGGAAACTCAAAGGAATTTAACTATCGTACTGGTGGTAAATATTTAAAAGAAGATAAAACGACATGAGTATAAGGAAAACATAATAAATGCAATGCAAGGAATTTGATTTTTGAGAAAATCATATGCATCTGATCTTTGTATACAAAGGGTACAAATGACCTTGTGGTATACAGTGACACATCCAAGCTAGTCTTGGGTGTGTTTTGATGCAGAAGGGTAAGGGCATAGCCTATGCGTCTCGGTAGTTGAAGACGTATGAGGAGAACTACCCCACACACAACCTAGAGTTAGCTGTAGTGGTCCATGCTCTTAAGATCTGGCGTCACTATCTCTGTGGGGCGACATGTCAGATCCTCACAGACCATAAGAATCTGAGATACTTATTCACTCAGCGGGAGTTGAATAACCGCCACAGGCGGTGACTAGAGTTGATTAATGATTTCGACCTTGAAATTCTCTACCACCCCGGAAAGGCGAATGTAGTGGCTGACGCTTTGAGCCGGAAGACGCCTCTGGAGAGGGAGATAGCCCGGTTGACAGTACAACTATAGTTGCAGAGAGATTTGGCTTGGTCAGAGATAGAGATTCAGTTTCCCGATACAACTTGTCAGTGGGCTACTTTGGAGTTACTTCCTGATCTGTTGGGTGAGATCCGATAGAAGTATGAGACTTGCCTGACTTTGACCAGGATCCGAGACAAGATGTCTCGAGATGAGGCACCACAGTTCACTATTGGTTCTGATGGAGTGATGAGACGTCAGGACCGCGTTTGTGTGTCGTGCGACAGTGAGTTGAGACAGAGGATACTAGGTGAGGCTCATGCTACCCCATACTCAGTACATCCTGGAGCGAGTAAGATGTACAAGGATGTGAGACGATCCTTCTGGTGGGGTGGTTTGAAGCCCGACGTGGCTCGTTATGTAGCTCAATGTGCGACCTGTCAGCAGGTCAAGATTGAGCATCGTATGTCCGGAGGAGAGCTCCACTCACTTCCAGTACCACGGTAGAAGTGGGAGGATATATCTATGGATTTTGTCACAGGTTTGAGACTCGGCAGAGGTTTTGATGCTATCTGGGTAGTGGTAGACTGTCTGACGAAGACCGCACGTTTCATTCCGATTAAGGAAACGTGGCCGGTAAGTCGTCTGGCTGAGGAGTTCACCAGGCACATTGTGAGTCTCCATGGGGTACCGAGGACTATCGTCTCCGACAGAGATGGACGTTTCACCTCGAGATTTTGGCAACAGGTACATACTACTTTTGGGACGAGTCTCCACTTTACTACTGCTTATCACCCCAGACTGACAGTCAGTCTAAGAGGACCATCCAAACGTTAGAGGACATGCTGGGGGCTTGTGTACTAGATTGGGGACAGGTATGGCTAGATCATCATCCACTTGTACAGTTTTCGTATAATAACAGTTGGCACGCGTCTATTGGGATGACCCCTTATGAGGCTTTGTACGGGCGGAGATGTCGCACGCCATTATGCTGGGATGAGCCTAGCAGAGCTGATGGTGTAGCTCCAAATCAAATACAGGATGACATCGCTCGGATTGCCCTGATCCGGGAGCGGATGTTAGTAGCTCAAAGTCGTCAGAAGTCCTACGCCGACAAAAGGCGTCGACCCTTGGACTTTAGGGTGGGTGCTCAGGTGTGGTTGAGAGTGTCACCGACGAGAGGAGTCAGACGTTTCGGCATTAAGGGGAAGCTGAGTCCCCGATATAGCGGACCTTTTGAGATCTTGGAGAGAGTTGGAGAGGTGGCCTACAAATTAGCACTACCGCCGAGACTAGAGGGTGTCCATCTAGTCTTCCATGTATCTCAGTTGAGAGAGTACATCCCGGATCCGAGACACGTTATCAGTCACAAGGATCTGATAGTTGAGCCCGATCATACATTTGCAGAGTACCCAGTAGCTGTCCTAGAGCGCAGTACTAGACGTATGCGGTCCAAGGAGATACCGATGTTGAGAATCCAGTGGTCTAGACGAGGAGCTTATGAGGCCACTTGGGAGACAAAGGAGAGTATTAGACGCAATTATCCCGTGTTCTTTGCGGGGTTAGATGTTACTTCAGTACCGACGAGTTAGTACTCGGATGCTATGTTGTTTGACTTTTCATGTTTTTACCTTGGACTGAGTGATTGTGTTTCTTTGATGTGTGTCTCAGTATGATGATTGAGTAGTTGCATGGTAGAAAACAAACTTTTAATGATATTTAGAATTTCAATGAAAGCCGTGTGTTTAGATACATTATCCTAAGTTTCGGAACGAAACTTATTTTAAGAGGACACTGATGTAATAACCGAAAAATTTAAACTCCGTTTAATACCGGATCAAATCGGAATTCCGATCCGCCAACCTCTATTCTTTTAAATAAAATAAAACCATATTAAATTCTACCATTTTATGTGATCTTGATTCACAAAAAATAATAATTTATGTAACCCGTAAATAATAATTTAAGTAACCCGTAAATAATTCTGTAAATAATAATTTAAGTTTCGAGTAACGTTTATTCTTTAAGCTTTTTTTTTTGTGTTATTAGATGAGCAGGCCTAGTTCACCGGCCCAACTGCCTTCTGCCGGCCCACTTACTAATCCCTCACTAACTAAAAAAATTAACCTAATCTAATTAAACCTAAATCACTCAGCAACCAACCACCCACGTCCTATCTCTCCCGCCTCTCTTCGCAAGCGACCCATAGCAACTGTGAGCTTGCAGTGCCGGAACCGATTACGAGACGCTCGGAGTTGCTTTGCCTTCACGGACCGTCAGCGAAGCCCGACCCTGCTACTCGATCAACACTGCACCGCCAGCGCCGTCGGAATCCTGCGCCACGTAACGAGACTGAAGGACCGATTTACACCTCCTCTTCTCGCAACCTTCTTGTCGATCGAGTCCTGGACAAACAAACTCATCCAACCACCTACCTGGTGGATTCCGCCTCGCGACTCAGACAACGCCGGCACAATCGGGTTCCCTTCCACCAGCCGGAGTACCGCAGCCTTCTCTCATCTTCGACTCGCCATCGCAGAAGGTAAGGACGTCAACCGCTTCGTCAAATCTCGCACGCAGGTTGAGTGGTTGTTAATCGATCCTTGGTTGGCCGTACTATGCAGGCCGTGTATGTAACAGTCAAAAATCGAAGATGACCTAATCGAGAATTTTAAGGAATTAAATCCGTTTTAACACGAGATACCTCTCGAGGTAACTTGCTCCTAGATGATATTACAACCCGGTGTTATTTGGAGCATTTGGGAGCTTCAATTAATAAAAATGCAGTTGAGAAAAATGATCAGGACATCGGACATATCCTAGATATGAAAAAACATGGAAAGTCAAAATGGCCAAAAGAGTCGCTATTTCGTTTCTTAGCGGCTAAGAAAGACGGCTTAGGAATACGCGTTTTTCGAGACAATTGCGGAATAATTATCCATACAATATTCCAGATTTATTATTCCAATTTCGAGAAGTTTGGAGAAAGGGGGTTAAACCGCTTTCGGATCGGTGAAAGGATAATTATCGACTCCGCTAAATGATAATTATCGTCTTCGCTATAAATAGCGGAAATAACGTTTATTAATTCATTTCCTTTCACGTTTTCTCGTAAAAGCTCTGATTTCTCTCAATCTTCAAACTCAGATCTACTCTCCGTTTCTAATCCGATTTCAAATCCGTTTGAGTTTTTGGATTCCTCTCTTCATTCTCTTCATTTTGGTACCGAGTTTCTACATTTCCGCGCAAGAGAAGGCCTGGTCGAGCATATATGATACTAGGGAGGTTCCGTCGCTCAGATTCCGGTGAATTTGATGGTGTCCGAGCGTAGCCTGCATCGTTGTGATTCCGAATCTTCTTTCGGATCGTCAATCGGGTTAGTAACGAATAAGTTATGAATTTATTCGTTTTCCGTATTGCGATTTAGCCTAAATTGACCTTAGGCTTGTCAAAATGGATAATTGGAAATTCCATTATGCTCGTTACATTATTCTGGTGATTATGGGTTGTTTGTTTGATGAGATTTGATGACAGGTGAGTTCAGAAATTGCCTGCGGGCAAAACGTTGTTCTGGCGAAATTTAATTAATTAAAGGTTAATTAATTAAATTGGGATTCTAGAAAATGCTATAAGCTAATTAAATTCAAAGGAATGAATTTAACTGGTGTTTGAAGCGAGAAGTTTAATACGAGGAATATGATATTCTCCGCAGGTGTTGTTGAAGGTTTTGTTTAACTATAACGTAGTTGCTTTGTGAGCGTATCCAAGCACAATAAAGGAGGATAGTCCGAGTGGGAAACGGACTCAATAGTTGGTTTGTGAGATTTTATTGTTCTTACCTGCGAGGTAAGTGTATATGAATTACACTTGCTTAATATATGTTATGTATTTAATATGTCATGATTTTATGCATGCTTGAGTGTATATATCTGTTTGTTATGATTGTATGCATGCTTATGTGTATATGAGTGAGATGATGATGATGACGACTTGAGATGATTTATGAATGCATGCATGAGGTACATGAGATGATAGTGGAAAGAATGTGATGAAAGAATATGATGAAAGCATGAAATTGAGTTATGATATGAAAGTGATAATATAGGATGGTAATTGATTAATTAGCCCAACTGGGTCCCGCACGGGTTTCCGGGGGACGAGGTCGCTACCTGATCTACAGGGGGCCTCAGAGGTCGCTACCTGATCTACAGGGGGCCTCAAGATAAGAAAAACAGCCAGGGGTCGCTACCTGATCTACAGGGGGCCTCAAGATAAGAAAAAATAGTCCAAGATCGCAACCTGATCTACAGGGGGTCTTAGGACAAGATAGCCGAGGTCGCTACCTGATCTACAGGGGGCCTAGGACGCTATCCGGTTGGCCAACCGAAAGAAAAAAAAAGAAAGAAAGAAAAGAAATACGAAAGCAATGAGAAAATATATCGTACGATCAGTTGGGGCTAGTTAGTTAATTATCACCTATGCATCGATGCGATCGAGTCTAGCATGTTATATGTTATGTTATGATGTGATGAGATGATATGTTTATATGTGATGTGTGATAAAATGCTTGAATGTTTATGTGAAATGTGATATGAATGGTTGTGGAATGATATGTGAGTGTGGATATGTATGTGTGCTTTGAAATGTGAGGAAGGGATGAGAGTGTCCTTTGGGGACGGGATATTAGATACTTATATATATTGGGAGAGTGCGATTTGTATACCCTTACTGAGCGTGTGGCTCATTGTTGTTATATCCACATATTTTTCAGCTACTCAGACTCGGCCTGATCAAGGCAAGGACGTTGGACCCAACACCTGGATTTGAGATCATATCAGGTGGGCTGTTATGGGATGCTACCGCCTAGGATGTTTTGCATGGTTTTAAACAGTTGTGTTTTGTTAAACAGAGTTTATGACGTATGCTAGTATGTATATATGTTGTGAATATGGTTGTAAGATAAAGTTTTAAAAATTTACGTTTTCCGCTTTTCCGCTTATTGTTTTAAACAGGGTTAATTAACTGGTAATCAACTAGAAATGAAATAGGTGGGTCACATTTGGTTGGTATCAGAGCAGGGATATGATTCCTTGGCTTGGGGTTGTGGGAAGTTTTCTGAAAAGCTTTTGAAAGTTTCTTTTTCTTTTAGATGGCGGAGCACAGCTAAAGGGTCGACTGAGTCTGTACATGCTCAAATATAAATGATTAGGAGCACCCTAATGTGCCAGTTTAGCTAATATCACTACCACCATCGGATATGGCTGGTATATCTGATTTAGTGATATATTTGAGAGAAGTTATACCACCATAGACACAACAGTGTCTCAAGCGGGTATTATTCTAGTAAATATGGACAAGAATTTTGAGAAGGTTTGCCGCCAAGGGGCAAAGTCGTTTGAGGGGACTATTGATCCATTAGTAATGGATGAGTGATTGAGGAACACTGTGTCCATTCTAGATGGAGTTATCTACGCTATTGAGAGACGGGTACAATATGATATATCCTTGATTGAGGAAGCATATAGAGATTGGTGGGACACGGTCCCTAATGACCGTAGTATACCACTAGTGTTGACATGAGATGGTTTTTTTTGAGAGAATTTGGTGTGATGTTAGTAATGGATTGATCATCCACTCATATAACTTTGATTAATTGTTATACAAAGGAAATCACCACGGAGATAGATAGGTTAAGAGAGGTGATTTTCACCGGTGAGAGGAATGTTATTCCTACTAGCCTCATATCTACAGTAACAACTTTTAGATTACTTCGGGAAGGGTGTCACGCTTATCTGGCTAGTGTGTCAAATTCTGCTATTGTTAGCCCCAGAGTATCTGAGGTGGATGCTGTCAGAGAATTTCCTGACGTTCTCCTTGATGATTTACCTGGTTTACCTCCGAGTAGAGAGGTAGACTTCGAGATTGAGGCATTTCCAGGTGCAATACCGATATCAATTGATCCTTACAGGATGGCTCTGCTAGAGCTAAAGGAGTTAAAGAAACAACTAGAGGAGTTACTCGAGAAGGGTTTTGTACGCCCGAGTATTTCTCCTTGGGGTGCACCAATGCTTTTTGTGAAGAAGGAGTACGGTAGTTTGTGATTATGCATCGACTACCGTCAGTTGAACTAAATCACCATCAAGAACAAGTATCCCTTACCAAGGATAGAGGATATACTTGATCAATTAAGGGGTGCTACAGTGTTTTCGAAGATTGACCTCCGAACGGGATACTAGCAGTTGAGGATAGCAGAGAATTCAATACTGAAGACAACTTTTCGTACTCGGTATGGACACTATGAATTTACAGTTATGCCTTTTGCGTTGACGAATGCACCTGCAACATTCATGGCGTTGATGAACTCAATATTTCAACCTTATCTAGATCAGTTTGTCGTGGTCTTCATTGATGATATCTTGATATATTCCCGAGATGCAAATACTCATAGAAAACATTTGAGACGTATCTTAGGAATTCAGAAGAAGAGACAGTTATATGCGAAGTTTAGCAAGTGCGAGTTTTGGACGGATCAGATTGCCTTTCTAGGGCATGTGATATCACGAGATGGTATACAACCTGATCCATCCAAGATCAAGGCTATTACAAAATGGGAAATTCCGAAGAGCATTACGGAGATTCGCAACTTCTTAGGACTTGCGGGTTATTACAGGAGGTTTGTAAAGAACTTTTCGATTATCGCGCGTCCATTGACTAACTTGCTAAAGAAGAATCAGCAGTTTATATGGGATAACAGTTGTCAAGAGAGCTTTGAAGAACTTAAGAAAAGATTGACTACGTTCCCTATTCTGGCTGTACCCTCAGATAAGGGTAACTTTGTGGTTTACACCGACGCATCTGGGAGTGGCTTAGGAGGAGTTCTAATGCAGGAAGGGAAGGTGATAGCATATACATCTAGATAGTTGAGACCTCATGAGCAGAACTACCCTACACACGACCTAGAGCTTGCTGCTATAGTTCATGCTCTTAAAACCTGGAGGCACTATCTTTATGGTGATACATTTCCGGTGTTTACCGATCATAAAAGCCTGAAGTATGTTCCCACTCAAAGGGATCTGAATCTGAGGCAGAGAAGATGGATGGAGTTACTCAAGGATTATGATTTCACTATAGAGTACCATCCAGGAAAGGTGAATGTGGTAGCTGACGCTCTCAGCAGAAAGAGCAGTGACCAAGGCGGTAAGGTCAACTACAAAGTTAAGCATCTATTAGCTCTCAGAGTTATGAGAGTAGAGATGGATGTAAGAGGATCTGAGTTGATAGCGAACATTCATGTAAGACCGTTGATTTTTGATGAGATTTCAATTAGACAAGATGAGGATGATACACTAAAGAAGTTGAAAGCTAAAGTGGGAGATGCTACCACTACACACTTCCAGTTGTCTGATCAAGGAGTGTTATACAGAGGTGCACGGATATGCGTGCCAAACATTGAGGAGTTAAAGAAGAAGCTACTTGAAGAGGCACATTCCTCGAGGTATTCCATGCATCCTGGGAGTACGAAGATGTTTAATGACCTGAGGAAGATTTATTGGTGGCCCAGGATGAGACGAGAGGTAGCTGATTTTGTGGCTCGATGTCTAGTGTGTCAGCAAGTGAAGGCTGAACACCAAGCACCGGCAGGAAAGTTACAATCATTATCAGTTCCTGAGTGGAAGTGGGAGCGGATTACAATGGATTTTGTTGTTGGAGTTCCTAGGACTTTCAGAAAGAATGACATGGTATGGATGATTGTAGACAGATTGACGAAATGTGCCCTCTTCTTACCGATGAGACAAGATAACTCCTTGGATGAGCTGGCAGAGTTGTATGTGAGAGAGATTGTTCGACTGCACGGAGTCCCTGTATCGATTGTATCTGATAGAGATCCGAGGTTTACATCCCATTTCTGGGGAAGTCTGCAAACTGCCTTAGGTACAAGATTGCATTTCAGTATAGCATTTCATCCTCAGACAGACGGACAATCAGAGAGAACGATTCAGACCTTGGAGGAGATGTTGAGATCTTGTGTTTTGGAGCTTAAAGGTAACTGGAATTCTAACCTGCCATTGCTTGAATTTGCGTATATTAACAGTTTCCATTCGAGTATTGGTATGGCCCCTTACGAGGCCTTGTATGGAAGGAAGTGTCGCACACCTGTATGTTGGGATTTTGAGGGCATGCGACAGATAGAGGGTCCCGAACTTGTACAACAGACAATAGAGAAAGTACAAGTAGTAAAGCACTGCTTGAAGGCAGCACAAGATTGTCAAAAGAGCTACTTTGATCGCCATAGACGAGAGATGACATATGAGATAGGCGATAGAGTGTTTTTGAAGGTATCTCCTTGGAGGGGAGTTATGAGATTTGGTAGGCATGGGAAGTTAGCACCGAGATACATTGGTCCATATGAGATCTTAGAGAAGATCGGACCACTTGCGTATAGATTGGCGTTACCACCTGAGTTATCAAGATTGCATGACGTCTTTCATGTATCGGTGCTACGGAGGTATAGGTCAGATCCGAGTCATATCATTCCCGAACCTGAGATAGAAGTATCTGAGAACTTGTCCTACCCAGAAGAACCAGTTGAGGTTTTAGGCAGGCAGGTTCGAAGATTGAGGAACAAGGAGATTCCGATGGTGAAGGTCAGATGGGGACATCATTCTGTTCGAGAGGCTACATGGGAGACCGAGCGAGATATGAGAGCTAGATACCCCTATCTTTTTGAGTAAAAACCTCGAGAAATTGTGATCCGGTTGTGCATCCTTTTGATATATCCACGAGTTTGGTTCTACGTCCTTTCTTAAATTTCGGGACGAAATTTCTTAAAGTGGGAGATATTTGTAACAGTCAAAAATCGAAGATGACCTAATCGAGAATTTTAAGGAATTAAATCCGTTTTAACACGAGATACCTCTCGAGGTAACTTGCTCCTAGATGATATTACAACCCGGTGTTATTTGGAGCATTTGGGAGCTTCAATTAATAAAAATGCAGTTGAGAAAAATGATCAGGACATCGGACATATCCTAGATATGAAAAAACATGGAAAGTCAAAATGGCCAAAAGAGTCGCTATTTCGTTTCTTAGCGGCTAAGAAAGACGGCTTAGGAATACGCGTTTTTCGAGACAATTGCGGAATAATTATCCATACAATATTCCAGATTTATTATTCCAATTTCGAGAAGTTTGGAGAAAGGGGGTTAAACCGCTTTCGGATCGGTGAAAGGATAATTATCGACTCCGCTAAATGATAATTATCGTCTTCGCTATAAATAGCGGAAATAACGTTTATTAATTCATTTCCTTTCACGTTTTCTCGTAAAAGCTCTGATTTCTCTCAATCTTCAAACTCAGATCTACTCTCCGTTTCTAATCCGATTTCAAATCCGTTTGAGTTTTTGGATTCCTCTCTTCATTCTCTTCATTTTGGTACCGAGTTTCTACATTTCCGCGCAAGAGAAGGCCTGGTCGAGCATATATGATACTAGGGAGGTTCCGTCGCTCAGATTCCGGTGAATTTGATGGTGTCCGAGCGTAGCCTGCGTCGTTGTGATTCCGAATCTTCTTTCGGATCGTCAATCGGGTTAGTAACGAATAAGTTATGAATTTATTCGTTTTCCGTATTGCGATTTAGCCTAAATTGACCTTAGGCTTGTAAAATGGATAATTGGAAATTCCATTATGCTCGTTACATTATTCTGGTGATTATGGGCTGTTTGTTTGATGAGATTTGATGACAGGTGAGTTCAGAAATTGCCTGCGGGCAAAACGTTGTTCTGGCGAAATTTAATTAATTAAAGGTTAATTAATTAAATTGGGATTCTAGAAAATGCTATAAGCTAATTAAATTCAAAGGAATGAATTTAACTGGTGTTTGAAGCGAGAAGTTTAATATGAGGAATATGATATTCTCCGCAGGTGTTGTTGAAGGTTTTGTTTAACTATAACGTAGTTGCTTTGTGAGCGTATCCAAGCACAATAAAGGAGGATAGTCCGAGTGGGAAACGGACTCAATAGTTGGTTTGTGAGATTTTATTGTTCTTACCTGCGAGGTAAGTGTATATGAATTACACTTGCTTAATATATGTTATGTATGTAATATGTCATGATTTTATGCATGCTTGAGTGTATATATCTGTTTGTTATGATTGTATGCATGCTTATGTGTATATGAGTGAGATGATGATGATGACGACTTGAGATGATTTATGAATGCATGCATGAGGTACATGAGATGATAGTGGAAAGAATGTGATGAAAGAATATGATGAAAGCATGAAATTGAGTTATGATATGAAAGTGATAATATAGGATGGTAATTGATTAATTAGCCCAACTGGGTCCCGCACGGGTTTCCGGGGGACGAGGTCGCTACCTGATCTACAGGGGGCCTCAGAGGTCGCTACCTGATCTACAGGGGGCCTCAAGATAAGAAAAACAGCCAGGGGTCGCTACCTGATCTACAGGGGGCCTCAAGATAAGAAAAATAGTCCAAGATCGCAACCTGATCCACAGGGGGTCTTAGGACAAGATAGCCGAGGTCGCTACCTGATCTACAGGGGGCCTAGGACGCTATCCGGTTGGCCAACCGAAAGAAAAAAAAAAGAAAGAAAGAAAAGAAATACGAAAGCAATGAGAAAATATATCGTACGATCAGTTGGGGCTAGTTAGTTAATTATCACCTATGCATCGATGCGATCGAGTCTAGCATGTTATATGTTATGTTATGATGTGATGAGATGATATGTTTATATGTGATGTGTGATAACATGCTTGAATGTTTATGTGAAATGTGATATGAATGGTTGTGGAATGATATGTGAATGTGGATATGTATGTGTGCTTTGAAATGTGAGGAAGGGATGAGAGTGTCCTTTGGGGACGGGATATTAGATACTTATATATATTGGGAGAGTGCGATTTGTATACCCTTACTGAGCGTGTGGCTCATTGTTGTTATATCCACATATTTTTCAGCTACTCAGACTCGGCCTGATCAAGGCAAGGACGTTGGACCCAACACCTGGATTTGAGATCATATCAGGTGGGCTGTTATGGGATGCTACCGCCTAGGATGTTTTGCATGGTTTTAAACAGTTGTGTTTTGTTAAACAGAGTTTATGACGTATGCTAGTATGTATATATGTTGTGAATATGGTTGTAAGATAAAGTTTTAAAAATTTACGTTTTCCGCTTTTCCGCTTATTGTTTTAAACAGGGTTAATTAACTAGTAATCAACTAGAAATGAAATAGGTGGGTCACAGTGTAAGGGTTCCATTCGAGGGAGTTTCGACCGAACCAAGCTGCTGCTCCCTCCCCTGCAAGGGCGTGACGAGGTGCTGGACGGATTTGGCAGCCATCCGTAACAAGTTGCATACTCGGGAGCTGGACGCCGGGTTCCTCGTTGTCTTTTGATCGCAAATTGTGTCCTCCATTGCTACTGGTGAGTGCTTCCTTAGTGTGGTATATATATATATATATATATATATATATATATATATATATATATATATATATAT
>BSUD01000001.1:159087346-159122346 GCA_033239045.1 Fagopyrum esculentum
AACTAAACATCCTTAGTAGAACATATCTTTACGAAGGGAATATATATATATATATATATATATATATATATAAAGTATATGTATATGTATAGGTATAGAGTGGTTAAAGTAAGTGTGACGCCTATTTCATTTCTAGTTTATTACCAGTTAATTAACCTTGTTTAAAGCAATAAGCGGAAAAGCGGAAAAACGGAAAACGTAAATTTTTTAAAACTTTATCTTACAACCATATTCACAACATATATACATATTAACATACGTCATAAAACCCTATTTAACAAAACACAGCTGTTTAAAACCACACAAAACATCCTCGGCGGTAGCATCCCATACCAGCTCACCTGATATGATCTCAAATTCAGGTGTTGGGTCCAACGTCCTTGCCTTGATTAGGCCGAGTCTGAGTAGCTGAAAAATGTAGATATAACAACAATGAGCCACACTCTCAGTAAGGATATACAAATCACGCTCCCCAATATATATAAGTATCTAATATCCCATCCCCAAAGAACACTCTATACCCTTTCTTACATTCCAAAGTCGATCAATGCATACATATCCACATTCACATATAATTCCACAACCATTCATAACACATAGCATATAAACATTCAAGCATGTTATCACACCACATATAAACATATCATATCATACCATCACATATAAATAATCATAACATATCATATAACATGATAGACTCAATTGCATCGATGCATAGGTGATAATCAACTAACTAGCCCTAACTGATCGTACGATATATTTTTATCATGTGCTTTTGTATTTCTTTTCTTTCTTTCTTTCTTTTTTTTTTCTTTCGGTTGGCCAACCCGATAGCGTCCTAGGCCCCCTGTAGATCAGGTAGCGACCTCGGCCATCTTGTCCTAAGACCCCCTGTAGATCAGGTTGCGATCTTGGACTATTTTTCTTATCTTGAGGCCCCCTGTAGATCAGGTAGTGACCTCTGAGTATTTTTCTTATCTTGAGGCCTCCTGTAGATCAGGTAGCGACCTCTGAGGCCCCCTGTAGATCAGGTAGCGACCTCGTCCCCCGGAAACCCGTGCGGGACCCAGTTGGGCTAATTAATCAATTATCATCCTATATTATCACTTTCATATCATAACTCAATTTCATGCTTTCATCATATTCTTTCCATTATCATCTCATGTACCTCATGCATGCATTCATAAATCACATCAAGTCATCATCATTATTTCACTCATATATATATAAGCATGCATAAAACCATGGCATAATAAATACATAATATATATTAAGCAAGTGTAATTCATATACACTTACCTCACAGGTAAGAACAATAAAACCTCGCAAACCAACTATTGAGTCCGTTTACCACTCGGACTATCCTCCTTTATCGTGCTTGGATACACTCACAAAGCAACTAAGCTATAGTTAAGCCGAAACCTTCAACAACACCTGTTGAGAATATCATATTCCTCGTATTAAACTTCTCGCTTCAAACACCAGTTAAATTTATTCCTTTGAGTTTAATTAGCTTATTGCATTTTTTAGAATCCCTATTTAATTAATTAACCTTCAATTAATTAATTAAATTTTGCCAGAATAACGTTTTGCCCGCAGACAATTTCTGAACCAACTTGTCATCGAATCTCAACAAACAAACATCCCATAATCACCAGAATAAAGTAACGAGCATAATGGAATTTCCAATTATCCATTTGACAAGACTAAGGTCAATTTATGCCAAATCGCAATACGGAAAACGAATAAATTCATAACTTATTCGTTACTAACCCGATTGACGATTCGAAAGAAGATCCGGGATCACAACGACGCAGGCTACGCTCGGACACCATCAAATTTACCGGAATCTGAGCGACGGAACCTCCCTAGTATCATATATGCTCGACCAGACCTTCCCTTGCTCGAAAATGTAGAAACTCGTACCACAATGAAGAGAATGTAGAGAGGAATCCAAAAACTCAAACGGATTTGAAATCGGATTAGAAACGAAGAGTAGATATGAGTTTGAAGGTTGAGAGAAATCAGAGCTTTTACGAGGAAACGTGAAAGTAAATGAATTAATAAACGATATTTCTGCTATTTATAGTGAAGACGATAATTGTCCTTTAGCGGAATCAATAATTATCCTTTCACCGATCCGAAAAAGCGGTTCAAGACCCCTTCTCTAAACTTCTCGAAATTGGAATAATAAATCTGAAATATTGTATGGATAATTATTCCGCAATTGTCTCGAAAAACGTGTATTCCTGAGCCATCTTTCTTAGCCGCTAAGAAACGAAATAGCGACTCTTTTGGCCGTTTTTCCTTTCCATGTTTTTTCATATCTAGGACATGTCCGATGTCCTGATCATTTTTCTCAACTGCATTTTTATTAATTGAAGCTCCCAAATGCTCCGAATAACACCGGGTTTATATCATCTAGGTAACGATCTCTTGTTAAGACGGTTTTAATTCCGTTAAACCCTTTTAACTTCCTAAAATTCCCGATTAGGCCATATTTGATTTTTGACTGTTACAGTAAGAACTCTTGAGAATATATGTACGCGGGTCAGAATGTGTGGTAGAGTGGTAACCGAGAAGAACCAAGGTTATAGTTAGTTAGTGTGGCCGGAATAGTGTACCCTAGTTATGAGAATTGCAGTGGGTTATATGGGTGAGCATATACTAACGTTGTTCCCGTTGACGAGTAATATTATGTTTTTGGACCCTAGCTCTAGTAGCTTGAGTGTAAAGGTCGGACCTTAGCAAACCTAGTGAAAACGTTTAGAACCTTGTTAACCTTATAATCGTGGGAAAACTATCCGTGAGAAGCGAGTTATGGAAATAGGTTCTATAAGAGAATAGTAGAATTTAATGTAGAAATTTGGGAGTTTCCGAGACTAAGGGTAAAATAATTCTTTACCTTAAGAGAGGTTTTTCCGTTTTTTCCTCATGAGTTTTTTTTACCTCTTAGAAGTTTATAACTTCTGAGAGCATGGATGGATTTTGATCCACGTGCCTTGTGTGACAGGCATTTGATTTTCTACGGTTGTGGACCGAGTTGTGATTTGATTCAGGTAAGTCCTTACGACTTACTTAGCTAGTTTCTGGATGTTAGTTGGGTGATGATAGTGGTGTGTGTGCAATGTGTGTTATAATAATCACTTGTTAGGACGACCGTCGTTATTATTCTATTTTAAGGCCCAAGTGTACGTATAACGAGTCGTGACATCACTGCCCAGCTCTGCCAGGAGACTGGGAGGTTCTCTATACCCAGACCATACATGTACAAGGTGAGATGCATCAGATCCATTCCTGATGGTTACACGGGGCGGAGGCGAGGTTTGAGAATCCCTCGTGTCACAAAAAAAGTATCATTAGTAAGAGTGAATGACTTAAATTAAGATAATAAATGGATTGTTTGAAATCATGATGAGTGTTTACTTTTGCTATGTGTGTGTGTGATATTATTATTCTTCTAATGTTTAGACAGCTAGCTAATGGTTGTTTTGTTGTGTTTTTAGATTTACCGCAGGGTAGAGCAACAACTGAGTGATCTGAAAGTAGTGGTCAACCGGGTCTCCGTACTCCTTAGAGTGGGGGTTTGGGTTGTTACTTTGTTGTCTTTCCCTTTTGTTAAGCCAGTTAGTCTTTTCCGTTGTTTAAGTATGATAGGCTGTTAGACTTTGTCGCATTCATCCTTTTACAAATACATTTTTATGAATTTCGGTTTTTCTTATTTGTGTCTTGTTGCAAGATCCTAGTAATATTGTTGTCAAATTGAGGTCGGGACCCATTGTGAGGTCCTAACTAGTAATGTCCCGAGTTCTGAGAATTCGGGGTGTTACAATAGATATCATAATTCATAATAACTACGAATAATAATTAGGAATAATCCAATCAACCAACAATAACTACGAATAATCAACTCAACCAACAATAACTACGAATAATACATTAAACGACATGACACCTTCGTAACAACACTTTTTATGATAGTTAGAAATCTAACCCTAAGGTTGAAGAACAAAACTTTTTATGATAGTTAGAAATCCTCGAACTAAAAGGTAGGATCAAATCCCTTAAACCAAGTGCTTTTTAATAAATCCAATAAAGGAACCTCTTTTTTTGCACAAACTCTTTTATCTAAGACAATTATATACATCACTTGTTGTGAAGGTAAATAAAAGGTGAAAACAAAGTACTTTGAAAAGAAGCAATATCACAATACCAATTCACAAACATATATGCAATAATAAATCAATTATTATAGGGATCATCCAATCATTTGATCGGGAGAGAATATCCAAAAACTCACAATTGTTTGCTTCCACCACAACGAGCCGAACCTTCTATCCTAAAGATACTTGGCCGCTACGGAATTCGGGTCAAGAGAGATAAGAGATTGGGGATCGAGCATCCGAGATATCTAACCCTAAGGTTGATACATGCTTTTAAAATATCTCGAATGACGGAGTCTAGGGTTACAAAATATATCTTCTCCAAAGATAAGATCGAAAGATATGGTTTTCATTCAGTTCCTAGTCGAGACGCATAAAGACGGCTTGAGAGAAAATATACATGTTGCATCTCGTCTAGGCCTAGACCAGGATGGGTTTGATGAAGTCCATTAATAGTGAAGATTTGGATTCCATATGGTTTGAGACGGCTTGGGATGCCGTCTCACAAGCCCTCTAGCTTGCGATGAAGTTTTGATCTTTAGATCTTGTTTTTAGGCTTGATCGGGGGACTTCGTGTTGTAGTTCCTCATTCATGTATGATCTTCTCTTCGGCACTGACTTCGGGAGGGCCGTACTTCTTGCACAATTGATGCCGACAATGACTAAAGCACAAAAAAGGTCAAGGCAGACACGGAAATATGGAAAGTGAATCCTTTCTATAAAAATAGTGATGTATGATGAATGGCAAAGTCCTTGATTTATTGACAAATGTGGACAACACCAACATGAGGATACAACAAGTGTTATATGCCCTCCAATATAAGTTTGACGATAAGACTATAGGAGATATCGAAGTCCTACGGTCGAGTATGTGGTATGAAAGAAACAAGTGATTATTTCAAAACAAAAAATCAAGCTACCTAAAAAACACTATCCACGAATCTCAACTTTAAACGACTCGGTGAAAAGAGTTCAACATACGGAAAACATCTAGAAGATGTACCAAGTGAATAAAAAGGAGCAAAAAATAAGATCATTAACTGGACAAAGCCAGAGACCAGACTCATCAAACTCAACTGCAATGAGTCAAATTTGGGAATGGAAAAATGCTCGTATAGATTCATTCTCAAGGATCATGAAGAATAACCAAATGTTATAAATAAAGGGCTGAATCTACATCAATCACCGGGTCAAAGACAATTATGAAAAAACATCTTGAAAGCCAAAAAACGGGGATAAAGAAGTAAGTCGTTGATGGGGGATAATAAGATGATTGTTAATTTGATGAATAAGAAATGGGCCCTTCTATGATTATTTGATATAATTATGTTTGACATCTATATCCTTCTCCAAGCGTTTGAGTTTGTGTTAGTTGTTCACATTTTAAGGGAATCAATTGTGTTCAAACAAGTTTGCCACTCTCGACTACATATTTTCCGCCTCCGGTTCTTGTTATTCACGAGAGATTGACATTCTCATCCATAAGGATTGTAAAAGCTAGGATTTTCGAATCCTAATAAAGGATGTTTAAGGGGGATTAAATTAATCATCGATATCAATTGGCCCATAAATCGCGAATAGTGTGTAGATGACGAGTAGGAATTCCAACGTCACGATCCTGACGTAAATTTGGACTTATGGGGAAATTTTCACTTTTTCCTCCGGGGAATAATTTTTACCCTCTCGTATTAATTGGAGCATTTGGGAGCTTCAATTAATAAAACTGCAGTTGAGAGAAATGATCAGGACATTGGGTATGTTTTAGATATGAAATAACATGGAAAGGCAAAATGGTCAAAATAGTCGCTATTTCGTTTCTTAGCGGCTAAGAAAGACGGTTTAGGAAGATGCGTTTTTCGAGAAAGTTTCGGAATATGTCAGATTTATTATTCCAATTTTGAGAAGTTTGGAGAAGGGGCTCAAACCGCCTTCAGATCGGTTAAAGGATAACTATCGACTTTGCTAAAGGATAATTATCGTCTTCGCTATAAATAGCGGAAATTCATTTATTAATTCATTTCCTTTCACGTTTCCTCGTAAAAGCTCTGATTTCTCTCAACCTTCAAATTCAGATGGCTGAATTGGCATTTAGGGCCTTTTACACTATAGAGTTAAAATTTAGGGTCCTACCAATTCCAAATTGAGAAATAGGGCTCCTACTTTACTAGACTAATTCATAAATAGGACAAAAAGTTGACAAAAGTGAGTGATGGCTGATGTGAGTGTTGATTGTGACACTTTTGATTGACATTTGGAGGAATTTGGGGGCCAAAAAAACGCAGCCCTTTGCCCAGAAAAAATCAGCTTACCCAAAAATCTGCTTACCCAAAAATCTGCTTACCTAACTGATGTCACAATCATACCCAAAAATAAATTTGTCAAAATACATAAACATACTCGAAAACAATACACCCAATAAATCAAATATCAATATAAAATAATATCCATAAATTGGATAATATTTTATATTTATACCCAATTTAAACATCACTTAATACAAAATCCATACCCAATTTAAATTTGTCATACCCAAAAATTTCAAAACTCGATATTGTATACAAACATCAATATCAAATGACATTTGGTCATTACCCAAAAATTTGCTTGACATTTGATCATTATAACACATTTTGGGTAACCATAAAACATATCCACGATATCACTTTAAATATAACACATTTTGGGTAACTATAAAACATATCCAACATTTTAACACATTTTGGGTAAGTGTTTTTTAAGATATTGATATGTTTGGGTAAGTGGTTTGTTCGTATGGTTGTCAATATAGTAGATCGAACATGGTAAGTGCATATCCTAATTTTGAGATCGGAATTTTGGGTAATCAAACATAAATCGTCATACAACACAAAAAAATAAATAACACAGCTAACCTACCCAAAAAATAACAACCCAATTTCGTCATACAATATCCAAAAAATAAATAACACACCTAACATATGAAAGATTAAGTGGGAGTCTCCCTCACTTTATTTAAAAAACCAAAAAGTATGAATAGTAAACATCCCATCAATATTTAAATGTTGTGTAGTACCATCATTTCAATTATGTCCTATTTCCCTAGGTGTAGGCCTAATTTTTATTGTTTTCTCTAAAGACCCATTTTACAAAAGCAATATATAAAGGGTCCCATTTCCCTAATTTATTCAATTCAGATCTACTCTTCGTTTGTAATCCGATTTCAATTCCGTTTGAGTTTTCGGATTCCTCTCTTTGTCCTCTTCATTTTGGTACCGGGTTTTTGCGTTTCCGTTGAAGTTAAGGTCAGGTCGATCCTCCCCCTTATATGGCCGGTCCCGTCGCTCAGATTCCGGTGAATCTGATGGTGTCCGAGCGTAGCCTGCGTCGTTGTGATTCCGAATCTTCTTTCGGATCGTCAATCGGGTTAGTAACGAATAAGTTATGAATTTATTCGTTTTCCGTATTGAGATTTGGTCTAAATTGACCTTAGGCTTGTCAAAATGGATAATTGGAAATTCCATTATGCTCGTTACATTATTCTGGTGATTATGGACTATTTGTTTGATGAGATCTGATGACAGTTGGGTTGAGAAACTGCCTGCGGGCAAAACGTTATTCTTATGAAATTTAATTAATTAATTAATTAAATTAGGAATCTAGAAAATGTCATAAGCTAATTAAATTCAAAGGAATGAATTTAATTGATGTTTGAAACAAGAAGTTTAATACGAGGAATATGATATTCTCGACAGGTGGTGTTGAAGACGGTAAACTAACTATAGCTTAGTAGCTCAGTGAGCGTATCCAAGTAAGTCTTCGGACTTACTTAGCTTCGATCTGCAGAAACCCGTGCCTGAGAGATTTATATCTCACTGTATTGATATGTGTTGTTGTTTTGAAATGTCTTGTTGTGTTGAAATGTGAATGTTGATTTGCATTGAGATGTGTTATGTGTAAAGCATGCTTGATGTGTTTTAAGATGGAAATGATGTTATGATGTGTAAAGCATGCTTAATGTTGATGTGATTATTATCATGTCATAATTATGAGAAATGGTTCAATGAACATGTGTTAGCCTATTGAGGCGTGCTATTGAATGACATGATAAGTTTGTTAAAAGCATGATAATGTATGAGATGATAAGCCTTTTGAGGCATGCAATATGATGATGATGTAATAACCAAAATTTTTAAAATCCATTAAATCCGGATTCCGGTCCGCCAACTTTTATTCTCTTAAATAAAATAAAACGGTATTTAAATTCTATCATTTTATGTACTTTTTAGTCACATAAAATGATGAATTTTATCAAACCCTAATCTAAGTCATAACGACGTCTTTTGACGAAGCCCGACAACATTGTGACAAAGCCATGACGAAGTCCGACAACATTGTGACAAGCCAGAAAACAAGTGACAGCCCACCCCTCCATACTCCCTTCCTTGGCCCATGTTTGCCTCAGCCCACCACTCTTCCTTCCTTGCTGTTGGCCCATCCCGTGACTTTGGTACATGCTCCTAGCCAGGAGGCCCGTCGAGAACCGGCCCAGCTAACGGATGGCTGCTGCTCCCTTACGTGTGCTGAGCTGGAGCAAGGGCAGATCCTTGCGTAAAGCCTCCGCAAATCACGCAATAGATGACGCGCCTTCCATACAGCAACTGCCGTCCTGATTTCCGTCCACGTTCACCATTCCCTTCCCAGCCCTTTCTTCTGCAACGGATCATCCTCATCACTGTAATCGGTCGCCATCTCCCGCTCCCCATCTCACAGCCATAGTCGACTGGTTCCGACCCTTCCCCTCTCTGTCGCCTCCAGAGTAGAATACTGGAGCCGTCTTCGTCACAATCAGGTGCACGCCAGAAGACTTAGCACGGTCGGACTCAGTGGGATCCGAGTCTGAAGTCGCATATCTCGGTCGACAACCCATAGATTCAGCGCAATCACGTAATCAATCTACCCCTTGGAACCTTGCTCACCTTTTCAATCATCTCCACCGTCTTCCTCTCTGCAGCGTAGTCGGTAGGAAGGGAGGGCACCCTGCACGCCACAACAGCCAGCAATCTGTCTAACCTACTCCGGTCGTTTGTTGAAGCAAGGCACCGTGTTCCATCCTTCAATCTCCAGAGGACGTTCACATAGGTTTCTAACAGACGACAAATGTGCGAGGCACAGATCTTTCGATAGTCAAGTAACCAGAAGCAGCGGATCGCCTTCAGGTTATCTCCACGCAGCAGTAGTCTAGATACACACTATTCTGCCAAACCCGACTGGAGTAGTAGTTCCTTCCTACACTGCCTCGTTCTAACAGTGGTAAGCAAAACCTTAACCCTTCATTTCATATATTCAGTGAGAGGAGCAGCGCATAACTGAGTATCAGTAGGTCTCGAGGCAGTAACGGGGAAGGCATCGTAAGGGAACAAGAAAGTGAGTCTGAGAGGGCCAGACCTGAACCTTATGAATTCCAAGTTAAAGGGGGCAACAATCGTTGCAGGTGAATCTCGAATTCAGACCACCTTTACTCTTGTTTTGATTCCAGTTTTCAGTGTTGAGAAGCCATCTTTAGGGACAGTTTTCGATGCCTTAAACTAAACTTTCACCGTTCATTTTTTTAGCATGACATTGAGGGATATACATAGTTTAACATATCAAAAGTTGTGATCAATCCAACGGTCGGATCTGAATATATAGGAGCTCAAAGTAGGCTAGTTGAGCTGTTAGGAAGGAATTCAAAATTTTGGCTAAGTATGAAAAAAACTGAATTTTGGAACATCTAAAATGTTGGTTAATTTTTATAAATCTTCAACCAACTACCTCTTGAGAACTAAATTATGGAAATAGGTTCCAAAGGAGATTTTAGAACTAGATGACAGACTTTTTCGGAGTTTTCGGCACTAAGGGTAAAATGGTATTTTACCGTATGAGAGTTTTTCCGTAATTCCTTCGCATGAGGTTGGACATCTGGATGTGATTTTGATCCACATGCCTTATTTGACAGGCGTATGAGTTACCACGAGTACGGACCGATTTGAGACTTGTTAGAGTGTGATTTGACTCAGGTAAGTCCTTGCGACTTACTTAGCTGGTTTCTGGATATTAGTTGGGTGATGATGGTTGTGTGTGTACAATGTGTGTTATAATAAATAACAACTTGTTAGGACGACCGTGGTTATTATGTTTTAAGGCCCAAGTGTATGTATAACGGGCCGTGACATCACTGCCCAGCTCTGCCAGGAGACTGGGAGGTTCTCTATACCCATACCATACAAGTACACGGTGAGATGCATCGGATCCACTCCTGATGGGTACACGGGGGCGGAGGCGAGGTTTGGGAATCCCTCGTGTCACAAAATAAGTATCATTAGAGTGAATGACTTAAATGAAGATAATAAATGGATTGTTTGAAAGCATGATGAGTGTTTATTATTTTATGTGTGTGTGCTATTATTATTCTCCTAATGTTTAGATAACTAGCTAATGGTTGTTTTGTTGTGTTTTTAGATTTACTGCAGGTTAGAACAACAGCTGAGTGATCCGGAAGTAGTGGTCAGCCGGGTCTCCGTACTCTTTAGAGTGGGGGTTTGGGTTGTTTCTTTGTTTTTTTTTCCTTTTGTTAAGACAATTAGTCTTTTCCGTTGTTTAAGTACGATAGGCTGTTAGACTTTGTTGCATTCATCCTTTTTCAAATACATTTTATGAATTTCAGTTTTTCTTATTTGTGTCTTGTTGCAAGATCCTAGTAATATTGTTGTCAAACTGAGGTCGGGACCCATTGTGAGGTCCTAACCAGTAATGTCCCGAGTTCTGAGAATTCGGGGTGTTACAACATGGTATCAGAGCTCTAGGTTGGCAACAATGACACTTGAAATCTTCTGAAAGATCGAATAAGCACTTGAGCAGAACCCGAAAAGGGATCTGAGTTTTAAAAAGGACTTTTGGTTTTCAAATGCATGCATAGTCTGGTTGGGGATAGAAAAGTACGGCTGACCACCACTACTACCGCGGATCTCAGTATGCTTAGTATGGACTTTAGGTTGTTACTCTCTTTGGACTTATCAGCTTGATTTTGATGATAAGTGATATAGATAAGCATTTGCCGAAGATTAGTAGAATCTATAGTTATATTATGCCCTTAACGGAGATAACAGAATGAGATCATCATTTAGTTGACACACCTAAGTATATTTGAAGGGTTTCAACGTAAGGATAAGTATGCTCAACTTATGAGCATTAAGGTAGGAGAACGTCCGGACAACTCCTTCGAACTTGTTAAGGAACGTCGAGACGGAAAAAAAAATGAAGACTAAAAGACAACACCAACGACGATGACAAGAAGGGAATACCGAATCAACTCAATAGGACCAAATGAAGAAAATACATGAGAGTAGTTCCGGAAAAGCGTTGGATGACCGGAAAATATACAAATTGGAAGAGACAACCCATAGGTTCTTTCAAGTGTGGTGTAAAGCAACGTTGCAAAAAAAAAAAAAAAAACCTTCAGAAACACACATAGGCATGAAAGTCAAGGTGAAATATAGTAGCGATCCAGACAAGAGGCATTGAATCTAAGCTTACTAACGGATTCGAAAGTAAAAGTTTGAGGCTAGAAGCAGGGCAGAATATGATCACCTCGACAATCTACTTGACACCACAATCAGGATGGATAACCGAGACAGTCAAAAGCATAGAAATCAACACGAAATACCTTGTCCATTCAGATACGAAGAATCAAAGAGCCCCAAATGGAAGGTTACGGGTTGCAAGGAGGTTGAAGACATATTTCACCAACATGGAAGTGAAGTAACCTCCTAGAACACACGAGATTTACCACAAGGATCTAGATACAACAAAGACCGGATTGCTATAAAGGCGGCATTACAAAGCAACACCAACCAGGGAAGAAGAATGTGTGAGAATGACGTTGGTTTGACCCTAGTGTCCATAATAACGCCTCACTCTAACTCTTCACTCACAAAGGGAATAAAATTTTCAACACTGACGGTTCATACCAAAGGACTGCAAACCCACCATGACTAGGGTAAAAACATAGAGAGAAAGAGAAGTGTAGATTGCAGAAGGAGCTAAAGGAGTAGAAACGGAGAAAGTGGAGGGGATAGATTTTCATCAGGTATATCAAACTTCAAAAGAGATAAAAGAAAAGTAAGTTTGTGTTCTTGTAGAAAGTCAACTCCAGACTACTTGGTAATAATTGAGACTTAAACGTGCGGGTTAACTAGTAGTGCTTGGTTGCCAGATAAGAAGAATAACACAGAGTTACAAAAGAACTTTATCAATATATGGGGAAATCCTTAAATAGACCAACTACGATAATTGTGAAGTCAAATCAATACGAGTGCTAGTAACACTGAATAAGTTCAAGCCATTAATTCTAATTAAAATTTTTAGAGGAAGAGTTGACCGCCAGAAATGATCACTAATATCAGTAATGGTATAAATAGAATTGTTGTGGGCCAGGGCAGTTGCTCACCTACTGACTAAGGAAAGATACAAATTAGAGTTAGTACGGATGGATCCTTGTAAGAAGAACTAAAAGGGCGAGAAGAAGCAGATGATTTTGATCATGTCCTACATCAATCAATAATCACTACAAAAAATAATTCAATTAGCCACGGATGTTGGCGACGGCAAAAAAGCCATCTGCCGTCGCCAATCATCAACGGCGTCGGCTTGGCGACGGCAAAACGTGGCGAAGCCAGAACAGGCGACGCAAAATTTGTCGCGACGGTTATTTGCCGTCGCTAATATTTCGCGTCGGATGTTGGCAACGGATAGTAACCGTCGCCAATTTTCGCGTCGGCTTACACCGTTGCCGTCCACCGCATCACAAACTTTAAAAATGGTGCGAAATTTTAAATTTTGCATCGGTAGTAGCCGTCGCAAAATGTAAATTTGGTGGGAAATTTTGTATTTTCGACAACGGAAAGTAGCCGTCGCAAATTGTTAAAATGTGTTTAAAATATTAATCTTTGGCAACGGCAACATGTCGTGGCAAATTGTAAATTTGGTGGGAAAACTATACCACAACCTATAATAGTATGCCACAACCTGTATTATATGAAAACATCTAATTGACTACATCAAGGTGTAACAACAATTTTCATAAATTTATAGAGTGTATTTAACATTCAAAATAATCAAAATAGCACGATTCGAAGTGTAAATAAGCTCACAATCTGAAAGTACAAAAGCTAGATGTCCTTCATCTTTAACAAAGTGGTAATGTTTCTTCAACTTATGAAACAACTGTTTATGTTCCTTCAACTTCTGAAATTGATGTTTCTTCAAGTTCTGGAACCAATTTTCTTCAACTTCTAGTACTGCATTAAACCCTAATGTTTTTCCTGAGGAAAATGATAGTTTGAGTTCATCCTCGGTCTGGGTTGTGCTGATCTTCTTTTCCTTTACGGAAATATTTTCCTACATTCACCGACAAAAAACAAATGACATTTTCACATGGAGAAGATGCAATATATAACAGCTTGATCTCCTCAATATGAGTATATGACACTTGGGAACGAAGGATTTTAAAATTTTAGACTATTATCCCTACATCATAAGAAAAAAAAAGAAAGAAATCATAGAAAAGCACTCACCTTAATTACATACTCAAACGAAAGTGGCGTAACAATGTCTCGTATGGTAAATTTTGTGACTCGATCTTGTCCAAGCATATTCAAGAGTAGGCCCTTTGGAACCTGCAATAACTTTATAATCAGAAACCTACAACCATTGTGACATGAAAGCAAACAAGAAAAATACAAGATTTGTAGTTTGCATAATCCTGAAATTATGATAATAAGTACCCATATTAGTTCAAAGTTGTGAAAAATAAAAGTGAATTAACAAGCTGCAATTTCAATCCGGAGTTGATAGATTTTTGTGTAAGTGCATATATTTTAAGCCTAGGCGAGAAATGAAATTTCCTCATTTGAAGCCAACATGTACTATGATGATGAGTGTTGAGTGGAATATGAAGACGGAAGAAAAACACTTCTATCCAAAAATGAGTGAGTATGATTTTATATTAAAATTATAATTAATGAATAACAAATTAAAATTAAAACTAGATTCATTTCCTTTCCTATTCTAATTCCATGGTTTTGAACCAAATCAAAACTTAAATGGAAATTAACTAAATAGCCTCTTTGAAGTTTATGCTTGATTTGGAGTGTAATTAGGCATTATGATACTTCAGTAGGCTGAAACTAGTAAAAAAAAAAAAAGATCCTTAATTGCCAAATAAATGAAAATGATATCTAGCCAAGTCATAGATGCAACATTTATATCAGTCCCCTTTAATGAAGGTAGCACATAATGTCATTAATATAGATATAGCAAAGTTAAAAAGATTCATTGTTTAAGCAGGAAGAATTAGACTTGTTTGACTGTGTTGACATACCTGTGGAATCTTGCCTAGATTATCACCATGCACCAAAAGAAAAAGGAAAATGGATCAGGCTATTCTTCAGAAGAGACATTGGTGAGGCACCAAACATTGAGAAAAGTAATTTTTATAGAACATCAAACAATGTATAAAATAGCTTAAACTAGCCTCTGCATACTTACGTAAATCAAACTTTATGTTTTTTTAGCAAAGCTCCATCATTCTTGCAATTGCATTTTCTAGCAGAAACTTTACTTCTAAAAATAAGACCTTTGAAGCATTATAAAATCATGCTGATTACAATCTAGTCAGATGTATAAAACAGCTTAAACTGGTTTCATTTGTATACCCTATTTCAGAGCTTAATAGAATACTACATTAAATCCATATTCCTTTCCATGTATAAGGATGTACAGTAGAACTGCCAAAACATTTCTGAAGGAGAGTAAACAAAATTTTAAAACAATGAATCACATAACAAATATCGGAAACAGTAGAACTACATAAAATTTGCAAGGCGCCCATTTAAAACTAACGCACATTGAATTATTGCAAGCAATACATCCCTTTTGCCTGCGGAACCTTGGAATAGGTGGTGTTGTACGACCCAAGTTTGTCAAAATCACATCAAATGCTTTTTGTGTTTCTTCCCCAGGTAAGTCCACTCGTAACTGGATATAATAGATAATCAGACACATACAAATTCATGGGTCTAAAGCATAAGTTAAAATCTAATTGTGATTTTTCTATCATAATAAGTACACAATAGTAAGTTTGAAAACACAAATTCGAATGTTGCTTGACGAGTGCCTTAGGCAAGGGAGAATTGTGCACTAGGGGAAGAAAATCTACAAGTAATAGAGCAGAGCAGAAAGAGGATGGAGACGAAGACTAAGGAAGCTTGAGCAGTTGACAAAATTGTACGACTTTAAATGAAGAGGAAAGTACCAACAATAGCTACTACTGCAAATAAATTTCTATAAGCTTATGCTATGTAATTAAATACCTTGACTCACTACAAAATCTCAAATTTGGAAAATGAAACTGAAGTAAAGTAGAACCAACGAATGTGAGCATGTTTCCTTTCTACGGTTTATTATGAAAGATCGTTGGCTTGCCACTACTCAATAGCTTTATTATAAAAAATATTGAATGGTTTATGCAGATGACTGCTATAAGACTAAAATAGTGACATCCAATGGTTCGGGCAATCAAAAAGGGCCTCAATTCAGCTTCATACCAATCTCATCATAATAAAAGTCACATAAAATTATATCCCCAATTTCCGGTTTACCAACAATAACGCTAAAATAGTGACATCCAATGGTTGCCTTCCAAAAGCTCAATTTCATTTCTACTAGGAATTAAATTGGAAACTGAAAGAAAATCATCAACAAGAGATCGAACTTCATACCTTGACCTTAGAAGAGTCAATTGCAACACAAGCAACAGTCACCTGCTTCCTTTGACAGTCAAATAACTACATTGCCTACACATTTACACATTCAACTCATAAATCACAAAAGCCCCAAATTGGAAAATCTAAGGTTTTGAAATCTACCCAAAAATTCTCACCACAATTATTCTCAGATCTGTACAAGTGATATCATCCGGTTGGCGACGTGCAGAGGTCTCGGTGTCGGAAAGAAGGCGGGTTGACGGCGCAACGGTGAGACAAAAACAACTCATACTGGTTCGCCGGGTTTGCATAGGCTTGTTGCAGCGGCTGGTGTCACGTCCCCTTGGTGGCGCAACAGTCCGACTACGGTCCGTGGATAGAAGAAGACTGAAACGATACCCCAACGACTAGGTTGAGACCGGTGCGACTGGTGGCGTACCTGTAGGTGCGGATCCTGGCAGATCTTGTTGTTAGACTGCGAGTGAGGGACAGAGAGCGATGAGAGGGGCCGACGTTGAACTCCGACCGTCCACGTCGATCAAGTAGGACTCCGACCTGCTTTATCTTCTTCGAATGTGGCCGGCGTGAGAAGAAGGTAAGGGGAGAGAAGGAGGGTGCGGGAGTGAATGTAAGGGAAGGAAGAATGTTGCGGGAGAGAAGGTAAGGGAAGGCAGACGGCTCTCCGAAGTTAAGTTACGGTTTTCTGGGAAGGGTATTAGGGGTTAGGGTTTTTAGGAGGAAAACAATAAGTAAAAATAAAAATATGGGTTATTTTATTTGAAAAGGAAAAACAATTAATGTATAAAAATGGGTAAATTTAATGTGAGTAAATTGTATCTAAGAAAATTATAATGTCATTTAAAAATCTTAATTATCACGTAAAATGATAAAAAGATGGATCCTCTATAATGTCGACCATGGAAGTACCCACACTTGGCTTGAATTTAAAATGGAAGAAGTCTAAATCGGTTAAAGTCCGGTTTGACTCGGAATTTATAAGAATTGAAATTTCCGGTTGTTACAACAATTCATAATACCCACTCTAAGTGGCATACGGCTTAAAACACTCAAAACAGTTTACAAGAGTTTTTATTAACCCTTAAGAAATTATCTTTGACAAAGCTTATTTATGTACTAGTGAATCATGGAAGAAACGAAGTCCAAAGTCTCAACTCGGAAGAAGAAAAAGAAGTCAAAGTCGCGTCCGTGATACAGAGTCACCTCTCGTCGTCGTGGTACTTTGCTTGTTAGGAGAATGGGAGAAGGCAGAAGGCAAATACGAATTTAGCCCTAAATTCTAAAACAATACTCTCACAGCCTCTCTTACTTCTTTTTACTTTTTAATTTTAAAATTGTTCTAAACAATTTAATAGGGTGTGAACCGGACCGGACAAAATTATATTTAAAAGGTTATAACGATTTTATCATACTTTATCTAGGGGAACTTTGAATTTTAAATATTTTTACGAAAATTTATTTTATTTATAATTTTTTTATCGGAATATTTTCATATGACACCAAATAATTTGATTGTTCAAGTCGGCAACATACGTCAATGGTTCCTTCAATTAGCCACGGTAAAGATTAGTCGACGCCAATTACATGACTATTGGCGACGGTGCTATACAACCGACGCCAATACTTGGTATTTTTGCGACGTTGATATTGCCGTCGCTTTGCCGTCGCCAAAAAAAGACCAATGGCGACGGCAAACTTTTTCCGTCGCCAACATGCGTGGCTAATTGAATTAATTTTTGTAGTGAATAATAATAATAATAAATAAATAAATTAATAAATAATATATATATATATATATATAAAATATATAAAATAAAAAAAATAATAAAAAAAAAATATACGGGAGTTATAACGACAGAGTAAGTGGAGATCATGACGTTGACACCTTTGTGAAACGACTTGTCAAGTCTTGAAGTGTTTCAGGAGGGGTATACATATCAGTTGGGACTGATGCAAGATGTCGAGTGACTGGAAGTTGTTATAGGAAGCCAGGGTTACCCTATGAGATAAGTTATGCAAGAGTTACTGAGAAATGGTAGCCCCAATAGCCAATCTTGATAACCGGTCATGAGTGGATGGAGGAGTAGTTTTGGAATCGCGTACAAATGGTATACCCTAGAGTCTTCTCTTGATTGATAAGAGAAGAATGTATGAAAGCACCAAATCTAATCAACATAATCCATAAAGATTGTATGAGAAAGCTTAAATGGATTTAATACCATAATTGGTTTAGGGATTTAGCAGATGGTAGAGCGACATGAGTATAAGAACAACACAATAAATGCGAGTCGAGAAATTTGACTTTTGAGAAAATCATATGCATTTGATGATCCTTAAACAAATGATACCAGTATATGTTTAATAAGAGTCATACTATCGGGCCGATAACATTATGATGCTTAAAGTGTAAACCAAGCAAATAGTTTAGCTAGTGAGAAGAAAAGTCATGTATCAAAAGGCGGGTCTTGTTAGATTTAAATAAAGTAGTGAGATGAGGATGCCGTTATAGAATTTATGCTAGAGTACAACATAATTGAGGTTCCAACACGGAATGAGTAATAAGGATCAATTGACAGTAAGAGACCGATTCGGATAAGGAAAATGTTACAAGATGAGACATCTAGTAGAAGAGTTCACAAGACAAGCACGAGAGACCAACACGTGGTTGATATTCTTGTCTCGATGTGGACGTGTTACCGCACCTCGAGAATTTAGAACTAAACGGAAAACCACATGTGTAGATGGTGAATAGGCCAGGGAAATGACTGGTAGGTCAAAAGAATTGGGAAAGATAACCACATTGAGTAGTCCTGACGAGTAGTAAGTCGGGTTGGGATGAGATAAAAGTGAATTCTGGGAATTTCTAAGACGCATGTTCCCAATCTTTCCAAGGAGACATGACTGGTGAGTTATTTTGCTGAGGAGTTCTCTAGACCAATTGTGGAATTCTAGGGGGTCGAGAATCATAGTTGTGACAAAGATGGGAGGTTTATTTCGAGGTTTTGGACAACATGTAGTCATGACTAGAGTACGAGTCTCTCCTTTACTATAGTAACCATCTCTAGACTGACGATCTGTTTATAGAGGATCTTGCCATTATGAGAAGGGAAGTTACAGGCGAGAGTTTGGTAAAACATCCTGACTCACGGAAGACGCCATTATGATTAAGGATGACAATAGATTGATCAGAGTAGCGCAGCGGAAGCGTGGTGGGCACATAACCCACATAACAGGATACTCAACGTTATTTTATTTAGGACCTAATCAAGTTAAAGAATTAGATATCTATGGGAAAGTCTCCAGTGAGAGCTTGATTTGGATACAACAAGTTGGAAGCCTGACAAGAAGTAGGTGTTAAGTCATCATTTAAGGATCAGTCTAACTGAGTTATGTTAGGGAGACAGGAAAAAAAAAATGAGTGGTCTTACAAAGAGCACTAGGCACTTACTAAAGTGCCGGGAGGTATCTCAAAACCTTGTTTCAGAATGGAGTCGGGATCTTCCGAAAGGTCAGGAGCAAGTGGATTCAATGGAAGGAAAAGTTTGGTAGAGTCATCAAAAGAGCTGGAAGTAAGTCTAGAAAACCAAACAGTTGAGAGAGTAACTACCAAACCCGAGACACATTCTTAGTCATGAGGATCTAATAGTTTAGCCGACCATACATTGGTGGAGTACCCAGTAGCTGTCTTGGAGCGCAGTACTAGACATCTGCGGTCCAAGAAGATACCAATGTTGAGGATTCAATGGTCTAGACGAGGAACTGATGAGACCACTTGGGAGACAGTGGAGAGTATTAGACGTAATTATCCCGAGTTTCTGCGGGGTTAGATGTTACTTTTGTATCGATGAGTTAGTACTCGGTTGTTGTGTTGTTTAACCATTCATGGTTTTATATTGGATTGAGTGATTAGGTTTTATGTGATGTGTGTCTGAGTATGATGATTGAGTAGTACGTTGCACGGTAGAAAACGAAATTTTTTTTTATTTTATGAAACTAAGAGATACAAAGAAAGTCGTTTGATTAGGTACATTATTCGAAGTTTCGGGACGAAACTTCTTTTAAGAGGGCACTGATGTAATAACCAAAATTTTTAAAATCCATTTAAATCCGGATTCCGGTCCGTCAACTTTTATTCTCTTAAATAAAATAAAACGGTATTTAAATTCTATCATTTTATGTACTTTTTAGTCACATAAAATGATGAATTTTATCAAACCCTAATCTAAGTCATAACGACGTCTTTTGACGAAGCCCGCCAACATTGTGACAAAGCCATGACGAAGTCCGACAACATTGTGACAAGCCAGAAAACAAGTGACAGCCCACCCCTCCATACTCCCTTCCTTGGCCCATGTTTGCCTCAGCCCACCACTCTTCCTTCCTTGCTGTTGGCCCATCCCGTGACTTTGGTACATGCTCCTAGCCAGGAGGCCTGTCGAGAACCGGCCCAGCTAACGGATGGCTGCTGCTCCCTTACGTGTGCTGAGCTGGAGCAAGGGCAGATCCTTGCGTAAAGCCTCCGCAAATCACGCAATAGATGACGCGCCTTCCATACAGCAACTGCCGTCCTGATTTCCGTCCACGTTCACCATTCCCTTCCCAGCCCTTTCTTCTGCAACGGATCATCCTCATCACTGTAATCGGTCGCCATCTCCCGCTCCCCATCTCACAGCCATAGTCGACTGGTTCCGACCCTTCCCCTCTCTGTCGCCTCCGGAGTAGAATACTGGAGCCGTCTTCGTCACAATCAGGTGCACGCCAGAAGACTTAGCGCGGTCGGACTCAGTGGGATCCGAGTCTGAAGTCGCATATCTCGGTCGACAACCCATAGATTCAGCGCAATCACGTAATCAATCTACCCCTTGGAACCTTGCTCACCTTTTCAATCATCTCCACCGTCTTCCTCTCTGCAGCGTAGTCGGTAGGAAGGGAGGGCACCCTGCATGCCACAACAGCCAGCAATCTGTCTAACCTACTCCGGTCGTGTGTTGAAGCAAGGCACCGTGTTCCATCCTTCAATCTCCAGAGGACGTTCACATAGGTTTCTAACAGACGACAAATGTGCAAGGCACAGATCTTTCGATAGTCAAGTAACCAGAAGCAGCGGATCGCCTTCAGGTTATCTCCACGCAGCAGTAGTCTAGATACACACTATTCTGCCAAACCCGACTGGAGTAGTAGTTCCTTCCTACACTGCCTCGTTCTAACAGTGGTAAGCAAAACCTTAACCCTTCATTTCATATATTCAGTGAGAGGAGCAGCGCATAACTGAGTATCAGTAGGTCTCGAGGCAGTAGCGGGGAAGGCATCGTAAGGGAACAAGAAAGTGAGTCTGAGAGGGCCAGACCTGAACCTTATGAATTCCAAGTTAAAGGGGGCAACAATCGTTGCAGGTGAATCTCGAATTCAGACCACCTTTACTCTTGTTTTGATTCCAGTTTTCAGTGTTGAGAAGCCATCTTTAGGGATAGTTTTCGATGCCTTAAACTAAACTTTCACCGTTCATTTTTTTAGCATGACATTGAGGGATATACATAGTTTAACATATCAAAAGTTGTGATCAATCCAACGGTCGGATCTGAATATATAGGAGCTCAAAGTAGGCTAGTTGAGCTGTTAGGAAGGAATTCAAAATTTTGGCTAAGTATGAAAAAAACTGAATTTTGGAACATCTAAAATGTTGGTTAATTTTTATAAATCTTCAACCAACTACCTCTTGAGAACTAAATTATGGAAATAGGTTCCAAAGGAGATTTTAGAACTAGATGACAGACTTTTTCGGAGTTTTCGGCACTAAGGGTAAAATGGTATTTTACCGTATGAGAGTTTTTCCGTAATTCCTTCGCATGAGGTTGGACATCTGGATGTGATTTTGATCCACATGCCTTATTTGACAGGCGTATGAGTTACCACGAGTACGGACCGATTTGAGACTTGTTAGAGTGTGATTTGACTCAGGTAAGTCCTTGCGACTTACTTAGCTGGTTTCTGGATATTAGTTGGGTGATGATGGTTGTGTGTGTACAATGTGTGTTATAATAAATAACAACTTGTTAGGACGACCGTGGTTATTATGTTTTAAGGCCCAAGTGTATGTATAACGGGCCGTGACATCACTGCCCAGCTCTGCCAGGAGACTGGGAGGTTCTCTATACCCATACCATACAGGTACACGGTGAGATGCATCGGATCCACTCCTGATGGGTACACGGGGGCGGAGGCGAGGTTTGGGAATCCCTCGTGTCACAAAATAAGTATCATTAGAGTGAATGACTTAAATGAAGATAATAAATGGATTGTTTGAAAGCATGATGAGTGTTTATTATTTTATGTGTGTGTGTGCTATTATTATTCTCCTAATGTTTAGATAACTAGCTAATGGTTGTTTTGTTGTGTTTTTAGATTTACTGCAGGTAGAACAACAGCTGAGTGATCCGGAAGTAGTGGTCAGCCGGGTCTCCGTACTCTTTAGAGTGGGGGTTTGGGTTGTTTCTTTGTTGTCTTTTCCTTTTGTTAAGACAATTAGTCTTTTCCGTTGTTTAAGTACGATAGGCTGTTAGACTTTGTTGCATTCATCCTTTTTCAAATACATTTTATGAATTTCGGTTTTTCTTATTTGTGTCTTGTTGCAAGATCCTAGTAATATTGTTGTCAAACTGAGGTCGGGACCCATTGTGAGGTCCTAACCAGTAATGTCCCGAGTTCTGAGAATTCGGGGTGTTACAGATGACCAGTAAAGGTCAATAGTATGTAAATTGTTAAGACTTTGAGCTAACCATTAGCCAGGTCGCTAGCTATTGCAGTGAATGCCGGAGCTCGGCCAAGCCCGGATCACTTGCGTTTGTATAAGAATGACACCGAGTCTGATGGACTTCAGGATCGGGTCGCACACCCAATGGAAATGGTAAATGTTTGCATTAACATGAATGGCAAAATGTTGTATGTGGTTAGGGGTAAAGACCATAACCCACCACGAGAAAGCCTGACCCGTAGACTTGATCAGTCTGGCTACGACCTAAGAGCAAATGTCTGAATTAACCTAATCTGTGCAATGGTGAGCTCACACCAAAGCCAGAACCGTATAAGCAATGATTCCGGATTTGGTCCAGGATCGCAAATTGTAAATTTCATACTGCATTCACGTGCATCATTCATAAAAGCATGATATCATCTCATGAGCACGGTATATGGTATTTGAATATATTTGTTGTATTGTGATGTGATGATATAATCTCTCGTGGAGAGATTATGATCGGTAGCTAACGGTTTTAAACCGAATATTTTTAGGTAATGTTGATCATAGGAACGCTTCAGGGATGTCAGCTGCAGGGTGTGGACAGCTGAGGCAGTGTTAACCCAAGGGTTGGTTGAACTACTTTTGAAACTAATCGCTTGCAAGCGAGTCTTTTGTTGGTTGTGTGCAGCTGTGTACACATGTTGATTTCAGGCTGAAGTTTTAAGACACCTGTTCAGGTGTCATGTTTTCAAGTGTCGTTTTGGGATATACATACTAACAGCATGCACGGTTGTTATGTACATGTTTTCTAAATGACAGTTTGAATGTTTTCATTATTTCTTCGTGCTTCTTGTTGCAAGGTCCTATTTGTGAAGTTGTTGTCAGGCTAACTGATGGGACCCACTGTGTGGTCCTTAGCCTAGTGATGTCTTTGGTTACTTAAAACTCGGGTCATTACAGATTGGTATCAAAGCTTAGGTTGACAACAAGGGCACATGTGACTTGAGATGAGACATGATAGTTCAACCTAACTACAACCCAGTCTGGGTTGGTTTTGAAAGGACATTTAAGTTTTCAAAAGATTTTGGAAATTACTAACATATGGTTTTATTGAATATAAAATCATATGCATAGTCGGGATTGTGGGTAAAGACAATGCCTTCCACTCCTCAGCGTGACTCCTTGTAGTGTAGTTCTCTCTCTCTAACTTGTTAAGATTATAGTAGTCTTATAGATATCACTATTGTTATAAGTAGTGGATATATATGAAGAGAGAACGATCGTGAATGTTCCGGTTTGTCGAAACCGTGATAAAGGCAACCATAAGTGTTTTGATTAAGAGACAAGGAAGTTGCAGCTTCATTACAAGTATGTCAATGGGAGCACAATGTGCAAGTGTGTTAGTGGAAGTAAGACCAGCTAGAAGTACATGAGAGTATAATGTTTAAAGTAAGTGGTCAAGGTCAAGTACTTCTACCATCGAGCTACATGAGATGTGAAGATGCAAGAATATAACAGTAGAAAGGGCTATTGCTACGATAGAAACGCAAGGGCAAGCACGAGTTATTGAACCCCAAACACTAGAAGTTCCATAGGAGGAATAAGAAGGTAGTGAACTTCATTAGAGAAGTGACTAAGGCCATCAAAAGAAGAGATGTGTTAGTGTTTGCCAGAGCTTATGTAATGCAAGTTGATTGGCGGTTGAACCACATAAACATGACTTTTGGGGACATTGGAGAGCTAGAAAAGTATAAGATGAAACTTGCAGCAACCTTATTCAGAACATTGGTGCATGTCGGTGGATGAGAAATCGTGCAATCATTGTGGATTACGAGACTTTCAAGAGTCAGATTTGGACTAACTTGTTAAAGTCTTTTCTGGAAGCAACATTTGGAGGTTCGCCTATGATGGAGATGAATTTCACGAGGAGTATACATCGTTGGATGAGAGTGCACCACTTTATGATCAATTAATAAGATTGTTTACGATAGGATGAAACGACCTCTTAGTTGGTGTTGTCACCTAAGATATGACGTTATTGGAGTATTAGGAGAGGATAATAAAGCTTGAAGCAGAACAAGGCTTTAGGAAAGAGGTGGGTTCCTAAACTAGTAGAGGAAAGAGGCTGAAGTCTACTCCAAGTTTTTTGAACCTGCGAGTACGAGACGTGTGAGTCAAGAAACAAGGCCTTCTCTACAACCATAATCATAAGAGAAATTAGAGGAAAGAACATGTTTCAATTGTGGAGACCTAAATCATTACAAGAAGGATTATCAAAAAGTCCAACTACATGTTTCAGATGTAGTTAACCTAGAGATATGGTAAAGTTTGTGAGACTAAGGGATAATGTAATCTCAAGGATCTTGTCCTAATTTGAGAGGAGAAAGAAGCCAAAGTTTACGTGGAAGGTAGGTCAAGTAGAGTAGCCCACCGATATCCTTATTACCGGATTTGACTATGATGATGTGATTCTAGTAATTGATTGGATGATCAAGTATATGGATAAGATAGATGCGGAAACTCTAACAATAATGATGTTAGCCAAAGATGATACTTGTCATGTGTTCAAAGGAGGTGAGCTACAAGACCCACTAGTGATGATCTCTGCGATGAAAGCAAGTAAGCTGGTAAGGAAAGGATGTGAAACATATTTATGTTATGCTTTGGAGAAAGAAGGAAAGATTCAATTGAAATACATTCCAGTTGCACGCGAGTTTAAGGATGTTTTTCAAGATGAATTACCTGGATTGCCACCTACTAGGCAAGTTGACTTTAGAATCGATCTAGAGCCTGGAACTAGACCAATGTCTAAAGCTCCGTACAGAATGGCACATGTGGAAATGTTTGAGTTGAAGAAGCAATTGGAAAAATTGGAAAATAAAGGATTTATTCGGCCAAGTGTATCACCATGGGAGCGCCAGTATTGTTCGTGAAAAAAATGGATGGTACAATGAGGCTATGTATCGACTATAGAGAACTGAATAAGATGACGATTAAGAACAAGTATCCACTGCCACGAATTGATGATTTGTTAGATCAGTTGCAAGGATCAAAGGTGTTATCGAAGATAGACCTACGGTCAGGCTATCACAAGTTGAAGATTCAAGAAGATGATATCCATAAGACAACATTCAGGACTCGGTTTGTTGTGGTCTTTACCGATGACATATTGGCTTATTCACGAAGTAGTGAAGAGCATAAAACATTTAAAAGAAATTCTCCAAGTATTGATGAAAGAGAAGCTTTATGTCAAGTTGTTCAAGTGTGACTTCTGGATGAACGGAGTAACATTCTTAGGATACGTGATTACTGTAGATGGAATCAGAGTTGACTCATCTAGGATTGAAATTATGCTAGCATGGGAACCACCCAAGAACGTCAGAGAGATACGTAGTTTCCTAGGATTAGCGGGATACTATAGACGTAATGTAAAAGGGTTTTTCATCATAGCAAGACCTATGACCAACCTACTTTAGAAGAAGGCAAAGTTTATGTGGACTGACAAGTGTCAAGCAAGCTTTGAAGAGATAAAGAAGAGGTTGACTACTGCACCTGTGTTAGCTCAGCCGAATGGAACACTAGGGTTCATTGTTTACAGTGATGCATCTAAAATGGGCTTGGGATGCGTCTTGATGCAAAATGAAAGAGTCATCGCCTATGCATCAAGAGAACTAAGACAATATGAGCAGAACTACCCTACACATGACTTGGAGTTAGCAGCAGTAGTTCATGCACTTAAGATTTGGCGGCACTACCTATTTAGGACGACGTGTAAGATCATGACAGATCACAAAAGCCTAAAGTACATTTTCACTCAAAAAGAGTTGAATATGAGACAAAGAAGGTGGTTGGAGTTGATAAAGGATTATGACTTAGAGATACTATATCATCTTGGTAAAGCTAATGGTGGCTGATGCTTTGAGTAGGAAGTCAGCTAAAGAAAAAGCGATTGCTCGATTAACTGTACAAGTTGAAATACAAAAAGATTTGATTTGTAGTGGCATTGAAATATGGGTTCAGAAAGACCAAGGGTATTTGTGTACCTTGGAGATAGTGCCCAATTGGTTGGAAGAAATTCAACAAAAACAAGTAAGTTGTCCTAATTTAACCAAGATAAGGTGAGTGATCAGAAGTGGTGAATCTTCAGATTTCCATATCGATACTGACAATATAATGAGATATTAGGGAAGGGTATGTGTTCCTCAAGATGAAGAGATTAGAAAAAGGATTCTTGTTAAAGCCCATGCAACACCATATTCCATACATCCAGGATCGGACAAGATGTATCGGGATATTAAACCTTACTTTTGGTGGCAAGGTATGAAGAAAGATATTGCTGAGTTTGTGTCACGGTGTCAAACATGTCAACAAGTTAAAATTGAACACCAAAGGCCAGGAGGAGAACTCCAATCATTGGAGATACCGGAGTGGAAATGGGAACACATCACCATGGATTTTGTAACCAGTCTACGTAGTAGCAAGGGTTATGACTCCATATGGGTGGTGGTTGATCGATTAACAAAGACTACAAGATTTATTCCTATCAAGGAAACTTGGATTGTGAACAAGTTAGCAGAGGAATTCGTGAATCAGATAGTCAGATTACATGGAGTTCCTAAGACCATAGTTTCAGACAAAGATGGACGATTTACTTCCCGATTCTGGAGGCAGGTACAGACAGTAATGGGAACCAAGCTGAATTTTACAATAGAGTTTCATCCACAGTCGGATGGTCAGCCAAAAAGGATTATTCAAACCTTGAAAGACTTGTTGGGGTCTTGTGTACTTGATTGGGGGCTAGTATGTCCACATCATTTACCATGAGCCGAGTTCATTTACAACAAAATTTGGCATGCATCCATTGGGATGGCACCATATGAAGCACTGTACGAAAGGAAATGTCGAACCCCATTGTGCTGGGATGAGCCTGTTGATGTCATTGATACGGCCCCAGACAAAGTTAAAAGTGATATTGAAAAAGTTGCTTTGATTCGAGAAAGGATGTTGGCTGCATAGAGTAGACAAAAATCGTATGCTGATAAGCGCTGACGTCCACTAGAGTTTGAAATAGGGACACACGTTTGGCTGAAAGTTTCACCGACTCGTGGAGTCAAACGGTTTGGTATCAAGGGGAAGTTAAGTCCTCGGTATATTGGACCGTTTGAGATTTTGGAAAAAGTTGGTAAAGTGGCTTATTGTTTAGCATTACCGCCAACAATGGGTGGAGTACATCCAGTGTTTCATGTATCACAACTAAGAAAATATCAACCATATCCGAGCCATGTACTCAGCTATGATGCTATCGAGATAGAGCCTGATCAGACCTATGCCGAGTTCCCTATGGCCGTGTTAGATAGAAAGATAAAGAAGTTAAGGAATAAAGAGATTCCATTAGTGAAGATCCAGTGGTCCCGAAGGGGAATGGAAGAGGCTACATGGGAAACAATTGAACACATGTAGAGAAATTATCCAGAGGTGTTTAGTTCTTTGATCGGTGATTGAGATAGAGGTATGAATTAGTACCTAACTTTTTCCACTAACTAATGTGCTTATATGGTTCTATGTTGATGTGATTTATGTGTGTGTGAATTGTTTTGTGTTTGCTAACATAGGAAGTGATAGACTTCACTAGTGTGAGCTTGATGACCCCTTCTAACTTGGTAATAACTTATGCTTGCATGAAATGCAAAGATAGGTTAATTATGTGACTGATAGATTCAGTCTTCTGATAAGCTGTGTACTAAAGTTTCGGGACGAAACTTTTTCTTAAGGGGTGTGTGATGTAAAAGTTAGGATTTTCGAATCCTAATAAAGGATGTTTAAGGGTGATTAAATTAATCATCGATATCAATTGGCCCATAAATCGCGAATAGTGTGTAGATGACGAGTAGGAATTCCACCGTCACGATCATGACGTAAATTTGGACTTATGGGGAAATTTTCACTTTTTCCTCCGGGGAATAATTTTTACCCTGTCATATTAATTGGAGCATTTGGGAGCTTCAATTAATAAAACTGCAGTTGAAAGAAATGATCAGGACATTGGGTATGTTTTAGATATGAAATAACATGGAAAGGCAAAATGGTCAAAATAGTCGTTATTTCGTTTCTTAGCGGCTAAGAAAGACGGCTTAGGAATATGCGTTTTTCGAGAAAGTTGTGGAATAATTATCCACACAATATGTCAGATTTACTATTCCAATTTCGAGAAGTTTGGAGAAGGGGCTCAAACCGCCTTCGGATCGGTTAAAGGATAACTATCGACTTTGCTAAAGGATAATTATCGTCTTCGCTATACATAGCGGAAATTCATTTATTAATTCATTTCCTTTCACGTTTCCTCGTAAAATCTCTGATTTCTCTCAACCTTCAAATTCAGATCTACTCTTCGTTTGTAATCCGATTTCAATTCCGTTTGAGTTTTCGGATTCCTCTCTTCGTCCTCTTCATTTTGGTACCGAGTTTTTGAGTTTCCGTTGAAGTTAAGGTCAGGTCGAGCCTCCCCCTTATATGGCCGGTCCCGTCGCTCATATTCCGGTGAATCTGATGGTGTCCGAGCGTAGCCTGCGTCGTTGTGATTCCGAATCTTCTTTCGGATCGTCAATCGGGTTAGTAACGAATAAGTTATGAATTTATTCGTTTTTCGTATTGAGATTTGGTCTAAATTGACCTTAGGCTTGTCAAAATGGATAATTGGAAATTCCATTATGCTCGTTACATTATTCTGGTGATTATGGACTATTTGTTTGATGAGATCTGATGACAGTTGGGTTGAGAAACTGCCTGCGGGCAAAACGTTATTCTGATGAAATTGAATTAATTAATTAAAGATTAATTAATTAATTAAAGATTAATTAATTAAATTAGGAATCTAGAAAATGCTATAAGCTAATTAAATTCAAAGGAATGAATTTAATTGATGTTTGAAACAAGAAGTTTAATACGAGGAATATGATATTCTCGACAGGTAGTGTTGAAGAAGGTAAACTAACTATAGCTTAGTAGCTCAGTGAGCGTATCCAGATAAGTCTTCGGACTTACTTAGCTTCGATCTGCAGAAACCCGTGCCTGAGAGATTTATATCTCACTGTGTTGATATGTGTTGTTGTTTTGAAATGTCTTGTTGTGTTGAAATGTGAATGTTGATTTGCATTGAGATGTGTTATGTGTAAAGCATGCTTGATGTGTTTTATGATGGAAATGATTTTATGATGTGTAAAGCATGCTTAATGTTGTTGTGATTATTATCATGTCATAATTATGAGAAATGGTTAAATGAACATGTGTTAGCCTATTGAGGCGTGCTATTGAATGACATGATAAACTTGTTAAAAGCATGATAATGTATGAGATGATAACCCTTTTGAAGCATGCGATATGATGATGACCTGTAAAGGTCAATAGTATGTAAATTGTTAAGACTCTGAGCTAACCATTAGCCAGGTCGCTAGCTATTGCAGTGAATGCCGGAGCTCGGCCAAGCCCGGATCACTTGCATTTGTATAAAAATGACACCGAGTCTGATGGACTTCAGGCTCGGGTTGCACACCTAATGGAAATGGTAAATGTTTGCATTAACATGAATGACAAAATGTTGCATGTGGTTAGGGGTTAAGACCATAACCCACCACGAGAAAGCCTGACCCGTAGACTTGATCAGTCTGGCTACGACCTAAGAGCAAATGTCTGAATTAACCTAATCTGTGCAATGGTGAGCTCACACCAAAGCCAGAACCGTATAAGCAATGATTCCGGATTTGGTCCGGGAACGCAAATTGTAAATTTCATACTACATTCACGTGCATCATTCATAAAAGCATGATATCATCTCATGAGCACGATATATGGTCTTTGAATATATTTGTTGTATTGTGATGTGATGATATAATCTCTCGTGGATAGATTATGATCGGTAGCTAACGGTTTTAAACCGAATCTTTTTAGGTAATGTTGATCATAGGAACGCTTCAGGGATGTCAGCTGCAGGGTGTGGACAGCCGAGGCAGTGTTAACCCAAGGGTTGGTTGAACTACTTTTGAAACTAATCGCTTGCAAGCGAGTCTTTTGTTGGTTGTGTGTAATTGTGTACACATGTTGATTTCAGGCTGAAGTTTTAAGACACCTGTTCAGGTTTCATGTTTTCAAGTGTCGTTTTGGGATATACTTATTAACTGCATGCACAGTTGTTATGTAAATGTTTTCTAAATGACAGGTTGAATGTTTTCATTATTTCTTCGTGCTTCTTGTTGCAAGGTCCTATTTGTGAAGTTGTTGTCAAGCTAACTGATGGGACCCACTGTGTGGTCCTTAGCCTAGTGACGTCTTGGTTTACTTAAAACTCAGGTCGTTACAAGGATAGTGTACTTTTAGAAAGTAATCATGCATAATTTTGATTTGCCTAGTATTTAAAAATACAACATGAAGTTCTCAATGCATATGAATTAAGGTTAGATGAGTAAGTGTACTCTTATTGCTATAAGAGCATTAGTTAGTCCCTTTTATTTAATACGTAACAAAGTAGGTCCCTTATATTTATGGAGGGATATATGTAACTTCTCAAACATAATCCCTATTTTGTAGGTAATCTACTCAATTTATCCAATCTACCCAAGTTACCCGACGTACCAAAAATACTAGAGTTTGTAAAGGTAAGAGAGTTTATTTTTTTGAAAGTGGAAAGCGGTTCAGGTAAGAGAGTTTATTGATTATCAAATGAAGGAGATTACACACATATATATACAAAGGTTGCCACTAATCACGGAGAGAGATCTTATGTAGAAGGTAAGTAAGATATACATAGAATGATGAAGATATACAAGATCATATTGCCTAACATGCCCCCGCAAGATGGACGGGTCGAGCAGACATGCCAATATTGGAGAGGAGCATCATAAGATGAGCACGGGGGAGTGGCTTGGTGGCGCCAACATTGTCAGAATATACAACTGGGACTTGAGACGGAGAGAACCCTATTTCTTCAAGAAGTGAGGTAACCACTTGAAGCTCAACAACGGCGTTGGCCACGGTTTTGTATTCGGCCTCAGTTGAGGACCGTGCAACGCTTCGTTGATTCTTGGAGCTCCAAGACACAGGATTGGAGCCAAGGTAGACAATATAGGCCCCTGTTGAGATGTAATCGGGCTTATCACCCGCCCATTCAACATTTGAGAAGGCATGGAGAGTTGTGGTGGAGTTGCAACGAAGAAGAACGTCATGAGTGGATGTACCAGCGAGGTACCTAAAGATGTGTTTGACAGCGGACCAGTGGACCTGGGTGGGTTGATGCATAAATTGTGAGACCTTGTTTAAGACAAAGGAAGTGTTGGGCCTAGTAAGGGACATGTATTGGAGACAACCAAGGGCTTGGCGATACTGGAAGGCATCTTGAAGAGGAGGATCAATCGTAAGGGAGAGAGACGTGTCTGGACACATGGGAGTAGCTACTGGTCGGGCCTGACTAAGATCAAACCTGTGAAGCATATCCTAGATGTATCTATGTTGATGAATAAAGATTCCATCTAAGCAGAGCATGACCTCAACCCCTAGGAAGTAATTTAGGGCTCCCAGATCTTTGACGGAGAACTTTGTGGTGAGCTTGGCAATAAAGTCTTCATTTATGGTCGGAGAGGATCCGCTTACAATAATTTCATCAACATAGATGAAGAGGAAGAAGTTACCAGTGGCAGTTTGTAGATGGAAAAGAGACATATCACACGTGGAGTTTTGGAAGCCAATATGAAGTAGGTGATTGTGTAGAGCATTGTACCGGGCACAAGGGGCTTGCTTCAATCCATAGATGGCTTTGTGAAGAAGACATGCATGGGAGAGACGTAATGGGTCAGTGAAGCCAGGCGGTTGAACCATGTAGACACATTCTTGAAGGCAGCCTTGAAGGAGTGCATCGTTCGCATCAATTTAGCGTAAGGGCCAGTTGTGAGTAACAACTAGACTAAGGATGAGGCGTAATGTTGTTGGTTTGATGACGGGGTTAAAGGTGTCACCATAGTCAAGACCAGGCCGCTGATGGAACCCCTTGGCCACCAGACGAGCCTTGTGGCGGTCAATAGAGCCATCAGGGTTATATTTCGTGCGAAACACTCATTTGCAACCTACAACATTGGGAGTTTGAGAAGACGGAACAAGGGTCCATGTCGTGTTTTGTGTAAGGGCATAATATTGAGTTTTCGTGGCATTGTACCATTCCGGAGAGGAGAGAGCTTGCTTGGTTGTACGGGGAGGTTGGTGAGTGAATGGTGGCAGCAAGGTTGAGTTTGGTGATAGGTTTGTGAATGTTGTGTTGGGAGCGAGTGACCATTATACGAGGTGGCGCCGGAGTGGGTGACAACAAGGGCGATGCAGTGGTGGTAGTGGGCAATGAAGTTGAGGGACTGGAGGGAAGAGGTGATGGAGGGATGTTAGGGTGAAGGGAATGGTGAGAGGGTACGGAGTGACTTACGGATGGAGAAGTGGGCTGGGTAGATTGAGCTGGGCCGGGTAGTGTAACTGGGAGAGAAATAGAGCACCAGTCATCACACTCATATGGATGATGGGCTAGAGAAGTGGGCTTAAGGGTTGTAAACGGAAATCGTTCCTCAAAGAAGCAAACCTGACGAGAGACATAGATTTTGTTTGTGAGGAGCTCAAGGAAGTAGTATGCAAACTAGGTAGGTGAGTATCCAACAAAGACACACGGAAGAGACTTGGGATCGAGCTTGTGGGACGTGTACGGTCGAAGCCATGGGTAACAAAGAGAACCAATACTTCAAATGTTAGAGAAGATGATGGTTTGTTGAATAGGGTTTCAAAGGGTGTAAGGTTCTCCAGACTGGGCGTTGGTAGCCAATTGATAAGATACGTAGCAGTGGCGAGGGCATGAGGCCAGAGATGAGAGGAATGCATGCTTGGGAGAGTAGGGCAAGACCGGTCTCGATGAGGTGCGATGGCGCCGCTCAGCATATCCGTTGTGCTCTGGAGTATGAGGAGGGCTTGTTTGGTGTGAGATTCCGTGTTGAGCAAGGTAGGTTTTTAGACTAAGGTATTCACCGCCATTATCAAAGAAGAGTGTTTTGATTTTGTGTGATAAGTGATGTTCGATAAGTGTTTTGAACCGAATGAACATCTCTTTTGTGTATGATTTTTTTAAGTGGATAGAGCCAAATGTATTTGGAGTAGTGATCAACGAGGATTACGTAGTACGTACTTAAAGTGATCGTATGAATGGGTATGTGATGTCCACATATCGGAGTATATAACTTTAAGAGGTTTGTGTGTAGTAAGAGAGGAAGACATAAAAGGTAACTTGTGACTCGTATTGATTTGGCATGGATTACAATTATCTTGAAATAAAGGTAATTTTAATTTAGTAGATAATAATTGGATGATTTTGGGCGACGGATGACCCAACTTATGAAGCCAAATCGAGGATGATAGGGTGGAGGTGAGCACAAGTGGATGGCGAGCGGCACCTGGGGCACTACATAGAGCCCGTTCTTGGCTTTCCCTTCCAGCAGGAGGCGATGGGTGTGAAGTTCCTTAACATAGAAAGAAGAAGGTGAGAATTCAATGGTGACATTGTCGTCATTGCAAAGTTTATGTATGGATATAATATTGTGATGCATTTGAGGGACATGAAGAATATAAAAAAGGTGGAGAGGTTGGGAGAGTGAGGAGGAGCTAGTGTGAGCTATGTGCAAACCTGAACCATCACCGATGGTGATTTCACCGGATCCATCATATGGGTAGTGCATGGAGAGGTTTTGTAGATCGGAGGTAACATGGTGTGTTGCTCCTGTGTCTAGGAGCCAGTTAGAGGCAGTTGAGGAGGGATTGGAGAGGAGAGCAGTGGAGTTGACCTGGGGATTAGTTGCTGTTGTGGTTTAAGATTTGAATTGACGTGATGAGAGGTGAATGGTTGGGTGCAAGCGCTGAAAGATTGAGTGGCGGAAGAGGGAGTGACCGATAGTGCACGCGCCATTGTCACTTGCCTAGGTAGGGTTTGGAAGGAGGTTTGTTAGGTGCATGGGAGGTTGAGGAGCGAGTGGGGTATGAGGTCCTGGTGGTGGAGTTGGCAATTGTTGGGAATGGGGTCATAGGAGTCCTATGGCGCAAGGAAAGCTTTTTGTTGGTGAGATTTTCCATGAGTTCAACGAAGGAGATAGGTGAGTCTCGAGCATGGACTGTGTCGATCACCGATTGGTAGTCAGAGTCGAGTCCATCGAGCATCCTAGCAGTGACATCTTCCGGATCCATTGGTTTTCCAAGCATAGCAAGGTCATTGACAACTCGTTGGATCAATTGCATATA
>BSUD01000001.1:159126499-159183369 GCA_033239045.1 Fagopyrum esculentum
TTTATAGCAAAACTTACAATATGAAAAAAAAAACAAAAAAAAAAACTAATTAACAATCAATATGTAAGAAAAATATTAAAAAACAAAACAAAAATTCTCTGATTCTGTGTTTTGTGCAGAAAATTGTCAGTCAGTCAGATACCATTTCTAGAAGAAGAACCTTCTGTCTACTGAAGATAAAAAAAAAAATAATTAACAATCAAAAGAGGGTAATTGGCAGAGAAAAATTCAAAATGCAAGGGAAATTATATTTTTGTGGTGAAAATGGCAACTCAAGATCAACTTGCATTGCAACTTAAAAGCAGGATGCTATAACTTGAAAACAGAGGGATCATAGTTTTTGTATTGGCCCTACTTTGTATTTGTATGCTCAGATTGTTCACATAACAGCCTGATATCGCCAAAGTTCTCTCACCTCTTTCCCCTTTCTCTGTGTTTCCATGTTCTGATAAGACCTAATAGTAATCAAACACCATATTAGGGCACAGAACAGTGTAGCCTCACACTTCCATTTTCGATACTCGTTTGCTTGCTCCAACTTGACCTTTACTCTTTTTAATGCTTCCGTATCAAGTTCCCAAAATATCTTGTGGTTTTCTACTCGTTTTGGAATTGCGATTTTGGTTTCATCTGACCGAACATCAAAGTTAACATCCATTGAAAGAGTGACCAGCACAAAACAAATTTTGCAGGTGATGATTCTCAATTTTTCTTCTGCAACCGCGACTTTATTTATTGCTTCCCGGAGTTACAGCTTGATTATTGTGGACTTGTTTGGATTTTGTTGTATCAATTGATCTGATCGATACGATAAATATGCAGACTGATCAGAAATTGAGGAGATGAATCAATTTGTTCCAGAGTTTGACATGGAAGACGATAACTCCATCCCTCCTCCGTCTTCTGGTTCACTCAGGCAGAAGAACATGTAAATCTTTTACTCTCTCTTTTACGAATTCTGTTCGTGTCTATTTATGATTTTTTTTTTTTTTTAATGACTTGAAATTCGGTTGAAATCAGGCAAGAGGATGACATTTTGGAACTGCTGTGGCAAAACGGACAGGTTGTTGTGCAGAGCCGGAATCCGCGGTTACACAACAAATCTTCTCCACCGCCAACGAAATGTATGCATCATAATCAACAAGAGCCGGAAATCCACCAGCCGCCGCCGTCGCAACCGCCTACTATGCCTTGTGATGCCACCGCGCATCTCATTATGCAAGAAGAAGAGATGATATCCTGGCTCCAATATCCGGTGGTAGATTCTTCCTTCGATCGAGATCTCAACGAGCTCTTGTACCCTCCACCGGGGCCACCGCTTCCGCCAGCTGATCAAGTTCCTTTCTGGCCAGAGGCACCGGGGACTGATATTAACGTCCCGCACTTCTCGGGAACCACGACTATATTTCCGGAATCCGCACCATCTACGAGCTCGAGGGACAACGAGTTAAGAGAATCAATGGTTGATTCGTGCGATACGCCTGCGATTAGGCAGAAATGGAAGATTCCTATTATGACAAGGAACGCGATCGAGAGGGCAGACAGAGGACATCGGCTTCGCGAAAGTTTCACTGGTGTCGGAGGCAGTGAAATCGGAGGAACATCAATGGCCGGCGGAGGAGGCGGAGCTTCTACTAGCTTCAGTAAAGACATCGACACCTGCGACCTTCCGCTGACATCATCACCTGGTTGCTCCGCTGCATGTGCTAGCTTCAGCGCAACGGCCACCGGTGATCTGATGGTTTTACCGCCTGGCGACGACCGAAAGAGGAAGGGTCGAGAACAAGTAGATGAAGCCAACACCGAATTACAAAGCCAGGTTAGTGCAAAAATTCACCAGAACACAATATTTGAAAATCTGATTGCGTTTCTGTTTGAGTTCAATTCGGTGCATGTTAGCGGTTGAATGTCGATGTACGTCCATATCCTCTTTCTTTCAAAATAGGGAACAAAAAATTGGCTTCTGAACTGATCTGCAGATTTTGACACGTGTTGTGATGGAGCTCTTTGGGCCGTTGGCTTCCGCACATACTTATCATTGCGGATGATATTGATTCTTGTTAATGTTTTACCATTTTGTCAGTTTCAAACTCTCATGCCTCTTTTACAAGCATTATAAATCCGAAAAGTCAGACTTTTCAAACAAGTTTTATATTTACAGAGAAAAGACTTTGTTACAATAATCCTGTACTATAAAATATTTGACATATATTCAAAATTATTGGAAAAGTTTTTTTTTCTCATTGTGATGTTAGTTGGCAAAAGTGGATTACAGTAATGCTAATTGCTAAAATTAAACATATCCTTTTCAAATCTCTTCTTTCAACAATTTCAGCCACAAGTGTAATTTGATTTTTATTTTCTTCTGCACAAATAGTGATATTGATTCTTGTCACATCTAGTAGACCACAATTAGTAGGATTTAGATTTGGATGTTTTTTTTATATATCATTAGTCTCTTTCAAAACTATTCTATTATTCTTCTCAATTACAAGAGAAAGATTTCTAGTTGAGCAGAAGGACCCTTTAAAAAGAAACTATGTCGATGCATGTCTAGCATCATACTATGACATAAGGTCAGCTACTGTTGCCTTACTCTATATGATGCTTTAGTTAAACCGGCTTATTCTATTCTTGAAGGATGTAGACATTGAATCCGTTGAGCCAATGAACCAAACCCGTGGAGCAACTATCAAAAGATCTCGTGCAGCAGAGGTCCATAATCTATCAGAGCGGGTATGTGTTTTCTGTGACAGATGATTGCATGAGTAGCCAAAAGATATGTACTCCTCCAGCATTTGTTTCTAAGTAGTTTTCAATGGCATGCAGAAACGCCGGGACAGGATAAATGAAAAGATGAGGGCCTTACAAGACCTCATTCCCCAGTCCACTAAAGTCAGCAGATTAAAACAATTCTTCATTGTGCAAATCTGTCTACTAAGTATACTGTACAGGTTAAAAACTTGAATTTCATTGATATTTCCTTTTGGGTTATATTTCAGACGGACAAAGCTTCAATGCTGGATGAGGCGATTGATTACATGAAATCACTTCAAATGCAAATTCAGGTACGTATTTCAAATACTAACAATTTTGTGCCATGAAGCTAGAGTACCTGTGGACTATAATGAAGAAGCTTACCCAGATTTACAGATGAAGCCAATTTGATTTGCGATTTACTATGAGATTTTCATATTTATCCAGAGTTGGCTGCATATATATATGGTGAAACCTTTTGCTTAATCATATTGATATTCTTAATATTATCATACAAATTGAATCTCTTATTCAAAAGGCCTAATCCCATTCTCCTGAGTTTCGCAGTATAATTAGACAGAAACCCTTTTAACATAATCTACCCTATTATTGTATTGGATACTAGTATGATGAAGTTATTTTACAGATGATGTCCATGGGGTGTGGAATGGTTCCAGTGATGTTTCCAGGAGTTCAACAGTACATGTCAAGCATGGGATTGGGGATGGGTATGGAAATGGGAATGACTCGGCCGATGATGCAATTTCCTGGTGGTGTTTCTGGTCAATCTATGCCAACACTAGGAGCACCTTCTCATATGCATCCAAGGTTTCCATTTCAGGCTTTTCAAATGCCACATATTTCTGGAACTGATCCATCAAGAATTCAACAAGCAACCAACCCACAATATGCTTTCCAGCAAATGCAAATGCAGATGCCAATACCCCAGGTACATGCAGATGTTTATATCATATTATGAAGCATAGTATGAGCCAATTACTATTTTTTCATACTTAAATGCTGACAAAGTCTTTGCTACACAGAACCAACCAAATCCTCAACCAAGCTCTGGCAAGCCAAGTACAAGCAGAGCTAGCAAAGACAAGGGAAAGGAAAATCCTGCAACGGGTGAGCTACTGTGTTCTCTATATTTTGTTCATTGTTATAACTATGCCACTTTATACAACAAAACTAGTTGCTACTGTGCTACACATGGATTTCACCTTCTGTTTTAATTTTTTTTTCATTTTATTATGTGAAGTATAGCTTATTTTATATTACTGTTTTTTTTTCTACAATGGTGTCATGCACTTTGATTCCTTTACATCGATTTTGTGTTTTAATTCATCAGACTATATACCATATTACTTTTGACTGTAGAATATAGAACCGTTGTTTTTGTTATCACTTTTTACAGCATTGTTTTTAGATTAGATTATGAAAGATTCTTGTTAAACTTTAGTGAGTAGACCAGTTGTAGCGAACCAACTGTACAATTTATTGCTTCTGTGCTAATCTATGATCAAGATAAGAACTCCGCTGACGCCATGCTGTATTTTGGGGTTACAGGTTAAATATTTTGGAATGGAACATCAAAGGAACGAAAGAAAGGCAATTTCAAGCCTGCGAATTTTGTAGTATATGGAGAGAGAAAAAGAGAAGGTATGTTGTTCCAAGAGGTTGCTTCCCGCTAGAGATGGAATGGCTTTTAACATTAAGCAATAAGATCTATAGATAATCACGATTAGTAATCTGTAAATTATTTTGTTCCTTCGTGTATCCCTATGTTGTATTAATGTAAAATGATATGTTTTTAGAGGTATACTTCTTGTTAATCAAGTAATGTAATATCTATCCTTAGTTGAGGATCCTCTTATGTTTCATATATATTGTAATTCATATCCTTTGGTCGGTACACTTCTAAGTCACAGGGTCGGCTCACCTACTTCTAGTGTGAATTGATTGTTTTCTTTGGAGGTAATCTCGTTAGTTGGTGTTGAGACATTGAGGATAAGTTGTCTCACATCGATAACATATATTACATATAAGCTCAGTTTCATGAATCATGTACCCTTTTATTGTCTCCTATTACCGATTGGTTTTAAGATGAACCTTGTGGGCTTAATTGTTGGAACTAATTTTAATGAAAAGAATAAATAAAACATGTTTTATTACATGTGTGCGCCGGACACTTTTCCGGGCAGATTTCCGGTGGGCTCCGGCCATTATCAACACCGGAAAGTGGAAGCATTGGCTTCGTCTCCGTGAGCTCTTGCTCGTGATATATTCATACATTAAATTTGAGTTCTGTTTGAATGAGAAATGGGTGCCCAAAGTTGGTTGCGTGATAGGCAATAACTTGGGAGAATAGTCAAAATTGGGTGAATCCCACATCGACTATATGGAGGTAAAAGGGAGTAGGATAGCACGGACTTTTGCGTGCTTTGTAGGTATTTTGGGAGATTTAGGAGCTTAATCGGTACATTTGAGGATCATTCCTCAAGATGGCACACCTTCGGACTCATTGGGATGCAAGTTAGGAGCTAAGGAGGACACTTGGGACCTTGTTGGTGCATGCCATGCACCAAATCGTAGCTTAATGATCACATGATTTATGACTTAGGTTTAGGCACTCATTTAGATAGTTTTCCAGCTCATTCATGCATGGTTTAGCACTAGTTAGTGACGTTTGCACCCAATTCATGTATTTTGTCGAGATAGCACGGACTTTTGCGTGCTTTGTAGGTATTTTGGGAGATTTAGGAGCTTAATCGGTACATTTGAGGATCATTCCTCAAGATGGCACACCTTCGGACTCATTGGGATGCAAGTTAGGAGCTAAGGAGGACACTTGGGACCTTGTTGGTGCATGCCATGCACCAAATCGTAGCTTAATGATCCAAAACAAGCTGAGGCACCAAAACCACGGCCACTGGGACTTCCACGGGCATGGAAATGGGCCGTGGTTTTGCCTAGACAGCTGTGACAGCTGTCCCACGATCTTCATGGCCGACTCTTGCAATTTGTTGTGTATAAAAGGTGGTAACATGATTTATGACTTAGGTTTAGGCACTCATTTAGATAGTTTTCCCGCTCATTCATGCATGGTTTAGCACTAGTTAGTGACGTTTGCACCCAATTCATGTATTTTGTCGAGATAGACGTCTACACAGACTTTTGCGTGCTTTGTAGGTATTTTGGGAGATTTAGGAGCTTAATCTGTACATTTGAGGATCATTCCTCAAGATGGCACACCTTCGGACTCATTGGGATGCAAGTTAGGAGCTAAAGAGGACACTTGGGACCTTGTTGGTGCATGCCATGCACCAAATCGTAGCTTAATGATCCAAAACAAGCTGAGGCACCAAAACCACGGCCACTGGGACTTCCACGGGCATGGAAATGGGCCGTGGTTTTGCCCAGACAGTTGTGACAGCTGTCCCACGATCTTCATGGCCGACTCTTGCAATTTGTTGTGTATAAAAGGTGGTCCTACAGACTGTTAGGGATAGACCCCTCACTCCCATTCTCTCTCACACTCTCAACAACAATATTCTCTCATTTGGAAGATTGGATTGGAGCTACTCTTGGAGGAGAAGAAAGGTTCCATTGGAGAAGAAGAGAAGAACACACCATTCTTAGTTTTTCATAGTTTTGAGTGAGATTTGTGAAGACGTTTTGCAAGGTTTTGTAAGAATCGATTGAACCTTCTTTAGAAGGGTTGTAAGTCTTTCTTAAACTCATATTCATCTTGGTTTTCCTTGTTCTACTTGTTCATCTCTTTCTCTTCATTTTCTTGCTAATGGAAGCCATGATTTTATGCTTGATGACTTTGATTGTGATGATGCATGTTGTTGGCTAAATAGATGCGGTTCTAGGGTAAGGGATGGTTATGGCTTGGACTATGATAGAATAGACTTAAATGTATACTTGGATGACTCACTTGATTGAACCTAGTCACTGTCGAAAACCACGGTTTGATCTTGCCTTTCCACGGCCGTGGAAAGGGATGAACACCCCGTAATTTTGATTAACTTGCTTGTATTGATAAATCTAAGTGTTAGGTTGTTGATTTGTTGAAATCCTAGTATTTGTTGAGTTAGATCTACCCTAGGGAGACCTAGTGTTAGCAACTAAGTGCGAGAAGAGACCTACCCGGTGATTTTTGTTCTTAGATACCGAAGATGATGAACTCTAGGTAGTAGTGAGCCTCATAAGCCGCTATTGGACTGAGTGTGCTAGGATTGATGTTTAGGACTTGCCTTCCCGAGACTTACCCGGTAAGGAGAGGTTAGATTCCTAGATGACAATCCGGTTTGTGTAGGATTCCTATCCTTATGCTCTTTGAGACTTACCCGGTGATGAGACCTTAGGAACGGACTAGTGGACCATGAGACCTACCCGGTGATTGATCCCAATCTAGAAACACTCACTCCCAACATACTATAGTTGATCCAAGGAATGATTAGATAGCTTGAGTCCAAGGCCATAATCGGAATTTCCAACCCCTAGAATCCGCTTTTCTCTCTTTGATCTAATATCTCGTGTTTGTCTTGCTTGTTTGTGTTGATTTGTTAGATTGTAGTTTGTTTTGCATTCTTATATCGTTGTGATTCTTGATTGATCACCACACAAAACCAAACCCAAAAATATTGAGATTTTCATTTATTTGTTTGTTTCATCTTTTCTTAGCCTAGATCTTCACTATACTTAGCCACTATTGACTCAATTTCACCTTAGTCTTTGTGTTCGACCTCGGAATACTATCCCTACTACAAAACGACCCATACACTATGGGTTAGCTAGGAGTTAGAAAAAATATAACGAGTATAAATTTAGGGCTTTTTGCGTGCTATTCCTAAGCGTAACAAGTTTTTGGCGCCGTTGCCGGGGACTAGGTCTAGATTGAGTCTTTTTGTGATTGTTTATAGTGTAGGTCTTTCTTGTTGCTTTTGATCTTGCTTGGTTTGTGTCTTTGCATTTTCAGGACATCTCTCACTCTTTAGGTGTATGCGAAGATCTCGTGGCAAGGATTTAGCTCCATTCGATCCCGAACCGGAGAAAACCCTTAAGGCTAGATCTAAGAGCATTAGAAAGGAGAAGGAGATGGCCGCAAGAAATCTTCAAGCTGAGTTGGATGAGGCTCTAGAGCAAATTAGGTTAAGAGATGAACTCTTGGAGAATGAAAGGAGACTTGCCAATGAGAGGCAAGAAGCAACTAGGAGGGAGATTGAAGAGATTAGGCAAGCTCTTGTGCAAAGAGAGCTTAATCGTCAACAACCTCCTCCACCACCACCACAACCGCAGCCGGCGGTTAACATTCGGTTTGAACCGATAATGATTGAGGAGCCACAAACGTTAGGGCAACGTATGGATCCGGCACAAAGAGTACACCGTCCGGGTGTGAACTTAGGAGATCCCGCAGCCCATGATTATGAGCTCCGCCCTCAAGTGCTACAAATGATCCGGCATAACCAATTTGGAGGGATGGAAGGAGAGTCCCCTCATCAACATTTGATGAACTACGAGATATTGATGGAGACTCTAAGGCCGCCTAGGTTGGAGAACAACAACCATAAGCTTAGGGATTTTTCCTTCTCACTTAAGGATAAAGCCTTAGCTTGGTATCAATCTATTCCACAAGGGCGAGTGAGTACTTGGGAGGAGATGACAACCGAGTTTTTGACAAAGTTCTTCCCACCTTCCAAGACTACCGAGTTAAGAGGAAAGATCAATGCCTTCGTGATGAAGGATAGAGAGAGTTTATTCAAGTCTTGGGAGAGGTTCAAAGACCTTCTCCTAGATTGTCCACACCATGGTATACCGAAAATAGAGCTATTGGAGATCTACTTCAAAGGATTTGATGAAGATAGCCAATTCAAGCTTCAATCTCTTTCAGGTGGGACTTTCATGGAAAAAAAATGTGGATGAAGCTTGGGAGTTTGTAGAGAAACAAGCTTAGGTGATTGAGAAGTACTCCCATAGGAAGAGTGATGGGAGGAAAGCGGGAGCATATGAGGTGAGTGAAGTCACCATGAGTAACTTCAAGCTTGATGCTATCAACAATGAGCTAAAGTCTTTGAGGGAGTTGTGTGCTACAACTTTGAAGAGTCAAGCAACCCCTCAAGTGCAAGTGCAAGCAAACTTGTCTTCCAAGGAGGAAGATGTGAACTATATGGGAAGGGGAAATTACAACAACTATCAAGGCCCAAGGAACTTCAACAACAACCGGCAATTCAACAATTACCGGCCTAACCACAACCATCCCGGGTTTTCCTATTCTAACCCGGATGGAGCCTTGAACCCTCCCGCTTCCACAAGCGCAGCTCCACCACCAAAGGCTTCACAAGAACCTCCACCCGGATTTACTCAACCTCCAAAGGATAGAACCAAGATGATGTTTGAGCAATTGCTTGGAAGGTTGAGTGGTCTTGAGAGCATGGTGACTTCTATTTCTAAGGCTCAAAAGGTGTTGGAAGCACAAGTGTTCCAAAAGGCGGGTGAAGCTCATAGAGATCCGGGAAAGCTTCCCGGAAGAACCGAGGACAACCCAAGAGGCCAAGTGTTGGCCATTACAACAAGGAGTGGGCTGAGCATGAAGGATCCCTTACCTAAGGGAAATGACAAGGGGAAGCAAGTAGTGGTAGATGCCCTTGCAAGAAGAAGGAGGAAAGAGCAAGGAAGATGAGCCAACATATGTAGCACCACCTCCATACAAGCCACCACTACCATTCCCACAATCACGAGCAAGAGCTCGCTTGGACAAACACTTTGGTAAATTCCTTGAACTTATGTCTAAATTGCATATTAACATTCCGTTCATGGATGCTATTCTAGGTATGCCGGCATATGGCAAGATTTTGAAGGAAATTCTCTCCAACAAGAGGAAGTTGGAAGAGTATGGAGAGGTGAGGATGACAAAGAGGTCCTCGGAATTGATCCAAACCATGAAGGAGGAGATGCCTCCTAAGCTAAGAGATCCGGGATCTTTTTGTGTGCCAATTGGAGTGGGAGAAGTGAAGTATGAAGCCCTATGTGATCTTGGCGCAAGTGTAAGCATCATACCGCTTGCACTTTGCAACAAGGTTGGGCTAGGAGAGCCAAAGCCGATCAAGATGACCCTTTACATGGCGGACCGTTCGATCACTCACCCGGTTGGAATCTTGGAGGACATACCGGTACAACTAGGGAAGTTCTATCTGCCCATAGACTTCGTTGTTTTGGACATCCCGGCGGACTATCCGGTTCCTATCATCTTGGGGAGACCTTTCCTAGCCACTTCCGGATGCTTGGTGGATTGTAAAAATGGAATTCTCTCCTTCAACATTGGAGAAGAGAATATTAAGTTCAAACTATCCACAATGATGAAGGGGCCAGCCCTTGGTGAAGATGTGTTCAACATTGTCGAGTAAGAGGAGTCTAGAGAAGTTGTGAGCTCGATCTTGATCAAGGACCCCTTGGAGAAGGTTCTTAGCTTAAGTTTGATGGAGGAAGGAGTTGAGGAGGCTTGAAATGAAGAAATCAAGGCTTTGGAAGCATTGGAAAAGGAGACAAGAGCTGAATTTGAAGTGCACGAAGATGTGTTGAATTCCTGTAGGAACCACGGCCTGGGGGGAAGAACCACGCCTGTGGTTTTACCCGTGGAACCTACTGGAGTGCTCCGAAGTGATAGCTTTGCAAGTTCCACGGCCGTGGTTGTGCCAGAGCCCGTAATTTTGCCCGTGGTTTCTCCAGAAACTGCATTGGTTGTTGATCAAGCTTCAAGGAGCCTTGAGGAGTCTTCCATGGCTTTGGATTCATCTCAACCAACATTATACGGATCTTTTCCACTCGATAAAGGTCCTCCTAAACTTGAACTCAAACCCCTCCCCTCTCATTTGAAGTATGATTTCCTTGGTGATGATTCTACATATCCGGTTATTGTGAATGCATGCTTGAATGATGATGAATTGAGTAGATTGTTGCATGAGTTGAGATTGCATAGGAAGGCTATTGGTTATACCATTGATGATTTAATTGGCATTAAACCTTCTTTTTGCATGCATAATATCCTAATGGAAGATAATCATAAACCTTCAATTCAACCTCAAAGAAGACTAAACCCCATCATGAAAGAAGTAGTCAAGAAGGAGATTCTTAAATTGCTAGATGCGGGAATCATTTTCCCGATTTCGGATAGTAAGTGGGTTAGTCCCGTTAATGTGGTTCCTAAGAAGGGTGGGATGACCGTAGTGACCAATGAGAATAATGAACTAATCCCAACTAGAACGGTTACGGGATGGAGGATGTGTATAGACTATAGGAAACTAAATGTGGCCTCTAGGAAAGATCACTTCCCTCTTCCCTTTATTGACCAAATGCTAGAGAGATTAGCTCAACATTCTCACTTTTGCTATTTAGATGGCTATAGTGGATTCTTCCAAATCCCTATCCACCCCGATGACCAAGAGAAAACTACATTCACATGTCCTTGGGGTACATTTGTATATAGGAGAATGCCATTTGGGTTGTGTAATGCACCCGCCACCTTTCAAACACTACTACAAAAAGTAGAAAATAACCCGGTTGCTTTTTAGAATATACCCCAGACTACAACCGGGTTAAAGGTTAGGGCGATATTTTGTCCACCAACTTTATACCCAGGCGTTCGTTAGAAAATATCCGGGTTATTTTCCCTCTTTTGTTTTCGGTTCCAACGATGCCAACCGGGATATATTCTATCAAATAACCCGGCAAACTTATAACCGGGGTATTTGAGAATGTCACATATCCGGGTTATTTTACCCCCTAATACCACGGTGAATACGGGTTGGGCCGGGCCGGGTTAGGATTCGGGTTATTCGACTACGTGACTACAAAATAATCGTGGCAATGAAGATCCGTGTTATTTGGTATCAAATTTATTACGAGATCATTGTACAGAATATAACCCGGATTTAATGTCCGGATTCTATACTTATTTCATGGCTTCCGCTACAACACATTCTTTCACAAATTGTACCTGTCCCAAATGCAAAAAACACGGAAGCAACCAATTCCATTCACAAGCATGATTCAAAGTCATGTACTTGACTCAAAACATCATCGTTTTGTGATCACCAATATCACATCCTATGGCTGCAAGGTTTGCCACTACTTTTACATCATGAATCAACATAAACATGAATAATGTCACCTCAATAGTGCCTGAATCGGATTACTTCTTAAAAACTGAAATTTGATTTGCATCAAGGTCAAATTGTAAAAGGTGCATGCTGTCATGAACCTTGAAATCTCGAATATATGCGCCTTCATTGTGACTGTGTGAGACAACTTCAATGAGTTGCTGAAAGTATCTTCGAGATTTCTTTTTTGAGAGTCTTCCTTGGTGAACCTGTTCATCAGTGCCAATGTGACAAATAAAAGATTAAAGCACACAATTACAATGGTAGATGGTAAGATCAGCTTTTCACCTTGTTTCATCAGAAGGCATCTCTAAGCTGAACCTCAATTACACCAAATGACCAAAAATCACCTTAAGTTAAAGTCAACAAAGCCTAACAAAAAAGGAAAATATCATAAGCAAATCATAATCAAATGAACTAATCAAAACAAAAAAATTCAGATTCAATTTTACATTCTTATAATTACTATTTCAGATTCTATTTCATACCCATTAGATGCACACTAATAATTATTTTACAATAATGCAAGAAATTATTTATAGAGTTTAGTGGAAGTATAACAAAGAAAGTAGAATCTGTTGGAAGTTAGAAGCAAAGTTACGAATAAAATAGGCAGAAAGTTGGAAGTAAAGTAGAATCAGAAGCAACAGTAGCTAAAGGGCTTTTCACTTATGCATGTTCTCAAAAAATCTAGCATACACATGGCAATGTACAAGGGTTACTGAATAAAAATGATGTATTAGATTACTGAATAGCACCTGACGACATGGACGTATGACAGGAGCAGGTCATCCTAGCTTCTCAACAACATTTGTCTTGTATATTTTCCTCCTAAACAAAGAAATGTGACGACATGGAATCGATGGATTCCACCGCTACAAACCCGTAGTCGGAGGGAATCGATGGATTCCTCCGCTACAAACTCAAATTCTGAGTCTTTAGGACCACTGAAATCAAGCCATAGACATCCACATCAAGACATAATTGATTATTGTATTGGGTTCTACTGAACACTTATTCACAACCCATCCTAATTCATGTTTGCTAAATATAAATTTCAATTTCAAAAATAACACCAAACATAAGAAGAAGTACCTTGTTGATCTTGTGGACCAATAAAATAATTAGGGAAGAGCTGTATAGCCAGATAAAATGTCCAAATATATGTGCATCCTCTTTTGGGATAATCCTGCAAAATGAAGATAAACTCGTAAATAAGTTTGTCAAATTGGAAGATATGATTATAGTTACAAAAGTCTCTTATTCATTTGATTAGTTCGAAAATGTCTGTCCTAAATAACCCTAAATTCAGAAAGTAAAGATGGGATCCTCAATTAAATAGATAATTAAGTTGAAAATCAAAACTAGCATACAACTAATCTATTCTCACCAAATCTCGCTTCTGCAATCGCTTTTGGGGCAAAATTGACATTAAAAATTGATTTTAGAAATCTAAGAAATGAAATCTATCCGATTGATTCATGAGTGAGCAAATTGATGAAGACGCTTACGGATCGTTACATGGCGAGTAATCTCGAGAAATCCAGAACAAAAAAAATAGAATGGAATTGAAAATCTTAAACCGATTGGAACTCAAACTTACCCGAAGGTCTTGATACATGGTGAAAATTAACAATTCCTCATAGGAACCTTTCATTGTGTTCGAAATTGGTCCTTCGCAACACCGTGAAATTGACTCCGAATCTTCGCTTCTGAGGAGCTCTTTGACTTGTGGTTTACTCTTTCAATCTCTCGATTCTTCGCTCTGACTAACACCCTTACCGTTCTCACTGTTGATACTTGGCCATCATCTTTGGTCTATTTGTCACCGCCAAACGAATACATAAAACCCTATCTACTGTAAGAAGAAAGCGTGAGTGGGTGTAGTGGAGATGATGAATTTGATCTGATAAAGTAAATTAAGGGTTTATTGATTTCGAATTGGGCCTAGGCCCATGTACAATCTGCAATCTATCTAAGAGTATGCAGAAGTGGTATTAAAAAAACGTTCTCCACTGTCTCAAGTGCCCGACATATAATATTTTATTCATTTTAGTTTGATTCAGTAAAACAAAGATCCATTTATAGTGGAGCTATCTATCTAGTGGGTATACTGTTGTGTGCTTAGAGTACATGAAAGATTATGTGTTCTTTCAATTTCATTTATTTTAAAAGTGAATGACTTTCATAATTGAATTTCTTGCTAAAATGATTTAACATATTGTTTGTTAAATTATGTTTCATATACATAAAAATTAGTTCTTTTTAATAAAAAAAGAACTACGTACGATTTGATGTCTTTTAAATAAAAGACTACGTAGGAAACTCGTATTTAAAATGTCGAGTTCAATCACACTTTAAAGTTGGTTTTGCATAAAATACAGATAAAGTCAAAATTATAAATTGGTAGATGCTCGTTCCGAGCTACGTAGAAAATTCAATATTAAATTAAAACTGGATTCAGTCGACTTGTCCGAGTCAAGTAAATTTTGATATAAATCTCGGACATAAATCAAATGTATCTTTATAAAATAAATTTTCAGAACTACGTAAAGACTTGATACTCGATTATGAGTTACGTAGGAAACTTGATCCGAAATTAAATATGTACCAAGTTCAGTCGCCCAAAATAAATAAAATACAATAAAGTCCATGTGACGAATGTACTTAAAATACTAAAACCAAATCATAGACTTCCGCATAAAATTAAAGTTTAAACTAAAAATCCAAAATTTAATAGAAAACCAAAGTATAAGAAATATAAATAAATGTTCTATTCATGCACATAATATTAGGAGAGTTAAGCAACCCTTCATAGAAGGTGGGTTTAATCTTATCCCTTTGATGCACGAACGGAAATAAACCATGCAAATGATAGTTGGGTTATATTTAGTCAACCCTTCATAGAAGGTGGGTCTAGATTACATCCTTTGATGCATGAAACCAACTGAACTACGTAAGGCTTGATTCTCTTTAAAGATATACGTAGGCAACCCTTACAAATTCGGGTGCAACCCAATTAATAAAAACCCCTTAATATTTTGTATTAATATTATTTCGAATCAAGAGGGTATAATAATAGGGTCGAACTAAAATATCATAAATTAAATGAAATAATGTTTTGGAGATTTATACACATTTTTCCTCAACAATATAAAATAAGGAAATATAAGAAATTTATGTTTCAACCTTTTGATTGGTCTTTTTTCTAGATGATTAAGGTTAGCACATTCCCTGCAACAACACCAAGAGCCTAGCTGATCAACAAAAGGAAAGGTAAATAAAATAATATGGGCAACAGTTAATGGATGATAAAATAGGGCCATGAATTAAGGTCTTGAATAATAAGCTTATTTGTTTATATGAAATGAAATCAACATCCTAAAAGTGACCTTATTTTCTCTCGAAGTCATCAAAATATATAGTACCTAAATGGTCCTGTACAATAGAGGATCAAGTCATCAAAATATATAGTACCTAAATCTGCATGCTTTTAGAGATAAACAAAAAAAAAGAATAAAAATACTAAACTAGGTGGTGACAAGGTATATGGGAAATCAATAATTAGGACAAACCTTCTTGAACTTCCTCTCCTTTTGACAAGTTTAATTTGCTAAAACAGAGCAAATCAATATAGATGAACATAAATAGATGAACAAAAAAAAATCAAGATTCGAAGAGGCGAGAACTTATAATGATATAGAAGTAGATTAACTATAATTAGCATGGAAGGAGCCTAGTGCTGAGTTAATTTCAATAAGCATGGAAGGAACCTACTGCTGCTAGAATCAAGGGTAAAAGGATTTCAAAATACTTCCACAAGCATCAGGCATAAGAAAATTTTCTATTAAAAGAACTTCACAATGTCAAATTGCTAGCACAAACATCATATAATTGCTTCAATCAATATGGTTTCAAATGCTACATAGACATCCAAAAGATTTGCTAATAATATGACTTCAAAATGCTAACATAAACCCTCATGAAAACTCATGTTGAACTTGAAAGAAAACATAAATGAAAGGGAGTTGGGGGAGTTTGAGAAAACACACGGACCTAAAAGGAGGAGTGTTTGGCTGCAATCATTTAGGGTTTTTGGGAACTGAAGAAAGTCGGCGCCGGCAGCTACATGAAGAAGATATCGATAGAGGAAGATCAAAGGTGAGTTGAAAGGGACTTGAGACATAGGTTTGGCGCCGGTTCTCGGGAAGAAGTCGAGAGACGTAAGTTCGGCGCCTGTACAACACAGTTCGTTGCTGCTTGGAAGAACCTAACCCTAGACACAAAAGTGGAGGCAACAAATTGAGGGACTGTAAATTGAGGAAATTAGAGAATTACCAATGCCGCTCAATTATTGAGAAGATGAGAATCATGAGATTGTGCAATAACCTCCATAAATTAGGTTAAGTCGATTTTGCAGAGAGGCGATAGAGCGAAAACAAATAAGGATATTAAGGCAGTTTTGTGAATTATTTTTAGATAATATTAGGTTGTTTGATCCATTTAAAATTATAATCCGATTGTTTTCTAGGAGGTTAAATAAAAATCCCTGAGAGAATATTTATTAAGTTTAAAAAAACTATAAAAATATGTTTTCAGGGGTTATATTAAAAACTCCCTAGAGTGTTTTCAATTTACAACGGTTTTTATTAACCCCATAAATTATCCCTGAGAGAGCCTAATTTGGTACTAGTAAGGGAGAAGATTGTCGAAGACACATCGAGCGGAGGGCTTCGGGAAACGATGTCAAATATAGATCGAGGAGGACTTCCTGATGAGGCTAGGGCGTCTAGAACGATATTCAATTTTGATGTGAAAATTTTCGTGTAAATTTTTGGGAATTTTATTGTTTATGTGGGAAAAATAGTAATAGTGAAGCAAGCCAAATATCCCGGGCGTTTTGCTGAATTTACAAATTTAACCTAATATATAACCCGGTGGTCAAAGTAACCGTGTTATATATGTTTTATATAACCCGGATATAACAATGCTCGAGTTATTTACATCCCTCTTACCTAATTTTACATAACTTTATAACCCGGGTATTACAACATCCGTGTTATTATAGGTTTCCAAATTATATTTTTAAAAAATCTGATTTTATACCTCTTGATTTATAAGCCCGGGATATATTTTAAGGGTTATAAACACATTTTTGTAGTAGTGAAAGGTGTATGATGGCTATCTTTTCTGAGTATATTGAAAACATCATGGAAGTGTTTATGGATGACTTTTCTGTTTATGGATCTTCTTTTGATGATTGTTTACCTAACTTGTCTTTAGTGCTTAAGAGATGTGAGGAGACAAATCTTGTCTTAAATTGGGAAAAATGTCACTTCATGGTAAGTGAAGGTATTGTGTTGGGACACTTGGTGTCCAACCGTGGCATTGAGGTTGATAGGGCTAAGATAGAGACGATAAAAAAGTTGCCACCACCTACCTCGGTGAAGGGGGTAAGGAGTTTTCTAGGGCATGCCGGTTTCTACCGGAGATTCATTAAAGATTTCTCTAAGATTTCTAAGCCTCTTACTAACCTACTAATGAAAGATGTTGAGTTTGTTTTCTCCAAGGATTGTCTTGAGGCTTTTTGTAGGTTGAAGAATGTTTTGATCTCCGCACCCATCATGCAACCTCCGGATTGGAGTTTACCGTTTGAGATCATGTGCGACGCGAGTGATGTAGCCGTTGGGGCTGTTTTGGGACAAAGGAAGGATGGGCTAACACATGTCATCTATTATGCTAGCAAGACGCTAGATGATGCCCAAATTAATTATGCTACCACTGAGAAGGAGTTGCTAGCGGTGGTGTATGCATTTGAGAAGTTCCGCTCGTATCTTGTTGGAGCGAAGGTCATTGTGTATACGGATCATGCTGCGATCCGTTATCTCCTTACAAAGAAGGATGTCAAGCCTCGGTTGATTCGGTGGATCCTTCTTCTTCAATAGTTTGATTTGGAAATCAGGGATAAGAAAGGGTCCGAAAATTCTGTGGCGGATCACCTTAGTAGACTCCCACCATTGGAGCTTGAGAAAGATGACATCCCGATTGATGACTCATTCCGGGATGAGCAATTTTGTGGAGGAGTGCTTGTTTCAAGTGTCAAGGGGTAATGAGCCATGGTATGCCGACATTGTGAACTACCTTGTGTGTGAGGAGGTGCCACCCGGTCTTTCTTATGCCCAAAGGAAGAAGTTCTTCAAGGATGTGAGGCATTACTGTTGGAGTGAGCCGCTTTTGTTCAAGAGAGGGCCGGATGGAGTCTTTAGGAGATGCATACCGGAGGATGAGGTGGAGAGTGTGATCCGCCATTGTCACTCCTTGCCATGTGGAGGTCATGCTAGCTCACACAAGACATGTGCTAAGGTGTTGCAATCGGGTTTCTTTTGGCCAAGTTTGTTCAAGGATGTGCAGAATTTTGTGGTAGCTTGTGATGCTTGCCAAAGGACGGGCAACATCTCAAGGAGGAATGAGATGCCCTTGAACAACATACAAGAGGTGGAGATATTCGATGTGTGGGGTGTGGACTTCATGGGACCATTCCCTTCTTCATGTGGCAATCTCTACATCCTATTGACGGTGGACTATGTTTCGAGATGGGTGGAGGCAATCGCTTCTCCCACAAATGATGCCAAGGTTGTGGTGCGGTTCTTCAACCGAGTGATTTTTCCTAGGTTTGGGACACCAAGGGTGATCATAAGTGATGGAGGAAAGCATTTCACAAATAGGAACTTTGGGACACTTTTGGCTAAGTATGGGGTGACTCATAAGGTGGCAACACCTTACCATCCCCAAACTAGTGGCCAAGTGGAGATCTCCAACCGGGAGATAAAGGGAATCCTTGAGAAGACGGTTTCTAGGACGAGAAAGGATTAGGCTATGAAGCTCGATGATGCCTTGTGGGCATATAGAACCGCTTTCAAGACACCAATTGGCACCACTCCCTACAAGCTAGTCTATGGAAAGTCTTGCCACCTTCCGGTAGAGATGGAGCATAGAGCGTATTGGACTATAAGGTGGCTGAATTTTGACCTCAAGGAGGCCGGAGAGAAAAGATTGCTTGATATGAACGCTCTTGAGGAGATCCGGTTGGATGCCTATGAAAACGCCCGGATCTACAAGGAAAGGACCAAACGTTGGCATGACAAGCGTCTCATCCCGAAGGAGTTGAGTGAAGGAGACTTGGTCCTTCTCTTCAACTCAAGGCTGCGGCTCTTCCCCGAAAAGCTTAAGTCAAGATGGACGGGTCCTTATGTGGTGAAGAAGATCTTTCTCCATGGAGCGGTTGAGATAGGAGGGGAGCATTGTGGAGACTTTAAGGTGAATGGGCACCGGTTGAAGAAGTATATCCCGGGAGCTCCGGTGGACATGATTGCCCCACTTCACCTCGAGTGAGACGCCCTCGAGTTTGGTCAAGCTAATGACCTTAAAGAAGTGCTTGGTGGGAGGCAACCCATTGGTAGACATCTTTCCCTTTTCGTTTTTATTTTATTTTTGATTTTTCTGTTTTTGTGTGTTTTTTTGTGCTTGGAGTTTGTGTGCTAGAGTTTAAGTAGCATGGAAGCCTTGCATGGCATGTGGATGATGATGATGAGCCCCTCATAAATTATGGGTGGAGCGGACACGGAACTTGGACGGCTAGCGGTGCCTAGCGCGGGTCCCGACGCCATAACGAACACCTTGAGCTCTCTACCATCGTTGATAGGATCATCCGCCATCAACCCACTTGAGTAATCCCAAATACCAAAGCAAACCATTTTACATTGTGAGGACCCTCTTTCACTCTTCTTTACTTCATTTACACATTGGGGACAATGTGTTTCTAAGTATGGGGTGGGGTTTGCATGATCACTTGCATGATTAGCATCTAGGATAGTTTAATATTGTCACATGTCTTGCATTGTACATAGATATTTCGAAAAATCTAAAAAAATCAGAAAATTTAAAAAAAAAAATTTAGTGCTTCTAAGGTTGGGAATGACCCTTATGACGAAATTGTCTTGTGAATTGGCTATGGATGGCCTTGTGTGTTGAATAGATGAATGCATATGTGGACTTGAAGTACTTATCTTGAATCCCATGAATGATTTGTGATTATGATGCTTGCCTTGATTGGATTGAGGATTGAAAGTCGAAATTGCATGCTAGTTCTTGCACATCATTTAGGAATGACTAAGGCAATTCATCTTTCTCTACTTCTCATCTATATCATGTTGCTTGAGCACCTCAATTGATACAAAATTTGACCTCTTTTGACCCATCCGGGAATAGGAGCATGCTAGTGTGTTGATGTGTGTGAAAAGCAAGTGTGAGGTGAAGTTGTTGATGAATGAATATGGTGAATGAAGTGTTGAATTTGTTGTGAAAGTGTAGACAAAAATATAGGTTTGGGGACGTTGGTTTAAATGACGAGTAACTCGGCACCATTCACATAATCGGGTGTTTGTGCCTTGCCAAAGTCAAATAAACCGATAGTCCTAACGAGCTTTGGTATGTGTGCCCGGTGTGGATGCACCTCGAAAAATAAAAATCCCTAGGACGGCTAATCACCAAGGTTTCGGCTTTTGTACACCAATGTCATCGTCTCAAAAATAAGTGAAAGAAAAAGAAAAGAAAAGAAAGAAAAGATGGAGAAAATATACACTTGTAGGGAGTTGATAAAAATGTGAAGTTGTGAAGTTAGTTCCGTTCCCGGATTAGCATCACATAGCCTAGAAAAATTCCCACCTAATCACGACGTTTCTTAGCCTCCTATTAACTAAGTCCTTGTGACCTATTTGCATGTGTGTAAGACTTAGTGATCTAGATTGAATATGCTCATGATCATCTTGACTTCTTCATTTTTACATTTCATACATGCTTCCGAGTTAAGTATAATTGTCTTTCCGTGCCTTCATTTATTTGATGCATGATTGCTTGTCCATTTGCCGTGAAACATGACTATGAAGGTGATCCAATATTAGAAGCACAACTCCAAAAAGATTTTATTGTTTTTCTGCATGCATAAATCATGTAATCTCTTAGTCTATAGTTGTGACTTGCTCGGGGACGAGCAAACCTTAAGTATGGGGTATTTTTGATAACACGATTTATGACTTAGGTTTAGGCACTCATTTAGATAGTTTTCACGCTCATTCATGCATGGTTTAGCACTAGTTCGTGACGTTTGCACCCAATTCATGTATTTTGTCGAGATAGACGTCTACACGGACTTTTGCGTGCTTTGTAGGTATTTTGGGAGATTTAGGAGCTTAATCGGTACATTTGAGGATCATTCCTCAAGATGGCACACCTTCGGACGCATTGGGATGCAAGTTAGGAGCTAAGGAGGACACTTGGGACCTTGTTGGTGCATGTCATGCACCAAATCGTAGCTTAATGATCCAAAACAAGCTGAGGCACCAAAACCACAGCCACTGGGACTTCCACGGGCGTGGAAATGGGCCGTGGTTTTGCCCAGACAGCTGTGACAGCTGTCCCACGATCTTCATGGCCGACTCTTGCAATTTGTTGTGTATAAAAGGTGGTCCTGCAGGCTGTTAGGGATAGACCCCTCACTCCCATTCTCTCCCACACTCTCAACAACAATATTCTCTCATTTGGAAGATTGGATTGGAGCTACTCTTGGAGGAGAAGAAAGGTTACATTGGAGAAGAAGAGAAGAACACACCATTCTTAGTTTTTCATAGTTTTGAGTGAGATTTGTGAAGACGTTTTGCAAGGTTTTGTAAGAATCGATTGAACCTTCTTTAGAAGGGTTGTAAGTCTTTCTTAAACTCATATTCAGCTTGGTTTTCCTTGTTCTACTTGTTCATCTCTTTCTCTTCATTTTCTTGCTAATGGAAGCCATGATTTTATGCTTGATGACTTTGATTGTGATGATGCATGTTGTTGGCTAAATAGATGCGATTCTAGGGTAAGGGAAAGATGGTTATGGCTTGGACTATGATAGAATAGACTTAAATGTATACTTGGATGACTCACTTGATTGAACCTAGTCACTGTCGAAAACCACGGTTTGATCTTGCCTTTTCACGGCCATGGAAAGGGATGAACACCCCGTAATTTTGATTAACTTGCTTGTATTGATAAATCTAAGTGTTAGGTTGTTGATTTGTTGAAATCCTAGTATTTGTTGAGTTAGATCTACCCTAGGGAGACCTCGTGTTAGTAACTAAGTGCAAGAAGAGACCTACCCGGTGATTTTTGTTCTTAGATACCGAAGATGATGAACTCTAGGTAGTAGTGAGCCTCATAAGCCGCTATTGGACTGAGTGTGCTAGGATTGATGTTTAGGACTTGCCTTCCCGAGACTTACCCGGTAAGGAGAGGTTAGATTCCTAGATGACAATCCGGTTTGTGTAGGATTCCTATCCTTAGGCTCTTTGAGACTTACTCGGTGATGAGACCTTAGGAACGGACTAGTGGACCATGAGACCTACCGGTGATTGATCCCAATCTAGAAACACTCACTCCCAACATACTATAGTTCATCTAAGGAATGATTAGATAGCTTGAGTCCAAGGCCATAATCGGAATTTCCAACCCCTAGAATCCGCTTTTCTCTCTTTGATCTAATATCTCGTGTTTGTCTTGCTTGTTTGTGTTGATTTGTTAGATTGTAGTTTGTTTTGCATTCTTATATCGTTGTGATTTTTGATTGATCACCACACAAAAACAAACCCAAAAATATTGAGATTTTCATTTATTTGTTTGTTTCATCTTTTCTTAGCCTAGATCTTCACTATACTTAGCCACTATTGACTCAATTTCACCTTAGTCTTTGTGTTCGACCTCGGAATACTATCCCTACTACAAAACGACCCATACACTGTGGGTTCACTTGGAGTTAGGAAAAATATAACGAGTATAAATTTAAGGCTTTTTCCGTGCTATTCCTAAGCGTAACAGGGAATGGCGTAGGCAAAACATGATTCAATTTTTCCCGTGTTGCGGGGCGGGGTGACCTAATTATAATCTGAATTCGATTTAAATATTAAATCGAAAACAAGTCCAATTTTTCCCGGGTTATCTACCGGGAAAATTTGAATTTTCAATTCAGTTTTCAACAATTATTTTAAAAACAAAACGATTTTGTTTTTAAAACCTGAATTCGATTTAAATATTAAATCGAAAACAAGTCTGTTCTTGTACGGACTTATACCCGAATTTTTATTAAACTTCGGTTTTTTTGAGTTTCGATTTCCGATCAAAAAAAAATTGAAATATTGACCGTGGTTGTTTTTGTGTGACAGAAATGGCTGATAACACAAAAGTAACTCCCGTGGATCCAAACACTTCTGATGACAGAAGTATCTTAGAGATATTGACTGAGGCTGCAAATGGGGGTGAGCAGACGTCCCAAATCCATTTTGGGAGTGGTCTACCACCGGCTATCTTGCCAAACCCACCGACTAGGACTACTGCACTTCCAAATGTTGGATAGGCTAGTCAAAAACCTGCCCCTCAGACAGTACCGATGTCTGGCTCTCTGAGCGTGGAATTGCTGCCAGATAAGTTCGATGGAACTAATTGTAATACCCGATAAATTTATTTTAGAATTTCCGAATCAAACCGGACCTGATCAGTTAGGACTCGTTCCGAGTCGTTAGTTTAAGTCATGTAAACCGGGCCCAAGGTGGCTGATTTACGGATATTAAATTTTAATCCTTCTTAAAAAAAAAAAATAAAAACAAAACAAAATTAAAAAAAAAAAAAAAAAGTAAAACAAGGGGAAGTCTTCAGCTCCTTTAACCTAGCCGCACCTCCCTCTTCCCTCACATTTCATCACCATACCTGCTGCACCCACTTCCCTTTGGTGCTCCCTCATCTTCCGCTGAAACCAACCGGCGCCGTCTGGAGAGTAAGACCGACCGGCCACCGACGCTAGAGGCCGTCGTGCCTTCTTCAGCCAAGGACTGTCCCACCTCCATCGACCTTCTTCATCGACAGCCCCGGTAACCGCATTCGCTCCCTCCTCTCTCTATCCGAACCACTGTCGCCGCCTAAAACCCGACGCCAGGGAGAAGATTCCGCCGCCACCGCTAGCGAGGAACCCTGCCCAAGGTTGCCGCCTTCGTCACACCGTTGCACCACCGGAGGGCTGTTGTGACCCAACCTCAATGACGAACCAAGGGAGGGCGAGCTTGCAGTGGTGGAGCCGATTCGCAGCCTGCTGACTCGCCGTCTTGTGCAAGCAGGTCCGGCCGTCCACCCGTTCTGCTGTGCCGTTCACCAACAATCCAGCCCGGTTCATGTCACCGTTCGCTTCATCTCGCCGCCCTCACCGACCACCTGTGTTGTTGCCTAGTTGAGTAGAGTGAGTCTCGATTCCTAAGTCCGATTGCTTTGCGATTTAAATGGGAGAGTTTTGAATCCAGACTGGTATTGATGTGCTTGTATTTTTGGAAATTAGAGGAGATTTGTTCAGAATCTATGTACAGTAGTTGGACTAGATTGTAGTTAGATAGGTGATGTCGGATTGTTGTGTTTAGAGTGAGAATTTCGTATCTACGGTAGCTTAAATTCAGAATTTAGGGTGTTTGAAGGTAATTTTTTTGAGAATTGTTGTTGTATGTTATAATCAAAGTTATGGTTAGTCTATATTTAGAAATTGCGAGATTGAGATATCGAGTAGTTGTGAATGGTATGTATGGTACGAGTTGTTGATAAAAATTATGAGTGGGTATGTGAGATGAATGTGGTAAATATGAAAAGTATGAAGTAATAGATGAATGCTTATGGGCTAACGATGAGGACGAGTTGTACAAGGTAATAGCGAGAATATCAAGTAGTGGTTTGGACCTTATATGAGTTTTGAGGATTTATGACTGTTCTTAGGATTGAGTTGGGTTGTTATCCTGTGAGGATTTTTGAGGAATTTGTATCATATGGTTGATCTTGTGAATCTTGAGGCTTGAGGTTTAGAGTTATATGATCGTTGAGAACGTTGAGACTAGGAATAGACTATCCTAGCATATGGGTATATTATCTTGTAGAGATTATGGAGACTAGAAGTCTGAGGACTTCTAACACGTTGGTTAATCGTTGATCGTATGCCTTGTTTTGACCAGGCGTTGAGTACCTTCCCGCGGGAAGTTGAGAGCGGTTGATATCGGTTTAGCTTTGGGGACGAGGTAAGTCTCCGGACTTACTTAGCTCGTATTCTCTGTATTAGTTTCAATGCGTGTTTGGTGGTGTGTGTTTATTGTTTATGTGTGTGTTTATTGCTTATGTTATAACATCTAAACCGGTAATAGGACCACCAACTTTATATGTTTATATTTGGCCCAAGTGTATGATAACGGGCGGTGACCGCTTGTCCAGTCCAAAATGGGGATGACTGGGAGGTGCTTTGCGACCAGCCCATCGGGTGATGCTGATCCGCATCAAGTACAAACCCGTATGGTGAAAGGGGACAAGGGCGAGATCTTTAAGATTCTCGTGTCACAAAAGAAGTTGAATTAGAACGGGATATGACCTAATAATAAAAAGATAATAAACCGGATTGTGTGTTTTGGAACATGTTGTGTGTTTATGATGTCTTATGTGTGTGTGTGTGTCAATACCATGATTCTAATGCCTTGAATGCAAGCTAACGGTTTTATACCGATATTGTTGTAGTTGCCTTGCAGGTTAGGGGCGCGGCCGAGAGATCTGGAAGAGTGGGCAGCCGGGGTCCGTACATTTTAGGATGGGTTTTGGGGGTTGTTTTTATGTATTGTTTAGGGTATTATGTATGTTGCGTGTATGGCGGTTGCCTTTAGCGTTGTATCTCGGCTGAAGTCTTTCGTTGTTTTCTTTTGGGGTTCATATCATTGCATTAAAATGAATTTCGGTTTTGCCTTTATTTGTGTCTTGTTGTAAGATCCAGTGAAATAGTTGTCAGGCTAAGGGTCGGGACCCATTGTGAGGTCCTAACCCGTAGCGCTCCGAATCCCGTGGATTCAGGGTGTTACACTAATTTCAAGACTTGGCAACAGAAGATGTTGTTCTTCCTAACCATGAACAAACTGGACAAATACGTCACCGAGGATAAAGAGGTATCCTTCCAAGCTGATCTATACAATGACTATGCATGCAAAGGGTGGATTCTAAGCCGCCTGTCCGACTCACTGTACCAAGTATACATCAAAGTCGATACTTCTAGGAAGTTGTGGCTTGCCTTACAAAAGAAGTACAAAGCTGAGGATGCAGGGCATAAAAAGTTTGTTGTTCAAAAGTTCATGGACTTCCAAATGGTAGACAACAAGCCGGTCATGGAGCAAGCTGAGAAGCTACAACTTCTAGCCCATGAGATCATTGTTGAAGGGATGAATATCTGTTAAAGATTTCAGGTAGCAGCATTCATTGGGAAACTCCCTCCATCTTGGAAGGATTTCAAGAGTTACCTTTTGCACAAGCGAAAGGAAATGACTGTGGAAGAGTTCATGGTCAAGTTGCGGATTGAATCTAGCAACCGCAAGAGCACTGAAGGGGAACAGACCGAGAAAGCTCATCTGACTGAACCGAAGGACAAGAAACGGAAGTTTCAACCCAAGGTCCCCAACAAGCAACCGGCAAAGAAGAAATTCGCCGGCAAGTGTCATGCCTGTGGCAAAATAGGTCACAAATCCGACGAATGTCGGAACAAGGGTGATTCTAACAAGAGCAAGGGGAAAGAAAAGGCCCACATTGCTGAGGATGGGCCAACTGACCTATGTGATGTAACTTCTAAAGTCAACATGGTCGGCAGCAACCCGATGGAATGGTGGTATGACACTGGTGCTACCCGCCACATCTGTTTAGACAAGGGGATGTTTTCCACCTATCAGAAGAATAAGCAGGAGGAGCACCTGTTTATGGGAAATTCGTCCACCTCAAAGGTCGAAGGGCATGGAAAGATAGTGCTGAAGATGACATCTGAGAAAGAGCTGACTCTCAACAATGTCATGCACGTGCCAGATATCCGGAAGAACTTGATTTCTGGATCTTTGCTCAGCAAGCATGGATTCTCTATGAAGCTTGTTTCTGATCAGCTCACTCTCATGAAGAATGGGATTTATGTAGGCAAAGGGTATGTCAAGGATGGACTGTTCAAAATGTGTGTAATGACAGTCATCCCAAAAGTTGTAACCGATGGTTCAATGAATAAAAATCCTATTGCTTATGTTGTTGAGTCTTTTAATATTTGGCATGAACGATTAGGACATGTAAATTATAAGTCTATCCAAAGACTGATGAATTTAAACCTAATTCCAAAATGCAAATTAAACAAGGACAAATGTGAAGTCTGCGTACAGGCAAAACTCACAAAAACGCCATCTCCACAAGTGGAGAGAACCACAGAACCTCTAGGTTTAATTCACACTGATTTGTGTGATTTGAAGTTCATACAAACTAGAGGAGGTAAAAAGTACTTCGTCACATTTATTGACGACTGTACAAGATATTGTTATATCTACTTGCTAAGAAGCAAGGATGAAGCCTTGGAAAAATTCAAGGAATACAAGTTGGAAGTTGAAAACCAACTTAGTAAGACAATCAAAGTCGTACGAAGTGATAGAGGAGGTGAGTACGATGAACCTTTCAACGCGTTCTGTAGAGAACACGGGATAGTTCATCAAACAACTGCTCCCTATTCACCTGAATCTAACGGAGTTGCGGAACGAAAGAACCGAACTCTGAAAGAGATGATGAACGCTCTGTTGCAGGATTCTGGGTTACCCCAGAACATGTGGGGGAAAGCATTGCTTACTACCAATTACATCCTCAACAAAATACCTCATAAGGTAACTAGCAAAACGCCATATGAATTTTGGAAAGGTAAAGTATCATCGTACAAATACCTCAAAGTGTGGGGGTGCCTAGCAAAAGTGGCTATACCACCTCCTAAAAAGGTCACCATCGGACCTAAAACCGTTGATTGTCATTCATAGGATATGCACACAACAGTAGTGCTTATCGATTTTTGGTATATAAATCAGATATACCAGATATACATGTTAATACAATAATGGAATCTAGGAATGCTTCTTTTTTTGAGAACGTGTTTCCGTGTAAGGATAAATAAAATCCAAAACGAACTCGTGAAAAAAGGGAAGAAGGTACTTCTGGAAATGAAATAGTCGAGGAAGAACCTCAAAGAAGCAAAAGAACTCGAACAGAAAAATCGTTTGGGGATGACTTCATAACGGCATTTCTCATGGAGAAAGAACCAAGAAGTTACACAGAAGCCATGTCTACACCTGGCGCACCTTCATGGAAGGAAGCGGTCAAAAGTGAGATTGACTCCATTATGCAAAACCATACGTGGGAGTTAGTTGACTTACCAAAAGGGTGTAAAGCACTTGGGTGCAAATGGATTTTCAAAACCAAGTTGAAAACCGATGGCTCAATCAAAAAGTACAAGGCTAGGCTTGTAGTGCAAGGATTCCGACAAAAAGAAGGGTTGGATTTCTTTCACACTTATTCTCCAGTTACGAGAATAACTTCTATAAGAATGTTAATAGCAATAGGAGCATTACGAAACCTAGAAATCCATCAAATGGATGTAAAAACTGCCTTTCTAAACGGAGATTTAGAAGAGGAGATATACATAAAACAACCTGAAGGGTATGTTGTGTCTGGAAAAGAACACAAGGTGTGTAGACTTGTAAAGTCCCTTTATGGACTCAAACAAGCTCCTAAGCAGTGGCATGAAAAATTTGACAACGTAATGATGTCGAATGGTTTCAGCATTAATGAATGCGACAAGTGCAAATATATCAAGAATACTCCTACGGGATATGTCTTGTTATGTCTATATGTCGATGATATGCTTATCATTGGAAGTAACAAAGACATGATCAACCGAACTAATAATTTACTTAGGGGTCAGTTTGACATAAAAGATATGGGATTAGTGGATGTCATTCTAGGGATTAAAATCACTAGACAATCCGTAGGTATTACCCTGTCCCAAGCTCATTATGCTGAAAAGATTCTTGAGAGGTTCAAGAACTACTCGAGTGGAACAACAAAGAGTCCAGTGGATCCTCAACTCCACCTAACCAAAAATGTGGGGGACTCAGTGTCACAACTTGAGTATGCACGTGTAATTGGGAGTCTTATGTACTTAACCCAGGACATAAACACTGGAAAGGGATAACTAGAGTATTGAACTATCTCCGTTATACTCAAAGTTATGGGCTGCACTATAGTAACCAACCGGCAGTTCTAGAAGGATACAGTGACGCAAACTGGATATCCGACTCTAGAAACTCAAAATACACAAGTGGATATGTGTTTAAACTAGGTGGTGCAGCAGTGTCTTGGAAATCTTCCAAACAGACGTTATTGGCCAGATCCACATTGGAGTCTGAGTTCATTGCGTTAGACAAAGCAGCAGAAGAAGCTGAGTGGCTTCGGAACTTCTTGGAAGATATTCCGATGTGGGAAAAGCCAGTGCCGGCATTATGTGTACACTGTGATAGTCAATCGGCTATAGCTCGGGCACTGAGCGTTTTATACAATGGAAAGTCACGTCATATTAGACGACGACATAAGTCCATTAGAAAACTGATCTCAACAGGTATAGTCTCGATAGACTATATCAAATCAGCTGACAACCTAGCGGATCCATTTACTAAGGGTTTGTCAAGAGATTAAGTTTTAAAATCATCAAAAGGAATGGGTTTAAAGCCTATTACGAAAGAGGATGCTTGAAGGAAAACCCTACCTACGTGACTGGAGATCCCATGATGTAGGTTCAAGGGGAAAACCTAACCAAGTTGAATCAAGTGGAGCACTGTCTCTACCCAGTTCCTAAGGATGATAAATAGTGCAAATTGTATGAGTTAAGGTTAAGCTTGGCTTTTAATGATTCCATCGCCTTGAAACAAAGGGGGAGTATGAAAGATACTCTTTATGGTCAATCACCTTGTGAGTGTGACATGGGGCCGTGTCTAGGAGAATAAGGTAAGGCTAAATTCTCCAAATTTACTCATGAATAAACCAGGGATGTTCAAGGCCAAAATGAACACAACCAGAGAACCAAACGTTCTGCGAGAAAATGAAACTGTGTGATAGTTGTTGTCTCGGTTTACATTAAAGCCCGGGTGGTTCAAGACATCATAGTCACTACCTGGTCGAGTAAATCCGATAGCTATTCACTATGGACGGTTCAAGCATGAAATATGGCACCAGTCTAGATGCAGTGATTTTTCGACTATACTCTTGAGAATTTTGTCTGTCTAAAAGCAGAGAAGCATATGTTTAGAATCATTTCTATTCATGTGGGGGATTGTTGGAACTAATTTTAATGAAAAGAATAAATAAAACATGTTTTATTACATGTGTGCGCCGGACACTTTTCCGGGCACATTTCTGGTGAGCTCCGGCCATTATCAACACCGGAAAGTGGAAGCATTGGCTTCGTCTCTGGAAGCTCTTGCTCTTGATATATTCATACATTAAATTTGAGTTCCGTTTGAATAAGAAATGGATGCCCAAAGTTTGTTGCGTGATAGGCAATAACTTGGGAGAATAGTCAAAATTGGGTGAATCCCACATCGACTATATGGAGGTAAAAGGGAGTAGGATATAAGGGGCAAATGTGCTCTAAGGCATGTGGCTTTGGGTCACTACCCATTTTCAATGGGGAACGGCGTAGGCAAAACACCACACGCGCGCGCGCCCCGAGCCGAGCCGAGCCGTGCTGCGGGGCGGGGCGGGGTGACCTAATTATATTTTGGGCTGGCCACCTATATTATTTTTGGGCCAACCCAACTCGAAGTCCAACAATCCAGATGAGGAAGGCCTTGGGCCAGGCCCATCTGTGCAAACGGATAAGCGGACCGGGCTGGATATCCGAATATCCAGTCCAACGGATCACCCTACAAATCCTACAAAAGTGGGCGGTTATGATCTTCAGTTGACTCCTAAAAACGTGGCTTCCAAGGTAAATCCGAAATCTTTTGGATTGCGGACACGTGTCACTCTCCTATTGGCGCCGGTTTTGGGCTGGTTCAATGGGCCTCGAGGCCCATAGCCCAATTCAGCTCCTCCAGCTCCTATAAATAGAGAGCTCTTCATTCATTCCAAAACGCACCAACAATCATTCTCTCTTCTCTCTCTCAAGCTTGCGAGCTTTTCTTATCTCAAGAGTGCAACGCACTACTGGTTCGTAGGCTTCCGGTTCTATTACGAAGAACGGATTCGAACAGCAGTTGTATCCTGGGATTCTTAAACACCGGTAACCGTCGTAATACAGGGTGTTTTTAGAATTAAGGAAAGAGATTCCGATCTCGACTCTACTCAACATACGCACTGCGGTGGTATGAAATTCTGAACCTTAATAATTTACTACATAAAGTTTAATTGTCGTATTACAAGTTCCTACATTAATTAGGTATCGACAACGTAAACCTTCCTCATTGTTGGTATCATAATGAGGTTTGTGTTGATCTCGATGTGTTTGGTTGTTGTTAGTAAGAAATTTATATGTTCGTGTTCGAACTCTATTGAACAATTTGGATAATCCGGACTTGAGGCTTGTGATGAAGTATCTAGCCATTGGGGAAGCAAAGTTGTAGCTGCACTCGCCTCAATTAGGATTTCTTTTCCAGGATAGCATTTGCACATATCTTTGTACCTTGGGCAATATCCGTATGTAAGATGATCGTTTGTTTTCCTCCATTAGTAGCTCTCTCTTTCTTGTTGTGTTTAATCATCTTCTACGTTAAAGAAAGCCTTAGTGAACAAACTCTCCCTTCCTCCGTTTGTATCATGGTATGAGGGCATTAGTTATGCAGGGAGAGGAATATAATGTTAGAACCTCATTTCCGGTAAGAAGTGAGAAATTATAAGAAGTGTTAGAATTAAAAAATACAACATTTTTTATTTGCGCCACGTGCCCTGTGCGGGGTTGAGCTACACGATCGTGCACTTTGCAATCTATGAGTGCCGTACTTTAGAAGCATGTGCTTCTCATTAACAAGGGGTGTGATCATGCACTTGATTCAATACAAGGTGCATGATCATGCACTCAATTCAATACAAGGCGCATGATCGTGTGCCTTGTCCACACAATCGTGTGTCTATGGCTCGTACATCCCCACTTATATTCATTTGTGTATGATGAACAATACGTTGTGAACAAGTTACGAACAATATAGTAAAGTGCATTGAACAATTATATTCTATCCGTTGAATAAACGATTTAACTAGTTAAATTGGTAATAGTGGGAGAGAGGTTGTATATCAACTATGGTTTAAATAACGCTTTGTTTTTACATGGATATTTAACATGAACAAGATGCACAATCATGTACACTATTGACATCCTTGTTGAATACGACCTTCTAAAAAAAGGTACACGATCATGCATCTAATGAGCATGTCTTGCACTCATTTGTGTGGTACACATGGCCAAATCGAGAGAACCAATGGGAAACTAATGAGGAAGTAAGAAAACATGATCCCCCCTCCCTTTGGAGGCAGCGCCTTCAGAATCGAACCCTTACCTCACCGTTGGTTGTATTTGGTGCTTGGAATCCTCATCCTAGACCCTACTCCGTCGGAGAACGACATACCTAACGATCCTTCTCCTCCAAAAGCTTCTTGAAAAGAGGTTGCTTCTAGAGGATCGGGGACAAGCCAACTACGTCCGATGCTTGAGAAAGACTTTGTAAACGGGAAGATTGTTGTTTTATGTCCCAACGGTGAAGATGGGGACCATGTTGTGACCATATAAAAGGAGGTCGTGTCAGTTGTGAATCATGTTTGGAGTAAGTCTATTTTCATCAAAGTGGTAGGCTACCCCGTCGCTTTTCCGGTCATAGAACTTAAATTAAGTTCGATATGGAAACTTGGCCACAGAGTGAAAATCATCGACCAATCCAACCGCTTCTTCATGGTCCGATCCAATAACGATAGTGAACTTATGATGGTTTTAACTAGGGACCATAAGCCATTTTCGGACAATGCATTGTCATGAAAAAATGGACACCGGAGTTTAGACCCGCCTACGATATCTCATCTGCCCCGGTCTAGATCAAATTCACAAACGTCCCCATGCACTTTATGAAGAATCACTACTCTGGAACATGGTATTAGGGGTAGGAAAACCGATTGTGATGGGCCCAAAGACTATGTACACTAAAAGAGGCAAGTTTGCTTGGGTATGTATTTTGAGGTCGAACTAAGCAGAATGTTGAAAAGAGATGTTATAGTTGATGGTATAGATGTTCGGTTGAGTAGAAGGGACTCAACACCACATGCTTCAAATGCGGAAGATTTAGACACCTCATCTAAAATTGTGTTTTCTCTTATCAACAGACTAGTACTGAAACATCAGAGATAGGGCTTCATATTCAAATTAGAGGATCCCTTTCTGATGAAACACAGAACATACTACCAATGACATTATTCCCACCGGAGACGATGGAAGTTATGGTCCTTAGATGATTGCAAATTACAAAAACAATCAATCTTTTCAAAAAGAAAAAGATAAAGGACTTTCTTCTATGGGTTCCTCAAATCCTAATACAATAAAAAAGATATGGATTTTGGAAAAGAAAGATATTCTCCCTACAAAATAAAGTAGGTTTGAAAATGGAAGCCATAAGAAAATCATGGTTCTAACTAATATGATGCAATGACAAATATCAACGAGGAACAACCAAAGCCTAAAACCCGCACGTGAGAAACAGATGAAGAGTTATATTACCCAGCTTCCGTAGCAAATACCATAGACCTACTCGGAGACCTCACTTTACACACTCTCCAATATGGACTATTTTGGTTAAAGGTCCCCGAGAAGCGGTTAATAATGGATGCAAATGGGCTCCAAACGGAAAAACTATCAGAATCTGTGAGGATGCTTCTGCTCGATCACCCTCTAAGATGTGAATGCATTGGCAATTTGACTAATGACGAGCTTTTGCTTACGGTCAGTGATTCTTGAAATCATAACAGAGGGTTGGCGGTGGGACCTCTTTATTGACCTATTGCCACACAACACCATTCTCAACATAGTTGTTCCTTAACCCACAACATGTATGGTACATGACGAAGATTCCATTAATAATTTAGAACTTGGGGATGAACTTATTTGGAAGTATTCCCAGGACGGTGTTTTGGTAAGGGTTACTTGTTTGGAAGTATTCCCCGGATGGGTTTTTGGTAAGGTTTTTTTTGGTAAGGATTACTGAAACAAATAAGGGATCGGGGATAGGGCTTCATATTCAAATCAGTGGATCCCTCTCCACTGAAACACATAGCATACTACCTATGACATTATTCCCGCCGGAGACGATGGAAGCTATGGTCCTTGGATGATTTCGAACTACAAAAAAGATCAATCTTTTCAAAAAGTAAAAGATAAACGGCTTCCTTCTATGGGTTCCTCAAATCCCAATATAAAAAAAGGTATGGATTTTGAAAAAGAAAGATATCCTCCCTATAAAATAAGGTAAGTTTCAAAATGGAAGCCATAAAGGAAATCATGGTTCTAACCAATGTGATGCAATGGCAAATATCAACGAGGAACAACCAAAACATAAAACCCATGCACGTGAGAAACAAATGATGGGTTATGGATACCCAGCTTTTGTAGAAAATGTCCCAAACCTAATCGGAGACCTCACTTTACACACTCTCCAATATGGACTATTTTAGATAAAGGTCTCCGAGAAGTTGTTAATAATGGATGCAAATGGGCTCTAGGCGACGGAAAAACTATCAAATCTAGGAGGATGCTTGGCAGCTCGATCACTCTCTAAAACGTGAATGCATCGACAATTTGACTAATGAGAGCTCCTGCTTACGGTCAGTGATTCTTGGTATCATAACAGAGGGTTGGCAGGGGGGGAGGAGCCTCTTTATTGACCTATTGCCACACAACACCGTTCTTAAAATGGTTGTTTCTTAACCCACAACCAGTATGGAACATGATGAAGATTCCACTACTAAGTTGGAACTTGGGGACGAACTTATTTGGAAGTATTCCCCGGATGGTTTTTTGGTATGGCTTACTCACGTGCATGGGTTTAATATATTGTTGTTGGCTTTTTGGCCAAACTATTTTTTGATAGATTAATGACTTTGTATTTTATTACCGATTTGTTAGGGTTTATAGTCTTGGCTTGTGAATTGATGAGTTTATGGTCAACACAGGTGAACCATTGCAATTTCTCTCAATGGTATGATGATGAGGTTTATAGTTCTCGTGCAATTGAGATGATAGATTTGCTGAGAAAACAGAATGATGACTTAAGAGTTGAATACAATCAATGGAGGTTAAGGATAAGCAACTCCAACCAGACAATGACAAACAAAGACACATTTGATGAAGGCCAAACTTCTACACTGGTTAAATATGAAGAGGAGAAGCAAGTAATTGAAAGTAAAGTTGATGCACTGAAGTTGAAGAAGAATGCTTATAAGAGTCATGTAGCCAAGAGTGAGATAGAAAGCTTTGTTGTTAGAGTGCTTCTTGTGGCTGGTGTTGTAGTTGCAATTGTTTGTTCAATTGCTACTGTTTTAAAGTAGTTTAAATGGTATGTTTATTGTCAATTCAGTATTTAGGGTTGTAAACATGTATGGATTTGTCAAAAGGTGTAAGGATATTATTTGACATGTATTGCTAGTTGAGTTTTTATTATTGGCTAAACATTGGAACATTTTAAATACCAAAAATGCAAGTTGAATTTGAAACAGTTTTAGTTTCAATCATATATTACTAATATCTACACTCTAACTTCACCCTTCTTTCTTCTTCTTGGTCCTGTAAAATAAAATAATATATTATGAGAAAGTTGAAGTTATCAAATGTATAATAAAATAATATATTATGAGAAAGTTAAAGTTATCAAATAATAGTAAAGAGCTTACCATTCCTGATCTTGTACATATTTTTCATTGAAGCACAATTTTAATGCACTCCTTCTTTTTTTGTCTCCCTTGAAATTAATTGTACTTCGCAAAATCATCTCATGCTGTTGCTTTTGTTGTTGCTTGAACTTCCTCCTCTGATAGACTATATGTTGCTTTTGTGGTTGCTTCAACTTCCTCCTCCTCCTCTGATAGACTATATAAGGTCCACACCTATCACCAATGATGACAAAAACTAAATGAATATATGGGAGAAGATGACAAAAAAAACCTGCAATAGAACAACTATAGTGAAATAGCTATTCATATGCTTTATTCGACAACAATTTTGCTGCAACAAAAATTAATTATCATATGACAACGAAAACTAGTAAAAGCATAATTTACAAAGGTCATGTTGTAGGTTTAAAAGCAGTCAAATTATTGGTAGAAACACCAATGGTAAATAAAATGTTAATCATATGTGACAGAAAATGCTTACTACGGGCGACGGGGATGTCGGGGATGACGTCGCCGCCGTCGGGGATGTCGGGGATGCCGTCGTCGGGGATGCCGTCGCCGCTGACGCCGCCGTCGGGGATGTCGGGGAAGCCGTCGCCCCCGTCATCGCCACCACCCCCGCCGTCGGGGATGTTGGGGATGCCGTCGTCGGGGATGCCGTTACCGTCGGGGATGCCGTCGCCGCCGCCGTCGGGGATGTCGCCCCCGCCGTCGCAACCGCCCCGCCGTCGGGGATGTCGTTGGTTGGCTGTTGCGGTTGTGCTACTATATTATCCACCATCCAATTATGCTTTTACTAGTTTTCGTTGTCATATGATAATTAAATTACTCTCAATTTTTTTTAAATACGTGTTCTTCCTGGTAAAGCCAATCTCATTGTTGAAAACGAGCAGAGTAGCAGATACCCCGGACCTCTTTTGTTACTAGTTTTCGTTGTCATATGATAATTAAATTACTCTCAATTTAAAACCATAATCGTATCACCTCCGATCGCGCCCTCCGATCAATCCCATAATCAGATACTTGCTCTCTAATTCATCTTCATCTACAGTTTCAGATGACGATTTATGAGAATTATTAAAGTTTTGGCCTTTCTAATGTTGATGACGATTTATGAGAATTGAGGTAACAATTGGGGACAATGGTCTAGATCTTTAATGCCTTGTGATTCATCAACTGGGTTTTCATAATGGTAATGTTTACAAGTTAGTAACGTACTCACAATTGGGTGTTTCTTGGAGTTTGCCTTGTGATTCATCAATTGGGTTTTCATAATGGTAATGTTCATGGGCTAATACAAGTTAGTAACGTACTCACAATTGGGTGTTTCTTGGAGTTGGTTGTGTTAGATATGGGAATTAGGTCGTTGATTGTTGTTGCATGTGGCTTCTTAATTGTTACAACTCTAGCTAGAGTTGTTATTGACATTGGAAAGACTGCATGTTAAGATTGCTTATTGGAATTGGCTAGCTGGTTCTGGGTGTGGTTCCCATCCCGAAAAGCCTTGGACATAGAGGCTATGCATTCATAGAAGCAGTAGTTAAATGTCACTTATAGAATTGTTGAATAGAGGGGGACTTTTTTTATTCTTTTATTGTTATCTCCCACAGCTCCGGTGCGCCGCCCACCTCGAAAATTATCTGAATTAGTCAATGTTGTTGGCTTTAGTTGTGGATGCTTGAATATATGTTTACCAAGTAGGCTTTTTTATTAATGTTTTTTTGGAGTTGGTTGTGTTAGATATGGGAATTGGGTCTTTAGTTGTTGCTGTATGTGGCTTCTTGATTGTTACAACTCTAGCTAGAGTTGTTGTTGGCATTGGAAAGACTGCATGTTAAGATTGCTGAATGGAATTGGTTGGTTCCGGGTGCGGTTCCCAGCCTGAAAAGCCTAGGACTTAGAGGTTGTGCATTCATAGAAGCAGTAGTTAATGTCACTTATAGAATTGTTGAATAGATGGGGACTTGTTTGATTCTTTTCTTGTTATCTCCCACAGCTCCGGTGCGCCGCCCACCTCGAAAATTATCAACTCATAATGGAAGCTCCTGCACCAGCACCGGCTCTGGCTCCTATTCAAAACTATCAGCTCATAATGGAAGCTCCTGCACCAGCACCAACTCTGGCTCTTATTCAAAATCGTGTAAGTTTTTATTTTTTAATTATTGCATATTGGTTGAAATAAAATGGAAGCTACGACACTTATAATGTTATTTTCTTTTTTGTAGGCTGTTTTAGAGCCACTAAATAGCATGCAAGAATGGCCCAACACCAATGCTTTACAGAGATTTTTAGATGCAATAGGATTAGGTTATGTTACTGTCCTTGGTTATCCATTGAGGGTAGATAGATGTTTGGTCAACATTTTAGCAAACCACTATCATGCTGATCAAAGTTGCTTTATATTTAATGGTATTAGATTTTATTTTAGTTTGGTAGATGTCTCAATTATAATTGGCTTGCGAGTTGATGGCAAGCCAGTATTAGGTAGATTAGGTCCACCTAATGACCTGTGTCAGACTGCTTTTGGTATGACACCTCCGGAAGACGCTTTTGACAAAGGCAAGATTAAATTCGCTTGGTTACGTAATAATTTTGCAAATTTAGAGGTAGCCGAGGATGATCCCTTGTGGCTACCATATCTTAGGGCCTTTTTTATACTTTATTGGATCGTTTATTATACCCGATACATCCACGGGTGTAGTATCGGTCAAATATTTAAGTCTTATGGAGGACATGCAAGCGATTGACGACTATGCTTGGGGAGCGGCTGCGTGGGCCACCATGCATGGATGATTGCAGAGGCGCATGATCAACGGCCTTTCATATGCTTTGATGGTAAGTATAAAATATAGTTTTTATATATTTAGTTTTATGTTACTTTATTTTTATTTGTTTTTTTTAATTTATATTAAGTTTCTTGTAGATATTTGCCATAGAGCATATACGGCCACTCCGTGAGGAACTCATTGGCCAGGTTGAGCTTCCAATGGAGTTGTCGTTGATATCTTCGTGGCCCCCCATTCTACGAAGAATGTTGAATGGGAACACGACCCGAAAGAGAGGCCGATACATTGCCATTACATCCTTAACAGTAGGAGACGTATAGCGTTGATCAGAAGTAGGAGATGTGCAAGATGTTGAGGACTAGTTGGTTGGAAGAAGTTTTTCTCAACTATTTTCATTCGAAACCGTTGTGACAAGCGAGAGAGAAAGACAATTAGTCTCCTCGTTCTGCGCAACAACCTGCCGGATGACGTCAGCTTCCAGTCCATTCCATCATAAAACAATGTTGATTACTAAAAGCAACAATCATAATAGAAGTCTAACCTTGAGGCTGAGATTTAGAATAGAATAGTACATCCGTAACAGTTCAGCAAATCTCAAAAGGTCGACCATGTTCTCCATCAAGACATACTTAGCCTTAAGGTACTGAACTATGTCTATAAAAACAATCATCTGTTTGTTTTTCTCATCCACTTATGTCTTGACATGGCGGTCCACCACACACCACATCAAAGCAACAATCATAATAGAAGTCTAACCTTGAGGCTGAGATTTAGAATAGTACATCCGTAACAATTCAGCAAATCTCAAAAGGTCGACCACATTCTCCATCCAGACATACTTAGCCTTAAGGTACTGAACTATGTCTATATAAACAATCATTTGTTCGTTTTTCTCATCCACTTATGCCCTGACATGGCGGTCCACCACACACCACATCAAAGCAACAATCATAATAGAAGTCTACCCTTGAGGCTGAGATTTAGAATAGAAGAAATTCGATCTTTTTCTAAAATAGGGAACAAAAAATTGGCATTTTACCAGCAAATTCCAACACTGTCCATGTGGCTTCCGTTATTTTTTCTGCTTCTGAACTGATCTACAAATTTTGACACGTGTTGTGATTGAGCTCTTTGGGCCGTTGGCTTCCGCACATACTTATCATTGCGGATGATATTGATTCTTGTTAATGTTTTACCATTTTGTCACCTCTACAAGACTACAAACTAAACTGGGGATCAACTTGTCAGTTTCAAACTCTCATGCCTCTTTTACAAGCATTATAAATCCGAAAAGTCAAAATTTTCAAACAATTTTTATATTTACAGAGAAAAGACTTTGTTACAATAATCCTGTTGTATAAAATATTTGACATATATTCAAAATTATTGGAAAAGTTTTTTTTCCCATTGTGATGCTAGTTGGCAAAAGTGGATTACAGTAATGCTAATTGCTAAAATTAAACATATCCTTTTCAAACATGACATTAAAAAAAATCATACCCAATTACTACGAAATTACAAATGATATTCCACATAATATATTGACATCCGGAAACAATCTGACTGAAGTATTTCTATGGTCGTCTATACCCAATCAAAAGTAAATCCCAACTTAGCACTAAGAACAAGTATAGTGGATAAGTAAGGGTCGAACCCAGGAGAGTTAAGGTGTTTTAGATGCAATTATCGATTACAGTAACAAGTAACAGAAAGGGGGGGTTTGGTTGAATTGATGCACAAAAACTTTAGAAAACGATTAATGCGACAAGTAAGACAATGAAGGGTGAATCTACACTAGGTTGATTCTAAGCATACTATTGCTACTTTGGTGAGTTCCTTTTACAAGTTTGTAAGTAACCTCCCGTCTCGATCGTATATATGTGTTGAGTCAACCGGCATCAACACAACTTAACAGGTTAATGTTCCGTAAACCTACAAGAACAAATAACAAGTTAGCTTTCAAACAAAGACTAAAGAATATAAAAAGAAGGTTAAAACCGTTAAACTTATCTTTATATTTGTGTTCATTTTCTGTAAGTAATTACTACCCGTTATTACTTAAAGTGACTACTAGATTAAAGACCCGAACCCGGAACCTATTAATCCTAGTTGTTTGCATGCACTTTAGAACCTAAGGTGATCAATCTCAAGCGATAGTAAACATGCAATTAGACAATGGAGATCAAGGAAACACAAAGCATTACTGAATAAAAACTTATATTAAAAAGAACTTACAACCAAAGTAACAATGCAGCTTCAAACCAACCCAATGTAGCAAGGGAGTTAGCAACTCATTACAATGGAAAACTCAATTCTAAAATGGATTTTTGTGTAGGAAAAGATAGATAAGCTTGGATGATTCTAGCAATCAACCAAGAACTATTTATACTACAAAAGACACTAAATAGGAATAAATGGTCGGCCCTAAACAACCACCTTTAATGTCATAAAGGTAGTGTAAACAGCCGGAGTAAAGCTTCTGACATTAAACCGCAGGGGTGGCCTTCAGGAACCGCAGGGGCGGTTTAGGCAGAATCGGTTGATCTTCTTCAAAGCCGTTGGGGCGGCTAAATAATTCCGCTGGGGCGGATCTTTATTGCTCTTCAACGTCTGACCCTTAGTCTTCCTGGCGTTTCTGATGCCATGCCGCCGGGGCGTCCCTATGTCAACGCAGGGGCAGTGACACAGCCTCTTCGTCTTCCAGCTCCCATGTTGAGGCGCAGGCAGGGGCGCAATGGGAGGCGCAGGGGAGCTGGTATTCGTCTCTTCAGGGCAGGTCACCGCAGGGGCGCCAAGGAGTGGCGCAGGGGCGGTGACACACTTTAGGCCGGCGCTGGTGACGGCGCAGGGAGCGCTCCGGTGTAAGGTGTCACCCGCAGGGGCGGTGGCAAGGCTCCGCTGGGGCGGTGAGGCAACAGAAGCTTTGCTTCGTGATCGATCTTCACTCCTAAGTGCTTATAACTCCTTCCTTAGCTTCTTTTAGTCTTCTTCTTCTGGACCAAGGAGTTAGTAGCATAAACTGACACAAATACAATAAAAAGACTCTAAAAACTATCCTAAATGATAGTGATTCCATCACCTATCACAATCATATAACAATATACATATCCTCTTCTCTTTAAAATAAAATACTCATCATATCAATTAATCCATTTAATATATCATCAGTTACCTAGGGAGAACCAACAACATACACAATAATCGATCATCCATATATATTTGAGAAATAACAAGTACCATGTTGAAAATACCAATTTTCAAACGATTTTGAACAATAATATACTGAAGTTTAATTAATACATATATAACAACTTACGAATTTTTCCTCTTGAGGTCGATAGTTAGATGATTATAAGAGATATAATGAGGAATTGAGCAAATATCTGCATAAATGAGTGGAGAAATTTTCTGCATAAATGGGAGGAGAAAATTTGTGCATAAATGAGAGGACAATAAATGGAAATGCAAGTATATATTGGTCACCCTACAAAATTTGAATCGCCCGCTCATTACTTCTTCATACCAACTATTTCTCTGATTTGAGTATGGATGTGACACCTCTGCAAGTTGTTTATTCAACGTCACAGTTGAACCTCGAAAATGAGAAAAATGTATTTATTTACCTTTTTATTTCTTGTATTATAGTTGAAGGGGTCAATACACAAAAAGAATAAAGTAAGGGTACTTTCTTGCCAATTCTTTCAAAAAATAATCCTATGAATACCACTTTTCATGCTTAACCAAGGTACATATATTCATCAACAAAATCGTAATATTCATTCGTCAATAATTTGTATTTACATGACTTTACACTTTCAACTAATAATTTTAATAAGAAATGAATTTCTTATACCTCTTTAACTAGATTTCTTGTATCATGGACGGTCGAATAATAATGTAATTGTTTTTATTGTTAAAGTCTAACACTAACAGTAGATACTGGTGTTCATGTACATACATGCTCAACCTAACCTATTATATAAGTCGAATGAGATTTCATCTTAAAATCAATTTATGATAGGTCAGAAAAATAACCTAAATACCTTTTATAACTAACTGATATTTGGACAAACGACTCTACCATCTCATTATGTTATGAGTTCAATATAGTTTTTCATTTTGAGTGAAATTTACAATTTATATGACAGTAGGAATTAAATTTGGTTGGTTAGGAATATAGATGTGAGAGTGGGGGAGGTAGTCAAGGGTTGGGTTTGCATTTAATTGGTTTGATTGGATTGCAGTCACATTTATTAGTGTTGGGGACATGATCCACATTTATAATCACTTTTTTCATTTTTCAAATTGATATCCATAAGTAATAAATAACCATATATACTAGAACTCGTTTGGTTAGTCAAAAAATTAAGGGAATGAAGATTATGGTGATGAAATGGTAGATTAGTGTGTTTAATTTTGTTTGATAAGAGAATGACAGAGATGAAGAACATTAAATTATGGTGATTAAGAGAATCATATTCATTTTATCAAACACATTAAATTATTTTTATACTAATTTTCTTAAACAATTTCATCTCCTTCGTTCTTCACCTATATAATTCTCTTCATCGATATTCATTTACGTAATCTTACTTTACCAATACCATTCACCTTTAATTTTAGAGGATTTTCAAGATTTGCAGAAATATAAGATAATCAAATTGATTTTCAATAAAAAGTTTTATTGATTCACCGAACCGCATTATTACAGATATGATAAAGCTCGTAAAAACCTTAAGGAGAGAGACTCGAGGTTTAAAACATAATGAATGATGGATGAACTCGCCCCGGCATGTGGGACATGCGAAAAAATAAGTTGGTAATTTTAGATCTGAATGGTTTATGACATATATTTAGGATTAGTTTTACATATATATATTTTTCATGAATTTAGGCAATTTGATGTAGTTTTTCTAGTAATATTAATATAGTTGTGTATACTTGTCCGCGTATTCATGTGATTTAAGAAAATTTTAAAATTAGTAACATGGTCAAAGTTGATTAATTGGATCCAAGTTTTGAGTAGTCAATGAGGAAAACTCGAGGACAGATTCAAGATTAAAGTTTTGAATATGCAAATTTATCTTAGGTAATAAATTTTTAAAAAAATATTTTAGAAATATATACGCTTACGAAAATGGGTAAACTTAAGATAAGATAGCACGAAACTAAACTTTGATGTCTCAAGATACTCGTCGAATCAATATCTATACGGGTACATCATTAAAAATCACCATGTCATTCCTATTGTTGTAGGAAATGGAAGATGTAATGCCAAGTATGTTCTTGAGGTAGAATTTAACACCCCAAGTTCTGGGAACTCGAAGCGCTACGGGCTAGGACCGCACAATGGGTCTCGACCCTCAGAGTAGCAACAACAAACGGATCTTACAACAAGGCACAGACGAATGAAAACAAAACTCAATATAAAACCAAAGGTTTAAACCAAAAGAAAACACAAACTCCACAGCCGGGTTCAAAATAAAAGGGAAACAACAAAAGAAACATAAACTCGATCCCGTCCTATAATGTACGGGAACCCCGGCTGACCACACCATCCGGATCACTCAGCAGCATCCTGAACCTGCGGAACATCTACAACGACGGTATAAACCGTTAGCTAACATTCTAGGTATAAGCAAGAGTGTAAAGGCACAAACACACATAAGGTAAAGAAAACACATAGCATGCTTACACATCAACCGGTTATTTATCTTTCATTAAGGTTATCCATTACTAATTCAACTTCTTTTGTCACACGAGAATCTCCCGAAACTCGCCTCCACTTCCGTCTTCCAATAGGAATAGATCAATACTATCCGTTACATACGGGTCTGGGTTGCAAGAGCACATTCTAGTTTCCTGGAGAACTAGACAAGTGGTCACCGCCCGGTTATAATACACTTGGGCCAATTAAGGTTATCAAATGGTGAATCCTATTTCCAATTATTCGTTATAATCATGATAGCAACACAAACAAGTCAATACAATCCAACTAATACGCGGAATGAAGCTAAGTAAGTCCAAGGGACTTACCTCACACGAAGGTAAACCAAAAGATCAACAACAACTCAGGAAACTCTCAAGGAAAGCTCAGTTTCCCTCAGAAAAGGAGCAAGGAAAGCCTGAACGAACAAACAACACGGATCAGGAACGGAACGGTTTCTAGAAGTCTATGTCGTCTAGTCTCAACGATATCTAAGAGATCAACACATGCTAAGGGCTCAACCTTAGTCTTACAACACTCAGGGAACCAAGGAGGGAACGAAGAAAGGAAGAAAGGAAGCAACTCACCAAAGACGGGAGTTACTGCAGATAAACCGTAGGGACGGCTAGACAGATGCGCAGGGGCGGCTGAACAAAGGCGTAGGGGCGGCTCTGTGCAGGTGCAGGGGCGGCTCTGTGCAGGCGCAGGGGTGGCGGCGTGACAGAAAGCGTTGTCGGCTTTCTTCTTCGATAGAACTCACAGCAGGGGCAACCAAAGCTCGAACCTTTGGTTCCAACACGTCAAGACTCAACTTCAAAGAGCCTGAGAACAACGAAGGGTCAACAACGGAACACTCCACAAGAATCAAGGCTCATGCTTGATCCTTGGAGAAAGAGAAGAATGAAAGGAAGAAACAAAATAGAAGGAGAAGGCATACAGCGCTAAAGGAACGTGAAGAAGAACCATAAATGATGCACTTACACGTTCAGCGAAGTCGCGTGAAGCAAAGGACGGCTGTAGCTCTCTAGGGTTGAAGACGATAGCAAGGAACGGGAAAAAGGGGAGAAAGAAGAGAATATATAGGGACGGGCTGGAAAGAATAGAAGGAAGGGCGTCTAGGGTTTAGAAAGAAGATAAGGAAACCGGCCCATAAGATAAAATATAGGATATTCTATCTATGGAAGGAAGATAAAAGAACGGAAGAAAAGATCGGCACGATCTGTCGTAAATCCGCATGGGCGGAAGGGGCGGCCGGCCGCGGGGGCGGCCCTCTTCACCGCAGGGGCGGTGAAGGAAAAACCTAGGATCTTACACAGAAGTTTTCGCTCTACGTGAGAGCCTTCACAGGTCGTTGTTGTAGGTGTTTCATCCATCAAAATTAAAGGAGATAATTTGATGCTCATTAATGCGATCAACCGAACTTGGAAACTTCCGTGAGAGTTGGACATGATCATCTCTGATATCTCCAATATGATTTCGAGATTCACGCGTTCTACTGCACACAACATTTTCAGGGAAATCAACATTGTTGTTGATAGACTTGCGTCGCATGGTCACATCTCAACCATTGAAGGTGATGATCTACCAATTGATTGTGTTGAACACCTCAACCGTAAGGATGTTTTAAATTGATTAGTTTCTAAAAACTGATCCACCTAATCTACCTACCTTTTATTAAAATTAAATAAATAATAAAATAACACGAAAATGGATAAAACTTGTCTTAGTCGGGTGAGATAGTATGATTTATGTTAGTTTATCATTTGGTTATTGTGCTATATTTTATTCACTTCGAGAGAGTTGGATAGTTATAATATTGGTAAAATTTTAAAAGGTTTAATTATGGATACCACGTTTCATATTTCGAATTTAGGTTGTATTAACTTAATTTATGCATATTCCATATTATTCTTTTCATGATTAAATAAGGCTCAATATCATTAACCAGCCTTTTAGCAAGTTGTATTAAGTAGGCTTATCACATAATCTCATTTAGTAAATATATTAATAGTGAAAGTCAATTAGAGTGGTAAAAAATAGAGGGGTATAAAATAAAAGCAAATAAAAAAGAGTCTATTTCACCAAATTTTTTCTTAAATAAGTTAGGGAGTTAATGGGGCTACACCGGTGCATAATAAACCGGCTCATCCAATTATTAACAATAAAAAATGATATATAAATAAATAGTTTATTTATTGGCATTGGTTCGGGCACGGACTAGTTCTTCTAGTACCGCGATACGGAGTAGTTCCGATACGATAGTATGAAGACCCGAGAACCTTCATGTGTCAAAAAAATTTCTTTTACTGACGATCACTTTTTAGTTAAAATTATTTATACTATTCGTTCAAAAGTTAGATTCTATTAATTTAAGTTATTTGTACTGATACTTCATACATTTTTCCAAGAAAAATTTGTAATCGTTATTTTGTTAGTTCAAAAAGTTTGTTCAATTCGATCAAAATTTATTTATGCATCTTTTAGTTATATCTATTAGTTTTCAAACTTATTGTTACTTGTACATGTTTAAAATAATATAATACAGTGTTAAAATTAACGGAACACAATATTCAAACTAATAATACACACGTTTATAACTAATATTAAACGAATCAAAATATTATTATTTTAAAAAAAACATAACTATAAATATACAATTAATTATGAACTAATTACATACAATGTTGTGAATAAAACTCTCAATATGAACTAATTATATACAAGTTTCGAACAAATAAATGTAATAATGAAATATGCTAATAAATTTTATATTCCAAACATATTAGTCAAAAGAGTTCAAAAAATGTATAGATTGATAGTGTGAAACCTGTGAACTATATTTTAACCAAAAAATTGAACTTTAGTATAACAAAAATTGAACTAAAACTAAAACCATTATGATATTTTTATTTTTTTTATTAGAATAACATATTATTTCATGTTTGTGCACCTCCCGTTCCTTTTAGATTCATTTTAACAAAAAGAAATTAAAGGTTTATGTCCATGGGAGGTCGAGATGATCGTATCCGACTCCAGACTGGATCTTCGCTTCTTTAAAGAAGTACAGGTCAGACATGTGTTCAAAGAAATCAACTGTTTTGCTTACCGATTGACCCGTTTGGAAATTTCGACCCCCAACACATCATTTTCTGACGATCCCGAACTTCGTGTTCTCATCCAAAAAGAGGTTTTAGGATGGACTACCTCTAAAAGATAGTTTTCTCTAACCGCTTTCCGTTTTCAAAAAAAAAAAATAGTCTTATTTATATACCCACTCATTTTGGAATAAGAAAGGAATAGCTAATCTCTAATAGGATACGGTCCACAAACTTTAGCAAGTAGGAAGAATTATTTTATACACTTGACTCCTTTCGATGAGATTACTCTATGGTGCATGTCCACTTCTTCTACTTCTAGCCCTACTCTTTTATTCTTCCTACAAAAATGGTGAATCCTTTGTTGAGTTCGGGATTCCCTCTCGAACATGTGGTTCAAATACACCAACGAATCCATACATTCATGAACCTCCACCGTTGACATGGCTATAGGTCAGCCACATTCTACTTTGAGCCATTCTATAAAGATATGTCAACAAAATAAGCTCGGTGCATCCGGATATCGAAATAAGTCGGCCACTTATTAGGGTTGTGCAAACGGTTCAGATCCGACTTGACCGAATCGTTATCACTTCAATAGGCTAACCCAGATTGTATCCAATTTTATTTTCGGAAAAACTTGTGAAAAGAAAAAACGGTCCAGGACTGGACCGGAATAATTTGGTCTAAGATCAGACTAGATTTGTCAATGACTATCCAAAACCGAACTGTAATTTCAGTCATATTTAAATTTATAAAACCTAATAATAATGATAATAATAATAATAATAATATTAATAATTATAATATAATAACTAAGGCCAAACGGTGATCCGGTTTAGCATAGGTTTGTTGTTGGGAGGAGTATCTTAAAAATTGCTCAACCGCCGATTTAACCTTCGATTCAGGTTTTTTTTCCTTAAACTTATAAACCACCCTAAATCTAAATCGCTTGTTTGATAACCGTCGATTTGACGGTTTAGGTCTAACCAGACTCAAGAGACTCAACACTAATTTCAACACAAATTGGACTGTGCATGTTTATTACTTATACATGAACTCACCAAGTGAGTATATATTATATATAGATATTAAAATTTTATCTAAAATCAGTTTAGGATAGAAAAGTTATCCCAAACCTTATATATTCCTTACAAACATATCCACTCATGATGAACATAAAGGAAATGAAAGGTGATTCGCCGTTGTGGTGTATCATTAATCAGTTTGAAGTTTCAACATCAATCCACTGTAATTGGTACAGTATGTACTGTATGTGCAGAAGTGTCGGCATATCTTTTCATATGTGTTTCTTCACAAATCGAACCTAAATAGTTAGGTGAATTACACAATTAATATCTTCTCTAAATTTGAAACTAATATAGCAATTTAGGATCACAAAAGATTGACAGCAAGTTATAGTTTCTGCGGATGAGGGTATTTACTCGATCTTCAAGTGCTATGGACTGAAAATCAACAAGTTTGCAGTTGGAAAACTCGTGCACAAGGATTGAATAAATCGATATTTGGATATGGTGCTATACATCTATTGCATAATTAGCATAATAAGTAAGTTGTTCGTAGATATCACCATCAACATAAACGGACACCGAATGGAGGCATCAATGTGATTTAGTACATGACAGACGTATTTGAATGTCATATTTCGCAAAGTTAGTTAGAAGGTAAAGGGACAATAAAGTACAAAAGATATAGGAGATCAAGTCTTTCATGATTCAGAGTGAGATGGTAGGGAAGAAGGGATGTGATTGACGATTTTGCGCAAGAAAAATGCCGTGAATAATAGACCGGTGGAGGCGGAACATGCATGGCAACATGAGGTCAGGGTTTGTCGCGGATATAGGGTTTAGTTTGCGTATCACCAATAATGTTCCTTGTGTAACACGGTTGAAATACGCAGCTTATTCTATGATAATGTTAATTGATAAAAAAAAATTTATCTAAAGGGCAAAGAAGAGATCCTTTAATATTGTCGGCAAAGAAGAGATCCTTCAACATGGCTGAAAGACGCAACACGAGGTAGTGGTTGTGGCGGATCTAGGGTTTAGTTTGTGTAGCACCAATATTATCGGTAAATAAATCATTGTTCATTGCCGCCAACAAAACAAAGGGCGAAGAAGAGTTCGTTCAGTTTTTTATTTGGATATCTTCGCCCTAACAACTTCCATTCAAAACTCATTATCTCAAATGAATAAAATGTATTTAAAGGCAAGTCACGAGGAGCCCAACGTCATGACCACTAGATACAAAGCCCAATGTCATGACCACTAGGCTACGGCACCTTTTAATAACAAATAGCAAGATGAAAGTCTCCTTTTCATCGATCTTAATTACAAAATACTTCAAAATTGTTTGTGAAGAACCCGCTGCGGGTTTTCAATTATTTAAATAAAAAAGAGAAAGAAACCCGCGGACTACGGATTTGCTCCCGACCAGTTTGCCTCCGTGTTAGAATTTGTTTTTATTTAGTAATTATTTTGGAAAAAAAAACAATGACAAGAGTAAATTGAAAGGTCTAAAAGATAAAAAGGTAAGACTCTAGGATTAAGAGATAAGCTTTCCAATCAAGATTGAATACTTAGTTTAATGAAATCAATAAGATATATTTAATTGTAGCATATTTAAGTAGTCTCATCATAGAACTTCACACAGCTTTTGTGTAACACCCCAAATTCTCGAAACTCGGGGAGCTACTGGTTAGGACCTCACAATGGGTCCCGACCTTGGTTTAACAACAACATTACTTGGATCTTACAACAAGGCACAAATGTATTTAAAACAATTTCTAAAACATAATATTTTCAATGGTATAAACGTACACATGTGACAGCCTTACAAACATATATAAAGATACATAACATGCATGACGTATGGAAGACTCCCCCGTCCCCATCTAATGAGTACGTGGACCCGGCTGACCATCCGTTCCGGATCTCTCTGCAACTGTCTATCTCTACAGATCTACAACACGGATAAACCGTTAGCTAACTATCCAAATATAAGCAAAATGATAACAACACAAACACAAGCAGAAACAAATTTAAACAAACATCATGCTGGCACTCAACAAATTATTATCTATTATTTAAGTGATTCACATTATTCAATTTAAGTTGTGGCACGAGAATTATTATTAGTTCTCGCCTCCGTTCCTTATCCAACTGGTGTAGGTCTAGCTGACTTCCATTGGTAGCATCACTACAAACCATGTATGGACTAGTCCCGAAAGAAACCCCCAGCGCCCCGCGAGCTACTAAGCAGAATGCCACCGCCCGTTACTCTTAGGCCAAAATATAGGTCGGTAATTATATATCACAACCTATCTCTCTAACATTTCAATCACACACCACCATCATCATTTATACTCATATTTAGCAGTCAGCTAAGTAAGCCCAAAGGACTTACCTGATATACAGCTCGACTCTTTGTAAACCACTCGTTCTGTAAACTGTAGCAACTCAGTTGCCTGTCAAAGGCGATAAGTGTATTAGCACACTCTCACGTAGTTAGAAGTCTAAAACTTCTAAGATCGAATGATGTATTAAGACATAACTAGTTACAGTGTTAATTTAGGGTAAAATGACCATTTTACCCTTGGTTCCGAAATTCCCGAAAATTCTAAAATTTATGTCTAAACTCCTATTTGAGATTCTAAAATCATATTCTAACTCCCAAAGCTTCGTTTGGTTCCAAGCTAACATTTTTCCTATGTTTCTATTTTCCGGGGAAATCGTAAAGGTCTAACTTCGATTCCAAATATAAAATTCGTAACCGCTTATAAAAATTCCGACTTAAATCCCTAGATTATCTATGATGTCCTATCTAACCTTAGGAGAAAGAATTTCTCCAAACTGTTCATTCAACAACTTTATAAAAATTCCTAAAGTTGACTACTCCCTTTGCAAATTCTATACTTAACCAAAATCTGAGTACACTTTGAAAAATCATAACTCCTAAATCACTCACTGGATTTATCCCAAATTTTGATATGTTCTACTATAAAATCTTACCTATAATATATCCAAAATTCAGCCGGAAAGGATATCAAGAGCTTATTAAAAATCATCTCACAAAACAACATCACTTGCTGTTTTCCCCAACACTCAGTTCATATATAAAAACGTCAACTTTGAAACACAATAACTCTCAAACCGTAACTCCGATTCTTCCCAAATTTTAATATGATCTACAACAAGATGTCAACTATATCATATCAATATTTCAAGCCTAACAGAGATCAAAAGCCTATCCAAATTTATTCCACTAAACTGCATCTCAAGCATTTTTCCTCAAACTCAGCACACTAAAAAAAACTGCTTGAATAGCCAACTTGAGAAAACCATATCTCCTAAACTATAACTCAGAATAATCCCAAATTTTAATATGTGCTACCACAATATCTCATCTATAACATATAAAAATTTCAGCCAAAATGGATCAGTATTTCATACCTAAATTGGAACCCGAAGTTGGATGCTGTCAATGTTGGAAAACTAGAAAAAGCAACAGCTCTCTGAAGTTGCTCCTTTGGCTGAAATATATGGGTTTAAAGATGGTTTAGAGGCACCCATTGACACATAAACATGGAGGGGAAGTAAGGAAGTAGAGAGTGGTCATACACGAGACTCGCAGAAGGTGACGGCATGGTTGTTGCTGTTGCGCGACTGGAGCAGGGAGGCGACTCCCATGGTTGCTGATGGCGTGTCCCTGGCCACATTCAAGAGGTGTGAGGGAGGGAGCTGCGGTATGCTGGTTGACAGAAGACGAAGGAGCCGGAGGATCTGCTGCGTGCAAGGGATGAGTAAGCAAGGAAAGCGTTTCTTCTGTGGATGTATCTGGACGGAATGCAAGCAGCAGAATGGAAGTGAATCTGCGAAGATCTCGGCTGTTACTTTCCTAGTAACGTTCAGCAAGAGAACGTGGTATTGCAGTTGGGCTGGCGCTGGGCTGGAGCTGGCAACGCCGGGCTGAAAGGCAAAGCAGCAGATGGGCTGGAGTTGCTGTAAGGCTGGGCTGCTGAAAGGTAGAGTAGCAGATGGGCTGAAACTGTGGATCCAAGGTGTTGAAGCTGGGCTGCGGACAAGCTGCTGAGGCTGGAGAGTTCATGGGCTGGGCAGCTGGCGCTGCTAGGCTGAGGGTGCTGGATCCGCTGGGCTGTCAACAACCTGTCTGGGCTTGTCACCGACTTGTCACAGCCTTGTCTGGCCTTGTCACAGACTCGTCACAGCCTTGTCTGGCCTTGTCACAGCTTCGTCACAGACTTGTCTGGGCCTTGTCACAGCTTCGTCACAGACTTGTCCGGGCCTCGTCATACTCTAAATTAGGGCTAAACTTATTATTTTATGTGAAGGTAAGCTACATAAAATGATAAAATTTTATAAAGATCCTATCATTTTATGTGAAGGGAAGCTACATAAAATGATAAATTTTATAATAATGTGTCTAACTAAGTAGACGGATATGGGTCAACTGATCGAGATCGGGTTTGTTACAAAAATAAACGGAATAAAAATTCCGGATATTACATCAGTACCCCCTTAAAATAAGTTTCGTCCCGAAACTTAAAGGAAGACTCGTAACGTCGGAGTCCATGCAAACGAGTTTAAGCGCCGGAAAGAGGTCACAACGGTCGAGTTCTAATTTGTTTCTGAAATAGCCGGAAGAATTATTCCCAGGTATTACATCAATTCCCCCTTAGAATAAGTTTCGCCCCGAAACTTAAAGTACGTCAGTCATAAGGTCAGCCCTCAAGGTACGAGTCTAGTGTATCTACTTGTTACCGTACAAGAGTCATCGTTTCCACATATAAGTATCCCGCATATTAAGGTCACCAATAACACACATCTAGACTAAGCACTCAAGCATGAAATAAACAAGTAGTCAGATAATATAACACAGATATAGGTCCAAGCCTTAACTCGTCGCTCCCTAGATTATTACAACTATCTCCACAACGATCTCTGGAAGGTGATGTCTCATACTATCTACAATATCTCAGGTAACCTCGTCGGCTTTCCATAAAACCCATTTCTCCGAAAATCTTTACATGTACGTACATCATAAGCGCTTGCTATCACGGCCTATATTGGTTATCGAATATCTCACCGGTATCATTCGGCCCAACTGTCCGATCCTCTATTCTGAGGTCCTAACTCGTGTCTAGTAGGTATTCCTTCTAACTAAATATGTTGACCAATGGGGTTGTTCTCTTCAATAGGGTGAGGAATAGTAGTCCCTCACTCACTTTCAACTCCGTTTGTAAGGTTTCACAAGGTTGTCTTACCTAGCTCACCTCTAGATCTTTTGATGACCTTCCTGAGGTAATTTATTCCAATTCCTTTCCTTCTGGTCTTCTAAAAAGGTTCCTAGTATCCGATCTAGGATATCCCCCTTATACATCTTCCGGTGCTTTACCAAGTGCTTAAGGTTAGTTGTATCACAACTCCCTTGGTCATGTCTACTAATATGACTCAGTCATATGGTTCCTCAATTAAAGAATAATTAAAGAATAAACTTGGTATAACTTAATAATCACAATCCGGTGGTCAATCTTGGTGTTCTACCGACGTTATCATAATATTTTGTAGATTTCTAGCTGAACTCAAACTTTTTACGCAGTATCCCAGATCTTAGGTGATATAGAATGTGTCCGCAATGACAACACTAGACGCAAGGTGATCTCACATCACCACCGTTTGATCATACCCACTCGATAATTGCCAACACCCTATCGGTATTGCACTCTTATATCCCCACGTTAATTGGAGCAAGAATATTCCTATGTCACCAAGCGCCACTCAACTCCATTTCGATACACCTTCCGCGTATTCCACTCCGAGATTAGGCTTTCTTTAAGTACGGTTACTGGGTTGCAACTATACTTTTGGCGTTTCTCTTTCTCATGTATCTTTCGACTCGGAATGGTGGTTACGTACTTTGAGTTTTTTAGTGCAAACCACGCGCCATACCTTAATAATATCGTTAATTCTTTCTCCCTCCAATGGAACTACTCTCGAATACCCTCCCGGTATTAATTCCCAAAACTACTTATTTGTCGACATGCGACAAAGTTGTCATGTTTCATTGGAATCCATAATAGGGTATCAATCTCTTTCCATAACCTCTACATGCAAGTACCTTCCCCTCTATCTTGGTGGTTGTAAAATTCTTCCACAAAAGTCATAGTTACTCCGCATAGCCCATCTCATGTTTGTTCATCTCAAGACGCATTTCACCAACTAACATCATTTTAAACTCGCCACGTTGTATCATTGAGCTTAATGCTCTGTGGTTTAGGGCCCACCACGCTTCCGCTGCGCTACTCTGAAAATTCTGTTGTCACTCATTAATCATAAGGACATTTTATGTGAGTCCAAAGTGATTGTCTCCAAAACTCTTTCTCCCGATTACACTCTGGGTCCTATCTGGTGAAGTACTAGATACTTTCCCTACTTGGTTTAAGAGAATAATATAGCGGTTGGAAGACAAACTTTTCTATTTACTTTCTTACTTCTTTTAACACGGGTCCCAACACCCTGACTCGACCGGAGTTTGATCTTAACCAACCGAGAAGTAACCACTAACACGATTCTCTCTATACCTTTAGTTGTCTAAGTAGATTTTCGTTGTCTACTTGAGGAACTCCTCCAAAGTATTGGTATAGTTAATTCAATACTCCTCAATCACAGATATCTCTTCTTAACTGTAGATAGCTCGACAATCCCAAACAACCCTTGCACGTCCTCAGTTGATGTCGGTCAGTCAATAGTTGACTTATCTCCATTTCCGGGACTCACTTTTCTCATACCTCTTTTGCCGTTAAATTTCCTGGTGAACACTACTTACTCAAGTTCATCAATTTATACTCCTTTAGCTCATTCTACATTACAACTTCCGGTTCCCCCGTGAGGTAACTCCATTTCTCGCGTCTCACTGTGTCGTCCATCTGACATCAATGGTCTTTTCTAGGTCTTCCAATATAGCTTGTAATCAAGTCTACAAAACTCTCATGACCTTAACTTCCTTCCACTTGCGGTTTATCTAGTAGGGAATGCTACACACACTCTGTCTTGATTGACATAGAATCTTATCAAAATCATATACTCCTTACTCCTCTAGTTCTTCTTTTATAATCCATCTGTACTAACTGTGATATGCACCCTTTTCCTAGCCAGTAGGCAGTACATCCCTCACACGCTTCCCTTGGTCTTCAATGACATAAAGGGGGTCCTTTCTGACCGTCTAGTCTTTCTTCTTAAGTTCTTAATTAGGGTTCCTTGCTCGAACTCACTCCATGTTATTATTAAGGTACTAGCACGCGGATCGATTTAGCTTCACATTTGTCGTTGTTGATCTCTTGAAGGGTCCTCTAGACGTCTATAAAATTCTTACATCATTCTATGGTTATCCTCCTTATCTGATAACCAGTTACCACTGGTTGACCCGCACGTGTTATGTCTCAATTATTATTGACTGGTATGTAGTTGACCTTCCATAAGATCACAGACTTATTGTTCTTCTATCTCTTTTGAAGTTTGATAGGCTTGGTCAAAATCTATCTCCTCTAGTTTCTTTGTTAATACTCTTTTAGTTTCTTCCACAGTCTGCACTTCTCTTGTTCTCTTATGAGGTCACTATACTCTTCTGAGTCTAGTCCTAGCATTCATCTGTCGCCAATGAGTTCATCAAGTCTTCCACATTAGCTTGTAAGCGTGTCTTCGCGATTCTCCTTACTTTAGTCATCATCTGTTTGCGGTTCTCTGGTATGAACCGTTAGTGTTGGTAACTTAAATCTCTTTGTAAATGAGAATTTATTGCGGACCCTTGAGTCCACCAAATCACTTTTCCACATTCTTCCGAATTGGTTGGTGTAGTTCTGTGATTCCACCTTTATAGAAATATGTTGTCGAAATTTCTAACTTCTATTGTATTTGATACTTGTTTCATGATTTCTTTCAAAATTCTTGAATCTTTAAGGAAGTCAAGCCATCTCTATGATGAAGAAATTTATTTCTCGTCTGTAACTCTTTGTACTTCTTTAATCTTTCACATCGGGGTCAACACCATATCTTCTTTGTACTCTCAGGCCCATACTTGCCTATGGCGCCGTCCACCTTTGTTGCACTGTCATTTAACCCGCCAAGTGTAGTTGTACTCGACACCACTTAATTTGTATTCCGATTTTGTCCGCTTCAATTTGCGCTTCTTATCAGTCCTTACGTATATTCTTGACTTTCATCTCTCGTCTTCCCACCGCTAAATTCCTTGTATGGACTTCTATCACTTCTATCTGAGTTTATTTGATATTCTTTCTTATCTAATTATTCTCGTGGTTAAGAATCATCTTTTTATCTTCACTTTATGCCAACTCGTTCTTCAAATGATTGTAGGAATCGCCAGAATGTACGTCAGGACACATTACTTTACTCCGAGGTCGGAGTCCATTATTTTCCTATAGAGATACTCTTTACGATCTACTAAAATTTTATCA
>BSUD01000001.1:159183379-159206043 GCA_033239045.1 Fagopyrum esculentum
TAAGGTACTAAAAGTTACATGCGTATAGATATACCTATAACTTACATAAACATACAATACTATAAGTCCACAAACTATTTCTCATCTACTAAGCTGCAGAGATCCACGGAGAACGATGGTGGTCCGACGTACTACTAACCCAACAACCCGACTATGCACGTGTGTAAAAACAGAAATCTGTTTTGAAAATCTTAGACCCCTTTCGGGTTCTAGTTATTTTATACATTCGGTCTTTTAGAAGATTTCAAGTGCCATTGTTGCCAACCCAGAGCTCTGATACCATGTTGTAACACCCCAAATTCTCGGAACTCGGGGAGCTACTGGTTAGGACCTCACAATGGGTCCCGACCTTGGTTTAACAACAACATTACTTGGATCTTACAACAAGGCACAAATGTATTTAAAACAATTTCTAAAACATAATATTTTCAATGGTATAAACGTACACATGTGACAGCCTTACAAACATATATAAAGATACATTACATGCATGACGTATGGAAGACTCCCCCCCCGTCCCCATCTAATGAGTACGTGGACCCAGCTGACCATCCGTTCCGGATCTCTCTGCAACTGTCTATCTCTACAGATCTACAACACGGATAAACCGTTAGCTAACTATCCAAATATAAGCAAAATGATAACAACACAAACACAAGCAGAAACAAAAATAAACAAACATCATGCTAGCACTCAACAAATTATTATCTATTATTTAAGTGATTCACATTATTCAATTTAAGTTGTGGCACGAGAATTATTATTAGTTCTCGCCTCCGTTCCTTATCCAACTGGTGTAGGTCTAGCTGACTTCCATTGGTAGCATCACTACAAACCATGTATGGACTAGTCCCGAAAGAAACCCCCAGCGCCCCACGAGCTACTGAGCAGAATGCCACCGCCCGTTACTCTTAGGCCAAAATATAGGTCGGTAATTATATATCACAACCTATCTCTCTAACATTTCAATCACACACCACCATCATCATTTATACTCATATTTAGCAGTCAGCTAAGTAAGCCCAAAGGACTTACCTGATATACAGCTCGACTCTTTGTAAACCACTCGTTCTGTAAACTGTAGCAACTCAGTTGCCTGTCAAAGGCGATAAGTGTATTAGCACACTCTCACGTAGTTAGAAGTCTAAAACTTCTAAGATCGAATGATGTATTAAGACATAACTAGTTACAGTGTTAATTTAGGGTAAAATGACCATTTTACCCTTGGTCCCGAAATTCTCGAAAATTCTAAAATTTATGTCTAAACTCCTATTTGAGATTCTAAAATCATATTCTAACTCCCAAAGCTTCGTTTGGTTCCAAGCTAACATTTTTCCTATGTTTCTATTTTCCGGGGAAATCGTAAAGGTCTAACTTCGATTCCAAATATAAAATTCGTAACCGCTTATAAAAATTCCGACTTAAATCCCTAGATTATCTATGATGTCCTATCTAACCTTAGGAGAAAGAATTTCTCCAAACTGTTCATTCAACAACTTTATAAAAATTCCTAAAGTTGACTACTCCCTTTGCAAATTCTATACTTAACCAAAATCTGAGTACACTTTGAAAAATCATAACTCCTAAATCACTCACTGGATTTATCCCAAATTTTGATATGTTCTACTATAAAATCTTACCTATAATATATCCAAAATTCAGCCGGAAATGATATCAAGAGCTTATTAAAAATCATCTCACAAAACAGCATCACTTGCTGTTTTCCCCAACACTCAGTTCATATATAAAAACGTCAACTTTGAAACACAATAACTCTCAAACCGTAACTCCGATTCTTCCCAAATTTTAATATGATCTACAACAAGATGTCAACTATATCATATCAAAATTTCAAGCCTAACAGAGATCAAAAGCCTATCCAAATTTATTCCACTAAACTGCATCTCAAGCATTTTTCCTCAAACTCAGCACACTAAAAAAAAACTGCTTGAATAGCCAACTTGAGAAAACCATATCTCCTAAACTATAACTCAGAATAATCCCAAATTTTAATATGTGCTACCACAATATCTCATCTATAACATATAAAAATTTCAGCCAAAATGGATCAGTATTTCATACCTAAATTGGAACCCGAAGTTGGATGCTGTCAATGATGGAAAACTAGAAAAAGCAACAGCTCTCTGAAGTTGCTCCTTTGGCTGAAATATATGGGTTTAAAGATGGTTTAGAGGCACCCATTGACACATAAACATGGAGGGGAAGTAAGGAGGTAGAGAGTGGTCATACACGAGACTCGCAGAAGGTGACGGCATGGTTGTTGCTGTTGCGCGACTGGAGCAGGGAGGCGACTCCCATGGTTGCTGATGGCGTGTCCCTGGCCACATTCAAGAGGTGTGAGGGAGGGAGCTGCGGTATGCTGGTTGACAGAAGACGAAGGAGCCGGAGGATCTGCTGCGTGCAAGGGATGAGTAAGCAAGGAAAGCGTTTCTTCTGTGGATGTATCTGGACGGAATGCAAGCAGCAGAATGGAAGTGAATCTGCAAAGATCTCGGCTGTTACTTTCCTAGTAACGTTCAGCAAGAGAACGTGGTATTGCAGTTGGGCTGGCGCTGGGCTGGAGCTGGCAACGCCGGGCTGAAAGGCAAAGCAACAGATGGGCTGGAGTTGCTGTAAGGCTGGGCTGCTGAAAGGTAGAGTAGCAGATGGGCTGAAACTGTGGATCCAAGGTGCTGAAGCTGGGCTGCGGACAAGCTGCTGAGGCTGGAGAGTTCATGGGCTGGGCAGCTGGCGCTGCTAGGCTGAGGGTGCTGGATCCGCTGGGCTGTCAACAGCCTGTCTGGGCTTGTCACCGACTTGTCACAGCCTTGTCTGGCCTTGTCACAAACTCGTCACAGCCTTGTCTGGCCTTGTCACAGCTTCGTCACAGACTTGTCTGGGCCTTGTCACAGCTTCATCACAGACTTGTCCGGGCCTCGTCATACTTTAAATTAGGGCTAAACTTATTATTTTATGTGAAGGTAATCTACATAAAATGATAAAATTTTATAAAGATCCTATCATTTTATGTGAAGGGAAGCTACATAAAATGATAAATTTTATAATAATGTGTCTAACTAAGTAGACGGATATGGGTCAACTGATCGAGATCGGGTTTGTTACAGAAATAAACGGAATAAAAATTCCGGATATTACATTTTGAGTGTGTAAAATGCTTTAAATCAATGAACATATACACTCTAATGATTGATACAATTAGTATAAACCTAATTGCATCTAAAAACTAAGCATAAAAATATGTTATCGTTTTTTATGCAATTAACATGAACCTAAATGCATCTAAAAGCTAAGCATAAAAATATATGCTATCAATATATTATCTAATTATGTTAATAGATAGATTTATATTCATTATTATATTATCCATTTATGTTAGTTTATTATTTCTTTCATATATTCTAGTTGAAGTAAGATTATTTTTATCGTGTATAAAAACTATTCAAGTCAATGAAATAAAATAGATGTACGACGTCTTATCCGACATACGCAGTTGCTCGTCTCCTAGATCAAGCTTTTAAGAGTTAAGACTGCCAATAAAATATGAATTTTTTTTTTCTTTATTTTTTTTTTTTGAAAACGGAAAGCGGTTAGGAGTGAACTATCTTCTCAAGGTAGTCCATCCTAAAGCATCCTTACTGTAATATCCGGAATTTTTATTTCCGTTTAATTCCGAATCAAATCGGACTTTGAGCCATTGACGGTTTTCCATTCTATCTAGCAAGTCTTTCTTCACAAATTTTATCATTTTATGTAGAAGCTAATTCACATAAAATGATAAAATTATATCAAGCTATAATTCCTATAATTATTTATCATTTTATGTAGAATTTAATTCACATAAAATGATAGAATTATATCAAACCCTAATTCTTATAATTAATCATTAACGACGACTTTAGACGAGATCATGACAAAGCTGTGACAAGGCCCAGACAAGCAGTTGACGAGATCATGACAAAGCTGTGACGAGGCCCAAACAAGCAGTTGACGAGGCCCAGACAAGCAGTTGACAAGGCCCAGACAAGCAGTTGACAAGGCCAAGACAAGCCTTGACGAGGCCCAAACAAGGCCTGATCTCGAGTATGGCCGGCCAGCCCAAAACTCACCAGCTGTTACAGCCAGCCCATACTCTCTCCCTCTCTCACGGAAACCCTAATGACCCTCTCTTCCTTCTCTCGCTATCACGTACCGCGCGCTGCTCTCCTTCCTCGCCTTGCCTTCTGTAGAAGAACCGTCTCCCTCACTTTCCTCTTCGCCTTCCCTTTGGTCTTCAGCAGCGGCCTTCAACGCAGCAGCCCCACTCTTCCCGTCTTATGTTCGCCCCTAGAGGTGTGTGCAAATAAGTTTTAAATTTATAAAACTAGAATCAAGCAAGCGAACCCGCAGTGTACGGATCGACGTAGTTAAGCAAGAATTCCAGAGTATCGAACACAGGGATTTGGGTGGGAACGAACTCGGTTGCAGGTTATCAAGCAAGTAAATATGAGAGTTTGCAAATATTGGGAAAACAACAATCCTAAAGATCCAGGTATCCAGCCGTGGCAATAGATTCAAGATATACTAATGATGTAAAGACAGAGTTGAGATATGCAAAGGTATACTAATGTAAGGTAATCGTACGGTGAAGTTCCAAAAACCTTTTATGACTCACCTACAAGGCATTTTCTATACAGGTTGTTGAGGCTCAATATAGAAGGATTCTAAAGGCAAGAATTAGTGTCAAATACCCAAACTTGTAACCTAAAGATCAAGACTAACTTAACCGATTGAGGTTGTTGAGACTCACAATCGAGGTAGAGGTGGTTGAGGCTCACTACCACCTAGAAAAGACAAGTCTAAACTAAGCTAAAACAAATCTTTAACTTTAGATTGAAGTAAAAGCAGGTTCGTAGATTTAAGGGAAATCACGGTTAGTTCTTGAGGTTCCACGGCCGTGGACTCAAGAACAGCCCGTAATTTGGGTTTGTCGACGATGTTTCTCTAACTCTCAGGGTCTAATCTTGTTTGCGATCAATCTATCATCATCTAAGCCACAACTATCAACCCTTCACCTTAGAATTGTTAAGGGTTTTTAGCCAATAACAGTCATATTGATTTCAATTCAAGAATTAGAAGATGAAAAGATGAAAACTTTCAAGAACTTTCAATAACCTTCAAATAAATCTCAAGATCACAATCAAGAGCAAATGTTTATCAAAAGATTCAAAACAGAATAAACAATCACAACCTTAGGAAGGAAAAGAAACGGGATGTCAATCCGTTTTCAAATCAAACCTAGACAAGAAGAGAGATCTTCTTGCAAAATCTTCCAAGAACTTCGATCTTTCGCAATTCCGAAGATCACAACAGCAATCTCCACTAAAAGCGCGAGATTTGAGCAACTCTCCAATGCAAACTTTGATCTCCAATGAGATCTCCCAAATACCTCTAAACGAGGGTTTGTGCGTTGCTAAGCGTTGATTGCTAAGCAGGCCTAAGCGATGATAAGCGGTGATGAATGAGGGTAAACGGGGTGTAAGCGCCGATGATGAAATCTCTTTTCGGCCGTCTTTTTATAGGGCAAGACGAAGTGTCGGCCCGGCCCAATCTTCAAAAAGATCATGGCTTCGAAGTGTGGCGAGAGATTCGTCAAGATCACGGTCGTGGAAGATTCCACGACCGTAATTCTAGGGCGTGGAAACAATTACGATTAGTTCCACGACCGTAGAATCCCCTGGAATGAACATCGAATTCTGACACTGAATCCACGGCCGTAATTCTGAACGTGGTTTTGGATTCCGGCCGTATTTTAGGGCGTAATTTAGGGCATGAACGTGATTCTTCCCTAGACTCGTGCATTCCTCAATCTAATACTCCAAATTGCTTCCAAAAAGTGTCCTCGATCTATGGACATATCAACTCAACTCTCCTTTGCTCGATTCCGTTCGGAAATAGCTCCAAATCACCTATAATCAACATAGAACTTGTGTAGACATCCATATCGACAATATAGGCAATACTAGCTCACATATGCATAAAGATCAATCAAAGACTATCAATATGAATCAAATACGATTAGAAAACGTGCCTAAAATATCACAATATTTCATGCTAACAAATAACCCCATACTTAACACTTGCTTGTCCCTAAGCAAGGTCTTTCAAAAACTTTAAACAAGAGTTAGGATGAAATATGTGTACCTTCTTTTGGATGAATGTGACTTCTAAGAAATAGATCATTCTCAAACCTTGCTTCAATCGTTTATTAAACTTTCACACACTCAATTAGAGAGTAAAAGGCAAAGAAAACTCATGAATCAATTTAACTTCCAAACAAGCATTATAACCTTCAAACATTATCAAAATCAATCATAAGAAACTTCAATTTAGATCACAAAGCCATACAACATTCTTTTGATCTTAAGGACTTTTAAAGAAAAGGTCTAGAATATGGAAAGGGAAGGGAAAACTTTAAGGGAGAGTGGTGCATAAATCCGGGAAAGTGGACAACTACCTTCTTCTTCTTTTGCGGTTTCCGCAACACTTCACTTAGAGCTTCGCTCTCTTCTTTTCATTTTTCGACTTTACTTTTGGAGTTATGGATAGAGGTGCACAAAAACCGAAGCCTGGGAGATCGGCGTTTCTCAAATTCACAAGAGATGCCTCAAACCCTTAGCGCACATACCATAATCCGCTAGGAATATCGCTCAATCCGACTTTGGCAAGACACAAACACCCGGCTATGTGAATGGTGCCGAGTTACTCATCATCATGATTGACTTCCCCAAACCTATAATTTCTTTCTATTCGATTGATTGCAAATGATTGCTCTCACGGCCCTCCCACATCAAACATGCCTTTTTCTCATTTACTTCTTCCAAATTCCCGGATAGGTAAAGGAGGCTAATATTTCAATGAGGAGTTAGATGATCAAAGAAAAGAAGAAAGAAAGTATCGAATTGCCTTAATCATTTCAACAAGAAGTATAGGAACTTATAATGTGATTTCAACTTCAATTTCCTAACATGATTTAGGTAACATTTTCACATTATAAAACTTGCAAAAGAGGTAGAATTCATTCATTCAAATTCTTTTCGATTTACCATCCTTTTAAGCATGCGACTGTCATCAAACTCAATTCACAAGTAGTGATTATCATGGAAATCATCTCAATTCATTAGAAGCACAAAATTTTCAAAATTTTTCAATTTTTATGGGTTTTTAAAGTTCTTTTTCATGCAATGCAATAAGGAAACGTGTAACACATAATGAACATGCAAAGATAGTCTCAAATGAAAGCAAACATAGAGAGTAGAGTTATTACAAACTTTTTAGTACGTCCCACCCCATACTTAGGACGAACATTGTCCCTAATGTTCAAAAGAAAGAACAAAAGAAAGAAAAGAAAAAGAAACTCACAAGCGGTGGCGGGAATGTCTAAAACGAACGGTCATGCATCGATCACTGCGGCGCCGGCGGAGGTGGAAATGGAGAGAAACTCGGATCATAGAACCGCCCAAACTGCTGGCGGTAGACGTCCCTCATCATGTGGTCAAGGTCGTCTAGGCGTCCGTCTCTAGCATCCGCCCGGATCTCTAGCGCTCCGACTCTCTCTGAAAGTCCGGTAGCCCAATCCGGCATCCTCTCATACCATCCCGGGGCGTGATCGTACCATGCGGGGGCGTCGGCTGGTGCTGGCGGTGGTGGTGGTGGTGCTGCTGCTGGCTGCGTCGTGGACCAAGGAGGAGGTGTGTCGTACCAAGTGGGAGGTGTAGTCATCCACGTGGGCCTCTCACTCACGCTAGCGCGGCGAGATGACGAGCCTGAAGCTCTAGCTGGGCGTGGAGAGCGCCTAGGTACATCCCGGGCCGCCTCCGGCTGATCCGGAAACGTGCCGAAATCCTGCTCCGCTCCTCCACCACTCTCGTACTGATCTCCCATGTCCTCCTCATCCACAACCGGCGGTGGAACGTAAGGGGGAGCTACAAGCCTGTTCGCGTGCATCGCAGCGAACGTCTCCTTCCAATTGTGGCGTCCCGCCACAATGGAATACTCTGGCAGCCACTCAATACCCCTACCCGTCCTACTCTCCCAAGGCATGCCCGCATAAGGCGGACCTCTATGTGTGGGGAAGATGAGTCCCCTAACCATAAAAGCATGTAGCCCTAATGGAACCGCCGGTATACGGGTGCAAGCTGAAAAATCTACACCAAACGACCTAGCAATGTGGGTCACTATCCCACCATATCCAATGTTCCCCTTCGATTTATTCTTGAGTTTACTCATCGTCGCCGCCAAAAGAGTAGCACAATCTGCGCGGCATCCATAAAGCATACTGTAAAGAAGGAATAGCTCATCCGTCTTGATCTTTTGGGGCGTCTCCGTCCTAGGAAAGAGACACTCCGAAAGAACACGGTGGGCTATCTTCAAGGCTAGATGGTACATCAATCTAGCCTTGGTATCGGCGAGTTGCCAACGGTCCTCATCGGCGTAAATCATAGCCACTTCCGCCCAAAAATCCTTGGCGGAAACACCTCTAGGAAGTCGACCGTTGTAGGTCTCATGGAACCCGAAAATGGTCCCGAACTCAACAATGCTCAAGTGATAGTCTCGATTCATGAGACGGAAGGAGACGGTCCTATCTACTGGGCTGTGCTCAAAGGACGTCACAACCTCCCGGGTAATCTCCTCATAAGCGTCTTCACGAATGTTCGTGAAGACTAGCAATCCGGCTCTATCCAAGAGCCATGTGAGATCATCAACTATGTTGAGAGGATGTAGATCCTCCAACAACAAATATCTAGGGCCAATCACTGCCCTCTTCTCTATTTTCTCAAACGCAGCAAGGTAGTTCTCATGTATGGTTGGGATGCTAGGGTGAGGTGGTGAAGGTGGAGGTGAAGGTGAGGATGGTAGTGAGGGGGATGAGGGTGGTGGTGCCCTAGAGGTGGAGGGGTGCCCTTTCCTTTTCTTACTTTGCTCCCCTTTCTTCTCCTTTATCCTTCCCGACATTCTCCTCACAAAGTCCATTCTGTTCAAAATTACGGGCTGTTCTATAGAAATCACGGCCGTGGAACCTCCAGAGACCGTGATTCGTCACAGAATCTCGTGAATCTCAGCAAATTCACCAAATATCACCACAACAAGCAGTCCTAATCTAATTCCTTCCAATCTTTGTCAGTTCTTCCTAAAGTTCTATAGCAAAAACGAACTAAATCCGTGAAATTCGAGAAGAAAGATGTAACCTCTTATTCGGATTGAAAAATCCAAAATGCGCGTTTGTTGATCGATTTCCACTCGATTTGTTGCTTGGATCTCGTTCGTGGTTGGATTTGCTGTAGTTTAGGATGAAGAATCGTTGAAAACGATTAGGAAACGAAGAATTTGGAGAGGATGAGGGTATTCGGTTTCTAGGTCGTGGAAATGGGGGAAATGTGGTTAAGTTTGTGAAGAAAGTGGCTTATATAGTGGCCGGCAAAATTTCCAAAAATCACGGTCTATCGGGGCATTCCACGGCCGTGGAAGTGTACGGAACCGTGGTTTTGATGATTTTTCACAGGCTTTTGAGAATTACGGCCACTGTAGCTATGACGACCGTAATTTAGACCGTGGAACCTTCTGTAAAGCTTCAAAGTCCAAATTTCGTCACTTTTCTTCGACATTATCCTCCCTTTCTCCTTTTCCATCGATCCTACAACCAAAAACACGAACATACCGGAAGAAATCGAGGCAAAATAAACCGAAAACGTCTATTCTAAACTAATCTATGAATCGAAAACAAAAACGAGAATGCAATACCTTGGGTTGCCTCCCAAGAAGCGCTTTGTTTAAGGTCCGTAGCTAGACCAAATTCGCACTTATTCGAGTGCGGTAGGCGCAAACTCCTCAGCTTGGAGTTCCGGCGTATACTTCTTGAGTCGTTGGCCGTTCACCTTAAAACTTCCGCTAGCTTCACCCCATACTTCAACTGTACCATGGGGGAAAATGCGCTTAATTAGAAAAGGTCCATTCCAACGAGATTTAAGCTTACCTGGAAAGAGGCGAAGTCTTGAATTGAAGAGGAGAACTTGATCTCCTTCTTTGAAGTCCTTTGGAATGATATGCTTATCATGCCAACGCTTTGCTCTTTCCTTGTAGATTTTAGCGTTTTCGTAGGCGTTCAAACGGAGTTCATCCAGCTTGTTGATGTCTAGGAGACGCTTCTCTCCTGCTTCCTTCATGCCGAAATTCAGCCATTTGATGGCCCAAAACGCTTTGTGTTCCAGCTCTACCGGCAAATGACAAGACTTCCCATACACAAGGTTGTATGGTGTGGTTCCTATGGGGGTCTTGTACGCAGTCCGGTACGCCCATAATGCATCATCTAGTTTCAAGGACCAATCCTTCCTAGTCCTCAAAACTGTCTTCTCTAGAATTCCCTTGATCTCCCTATTTGAGATCTCAACTTGTCCACTCGTTTGTGGATGGTAAGGGGTAGCGATCTTGTGAGTAACCCCATACTTGGCTAGAAGAGCTTCAAAGCGACGGGCTATGAAGTGAGAAACTACATCACTAATGATCGTTCTTGGTGTCCCGAATCGGGGGAAAATGGTCTTGTTGAAGAACTTGACCACCACCATGGCATCATTTGTGGGAGAGGCAATTGCTTCCACCCATCTAGAAACGTAGTCTACCGCCAATAATATGTATTGGTTTCCACAAGAAGATGGGAATGGTCCCATGAAATCGACTCCCCAAACGTCAAAAATCTCCACCTCTTGGATGTTGTTGAGGGGCATCTCGTTCCTTCTAGAAATATTGCCTGTTCTTTGACAAGCATCGCAACAAGAAACAAAGGACTGCACATCTTTAAATAAAGTAGGCCAGTAGAATCCAGATTGCAATACCTTTGCGCTAGTTTTGTTCGAACTAGCGTGTCCTCCACAAGGTAGTGAATGACAATGGCGGATGACACTTTGCATCTCATCTTCCGGCACACATCGCCGAATGATGCCATCCGGACCTCTCTTGAAGAGGAGAGGCTCGTTCCAATAGTATTCCCGGACATCCTTAAAGAACTTCTTCCTTTGTGCGTAGGATAGTCCGGGCGGTATCTCCTGGCAAACCAAATAGTTAACGAAATCAGCAAACCATGGTTCGTTATCTTTGGAGGCTACCTTGATGCACTCCTCTATGATATGTAGGTGTTCGTCCGGAAAGGAGTCATCAATGGGCATTTGGTCGTCCTCTAGATGTGTTAGACGACTTAAATGATCCGCAACAGAATTTTCCGAGCCTTTCTTGTCGCGGATCTCTAGATCGAATTCTTGTAGGAGAAGAATCCATCTAATCAGCCTTGGCTTCGCATCTTTCTTCGCAAGGAGGTACCGGATCGCAGCATGATCCGTGTAGACAATCACCTTTGCACCTACAAGATAAGAGCGAAACTTGTCAATAGCGTAGACAATGGCTAGAAATTCTTTTTCCGTAGTGGCGTAGTTGAGCTGAGCTTCGTCTAGCGTCTTGCTAGCGTAGTATATGGCGTGGGTTCGTCCTTCTTTTCGTTGTCCAAGAACAGCTCCAATGGCTACGTCACTAGCATCGCACATAATCTCGAAGGGGAGGATCCAATCCGGAGGTTGGATAATGGGTGCTGAAATTAGAGCTTGCCGGATAGTGTTGAACGCATCTAAACATTCCTGTGAAAACTCAAAAACCGCATCCTTCATCAATAGATTAGTGAGAGGTTTTGATATCTTAGAAAAGTCTTTAATGAAGCGTCTATAAAATCCAGCATGTCCTAGGAAACTTCTTATCCCTTTCACCGAAATTGGGGGAGGAAGTTTTTCTATGGTCTCTATTTTAGCTTTGTCTACCTCTATCCCTCTACTAGAGACTAAGTGACCTAATACGATTCCTTCTTTAACCATGAATTGACACTTTTCCCAATTAAGAACTAGGTTAGTATCTTCACAACGTTGTAAAACGAGAGAAAGGTTAGAAAGGCAATCGTTAAAAGAGGAACCGTATACGGAGAAGTCGTCCATGAAGACTTCCATGATTTCCTCTACGTACTCGGAGAAGATGGCCATCATGCACCGTTGAAAGGTGGTTGGGGCGTTGCAAAGCCCGAACGGCATTCTCCTATAGGCGAACGTACCCCAAGGGCACGTGAATGTGGTCTTCTCTTGATCATCCGGATGTATCGGAATCTGAAAGAAGCCACTATAACCGTCAAGGTAGCAAAAGTATGAATGTTGTGCTAACCTTTCAAGCATCTGATCGATGAATGGCAATGGAAAGTGATCCTTCCGCGTTGCGTTGTTGAGCTTGCGGTAGTCTATGCACATTCGCCATCCAGTCACGGTTCGGGTAGGAATAAGTTCGTTGTTCTTGTTGGTGATGACCGTCATTCCTCCCTTCTTTGGAACTACTTGAACTGGACTCACCCACTTGCTATCGGAGATAGGATAGATGATACCTGCATCAAGAAGTTTAAGAATTTCCTTCTTGACAACCTCCTTCATGGTCGGATTCAACCGCCTTTGAGGTTGTCTTGAAGTTCTAAAGTCCTCCTCCATTAGTATCTTATGCATGCATAGGGAGGGTTTAATTCCTACTAAGTCCTCAATAGTATAGCCTATGGCTTTTCTATGTTTCCTAAGGACAATCATGAGCTGTTCATGTTCATCTATGCTTAATTCGGAACTAACGATAACCGGAAAGGTAGAATTAGATCCAAGAAAAGCGTACCTTAGATGAGCAGGAAGTGGTTTGAGTTCCATTGCTTTCGGAGCTTCCAATGATCCTTGAGGAGCTTCCGATGTTTCCTTAGAAGTTTCTAAGGATGTTGAATGGGTTGGAGAAGGATTAGAAGAAGTTGAAGAAGTATGCCGATCACCTTCTTCCACGGTCAAAATTACGGCCTCCTCATGTGTTCCACGGCCGTAATATCCTCTGGAATGGAGGTCGATTTTGGTCGTGGAATCCACGGTCGTGGAATACAGAGTATGACCGTGGATTCAAGTATTCTCAGCCTCATCATGGAGTTTCTCAAACTCCACTTCATGCATCTCTTCTTGTGCTTCCAAGGCTTCAATTTCCTCTTTGCACTCTTCTTCTTCTCCTTCATTGGTTAGACTCATAGTAATAACTTTTTGTAGAGGATCGTTAAAGAGAATTGCACTTACTTCCTCCCTAGATAAACCTTCTTCATCTTGGACATCGTAGATATCCTCGTCAAAGATTGGCTCCTTCACTAGAGTGGAAAGAACGAACTCCACTTTTTCTTTTCCAATGTCAAAAGCGAGTCTTCCATTCTTGCAATCGACCATGCAGCCGGAAGTTGCAAGAAACGGTCTTCCGAGTATAATCGGGACCGGACTATCTGCAGGAATGTCAAGCACGACAAAATCAATGGGAACAAAGAATTTACCTAGCTTGACCGGGACGTCTTCTACAATGCCGACGGGACGAGTAATGGATCGATCCGCCATGTATAACGTCATCTTCACCGGTTTAGGGTCGCCTAAACCGATCTTCCGGCACAACGCAAGTGGTATGATGCTCACACTTGCTCCTAAGTCACATAAAGCGTCATATGTGACCTCTCCCACTCCAATGGGAATGCAAAATGACCCCGGATCTTTCAGCTTTGGGGGCATTTTCTCCTTCATCGTCTTGATGAGATCCGAAGAATCCGAACTCATCTTGACCTCTCCAAAATCTTCTAGCTTCCTCTTGTTAGAGAGGAGCTCCTTCAAGAACTTGCCATAAGCCGGCATACCTACAATAGCATCAATGAAAGGTATATTAATATGCAGCTTACTCATGAGTTCTATGAACTTACCGAATTGTTTGTCTAGGCGCGCCCGCACTCTAGATTGAGGGAACGGTAGGGGAGGTTTGTAAGCTGTAGGAGGGACATAGACGTCTTCCTTCTCCTTCCCCTTTTCTTTGTCCTTCTCTACGGGGACTTCAACGAACGTAGGCTGCGGATCGATGGTAGTCACTCCGCTCCTAGTTGTAATCGCCATTACCCTTCCCTTAGGGTTGTCCTCCGTCTTTCCTGGAAGCTTTCCTTGATTTCTAGGAACTTCCTCCGCATGATCGAACATTTGGTTTTCTAAAACTTTTTGAGCTTTGTCAATCTTAGAAACCCGATCATCAAACTTAATGAGGCGGTTCTCCATCCCTTGAAGCTTTCCCAAGATCGTTTCCAACATGGGATCTGGCTTCTTCTTTCCCGTATTGTTTCCTCCATTAGATGATTGCTCCTGGCTTTTCAAAGGAGTAGAGAAAGAGGAAGGTGGAGTTAGTGAGTTAGAATTGGAAGGATAAGAGTTACCGGAATTTTGTTGATTGGGGCGCCAATTGTTGTTGTTTGAACCCCGATTGTTGTTCCAATCATTGTTCCGGTTGTTGTTGTTTCCATTCCAGTTGGTATTCCGGTTGTTACCCCGGTTGTTGTTGTTGCCGCCATTGTTGTTGCCCAAATAGCCAACATCCTTCCCTTGTTGCTTTGGGAAGTTGGTCTTGATAGCCTCCTTCAACTCTTTGATCTCATTGTTGAGGGAGAAAATCTGATTTTGAGCTTCATGTGTGAGCTTCGCTCCTTGCTCCACACGATTTCCCTCCACTTTCCGGTGGGAATACTTCTCTATGACTCTTGCTTGCTTCTCAATGAAGTCCCAAGCGTCATCTTCTCTCATGTCCATGAACGTTCCACATGAGAGGGATTGGAGGTTGAATTGCGTTCCCGCATCCAGCCCTTTGTAGTAAATTTCCAGCAAGGCAAGCTTGGATATGCCATGATGGGGGCAATCCAAGAGCAAATCCTGAAACCTTTCCCATGACTGAAACAAACTTTCGTTAGGTCTCATAAAAAAAGCATTAATCTTACCTCTAAGTTCCGCCGTTTTGGAAGGCGGAAAGAATTTGGTGAGAAACTCTGCGGAAAGGTCTTCCCACGTGTCTAGTTTCCCATTAGGAAGAGCTTGGTACCAAGACAACGCTTTCCCTTTCAAGGAGAAAAAGAAAGGTTTGAGCTTATAGCTGTTGGTAGTAGCGTTCTTCGGTCTCATCGTCTCCATCATGCACTCGAAGTTTTGCAAGTGTTGGTGTGGAGATTCAGCACTTGTACCGCCAAATTGGTTTTGGCGAACAAGGGTGATAACTTGAGGGTTAAAGCTAAACCCTTGAACATCTTCAGCATCAAAATTCACACCTAAGCGGCGTGGTTGTTGTGTTGGATCCATTCGTTGGCCAAGGGTTCTTGGCTCATTATCCACACGTTCGACTCTCGCATTCCTTGGTGGGATGCGGCGATTAGTAGTTCCTTGTGGATGGAAGAGATTTATATTGATCGTGGGATCAATCTCTTCTAACGGCGGTATGGAAGAATCACTATCATCAGCGGATGAGTGGCTTTTTCTTTTAGACCTTGATCTCCTTCTTGAGGACTTCTTGCCAACCTTATCTTCAAGGTCGCTCATCTTTACCCTCATTTGGAAGAGCATGTCTTGTAGACCGTTAACTTGAGATTGATGACGATCCATCTCATCCTTGCGGAGAGTCTCATTCCAACGGAGTTGAGCTTCTTTTTCCGCTAACTCCGTATGAAAATCACGTTCGTTTTCTTCGGCCATCTTCTTTTCCTTACGCTTTTGCCTTAAGGTTTTCTCTAGCTCTTGATCAAGAGGCAAGAGATCTTCGGTGTTCCTAGACCTGCGCATGCACTCAAAGAAAAATCAAATAACGAGAGCAAGCTCCCAAGCTTAACAACGGCTACCGGATTCGGCCGAAACCAAATCCCCGGCAACGGCGCCAAAAACTTGTTCGCCCCTAGAGGTGTGTGCAAATAAGTTTTAAATTTATAAAACTAGAATCAAGCAAGCGAACCCGCAGTGTACGGATCGACGTAGTTAAGCAAGAATTCCAGAGTATCGAACACAGGGATTTGGGTGGGAACGAACTCGGTTGCAGGTTATCAAGCAAGTAAATATGAGAGTTTGCAAATATTGGGAAAACAACAATCCTAAAGATCCAGGTATCCAGCTGTGGCAATAGATTCAAGATATACTAATGATGTAAAGACAGAGTTGAGATATGCAAAGGTATACTAATGTAAGGTAATCGTACGGTGAAGTTCCAAAAACCTTTTATGACTCACCTATAAGGCATTTTCTATACAGGTTGTTGAGGCTCAATATAGAAGGATTCTAAAGGCAAGAATTAGTGTCAAATACCCAAACTTGTAACCTAAAGATCAAGACTAACTTAACCGATTGAGGTTGTTGAGACTCACAATCGAGGTAGAGGTGGTTGAGGCTCACTACCACCTAGAAAAGACAAGTCTAAACTAAGCTAAAACAAATCTTTAACTTTAGATTGAAGTAAAAGCAGGTTCGTAGATTTAAGGGAAATCACGGATAGTTCTTGAGGTTCCACGGCCGTGGACTCAAGAACAGCCCGTAATTTGGGTTTGTCGACGATGTTTCTCTAACTCTCAGGGTCTAATCTTGTTTGCGATCAATCTATCATCATCTAATCCATAACTATCAACCCTTCACCTTAGAATTGTTAAGGGTTTTTAGCCAATAACAGTCATATTGATTTCAATTCAAGAATTAGAAGATGAAAAGATGAAAACTTTCAAGAACTTTCAATAACCTTCAAATAAATCTCAAGATCACAATCAAGAGCAAATGTTTATCAAAAGATTCAAAACAGAATAAACAATCACAACCTTAGGAAGGAAAAGAAACGGGATGTCAATCCGTTTTCAAATCAAACCTAGACAAGAAGAGAGATCTTCTTGCAAAATCTTCCAAGAACTTCGATCTTTCGCAATTCCGAAGATCACAACAGCAATCTCCACTAAAAGCGCGAGATTTGAGCAACTCTCCAATGCAAACTTTGATCTCCAATGAGATATCCCAAATACCTCTAAACGAGGGTTTGTGCGTTGCTAAGCGTTGATTGCTAAGCAGGCCTAAGCGATGATAAGCGGTGATGAATGAGGGTAAACGGGGTGTAAGCGCCGATGATGAAATCTCTTTTCGGCTGTCTTTTATATAGGGCAAGACGAAGTGTCGGCCCGGCCCAATCTTCAAAAAGATCATGGCTTCGAAGTGTGGTGAGAGATTCGCCAAGATCACGGTCGTGGAAGATTCCACGACCGTAATTCTAGGGCGTGGAAACAATTACGATTAGTTCCACGACCGTAGAATCCCCTGGAATGAACATCGAATTCTGACTCTGAATCCATGGCCGTAATTCTGAACGTGGTTTTGGATTCCGGCCGTATTTTAGGGCGTAATTTAGGGCATGAACGTGATTCTTCCCTAGACTCGTGCATTCCTCAATCTAATACTCCAAATTGCTTCCAAAAAGTGTCCTCGATCTATGGACATATCAACTCAACTCTCCTTTGCTCGATTCCGTTCGGAAATAGCTCCAAATCACCTATAATCAACATAGAACTTGTGTAGACATCCATATCGACAATATAGGCAATACTAGCTCACATATGCATAAAGATCAATCAAAGACTATCAATATGAATCAAATACGATTAGAAAACGTGCCTAAAATATCACAATATTTCATGCTAACATCTTACCTTCTGCAAAGGAGTCCCTCTCTCGATCAATCTCTACACACAACACGCCCATCCTCGTCTCTCTCACTCTCCTTCACGAAGCACCAGCGACAGGAGTCCCCAGCCTCTGCACGCAGTCCATACCAACGAACGTGCATAACCAAGACTTGCCCAACTGCAAAGTAGAGACGACCGGCCAACTACCTCAGTGACGAGCCGCCTTCAAGCTTCTGCACATCAAGACTGTCTTCAACAGTGTAAGGACTCCTACCTCCCTTGCCACGTTTCTCTTCAATCGAACAATGTTTCTGCTTAACAGATGTTGTGGTGTCCTATGGCCTTTTACAGCCTCGTCTGAACCTCAAACCCTCCCGGGTGTAGCAACACTCTAGCAGCCCGGTTGATAGCATCTCTAGGATTCTTCCTGCATCATTGCTGAGTAAGTTCCCCAGTTGTTTCACTTGCGGTTATGTTATATAGATTGAGAGAATTAGTTAGTAGATCTTTTGATGTTGGATGTTTGGTTAGGATGTGTAGCATTTGTGGTTGGTTATGAGTGTGGAGTCAAGAGGTGTGTAAGTAAAGAGTAGCTTCTGAGTTGGGCTGTCAAGAATGGTGGAACCAAGAACCTGCTGTAAACTCGTTTTTTTTCAGTTTTGGGAGAGTTAGAAACTGTCAATATTGTAGACTAATGTTAAGGAGTTATATTGAAGATCCACCGTTGAATTTTTGATAGATGGTAGATGAATATATGTAGTTTATTGTGTCCAAATTTGAGAACAAATGAACGGTCGGATTAAAAGTTATAAGGTCCCAAAGTAGCATAGTTGAGCTGTTGCAGTTTCTCAGTTTTCTATATTGGCGAGCAGCCAACTTTGTGACCAGATTTAGGTATGCTAAACTCATTCTTTTTGGCTAAATTTTGGATATGATATAGTTGACATATTGTTGTAGAACATATTAAAATTTGAGAGGCATCCAGCGAGTGGTTTGGGATTTATGATTTTTCCAAGATTGAGTCGTAAGCAGTTTTTCTGTTGTGCTGAAATTCGGTTTTGGGAGATAGTTTTAAATAGGATTTTGATCTCCTTTGCAGCTAAATTTTGGATATATTATAGATAAGATTTTATATTATAACATATCAAAATTTGGGATAAATCCAGCGAGTAGTTTAGGAGTTATGATTTTTCAAAGTTAAGACAGTGTGTTGTTCGTTAGGTGTTGTAACCAACTTTAGAATTTTTTTTTTGTAGAAGTGATGCTTTAACAGTTTTAAGAAATTCTTCCTCCTACGAGTAGATAGGATATCATAGATGACCTAGGGAATTATTTCGAAATTTTTATAAGATTATTCGAATTTTATATTTGAAGCTGTAATTGGACTTTAGTGACTTTTCGGGAAATAGAAAATGAGTAGTTTTTCTAGTTGTTACCTAAAATCATCCTAGATAGTAGAATATGGTTATTTAGCCTCAAATTATAATTTAAGTACATATTCCAAGTTTTTAGAAGTTTTGGGACCAGGGGTAAAATGGTCATTTACCTGTATAAGGGTATTTTGGTAATCTCTTGTTGATCGATTTTTGATATCTTAGAAGTTGGAGACTTCTAAGAAAGTGGGATACATTATTGATTCCCTTGTCTTGTATAACATGCAATTGAGTTCCTACGGTTACATACCGAGTTGAGATTAAGAGAGTTGCGACTTGACTCAGGTAAGTCCTTTGGGCTTACTTAGCTGACTTCTAGATATGAGTATGAATAATGGTAGTGGTGTGTGAATGAGATGCTTATAGTTATATTTTAGTAATATTTATATACCGACCTATACCTTGGCCTAAGAGTAACGGGCGGTGGCATTCTACTCAGTTAGCTTGAGGGCGCTGGGGGTTTCTTTAGGGACTAGTCCACACTCGGTTTGTAGTGATGCTACCGGCGGAGGTAAGCTAGACCTACACCCAGTTGGATAAAGAACGGAGGCGAGAACTCTTAAGATTTCTCGTGCCACAACTGTAAAATGGAATAAGGTGACTCACTTAATGAACAGATATTAACCGGTTTGTGTGCCAGCATGATGATTGTTTTATGTTATCTTGAGTGTGTTTGTGCTATCCTTATTTTGCTTATATTTGGATTGTTAGCTAACGGTTTATCCGTGTTGTAGATTTGTAGAGATAGATAGTTGCAGAGTGATCCGGAACGGATGGTCAGCCGGGTCCACGTACTCATTAGATGGGGACGGGGGAGTCTCCCTTACAGCATGCATGTTATGTATATATATATGTTTTGTAAGGCTGTCACATGTGTACATTCATACAGTAAAAATATTATGTTTTGAAATTGTTTTAAGTACATTTGTGCCTTGTTGTAAGATCCAAGTAATGTTGTTGTTAAACCAAGGTCGGGACCCATTGTGAGGTCGGGACCCATTGTGAGGTCCTAACCAGTAGCTCCCCGAGTTTTGAAACTTGGGGTGTTACAATATGGTATCAGAGCTCTGGGTTGGCAACAATGGCACTTGAAATCTTCTGAAAGACCGAATGTATAAAATAACTAGAACCCGAAAGGGGTCTAAATTTTTAAACCGGATTTAAGTATTTACACGCACGCATAGTCGGGTTGTTGGGTTAGTAGTACGTCGGACCACCATCGCTCTCTGTGGATCTCTGCAACTTGGATCGATAGGAGTTAGTATAGAGACTTTTTATGATGTTTCTTATTATATGTTATATACATGTGAATGCTTAGTTGTTAGTATCCTAAAGGATATTTTATATCCTTTAGTCGTGTTATCACGAAGCGATTGTCGCCTCATGATAAATCAACTTCGGACTTGAAGAATCTCCAGCACGAGGCAATGGAATCGGACCTTGAATTGAGTATTATACTCGTGTAGGCCGTTTGGTGATCCTTACAAATCATCCAAAGAACAAGCGAACCAGTAAGTAAAAGTTGTGAAGATAATTGTTACCACAAGCATAATCAGATGAGGAAGAAATTCTTGAGTCAGTTCAGTTAGAAGGAATAGAAGGTCGTACAAGGAACTCGGGCACACGAGGCCGAGAGATGGCATTAGAAGAATCATACAAGAGACTACAAGAGTGCGGAGTAGTGATAACAATATTGGAGCGGGACAAGTAGAATTGGGTACGACCAAGATTGCGGAATCAAGGACATTACAATCGGAACGGATGCCCCATAGACCATTATGGACATAAGAAACCAGAAGAGACAGAGTGTCAATCCGGGTATGAGAATCTAAGGTGCACGGAATGAAGACCTACAATTGAGTGTAAAAGCGGAAAGGCAGACCCCACAAGTGGGGAGGTTTTTACCTCCTCAGAGATATAAGAAGTTTGAAAGAAATCGAGACGCCAATACCCAAAGAATGGAAGCCTTTAGCAGGAGCAACGGAGTTTCATGAAGGTGATATTACCACCAACATCAGTGAAGAAATGTGTATGGGAGAACGGCCTTGCTAGACTCGAGAGTCCAGGGTAACCCGAATAATCATGGGACCTAAGCCATCAACACAGACGGTCCCTGTAAAGGGACCGTCTGTGCCTTGATAACACAAAGGTTATCACCCTCAATTTCGATCTTTTTAATATTTAGTCTTATTGCTTCTTTTAGTCCAGCTTTCAGCGCAAAAGCTTCTGCTTTAACTACCGAGTTAAAGTTATTTTTCTTAGCGCCCAAGCTAATAACATCACCGTAATGATTTCGTATAACAAAACCAATGGATGTTATCCCTGAATCGAGTTTTGATCCATCAAAGTTGAGTTTGTGGAACTCAGGTTTTGGTTTATCCCATTTAATATTATTTTTCTTTCTTGTGTTGGGTGGGTTGTTCTTTTGAATATGTTTAAAATCATAGTCATCATCATCGGCCTTATGATTTTTCCAATTCTGAACTAGGTTTTTAATGAAATTTAGGATTTTATGATCCGATCCGATTGCATCATTGTTAAATATGATTTTATTTCTGAAGAACCAAATACTCCACCATATGGTTGCAAGTCGGGAGAAATTAGAAAGTCCGGTCTTATTTTTTATTTCCAGCAAGAATTCGTGAGGTTTTTTGTTTTCCGTGTCAATGGTATTGAGAATGGTGATGATATTTGAGTCAAATTTTGTGATTATATTTTTGCTATAGGGGCAATCAATAAGAAATTTACTTTTTTTTAGGAAGGAGAGTTAGTTGTTTATGGCACATCTAGACGCGCTTGCATAAATGAAAAGAGCTAAGTAGTAAGCAAATGGGGGATAGCTCGGTCCCTTACATCATCACGAAGAACATAAATAACACCATCAGGCAGGTCACGCAATATATAAAAGCCCAAAGGCAAGTCAAAAGAAAAAAAAAATTAAGATAATCCGCAATTTTATTCGCCTCGCGGTAGGCATGATGAGGCTGGATATACCATTCTCTTTTGTGTAAGTTTTGCAACCTAAGAACAAACTAGCAAGATGGTGTGGAGCAATGTTTTCTTTCAGTAAATTAGAAACAAGAAGAGAATCCGTTTCTAATATTAATGACTGAAAGCCACTATTCCACGCAATATTTATAGTCCATGCAACACTCCTCACATGGGACCGAACATCTTCCAATATTGACAAAAAACCATGTAACAAATCCCCGCAGTTGTAGCGTAACCTTCTTCCTTTCTTGCGTCATCCGTATTAACCTTAACCACACCTATTGGGGAGCTTCCCATGCCACCATCTCCATCGTTTTTGGAATAGTCATTGACGGTTGCTTATAACGATGCAAACTAGCGTGAACCTCTTAAGTCTGAGCACGAACATATATTGTCATATGTCCCAACTCCATGTTCCCTCGGAATATCATTACATTCCTCCACGTTCATGTTCACACAACCCTACAACAAAGAAATTTCGCAACAAACATTTCTATAAATCAAGCTCCATATTCCCTCAAAAGATCTTTTCTAAGTAGATATCAAGTAATATCGTGTTTCTGATTCCCTCATTTTACTTTCTTTTCTTTCATTTTTTTAATTAGAAAGTGACGAAATTCCTCAAACTAACGGGTGATTTGAAATTGGGCAAAGAAAAAAAA
>BSUD01000001.1:159206477-159300258 GCA_033239045.1 Fagopyrum esculentum
AAAAAAAAAAAAAAAAAAAAAAAAGGACACAAAATGGAATAATAAAACACATTGGTCATCGACCGAAAAAGATAAAATTTTGAGTATACCAAATGAAATTTTCCTTCGAGTTTTAATTAAAAAGGAATTCAATACCTCATGTTTGAACTCTTGAAAAACTCTATTGTTATCTACAGATATATTATGAACTCACCAAGTAAGTATATATATATAATGTTTAAAATTAAAAAATCAATTAAAACAAAATTTTCAAAAATTTAATTAAGAAAACAAAATATGATATATAAAATTCGAAATTATAAAATTAATTCAAAATTTAATTTTGTAAATTAAAATGTGCCTACATTATTTTTTTGAAAATTATAAAAACAAAATCTAAATGTATTTTTATTATGTTTTTGTTTTAATTAATATTAAGTAAAATTGATGTGGCATAATAATTTATTAGATTAAAGATGATTTGGCTTGCTTACTATTTATTAGTTTTAATAATCTTGTGACAATATTGTAAATAAATTAAAAAAAAAAGCTGATGTGGCTAGCCTTAACACGTGACATGTGGACGAGGTGGGTTCTGTTTTAATAAGATATATAGATGGGCAATAGTTTAGGTCTGAGCAGGCTGGAAGTAAACTTTATTTTTTAAAATATAAAAGTGAATGGTAAAGAATTGAAGTCGAGACATCAAAGTAAGTTTCAAACGTTTCTAATTATTTGACTACTTTAATTTGTGTTATAATTTTATTTATTTCATATTTAATATATATATATATATATATATATATATATACCCCCACCCGGCCCGAACCTTGACGTAAAAGGGTACGGACAAGGTCCCGAGTCCAAATTCCCGTCTCAACCTGAATCCGGCCTGAAAAAAGGGATAAGTTTTGTAATTTTTTTTCTTTCAACAATCTTTCTTAATTCCGAGTTTGTCCAAATCTAGTGATATTGCAATGCAAAATAATATGTGGGCTCTTAAAAATCGAGAACCGTGTCGTGACGGGTCAAACATAACACCCTATTGAGTATTGAACGGGTCTGAGTAACAAAATGTTCGTGTTCCGTCACGATGGAACTTCTCTAGAGAAACAATAAAATATAACCATTGTGTTTATTTGTAAATAGGTAATATTGACCTAAATCAAACCCGGGTAAAACACTAGAACCAAGTATACATAGGTTGATACACACCGGTCTTAATATTAAACAAGAACATCCCATCTTCATTAAACTTCCAAATGCAGTGTCTCCCTCCACATTTACCATCGACAAACCGCCGGCGATCAACGAAAGCTTCAAAATCAACAATGGAGCCACCTTTAGGGCGTGGATCATCCCACTTAGCTGAACACATGTAGCTTCTGCGTCCTATGATGATCGGAATCGGGCTAAACGACCAGTTGTAACTACCGTGAGAGGCTATCTCCACCATGCCGTTTGTTGGTGGTTCGATGTCGTCGGTCGATTGCTGGCAGGATAAGTATAGCGGCTTTGGTAGATCGTTTATCATGCAGAGATGGAACTTAAAGAAGATGGTGGCTGACCAACCGTTGACTTTATTCACGGTCAAGAATAGCATTGTTAGGAGGATGAGAAAAGCGTGGGTTTGTGGTTTTGTCATGGTTTGGCTATGGAATTTGATTTGTGTTTGGGGTGATCATGTGTATTTATGCTAAGTTATGTTGAGATTGGATTCATAAATGTTAACATTTAATGCTCTTTGGGGGTTTTATGATTAACTTTGACTGTGATTCATTGTTTTTTAGAGTTCAACTACATTTATTTGTTGAAATCCAAGGGATCAGCTTGTCATAGTCCGATATAGACGGACAGGTAGAGGGGATTGTGTGCATACGAGCGCATGTGCGCATTAGGCGCATATCCTTGTACATTCTATGTTGCAAGTGTTAACAATCTGAAAGTGTTCGAGTCAAACTTCTCTGAGAATCTTTCAGAAGAGAAGCACGAGCTAAACGATACTCGGAAACTAAGAGAAACCCGAAACCATATACATTCGCACTCAACTTCTATATGGTATCAGCATACACGATCCATCGTTTGAGCATCCATTAAACACAATCAGTACTGGCGAAGTATGCATCTACTCTTGCAAATCCACGTAATCCAACAAAACCATTTACTATAGTTTTTCTCACGAAAATTATCAAACTCATACCAACCAACTATCCTATCAGATGGAAGCAAGTCATTCTTGCAACTCTTGAAGGCTATGATCTGAATGAGTATATTTTGGATACGATTGATGTTCCGTAACTTACACGCCAAATTCCTCCACCACAAATTCAGCCTACAAGCCGTATCTCATACAAGATAAGCTCGTCTATGGAGCAATCCTTGGGACTCTTTCATCCGAAGTTGCAAGCTTTGTTGCACCTGCAACCACTTCGCACGAAATACGGGAAGCTCTCCGATTGACTTATGGCAATCCCTCGTGAGGGCATATTAATTAGATCAAGAAACGTCTTCGATCTCTAAGTGAGGGTCCGGTGGTTCATCGTGGTGATACGGAGGTTTAACCAAAAAGTTAGTGAACGTCAAATAAATTTGTACAACAATGATAAGAGCAGGATAAGAAACTCGATGGCACAAACGGATTTTAAAAAAAAAAAGATCGAAAATGAAAGGCATGTGAGTGATCGAAGTTGAGCGGCACCGTGGTTCATCGCTCTCGACTTTTGCTCCGTACGGTGACGCAAGCCTTGACCTTGTCCCGTCAGATGGGGAAATTCGCAATGCCCTTAATCAGATGAACCCCAACAAAGCACCAGAAAGTGACGGTATGCATGCTCTATTCTTTCAGTCTTTCTGGCATATTGTTGGAGGGGATATTATTGCTTTCATTCAGGATTGGTGGCGTTCGGGATTCCCGCTTGATGATCTGAACTCTACGATTGTTGCTCTCATCCCCAAGATTAAAAAGCCGATGCAGGTTTCAGAATTCCGTCCTATCAGCCTTTGTAATGTGTTGTATAAGCTTATTACAAAGATTATGGTTAACCGCCTTAAGCCTCATCTTGACTCCATTATTACCAAGTCGTTGAGTGTCTTTATTGCGGGCAGTTCGATTACCGACAATGTGCTTATTGCAATGGAAATCTTCCATGAACTTAAATTAGACACAGGTGGCTCTAGGGGTTCTATGGCGCTCAACTTGATTTGAGCAAGGATTTCGACCGAATGGAGTGGAATTATCTGGAACAGATTATGTGTTGCTTAGGGTTCTCTCAGAACTGGATTGCTCGAGTTATGTCTTGTGTTAGGGGAGTGAGATATTCCTTCAAAGTCAATGGCTCTATTGAGGGGTGTGTCGTTCCTTCGCGTGGTCTCCGGCAGGGAGACTCACTGTCGCCAATCCTCTTTATACTAGGCACCGAGGGTTTGTCGCATATTATCTCTCGGGCGGTGTCTGCGTCTTCTTTGCGCGGGGTTTCTGTTGGCTGTGGATCGCCCATTATTTTGCATATTTTCTTTGTAGATGACAGTCTTTTGTTTGCACGTGCAAGTCTGGCCGAATGCTCTATGATAACTGATCTTCTCAGTCACTACGAGAGAGCTTCTGGGCAGAAAATAAATCTCCAAAAGTCGGAAGTTGCATTCAGCAACAACATTGATGTTCATCAACAGACTCTCCTATCAAATTGTCTAGGCGTCAGGAAAGTCGATCGGCATGTTAGATACCTTGGGCTACCGTCTGTTATTGGCCGCTCGAAAAAAGAGGTGTTCGCGTTTATTAAGGATTGCATCTGGAAAAAGGCTCAGGGTTGGAAGGAGCGTCTCCTCTCCTCGGCGGGGAAAGAGGCTCTTATCAAATCAGCTCTTCAGAATATCCCGACATACATTATGTCAGTTTTCCACCTCCCCGACGGACTCATTGACGATATTCATAGCCAACTGGCAAAGTTCTGGTGGAGTTCCTCCGACTCTCGCAGAAGAGTTCACTGGCGGTGTTGGGCGGAGATGTTCAACCCCAAATTCACGGTTGCATGGGCTTTTGAGACCTCTGAGTCTTTAATGACGCACTCCTTGCAAAACAGGCCTGGAGAATGCTCCTGGAACCTGAGTCTCTTGTTTCTAAGGTACTGAAATCCCGTTATTTCAAGCGTTGTTCCTTCATCGACTCGGCGCGAGGCTAGCGTCCGAGTTACTCTTGGCGAAGTATATGGGGATCTAAGGCTCTTCTCCGTGAGGGGCTTGCTTGGTTGGTTGAAGATGGAACTTCGGTTAAAGCGGGCTCGGACCGATGGATTCCCTTTGGTCAAGGATTTGCCCCCGATAGGGGAGGAGGTTCTTGTTTCGGATTTCATTGACCCCGATACCTTCGAATGGGATGTTGATGCTCTTCAGACGGGCTTCGGTCAAACAGTTATTGTAAGGATCCTTGGCATCCCCATTCTTGAACGCAATGCTCCGGACCAACTCATTTGGGGGGCTCACCCCTCCGGTAAATTCACTGTTAAAACGGCCTACTGGATCGGGAAAATGGGGACCCACACGGTCGCATCTCACCCGGGTTGGTCGATTGTCTGGGGTTGTACACTGCCGCCGAAGTTACTCCATTTCGCATGGAGATTGTGCAACGGATTCCTTAGTGTAGGTACAGTTCTTTACCGCCGCCATGTTATAGACACCCCATTATGCTCCGCTGCGGTTTTGATGACGAGAGTATCTTGCATGCCCTGATTCACTGCCCCTCGGCCACCTTAGCTTGGGAATCCTCCACTTCCCTTGTTGCGTTCAACAGCTCCTCCATGTCCGACCCTACGTATGTTTTTCAAGATATCAAAGTATCCCAAGGTAATGTAGGCGTCTCTGATTTTGTGACTAATGCATGGATCGCCTGGACAATTCGGAACAAAACGCTTTTTGATGAGGACGCCTTTTCCGGGGACCTCCTTCGCGACCGCCTTCGTTGTTTAGTCTTAGATTTTGTTCACCTTCCACTGCCACCGAATGTTAATGCACCTTTACCACCCCCTGACGCCTCCTAGAGACCTCCGCCGGCTGGCACTCTTAAGCTCAATAGTGACGCTGCTTTACTTGGGTCTTCGATCGGCCTAGGAGCAACCTTGAGGGATTCATCGGGAAACGTTCTGATGGTGGCTTCAAAGCGGTTCCCAAGGGAAGCCTCTCCAGCGCTTGCGGAGGCACTTGCAGCTCAATTTGCTATCGAATCTGTTGGCCACTTCCGTCACCAGCCCCTGATAATGAAGCGGATGCCTCCGCTCTCATTTCCCTCCTCCAGGGCCTTCACCGCAGTAACAAACCTGCTCCGCAATCTTATGTCTCGTCTATTTGTTCGTCTATTATTTCTCGTTTTAGTAGCAACTCTTTGTTTTCTTTCCGGCATGTTCGCCGCTCTGTAAATTGTGTCGCTCACCTTGCGGCAAGACTTATGACTTCGGGCTGTTCTTCGGTTTGGTTAGATCACTTTCCGCAGGGTATCATCGACCTTGCGGAAATTGATCTTTATTAATGCATAGTGTTCGCCACTTAGCGTGCGTGCAAATAAGCTTTAATTATAAAACTAGAAATCAAGCAAGTGAACCCGCAGTGTACGGATCGATATAGTTGAGCAAGAATTCCAGAGTATCGAACACAGGGATTTGGGGGGAACAAATTCAATTATAGATTATCAAGCGAGTAAATGTAAGAAGCTTTTCAAGTATTGGGAAAACAACAATCCTAAAGATCCAGGAATCCAGTTGTGGCAATCGATTCAAGATATACTAATGATATAAGGACACAGTTAAGATATGCAAAGGTATACGAAAGTAAGGTAATCGTACGGTGAAGTTCCAAAAACCCTATATGACCTACCTACAAGACACTCTCTATAAAAATTGTTGAGGCTTCAATATAGAAAGGTTCTAAAGGTAAGAATTAACGTCAAATACCCAAACTTGTAATCCAAGGATCAAGACTAACTTAACCGATTAAGGTTGTGACACACACAATCGAGGTAGAGGTTGTTGAGGCTTCACTACCACCTAGAAAAGGCAAGCCAAGACTAAGTTAAAGTAAATCTTTAACTTTGGATTAAAGTAAAAGCATGTTCGTAAACTAACACAAAATTACGGGTAGTTCTTGAGTTCCACGGCCGTGGAAGCTCAAGAACAGACCGTGGTTTAAGGTTGTCGGCGATTCTCTCTAACTCTCAGGGTCCAATCTGTTTACGATCGATCTATCATCATCTAAGCCACAACTATCAACCCTTCACCTTAGAATTGCTAAAGGGTTTTAGCCAACAATAGTCATATTGATATCAAATTCAAGGTTTAAAAGAAGGAAAGATGAAAACTTCCGAAAACCTTCAATAACTTTCAAAACAATCTCAAGTTCACAATTCAAGAACAATAACGTCAATAGATTTGGAATAATGCAAACAATCACGAATCTTAGGTAAGAAGGAAGAACGGGATGTCAATCCGTTTCCTAAATCAAACCTAGATGAGAAGCGAAATCTTCTCACGAACAATCTTCCAAATCTTCAACTCTTCCGTCAATCCGGGAATCTCAATGGTAGAACGCAAATCTCTCAATCACAATCTCCGCAAGATGTGAAATTAGGGCAATTCCAAGCGCAATCGGGAAATGTGTCTAAGCGTAAGCGAAGGTCTAGGCGAAGGTGACGGAATCTCTCCTTGTCCGTCCTTTTATAGTGTAAGATAAAATATCGGCCCGGCCCAATGTCGTAGAGGATCGTGGCTTAAAGTGTGGCGAAAGAGATCGCCAAGATCACGGTTGTGGAAGGTTCCACGGCCGTAATTTAGAGCGTGGAAAGTGTCACGGTTTGACACAAGTCTTCCACGGCCGTAGAAGTCACTGGAAGGAATCACGCTTCCCTTGCCATGGTTCCACGGCCGTGGACTTGAACGTGGAATGTAGTACGGCCGTATTTTAGAGCGTGGTTTAGGGCAAAACCGTGATTCTTCCTTTCTTCGTGCATATTCCTCAAGCTAGCACATCCTTAGCTCCTAGAGATGTCCTCAATCCTTGACATGCTCAATCAAACTCCATTCTCGCACAATTCCGTTCAGAAATAGCTCTTAATTGCCTACAATCAACATAAAGCTTGTGTAGATCTCCATACCGACAATATAGACAAAGTAGCTCACAATTGAATCAATGCTTAATCAATGACTATCATAATGGATGAAATACACTTAGAAAATGTGCCTAAAATATCACAATATTTCATGCTAACACATAGCTCACGGTTTCCCTAAAAAAAATGTGAAGGGATGAAGATCTGGTGCCACCTTCTCATTTCCACTCTGTAAGTTTATTTACACATATAATATAATATTATATTATTATAATATTGTGTATAAAGTTTGATAATTAATTGAAATGCAGGTATATTTTTCGCTCTCTAAACTTTATGAAACTGAAATAAAAAATCCGGAATATTATGAGGACAATTATCCCGTAACACTCATGAAAATGGGCATTTCTATGACGCTAAGAGTCGGAATAACGACGTTTTTGTCGACTTTGTCTTTTGATGTTATTTCACATATATGACATATCCGATGTCCCGATCATTTATCTCAAGTACAACATCATTATTTAGAGTTCTCAAATGCCCAAAATAATACCAAATTGTGAAAATTATTTTCCAAAGAAAAAATTAAAAACTTTCCCACAAGCCCAATTTCAGGCCAAAAGCTAGCGGTGTAAATGGGATGGGGATTACCCGAAATTCACGGGTATTACCCGTCATGGGACGGGATGGGGATTTTAAACGGGGACGGGGATAGGGACGGGGATGGGGAAAATTTTGATTCCCCGCTTGGGGATGGAGACGGGGATGAAGATAAGGGTATCTGCCCCGTTCCCCGATTCGAACCCGAACCCGTTGGGGATCCCCGACGGGTAACCCGACGAGGATCCCCGACGGAGAATCTGTCGGGAATACATATATAAACAAATTGTTTTTATATTACAATTTCTTTGTAGTTTCATATTTAATTTAAAAATTGTCGATGATTACTATAATCTCAAGCTATATAAACTTTTTGTACTTTAAGATTACTCGTTCCTACTTACACAAAATGTATTTTAACGTTAAGTATTTATTTGATAATTATATGTGTAAATTATACTAATGCTAACCTATATTAATTTGGTTTTGGATCATATGAGGATAACATCTCGTGAAATTTTTGAATACGTCGTGAACGTCAAATCACGATGATCAAATGCACATCCTACTACATGCTGTGTTTTTTTTATGTGTCTTACTCTTTTAGATACGTGTTTTGATGTGCAATCTAAATCCTAAACCGTAAAATTAAAATGATAAAATAATATAACACTTTATTTTAAGATCGTAATTTAAATGTTGAACGAACGAAACCTAATATATACAGACAGTATAACTTTACTTTGCCAAATTTGTATTTTTTTAAAAAAAAGAAAATTTTCTTCTTTCTTTTTTTTACTCATGTTTTTTTTGTTATTTATATAATTAAACAAAGTAACAATTTTGTATTTTATGGTCTAATTTCACATTTATTATCTGAGTCAATATTTTTTTTGTCAAACTCCTAAAAGTTAAACGGGGATGGGAATTTTTACGGGAAAAACCCGTATAGTTTTAAAATAGAGAATTTAAACGGGGACGGGGATTCCCCGATGGGGACGAATATCCGACGGGTACGGGAATGGGGACAATTCTCAATACCCGAATGGATATGGGGATGGGGACGGGGGCATTATATTAAACGGGAATGGGGATGAATAGGGTACTCCCCGACCCAAATCCGACTCATTGACACCCCTACCAAAAACTCATGCTCGTCAATTCAAGGCTATTCACAAACTAACTCAATATTACTACCAAAGATTATGTTTAATCCGCCACCTTAATCATCATCAATTTTAGAATTCGAAAATCCTAACTTTTACATATACACTGTGCACCTGGGATCTACTTCTACCAACTAGAGTTGTAGAAAACAACGATCTATTGCAAGGTGGTTAACTGAGGGGGGTACAAGGTGTCATAGCCGACACAACTTCTGAGATAATCTGGGTCGCACAGCTGCTTCATGAACTACACTATCCTGCATGTTTTATGTCACTTGTATACTGTGATAATCTTGGCACAACTAGCTTGAGTGCCAACCCGGTATCACTCTCACATCAAACATACTATATTAGCTTACCATTTTGTACATGAGTAGATTCGTAAAGGGCATCTCCGAGTTAGTTTTGTGTCCACTAATGATCAACCAGTGGTTGATGTCCTAACTAAATTGTTGCTACATCCACGATTTCATACTCTTTTGCACAAGTTACAACTAACCAAATGATGCTTCACTTTAGGGGAAATCTATATAACTTACTAAAACAAAGGACACTAAGTCCACATGTCAATCAACTAGGTATGCCACATAGGATTTTTTGTGAAATATTTACTGAAATGCCACTCCTAAAAAATTTATGAGAGATTACTAAATTACCACTCCTAAATAATAGAATCCTAATTAAGAGTTGCTATAAATTAATTACTAAAATTCTATTTGCTTGGATTGTAATATTACATCTATTATACTTACTAAAATAGAGCACGGGTTGATGACGTGGCGTGCTGTGGACGCAGGATTTTTGAAATTGAGTTCCCACAATTAAAGCCAATAAATCTTTATTTTTTACACTATTTTTTAAACCATAAAATCTTTTATTATTAAAATAATAATTTTATAGAAACCAAATCTATTATACTTACTAAAACAAAGCACGGGTTGATACGTGGCGCGTTGTGGACGCAGGATTTTTGAAATTGAGCTCCCACAATTAAAACCAATAAATTTTTATTTTTTACACTATTTTTTAAACCATAAAATCTTTTATGATTAAAATAATAATTTTATAGAAACCAAATCTATTATACTTACTAAAACAGAGCACGGGTTGATGACGTGGCGCGCTGTAGACGCAGGATTTTTGAAATTGAGCTCCCACAATTAAAGCCAATAAATCTTTATTTTTTACACTATTTTTTAAACCATAAAATCTTTTATGATTAAAATAATAATTTTATAGAAACCAAATCTATTATACTTACTAAAACAGAGCACGGGTTGACAACGTGGTTGTGGACGCAGGATTTTTGAAATTGAGCTCCCACAATTAAAGCCAATAAATCTTTATTTTTTACACTATTTTTTAAACCATAAAATCTTTTATTATTAAAATAATAATTTTATAGAAACCAAATCTATTATACTTACTAAAACAGAGCACGAGTTGATGACGTGGCGCGCTGTGGACGCAGGATTTTTGAAATTGAGCTCCCACAATTAAAGCCAATAAATCTTTATTTTTTACACTATTTTTTAAACCATAAAATCTTTTATTATTAAAATAATAATTTTATAGAAACCAAATCTATTATACTTACTACAACAGAGCACAGGTTGATGACGTGGCGCATTGTGGACGCAAGATTTTTGAAATTGAGCTCCCACAATTAAAGCCAATAAATCTTTATTTTTTACACTATTTTTTAAACCATAAAATCTTTTATTATTAAAATAATAATTTTATAGAAACCAAATCTATTATACTTACTAAAACAGAGCACGGGTTGATGACGTGGCGCGCTGTGGACGCAGGATTTTTGAAATTGAGCTCCCACAATTAAAGCCAATAAATCTTTATTTTTTACACTATTTTTTAAACCATAAAATCTTTTATTATTAAAATAATAATTTTATAGAAACCAAATCTATTATACTTACTAAAACAGAGCACGGGTTGATGACGTGGCGCGCTGTGGACGCAGGATTTTTGAAATTGAGCTCCCACAATTAAAGCCAATAAATCTTTATTTTTTTACACTATTTTTTAAACCATAAAATCTTTTATTATTAAAATAATAATTTTATAGAAACCAAATCTATTATACTTACTAAAACAGAGCACGGGTTGATGACGTGGCACGCTGTGGACGCAGGATTTTTGAAATTGAGCTCCCACAATTAAAGTCAATAAATCTTTATTTTTTACACTATTTTTTAAACCATAAAATCTTTTATTATTAAAATAATAATTTTATAGAAACCAAATCTATTATACTTACTAAAACAGAGCACAGGTTGATGACGTGGCGCGCTGTAGACGCAGGATTTTTGAAATTGAGCTCCCACCATTAAAGCCAATAAATCTTTATTTTTTACACTATTTTTTAAACCATAAAATCTTTTATTATTAAAATAATAATTTTATAGAAACCAAATCTATTATACTTACTAAAACAGAGCACGGGTTGATGACGTGGCACGTTGTGGACGTAGGATTTTTGAAATTGAGCTCCCACAATTAAAGCCAATAAATCTTTATTTTTTACACTATTTTTTAAACCATAAAATCTTTTATTATTAAAATAATAATTTTATAGAAACCAAATCTATTATACTTACTAAAACAGAGCACGGGTTGATGACGTGGCGCGCTGTGGACGCAGGATTTTTGAAATTGAGCTCCCACAATTAAAGCCAATAAATCTTTATATTTTACACTATTTTTTAAATCATAAAAAATCTTTTATTATTAAAATAATAATTTTATAGAAACCAAATCTATTATCTATTATACTTACTAAAACAGAGCACGGGTTGATGACGTGGCGCGTTGTGGACGCAAGATTTTTGAAATTGAGCTCCCACAATTAAAGCCAATAAATCTTTATTTTTTACACTATTTTTTAAACCATAAAATCTTTTATTATTAAAATAATAATTTTATAGAAACCAAATCTATTATACTTACTAAAATAGAGCACGGGTTGATGACGTGGCGCGCTGTGGACGCAGGATTTTTGAAATTGAGTTCCCACAATTAAAGCCAATAAATCTTTATTTTTTACACTATTTTTTAAACCATAAAATCTTTTATTATTAAAATAATAATTTTATAGAAACCAAATCTATTATACTTACTAAAACAGAGCACGGGTTGATGACGTGGCGCGCTGTGGACGCAGGATTTTTGAAATTGAGCTCCCACAATTAAAGCCAATAAATCTTTATTTTTTACACTATTTTTTAAACCATAAAATCTTTTATTATTAAAATAATAATTTTATAGAAACCAAATCTTCTATTATACTTACTAAAACAGAGCACGGGTTGATGACGTGGCGCGCTGTGGACGCAGGATTTTTGAAATTGAGCTCCCACAATTAAAGCCAATAAATCTTTATTTTTTACACTATTTTTTAAACCATAAAATCTTTTATTATTAAAATAATAATTTTATAGAAACCAAATCTATTATAATTACAGAAACAGAGCACGGGTTGATGACGTGGCGCGCTGTGGACGCAGGATTTTTGAAATTGAGCTCCCACAATTAAAGCCATTAATTATTTATTTTTTACACTATTTTTTAAATCATAAAATCTTTTATTATTAAAATAATAATTTTATAGAAACCAAATCTATTATACTTACTAAAACAGAGCACGGGTTGATGACGTGGCGCGCTGTGGACGCAGGATTTTTGAAATTGAGCTCCCACAATTAAAGCCAATAAATCTTTATTTTTTACACTATTTTTTAAACCATAAAATCTTTTATGATTAAAATAATAATTTTATAGAAACCAAATCTATTATACTTACTAAAACAGAGCACGGGTTGATGACGTGACGCGCTGTGGACGCAGGATTTTTGAAATTGAGCTCCCACAATTAAAGCCAATAAATCTTTATTTTTTACACTATTTTTTAAACCATAAAATCTTTTATTATTAAAATAATAATTTTATAGAAACCAAATCTATTATACTTACTACAACAGAGCACATGTTGATGACGTGGCGCGCTGTGGACGCAGGATTTTTGAAATTGACCTCCCACAACTAAAGCCAATAAATCTTTATTTTTTACACTATTTTTTAAACCATAAAATCTTTTATTATTAAAATAATAATTTTATAGAAACCAAATCTATTATACTTACTACAACAGAGCACGGGTTGATGACGTGGCGCGCTGTGGACGCAGGATTTTTGAAATTGAGCTCCCACAATTAAAGCCAATAAATCTTTATTTTTTACACTATTTTTTAAACCATAAAATCTTTTATTATTAAAATAATAATTTTATAGAAACCAAATCTATTATACTTACTAAAACAGAGCACGGGTTGATGACGTGGCGCGCTGTGGACGCAGGATTTTTGAAATTGAGCTCCCACAATTAAAGCCAATAAATCTTTATTTTTTACACTATTTTTTAAACCATAAAATCTTTTATTATTAAAATAATAATTTTATAGAAACCAAATCTATTATACTTACTAAAACAGAGCACGGGTTGATGACGTGGCGCGCTGTGGACGCAGGATTTTTGAAATTGAGCTCCCACAATTAAAGCCAATAAATCTTTATTTTTTACACTATTTTTTAAACCATAAAATCTTTTATTATTAAAATAATAATTTTATAGAAACCAAATCTATTATACTTACTAAAACAGAGCACGGGTTGATGACGTGGCGCGCTGTAGACGAAGGATTTTTGAAATTGAGCTCCCACAATTAAAGCCAATAAATCTTTATTTTTTACACTATTTTTTAAACCATAAAATCTTTTATTATTAAAATAATAATTTTATAGAAACCAAATCTATTATACTTACTAAAACAGAGCACGGGTTGATGACGTGGCGCGTTGTAAACGCAGGATTTTTGAAATTGAGCTCCCACAATTAAAGCCAATAAATCTTTATTTTTTACACTATTTTTTAAACCATAAAATCTTTTATTATTAAAATAATAATTTTATAGAAACCAAATCTATTATACTTACTAAAACAGAGCACGAGTTGATGACGTGGCTCGCTGTGGACGTAGGATTTTTGAAATTGAGCTCCCACAATTAAAGCCAATAAATCTTTATTTTTTACACTATTTTTTAAACCATAAAATCTTTTATTATTAAAATAATAATTTTATAAAAACCAAATCTATTATACTTACTAAAACAGAGCACCGGTTGATGAGGTGGCGCGCTGTGGACGTAGGATTTTTGAAATTGAGCTCCCACAATTAAAGCCAATAAATCTTTATTTTTTACACTATTTTTTAAACCATAAAATCTTTTATTATTAAAATAATAATTTTATAGAAACCAAATCTATTATACTTACTAAAAGAGAGCACGGGTTGATGACGTGGCGCGCTGTGGACGTAGGATTTTTGAAATTGAGCTCCCACAATTAAAGCCAATAAATCTTTATTTTTTACACTATTTTTTAAACCATAAAATCTTTTATTATTAAAATAATAATTTTATAGAAACCAAATCTATTATACTTACTAAAACAGAGCACGGGTTGATGACGTGGCGCGCTGTGGACGCAGGATTTTTGAAATTGAGCTCCCACAATTAAAGCCAATAAATCTTTATTTTTTACACTATTTTTTAAACCATAAAATCTTTTATTATTAAAATAATAATTTTATAGAAACCAAATCTATTATACTTACTAAAACAGAGCACGGGTTGATGACGTGGCGCGCTGTGGACGCAGGATTTTTGAAATTGAGCTCCCACAATTAAAGCCAATAAATCTTTATTTTTTACACTATTTTTTAAACCATAAAATCTTTTATTATTAAAATAATAATTTTATAGAAACCAAATCTATTATCTATTATACTTACTAAAACAGAGCACGGGTTGATGACGTGGCGCGTTGTGGACGCAAGATTTTTGAAATTGAGCTCCCACAATTAAAGCTAATAAATCTTTATTTGTTACACTATTTTTTAAACCATAAAATCTTTTATTATTAAAATAATAATTTTATAGAAACCAAATCTATTATACTTACTAAAACAGAGCACGGGTTGATGACGTGGCGCGCTGTGGACGCAGGATTTTTGAAATTGAGCTCCCACAATTAAAGCCAATAAATCTTTATTTTTTACACTATTTTTTAAACCATAAAATCTTTTATTATTAAAATAATAATTTTATAGGAACCAAATCTATTATACTTACTAAAACAGAGCACGGGTTGATGACGTGGCACGCTGTGGACGTAGAATTTTTGAAATTGAGCTCCCACAATTAAAACCAATAAATCTTTATTTTTTACACTATTTTTTAAACCATAAAATCTTTTATTATTAAAATAATAATTTTATAGAAACCAAATCTATTATACTTATTAAAACAGAGCACGGGTTGATGACGTGGCGCGCTGTGGACGCAGGATTTTTGAAATTGAGCTCCCACAATTAAAGCCAATAAATTTTTATATTTTACACTATTTTTTAAATCATAAAATCTTTTGTTATTAAAATAATAATTTTATAGAAACCAAATCTATTATCTTCTATTATACTTACTAAAACAGAGTACGGGTTGATGACGTGGCGCGCTGTGGACGCAGGATTTTTGAAATTGAGTTCCCACAATTAAAGCCAATAAATCTTTATTTTTTACACTATTTTTTAAACCATAAAATCTTTTATTATTAAAATAATAATTTATAGAAACCAAATCTATTATCTATTATACTTACTAAAACAGAGCACGGGTTGATGACGTGGCGCGTTGTGGACGCAGGATTTTTGAAATTGAGCTCCCACAATTAAAACCAATAAATCTTTATTTTTTACACTATTTTTTAAACCATAAAATCTTTTATTATTATAATAATAATTTTTTAGAAACCAAATCAATTAATTAAAATAAAAGTTTTAATATAATAATAAGCATTATAATCCAAAAAAAACAAAAGAGTTGTTAAATACAAAAAAAATTGTAAAATTAAATTGTTACCCATTGACCAAGAAAAAATCCTCAAACTCATTACATAATCGGAAAAAAAAAACAAAAATGTTGTTATATATATACATAATAATATTATTATTCTATTAAGTATGTCCATAGTATAATCTCATTTAGTAAATTTATCCTTAATAAAGTAATGTTGGTAAGTCGATTAGATTAGAGAAGTATACAAAACAAAAGCACGTACAAAAACCAATTTCACAATATTCTTTCTCATTTTTTTCAAAACCCGCACAAGGTGCGGGTATTATACTAGTGTTATCTTATTTCATGTCTATTTGAGGGGTAAAATTATAAAAAAATTATTAAAAAAAAAAAATTCGATCTGTTAAATTATAAAAAATTTAATTTCATATAAAATTGTGTTTTTAGTTTTAAAGAATAAATTTGATCTTTTAAATTATAACAAATTTAATTTTGTTTCATTAAAAATTTGAAATAAAAAACCTATAACATAAAACAAAATATTTCTCTTTTTTTTAAAAAAAATTACGGTTAAAATTTAATATAATATCCTACGTTAATTTTAAAATTAAAAGATTATTGCTAGATTAAAAACTAATTAATCCCATAAATCTTTTTTTTTATTAAATCAAAATTCAAAATTATAATTAGGGTGTTTTAAATTTACTTCGGTTACATAAATAGAAATTAAAAGAATTAATCTTTTTTTTGCGGAATAATTTATTTATTAAACAACTAATTAATGCAATCTATATCTATATTCTATATAACTTAATAAAACAAAGGACACTAATGCCACGTGTCGAGCAACGAGGGATGCCACCTCAACCTTTTTGTCAAATATTTACTAAATTGCCATTATTATTAATTATTTTTTAATTATAATTTTTATAAGAGATCTTTTGGGTGAGATTCTAACCACCACAATTTATATTAAAATAATTCACGTTTTTTATTTATTAAAATTTCGAATTATGTTCAAAATTATATTTTAAAAAGAGTAAGAAAATTAACATGAACCAACATTTTTTTTCTAATTACGTAATTTACACCTAAATTTTGTAATCGGAAGTTTTAACAAATATAATTATTTCAAATAACCACATTTGAAATAAAAAGATTTTATTGACCAACAAATTGCTAAACATGTAATTTTGAAATAATTTTAAAAAAATATATTTTTTCGGGTTATTTATACCATCTGTAATTAATCTTATCTTGTCTTATCTTATACAAATGAAATATTACATCGTAAGTTTTAATATAGAGAAGTATGTGTTCGTAATCTTTTTAAATATTTTTATTTAATTTATCTGGAAAAAAGTTCGCTTTTTTTAATCTTTGTAATCAAGTTAAAAATTTTAAAATAATTTAAAAGTATATATATATATATATATATATATATATATATATATATATATATATATATATTGTGGTTCCTATGAGAACACCCTCTAACGTGAGAACATGAGAACAAGCGTACACCGTTGGATGTGAGTATTAAAGGTTGAGATTTAGAGTAGATATCAAAAATAATAATAACTACGAATAATAATAATTAGGAATCCAACAATAACTACGAATAATCCACTCAACCAACAATAACTACGAATAATACATTAAACGATATGACACATTCGTAACAAAACTAATAATAATTATGAATTTGTTCTCATGTTCTCACGTTAGGGGGTGTTCTCATAGGATCTATACTCTCTCTCTCTCTCTCTCTATATATATATATATATATATATATATATATATATATATATAATGAATATTACCACCAACTATAAAGTTATAAGTATTATTCCCCCTCAAAGTTTTAACTTATGGATGGTAGAAGGACATATCCCAAAAACTATGTAGCTCAAAAACACCATCCGAAAATTTAAAAACTCCTTAATATAATCCAGAAAGGTAAAAAATACAGGGTACCATCCGAATTTTTTTAAAATTTTAATAGTTCTATGAATATACTTATTTTATTTTTCTGTTATTCATATTAATCATTTTTTAAAAATTAGAACAAACCCGTGCAGGGCACTGGTAATACACTAGTGTAAATGATAAAACAATGCAGCTTGTTTAGACTTGTTCTAATCTTTTGTTAACCTTTTGTAAGGGAGTTAGAGAAATATTAGGATGTTAGTTATCTTAATATCATAGTTAAATATGTGTATATATATTCTCAGCATCGTTATCAATAAACATGCATTCACATTCAGCTTTTATATATATATATATATATATATATGGTGTTTTGAAAAAGTCATGGAAAAGATTTCATAGCGTTTAAAAAAACACCATGCATATGAATCCATGACATTTTTAAAATACCGTGAAATATGTGGAACATTGACGGTGCCCCTTAAGATGTTTTTACATGACGACGTCCAAAAACGCGTTAAAAGACCTTCCACGAAGTTTTTTAAACACCGTGGAAACAAACATGTTCATCGGATGTAGTTATCACTTTTATTCAATCTTCATCTTGACTATTAGCCTACTTTTATTGAACATATAATCTTCATCTCTAACACTTGCGCATCTTTCAGATGTTATAGATCTTCCAGATCGTTTGATTCATCATTTAGTCATAATACAGACTTTTCAAACCCCTTTTTCAGTATTTTTGGTTTTGACTTCACAATGAGGAAAAGTAGAAGTAAGAGAAGTATAAAGCGCTCAAACGCAGAGCAGTAAAAGAATAACTATTCATAGTTTCTTCTTGAATTGTTGTTGTAGAGATGGATTGTTTTTCAGGTTTCCTCTCCGATTTTCTCTTGGCGACAGCCGTTGCTTTTCAAGCTATGTCTCCATTTTCCGCAGTAGAAACTCTCACACATAACGACCAGGTCAATATCTCTCATCTCACTCAGATCTCTCCCGCTTTTCGTCTAAATTTGACTTGCATCCAACTATTCAAGGAATTTAGAGAATTAGGTCTTCCAAATTCGTTGTTGATTGAGAACAATTGAATAGGTTTCATCGGAATTCTGAAATTCCTATTCCGTCGATTGATATTTGTCTAACTCGATTTTACACTGGTGTTGAACTGAATCGTGTGTTTCGATAACTTGGGGTTGTTAATTTGAAACAATGATTTTCGATTGCTTAAAAAGAGAGTGACAAATGATGCTGATGAAATTGTTCAGTTCAGTGCTTATGATCCTAATTTCATATGCATCTCTCAGTTTGATGCGTAATATGGTTGTTTATATGATATACTGAGTTTGCTTTTCAATTGCTTATCCATCTCAACTTTAGGAGTATACAAGAGAGTTGAGAGTTGTTGAAGATCCCTATCAATGGAGTCAATGCCCTATGCTGAAAGTTGCAGATATTTTGTATCGTCAAAATCGAAATCAAAATTTAGCTTTAGCTTTTTTTTCTATTCCATTTTAGTGGGGAATATCAATCTAAAAGCACTTGTAGCAGCTGTACTGTCTCGTTTCTGCACAATTTGGTAGTGCCTATGAATATGAACATTGTAATCCAACTGTATATATTCAGTTTGAATTTTTGCACAACAATCAAATCTTATCAGCTTATAAATTTGGGTTCATAACCAATGACTTTGCTTAGAATAATTAATAAGGATCATCATCCCCGCAACTTTCTCGAAAATGGGATTTATAAGCCGCATTTACTAAAAATCGGAATAGCGACTCTTTTGTCCACTTTGTCTTTTTCATGTTATTTCACATCTAGGACATATGCGATGTCCCTATCATTTATCTCAACTATAACTATATTATTTGGAGTTCCCAATTGCCCCAAATAATATCAAATTGTTAAAATTATTTTCAGAAGGAAAAAAGTAAAAATTTTCCCACAAGACCAAAAACTCAACAATAAAATTCATGCTCGCCAATTCCACACCGTTCACAAATTGACCCAATATTACTACCAATGATTAGGTTTAATCCACCGCCTTAATCATCAGTAATTAGGAATCGAAAATCCTAACTTTTACATGTACATTGTGTACATCGGATGTACTCGTATCAGCTGGAGTTCCAGAAAACAACGATTTGTTGCAAGATCTTCAACTGAGGCGGGGTACATGGCCATAACCGACACAACTTCTGAGATAATATGGGCCATCCAGTTGCTTCATGAACTATGTAATCCCACATGCTTGCCGCCAGTTGTATATTGTGGTAATCTTGGCGCGACTAGCTTGAGTGCAAACCCGGTATTTCAGTCTCACATGAAACATATTACATTGGCTTACCATTTTGTACGTGAGCAATTTCGCAAAGAGCGTCTTCGAGTTAGTTTTGTGTCCACTAATGATCAAATGGCCGATGTCCTAACTAAATTCTTGCTACCTCCACGATTTCATATTCTTTTGCACAAGTTATTACGTCCAACCAAACGATGCTACAAAGAATATAAATGATATAACAATGCGGCTTGTTTAGATTTGTTCTAATCTTTTGTTAACCTATTGTTAGGGAGTTAGAGATATATGAGAAAATTGGTGAGATAAAGTCCTTTTTATATAGTAAATATAAACTAGGCCCCTCTATTTTGGCCTAAAATTTTGTATACAAAATTAAATAATTACAGGGGTATAAGGGGAACATAAAAATCAAAAACCTACCAATATTTAGATTTTACATCCAAAGAAGTTAGGGTTTCTCGCCCGTCTCCATCCTCCTAGTACCGCCCTTTGCATCTTCCGAGTCGCACTAGTCCACCGCTTGCATTTTCTGGGTTGCTTTACGAGGGTTGTAGGCGGTTCCAAATCTTCCACTCATATGTCGCCTCCCCCGATGCGAAGTAGCCGCCGGAGAGCCCACGGTTGTCGTTGTTGTCCACCGCATTGCACCAGTTTTTGCTCGAATCTCTCCTCTTCGATAAGTGAAAAGCTAGGGGAATTGGTAATATTGTTGAATTCTTAAAGTAGTAAGTAGAGTGAATCCCTCCTCATTGATTCTCTGCATATAACAGTTTTGGTTCGGCATCGATCGGAAGGAGAAAACCCAAAGATGTCAGACAAAGAGCATCACTTTGTATCGAAGGCAGATGTCGGAGCCTCAAAAACCTATCCACGACAGGTTGGTACCATTCGCAAGAGCGGTTGCATTGTTATAAAAAATCGTCCTTGCAAGGCTAACCCTACTTCTGGCTTAAATCATTTTTTTTATGTCTAGTTTTTTTTATATCTAAGCTTCACTTTCGAAGATATATGCGACTAATTGAATATTTGCTTGATTTTGTATGGAAACGTATTAGTTTGTTTGTTTTTACTGAAAATTGCTCTGTCATGTGTTTGAATTTTTTGTTTCGATCATAGTGGTGATGGTTAGTTATTTGTCTTGTGTAAAGTAGATTGTAACATTGATGGATTGGATGCTTCAGTTCTGAAGGATATCAACTCTTGATGATGCTCCTATAGAGTCAACTCTTGATTGTTTGCTTTTCGAGATACTTTATAGTTTTTGTTTTCAATTTGTTTGTAGAGGATCAAAATTGCCCATCTTTTCTAAATGTAAAAAGGCCCGAAGTTTTTATCATTTATAGTTTTTATAGGCTTTTGTTTTGTAGACCCCTCTAATTTTATCACTCTATTTTTTTCTTAAAAGTTTTTTTGTATTAAGAAAAAAGAGGGATATACATGAGAGAGAAGGAACAAAGGACAGGAACATAACAGAAGGGAAAGACTGAGGAGAATCAGATAAGGTGAAGATCTAGCATTCTAGTAGTGGCCAATGATGCAGCAGAGCGGTCTTTCCAGTGGTAGGAGAGGTGAAGCTTAGTGGCTCGGATGGCATCACCAGCGCAGTCAATAGCTCTAGTGAAGTGATAACAAGATTTATGACTTAGGATTAGGTAATCATTTAGTTAGAATTCTCACTCATGGCATTGGTTCATGACGTCTTCGCTCAATTCAAGCATATTTCTAGAAAAGACGTCTACACTACCTTTTATCGGTTTTGTAGGTAATTCGGGGATCTATTGGACGTTAATCGATACATTTGAGGGCCAAGCCTCATGATGGTACACATCCAAAGCCTTGGAGGAGCATAATTGGAGCAACAAAGGACACAAAGACCACTATTGGTGCAAGCAATGGAGCAACTCATGGCTAGACGATCATAACATGTTTCTGCTGAAGAAAATCGGACCAACAAGCAGCTAAATCGGCCGATTTATTGCTCTGGGTCGATTTTTAGGCCTTTGACAGCTTAAAGCCACGTGTCCCACGATCTCTTGTCCGTCCTTGCTCTTGGTGGAGAATATAAGTGGTCCTGCAGGTGGTTGCTGAGGATCTCTCCTCTCCCACACTCTCATTCACAGCTCATCAATTTGGGGGAAAGATTGGAGAAGAAGAAAAAGCTCTCAAAGATTGAAGGAAGAACAAGAACACCATTCTAGGAGTTTAGTGAGGTTTTAAGAGATTTTGAGTGATTTTGTAGTCTTGGATTGAAGAACTAATTGCAAGGATTGTTAAGAACGTTTTGGATCTTCATTTAAGAGTTTGTAAGTCTTGCTTCAACTTGGATTTTGCTGAGATTTATTGATTTGTTTCTCATCTTTCATTATTCATCTATGAACACCATGTATGCTTGTTTGATGATTTTGGATCTTGATATGCATATTATTGGCTAGTTTATTGTGATTCTAGAGTGATGGATTGATGGTTATGGCTTGGGTGATGATAGGATGGGCTTATATGTTAGTTTAGGATGATTTGAATGCACGAAACTCATTCCAGGAAGAAAAATCGGGCTGTTCATCATGAAGATCGACCGATTTATACTAAGATCTACCCGATTTTTTCTTCTGTTGCTTTTTAAAGGATAAATCTGTATGATTGGGGTGTTAGGTTGTCAAATCCTAGTGTTTATTAAGCCTAATTTAGCTTAGGATCACCTAATGCTATCAACCTAAGTGAGGGAAGAGATCTACCCGATGATTTCCGATCTTAGATACCTTAGAAGATGAATTCTAGGTAGTAGTGAGCCTCACAAGCCGCTATTGGATTGAGTGTGCTAGGATTATTACTTGAGATTCCTCTATTCCGAGACTTACCCGGTAAGGAAGAGGGTTACCCTTAAGTAGTATCTAGTTTGTGTGGAATTCCTTACTCTAACCCCTTGAGACCTACCCGGTAATAGGAGTTTGATGCGGGATTAGTGAAGTGAGAGACCTACCCGGTAATCGCTTCCATTAGTGAAACACTCTTTCCCCAACACCGCAGCTTGTCCTTAGAATCTTTAGAACCTTGAGTCCGATGCCATAACCGGAAATCTTGACCTCTAGAATCTCCTTTTCTCTATTGATCATATATCTTGTGCTTGTGTTACTCGTTTGCCTTGCTTTCTTGAGTTGTTAGTTGTTTTATTATCTTGCTTGACTTGTGATCCTTGCTTGATCACCACAAAACCCAACAAAAACATTGCGTTTTTCCATTTTCTGTTCTTCATCTTATCTTAGTCTAGATTCACACTATCTTTGATCATTTGCTTGACTCGATTTCACCTTAGTCTTTGTGTTCGACCTCGGAGTACTTACCTTTCTACAAACGTCCCGTACACTGCGGGTTCGCTAGGAGTTAGGATAAATATAACGAGTATAAATTTAAGACTTATTGCGTGCACATCACATCTATTCCTAGACGTAACATGAAGCAGTTATTGTACACAAGATTATTCCTAGCCTTCCAGGGGAAATAAATGAAGGCAGTGATCGAGGCAATGCGAGTACTTTCCATCAGATTGTGCTTGGGGTTGGGACGGGAGCTGAGCCAGTGTCAGATGTTGTGAATGTAGGGAGTTGGGTATGGTGTTCTTGTCCAACGGGAGATGATGTCGAGGACAAGAGAGGAATAGCTGCATGAACGCCAGAGATGGTCGTCGTCTTCGGTCATGCAAGTACACAGCTTACATATGTCATTGTTAGTGAGGTTCCATTGCTTGATTTTGGCAAGAGTGGAAGGCGACGCAAGCTGACAATCCAAGTGATGAAATTGCATTAGGTATGTTGACCTTGTGCTAGATGATGACCTTGTGCTAGATGATGCAGTAGGAGGAGGAAGTAGTAAAATGTCGAGTTAGTCATTTTACCTTAACTTTTATTACATTGGATTATATTTATTTGTTTTGTTACTTCTATATAGTTAACAAGCCTACAAATTTAGTGGTTTAGTGTACAAGATTTTTCTTAACATTCATCATATATAGAATATTTCGTTTGCTTTTTTGTAATTATGTCCTAAATTTTTTTTAGGAGATTATAGTTAATATGTTGAACATCGACCTATGCATTCCTTGTTTAAACCTTGTTAATTTTAGGATAAGTCACGACAATATTCGGGTGATATTTAAAAACACTACGATATTTATATTCTTGAAAACATATCTTCAATTCCCCAATACAAATCACAAGTTGTGTAATATAAGATTTAAACGGTAACTAATGAATTCGGTACTCGAATTATATCGAGTTTATGTAAAGTTTAAACCGTTGACACATATAATATAAGACTTAAACCCTAGAACCAAGTAGTCATACGTTGATAGACGCCCGTCTTGATATTAAACAAGAAAATACCATCTTCATTATACTTCCAAATGCAATGTCTCCCTCCACACATATCATCCACAAACGGCTTTCGATCTTCGAAAGCCCGAAAATGAATGGAACCACCTTTGAGGCGTGGATCATTCCATTTGGCTTCGCAATCGTAGATTTTAACTCCTAATATTGCCGGAAGCGGATGAAACGACCAATTGTAGCTACTGTGAACCGGTATCACCAACATGTCGTTTGTTGGTGGGTCAATTTGGTTGGTCGCTTGATAAAACGACCAATTGTAGCTATTGTGAACCGGTATCTCCAACATTACGTTTGTTTGAATATCGGGTTGGTCGGTTTCTTGATGGCAGGATAAGTAGAGCGGTTTTGGTAGATCGTTGATCATGCATAGATGGTACTTGAAGAAGAGGAAGGGTGACCAACTCTTGGCTGATTTTGTTGTCAAGAATAGCATTGTTAGGAGGATGAGAAAGCCTTGGGCTTGTGGTTTCATCATGGTTTGTGTATTGGTTTTGCTATGGAATCTGATCTATCTTTGGAGTGGAAATATATGTCTATATATAGAGAGATCACCCTTCATTTTATTTTTCATTTTAATATATGTTTGTGATTTTCATATATATATATATATATATATATATGAAAGAAACTAAGTTTAAAATTATTGTTTATACAATTACAAGAATTATTTCAAATTTGATATTTGTTTGTAGTGGGAATACATGTCTATATATATATATATATAGATCACCCTTCATTTTATATATCATTTTAATATATGTTTAAATGTTTGTGATGTTTTTATATGAGTTGAGATCCCCCTTCATTTTATATATATAGAGAGATCTCAACCCATATGTAAACAGATATTACCATGTGAATATGTAAACACCGAATATATATGACTATACCGCTGATTATATGAAATATTTATTCAACTAATCACACGATTTTTTTCCCTTTAATATCGCTTAATCTCATCCATCTATTTAACGATTTTACGAATACAATTTGTTCTCATTTTACATGGTAAGAGTTGTTTACATGATAGACAAACTCTATATATAAATCCTGACTCATATATATCTATATATATATATATATATATATATTGGAAGAAACTAAGTTTAAATTTATTGTTTATACAATTACATGAAACTAACTCTACGAATGTGTAGGGTAATTTTATGTATAGGGATTCGTAGGAACATCATAAGATTTACATAACACTAAAAAAAAATGTATATAAGATAGGTATAAGAAAGAGAAAATAGAAGGTAACAAAATCTTATTAATGAAATCTATTATGTAATATTTGGAAGTAAGATAATTCCATTATTTAAGTTTTATAGATAATTTTTTTAAACAAATACAACATTTATTAGTATATATATGACGTTTTATATTTTATGATTAATTATGTTTTTTATAAAAAAAAAATTTACCACCAAGGGATTGATTAATGATCAGTAAAATCAATGAAAAAGATAAATTATTATTTAATATATTTTAAAATTTATGTTAGATGTTAGAATGTTTTATATAATATAGGAAAAATATTAATGTTCAAATTGGATTTATAGTATAATCATTGATTGCTCCTTGTGGTTATTAACTTCAAGGCAGGTTCGATGGGGTCCATAAGGTCCCTTCGAATAGGGCCCCAAAATTTTGGGGCCCCAATGTATAAAAAAGTTGAATATACGTTGCAAAAATCGCTTAGTCTAGATAGTTATGTATCACTCTTTTTCTAGTTTTTTCCCTATGTTTGAGCCTCACTCATCACTTTTTAATTTTCATTTTACTTTTATGGATCCCTCTTTTGAACTTTTTTTCTTTTCCAAATTAAATTTGGACGATTTCTTCATGGATTAAAAAAAATGTAAATGGCGTACTTATAATTTTCGATTTTTTTTCCGCTTTTTAAGGGGCCTAATATTATTTTTTGAGAAGGGCCCCAAAAATCATTGAGACGGCCCTGATTAACTTCAATATAATTAACTTTGAATTTGATTCATTAAGATATGGTATTTTAGGGTTGGATTGTTAAATACTCAATCCCCATTCATTAATAAATGTTTATTCTTCATATAACACACGGGCAGTTGTTGTTTTTCTTTGATATTGTCCGAATTAAGTAAATTTTACAATAAAAAATAATACTAAATAGCTTATTAATCAAATTACAAATAAAAATGGTATATTTTGTCTAAAAAAGTTCAAAGATAGTTTCAAACAAATGCTAGAATTACAAACTTTTCTTAATAGAGAAGGAGTATATAAGTTGATTTCCTTTATACATACGTTCATGCATGAATTAATTTAGTGTTTCATACGTGATAAAATAGAAAAAAGGGACCATCTTTGATTTTGTTTTTTCAAAAAATATTTTTTATAAATGGAAATATAACTGATTTTCCCCCTTAAAAATATTGACTTATTTACTACTATACATTGTTATAGTCACCCTAATTTTAAGACGGTTATCTTTAAAATGTAAACAAAAGAAACATGCTTCTAAATGTCTTTTTTCACCGAAAAAATCTTGTTTCCAACGATGTGGAGGGCACACGTATGGTAAACTATACATAAAATCCCGAAATTTCATCTAAAATAATTGATAATAGAAAGAATAAGCTATCACCGTACATAATAAACTCACAACATAATGTGTTCTTGATACGGGACGATCCTACCATCTCAATAGTATCAAGTCGATCAATCCAACTAGATGCCAAGCTCGGAAATAAGCATTAGATTCACAAGTTCAGTTAGGAAAAAAATTTCACCTAAAAATGAATCTTGACCATAAATTATAATTCAATGGTTGGATTAAATTTACCCTCTTTCTAAATTTTTTTTTTATTTTCAAATATTTTTTTAAGTCTGATCTTTCTATATGATTGTTAGAGTACTTATAGGCCAATAAGACAGTTCACAAAATGAAATTTAGAAAATGGTGTAAAAAGTTAATTTTATCGATATAGAATTGTGAATCTGTGATATGTCAATTCTATTTTTTTTTATCATTAGTCAACATGTCATTATGGTTTAGGATAAGATAGCGGTTTTGGGTAAAATACAAATCGTTAGTTAATAGTATATGGACTACACACGTTCAACCTTTTGAAAATGAAAATAAAAATAATTTACAATATTTTTTCTATAAAAGAAAATTTATGGCTATCAAAGTTTTAGTTCAGATTTTGTATATTAACATTCATCACGAAAAATCGCAACACTTTAAAATCAAAAGTCGTAACACAAATTTACCGTAAATTATAATGACGCTCGGCGTAAACTACAATGAGTATCAACCTGAGATAACAAAACACACATTTGCATCCAACGTGACTAACATTTAAAATTTAATCCTAAGATTACATTTGAATATTCAATGCCGTTAACCTATAACACCCCAAATTCTCAAAATTCGGGGAGCTACTAGTTAGGACCTTACAACGGGTCCCGACCTTAGTTTGACAACAAATTTACTAGGATCTTACAATAAGGCACAAACGTAGTAAAACAATTTGAAATCAATAAATGTTAAAATGATGAATGTAAGAATGGATCAGCCTTACAAAAGATAACAATTAACATAATGTACATGCAAAAGCGGAAAGACTCGCCCTTCCCATCTATATGAGTACGTGGACCCGGTTGACCATCCACTCCGGATCTCTCTACAACCGTCTTAACTTGCAAGACATCTACAAAGCGGTATAAAAACCGTTAGCTAACATCCTAAGCATTAGAATAAAGGTAAAGGCACATAAACACATAAAGGAAGACAAACACACACACACAACATGCAAATACTCAAGTCCGTTTATTATCTTTATTTACGTTATTCCTTACTAATTCAACTTTCGGTTTGTGGCACGAGAACCCCGAGACTCGCCTTTGCCCCCGTTTACTAGCAAGGAATGGTACTGATGCATCCGACCGTCTACCTGTCTGGGCTAGTCGCAGAGAACCTCCTAACTCTCGCAAGAGCAAGGCAGTGATGTCACCGCCCGTCATCATACACTTGGGTCATTTATATAATATATATAGGTCGTCCTATTCCAGTTTCGTTGTTTTAACATAACTAACAAACACCACCAATACACAACATGTTAATAAGAAGAAGCTAGCTAAGTAAGTCCGTGGACTTACCTAAACCAGGTCAAGTCCTGTCAACCAAAGCACTCGATCCAAATTTTTTAACTTGTAACAGCAAATTGTTTGCAGTTTAGAGTAATATCTCAACTGCTTGATCATAACATAAAGCTCATGTCAATATACTATCCGACCTCTAGAAGTCGCAACTTCTAGGTCAACAATGGAAAACTGAAAAACTACACTAAACTAACTCTTTTCTAAGAAAAGACGGTTTTACCCCTAGGATCCGGAAACTCTAAAGGTTCCCTGAGACCTCAAGAACATCTACTAGAAACTCAAACTAGATATCTAACTCTCCGAAGTAAATATCTACTAAGGGCCCGTTTGGTTTGAACTCCGGATTCGGAAACGGAATGGAAACGAATCTAGTCCATATATACCCTTATTCATAAAAATTATTGGAATCATTCCTTGTGATTTGAAGTAATTGAAGTTGAATTTGATTACTTTTGATACCCTATAGGGTAACAAAAAATGGGAAGACAAGTGCATTTTGCATGTAAAAACAAGGAATGATTCCATAGAATTTCATGAATATGGATATACATATGGACTAAATTCGTTTCCATTCCGTTTCCGTTTCCGGAGTTGGAACCAAACGGGCCCTAAGTTTGAAGGATGACTATCTTTCAAACTTATTATCTACTACTAAGGGCTCAAATAACATATTGCTACTAAATCCCAAACATACTAATTCACCTACTCATATGCTCAACCATGACTACATATGATATAAACCAAACCCAAACCATCTCCAAGATCCCACACTTAAAATCTAGTACAACTCTCCTAAACCAAACTATCTTATACCCAACTTCGGAGCATCACAAAACCGGATTAACTCACCGGATCACTCTCAAACTTTACCACATGCTACTATGCATATCCCTAAAAACATATCCAAAATTTGAGTCCAACAGAGGTCAATAACCCATCCAAATCTATTTCATAAAACTGCATCACAAGCAGTTTTTTCTTGACACTTCGAATATTCAACACACTTATAAAAATTGCATGAGGAACTAACTTTGGAGAACCATATATCTTAAAATATTACTTAGAATACTCTCACATTTCAGTATGTTATACTATACAATACCAATTTTAACATATCCGAAATTCAACAACAAAGGAGGAGTCTAACTTACCCAAATCTGGACCCGAAGTTGATGGTTAGTCACCCTACAACCCGGAAAATGCATCAGCTCTCAAGCCATCTTCTAGGGCTGCTATGAAAGGTTCTAGGATACAAATGGGGCTCTCATCAGCACATAAATAAAGAGGGCAATGCAGTGAAGGAAGATGAGGTGTATACCGGGCAAGCAAGACTCGATGGGCTCATGAGTACGAAGGCAAAGACAAAGTTGTGACCCCTTTCACTTTCGTGCACGTGCAGCTAGGAACAGACGCACCAGCGGCCAGCACCACAGGCGCACCTGCGGCAGACCAGATTGCACCTGCGATTCCATCCTGGCGCACCTGCGGCCTAGACCTGTCGCCCCCACGGCTCTGTTGTCTGGTGCGTTGCTGCGAGTTTGGAGGAGGAGGTGTTCCTGTCGTTTGCGCGCTGCCACAAGGGAAGATGCATAAGCCCTCCCTTGTTGCTCGTGTGTCATCGAAGAGGGCAATCGTTGCCGGCCTGTTGTGGCGCGATGAAGACGAAGGGGAAGGGGGAGAAAGTCTCGACAATGCGTGAAATTATCTATGATATTAGTAATGAAAATTTACTTTGTCTATGCTTCAATTATAAATTTTTTGAAGTAACTTTAATTAGTATTGGGTGGTTAACTACAAATATTTAAAAATTAAGGATGGTTTTATGACAAATTTTTTTTTAAGGGTGGTTTACTACAAATAGTTGAACATAAAGGGTGGTATACTACAAATAATTAAACATTAAGGGTGATTCTATGCTAAAACTTTTATAAAGGATGGTATACTGCAAATAGTTGAACATTAAGGATGGTTTTATGTTAAAATTTTTATATAGGTGATTTATTGCAAAAGAGTGATTATTAAGAGTGGTTTCTTGTAGTTTCCTCTAAAAAATATTGGAACTGATAGTATATAAATTTTGAACGAATCAAACAAAGTTTTAAACTAGCAAAGTAATGTTTACAAACTTTTCATGTAAAAATGTACGAACTATAAAAACAAATGTATCAACTTAGAACAAAAGTTTTAAACGAATAGTACAAAATTTTTGAACTAAAAAGGTGTACCCGGGGACTTTAGGCGCACAATCAGTCCGTCTTCCACTCGCACTTCGAGTGAGCCTAGGGACTTGTAAACCCTAGAAAATGCTTCTCGTGGAATTATGATCGTTGATCCAACGTTCGAATTTATATGGGATGCGTTCCCATTGAGCCCGGGAGGCGCATTCTTGTCGAGTCCAAAAGACACATCTATAGTGCGCCCGAAACGGAATCCAACGTTCAAATCTCATGACTAGAATTGTGAATGTTGGAACAATGTTTGAATTTTGCAGGAAACAACACTATAAGATGAAGTCCTAGTGCGAATGGGGTCATACTGATGGTCCGCTCGGGAGGTGCAACCCTAGTCCTACCGTGAGATGTATTTTAATCAGGACGAGAATGCTTAAAGTTGTATGAGTAAATAGCAATCTAGTATATTAAAGTCAAAGTCCCTAATATCACGTGTCATTTCATAACTCATTTAGTCACACATGTTATTACCACAAAAATTCACATTTTAATACAATAGGTACCTAGATATCTAATCAAATAAATATAATTATCTTTATACGATTATAACTCCTAAATTACCTTATTTACTTAGATTAAGAACCTTATATTTTTTTTTCGATTTTTTAAAAAATTTCTAAAAACAATAATTAACATTTACCCTTTTAGTTTATTTGTCATCTATATATATTTTTAATATGTTTAGTTTTAAGATAAAATTTTGTACGCTTAACAGAATCTTAATATATTTTCTAAGATAAAATTACAACCGAAAAATAATTTATTGTTGTAATTTGTTAATAAGTAAAAGAAATTCACATCTTTTCTTTGACGTTTTCAAGTATAAATTTGGATTTAGAAATACTTTATTATTAATCATTGATATATTTTTAAAATTTTGAGTTATATAATATTATCAATTATTTTTATATATTTTTAAAATTTATTTAAAACATCTGTAAATATAACACGGATGTACATGGAAGAAAACCTTTGGATTTTCACTTGAAGCATGAAGCTCAATCCCAAAGCCCAAACCAAAAGCCCATATAAGTACAGCGGCCCAAAACAAGGAGCGGAGCTGGTACAATAAGCAGACCGGCATATTCAGGATAGACCGGTTTCACACATTGATCTAAAACCGAGTCAGTTCAATCTCTCGGTTCACTCTCAAAGTTGTGACCAAGGGTCCAACACCGATTGTGAAGGCTGTGTTTGGATAATTGGATTGACCTTATAACACACCGTAAATCATATGCAATCTCCAACACCGATAGTGAAGGAGGATGACTCTTTGGGTTCGTGGCTAATCTTGGCTTATGTACAGTTCCGATGGCTGAGCTATGGGGAGTTGTATATGGGCTAAAGTTAGCATGGGAGAGAGGTTTCCGTACTGTTATCATTGAAACGGATTCTAAGCTTGTCACTACTCTTCTTAACAAGCGAATTCAAAGTCACCATCCTCTTTCGAGTTTGGTATCTCAATGTCAAGACTATATAAGTAGAGACTGAAATATCTAGTTTCGACATGCCTTTAGAGAGGCTAATAGAGTCGTTGATGCTTTAGCAAACGCGGCTTTTATTTTCCCGCTTGGTCTTAATGCATCGTGTGACCCCCTTGGGGATATAAATGATATTATTGCGAATGATGTAAGGGGGCGAACTATCCTCGTTTGTTGATTACTTAGTCCTTTTTATTTATATAAAGCGCGACTAGATGCGTCGGAGACCACTGACGCTCCATTACCTAAAAAAAATAGATATATGTCACCTGTTGATAAAGTTGATTGTGTTTTTCCAATTTTTGATTTTTTGTTAGGCTATTTCAATGGACTCTAGTATTCTATCTAAATTCAATTGTATTTTTTTTCATGTTATATTCATTTAATTTGTACCTATTTTTATTTTCTTTTAAAAGTTTTTATTTTATTATTCGTAGGAAAATTTGTTTCTTCCTTTATCTGTTTATTTTTAATTTTATACTATTAGTTTAATTATATTTCTTTTTTAATTTTAAATGTCATTATGCATCCTTTAAGTTAATGCTCCTCTTTTTCTTCGATTAGTTGTTTTTGCCTTTATGATTATTGTTTTTTATTATTTCGTTTAAATTTATCACAGTTTTTTGCTTTTAAAACAACTTATAATAAGAAAAGTATGTATGTTTGTGTTTAACCAATAAATTATTTATTAAGGTATTATATATTATTTTAGTAGTTATTTAACGCTTATTTTTGTCAGTTTAAACTGTAATAAGTGAATTTAGATGCTTAAATCACAATACAATCTTATGGTATATTTAGCACAGATAATTCGTTGGACGGCTATGTCCAAACACATCAAAAGGCCCTTTGACCTCCCAACGAAAAATATATTTATTATTTTAAAAATAATGGAAACTATTTAAGTATTTATTTAGGGTATATTAAAATCATTTATGGCTAAAAACAACTGCGGCCGGCCACCAGCAAAGAGTGGCAACCATGTAGAACATCACCACCGGTTCACATTATTAAATAATGGGTTCCACCATAAATAAATAAAAGAATTAATTTATTCTTTCATTTCATAGAAGAATAATCATTCAAATAAAAATAAAATAAAATAAAATAAAATGACAATAAAAAGACAGCTTCTCTGTAGTTTCATATGCGTCACATTCCCCGCCAAATCACCGCGTATTTGGCTCCCACGTCACACGTAAACCCTCGTCTTCAACCTCTCGTTTCTTCCCATTCAAAGAGCAATCAAGCTAATCGTCTTATTCATCCTAATTTCTCCATTTTTAATGAAGTTTTCTCAATAACCCTTTCTGGGTTTTCTTTGGCCCGTTTTACTCAACCGGGTTCATCGTTTTTTGTGAGAGATGAGTTGCTTTCCTTGCTTTTCTTCTCAAGGCAAAAAAGCGCAAGGGAGGAGTAATAGCAAGCGAGAGAATGTTTCTTCTGTACCTCATTCGACAACCTCCTCGCAAACCGCAGCTGGTACGTACATAGCCAGATCATCAACAATATGATAATACGTAAAATGACTCGAATATGAATGTGGTAAAATATGAATAGAGTAAAAGAACTTGAATATGTACCATATGGTGCACATGAATATTTCATTCTCTTTGTGAACAGAAAGGCAATTAGATCAAAATGGAAATGTGCCTAAAGAGCCAGCAACCAACAACATTGAGTCTCAAACTTTCACCTTCAGGGAGCTCGCCACCGCCACCAAGAATTTCCGGCAAGAGTGTTTGATAGGTGAAGGTGGCTTTGGTAGAGTTTATAAAGGGCAGCTTGAGAGAACTGGTCAGGTAATCTCATTTTCCATTACTCACTTAGAGCTCGTTTAGAAGCGTTAGGAAACATTACCGATAATGGAATGATTCCGAATCAATAAAAAAAACTACGTTTGGTTAGAGGTCTTTTAACACGTAAATATATGAAATTTTTCTTTACTTACTCTTACCCGATTTCATTCCGTTTCCATTCCACCGCTCCAACCAAACGGAAAGTAATTATTCTTTCTTTAAATAGTCGAAACCCTAAAATGGAATATTGATGCTGTGTTCATCCCATCTCTAGATTGTAGCTGTGAAGCAACTTGATAGAAATGGATTGCAAGGAAACCAAGAATTCCTTGTAGAAGTTCTAATGTTGAGCCAAGTTCATCATCAAAACCTTGTAAACCTAATTGGGTATTGCGCCGATGGTGAACAAAGGCTTCTGGTTTACGAGTTTATGCCCCTCGGATCTCTCGAAGATCATCTCCTTGGTAATCATACTTATGTGGCTTTATCTCGGGATTTTTTTATCCCGGAAATGGTTAAATATTTGTTCATACTCAAATTACTTAGTAAAATGAACGAGCTCGGCTCATTATGTTATGGTGTGTGCTACATTTCAGAACTCACACCAGATCAAGATCCACTAGATTGGTACACAAGACTGAAAATAGCTCTAGGTGCAGCACAAGGTTTGGAATACCTACACGATAAGGCGAACCCACCAATCATATACCGTGATCTAAAATCCTCCAACATCTTACTAGATAAGCAGTTCAATGCAAAGCTGTCGGATTTTGGGCTCGCGAGGCTTGGACCTCTCGGCGACAAAACGCATGTATCTTCGAGGGTGATGGGAACTTATGGCTATTGTGCACCCGAGTATCAAAGAACCGGACACCTGAGTGTAAAATCGGATGTGTATAGCTTTGGAGTTGTTCTCTTAGAACTTATAACCGGTCGAAGAGTTATTGACACTTCTAGAGAAAAGAAAGAACAAAATCTTGTTGCTTGGGTAAGACTCTTGTTTCCCACTCTTTCCATCTTTGAAACTTGATGCACTTATTTTCAGTGTTTTTTGGGTTAGCTAGGTGCTTCTTATTTAGGTCATCTTGCACAAAACCACTCGATTATGTTTAAAATTACATTTTGACAACACCATCCACAATTTTATCTTTGTTAAAACCTCACACAAGAAAACACGTAAGATGTCCAATATACCTCTAAATTAAAATAAATATGAACATTAACCTTGTTTGGGTATAAGTATGTAAAAAAAATGAAAACGAATCTAGTTCAATAATTATTTATTTAGATGTCTTCAAATTATTCTATATGATTTTATGTAACTGAAGTAGAATTTAAATTTGATTAAGTTTGATATCCTATCAAATAAAACTTTTTTAAACAATAACATGTAGATTGACCGGATGCGTTTTCATCAAGAATATAAAGAACCACCCCCTGCTTGTTTGGTCATTACATGTCAAATTAGTAAGTCTCAAAAGGCTGATGTGCAGTGTTATCCTATTGTCAAAACTAGGCACAACCATATTTCAGGGAGCCAAAGAAGTTCTCGGAACTAGCCGATCCAAGCCTGGAAGGGAACTTCCCGAAGACAGGTTTGAACCAAGCAATCGCCATTGCAGCCATGTGTCTACAAGAAGAAGAAACAGCTCGGCCATTGATGAGTGATGTTGTGACTGCTCTCAGATTCCTCTCAACTACTCCAGAAAAACCCAACATGGATGTTGTTGCGACTCCAGCCGCTTCTCCTACATACGAGCAGTCGGTTTCTAGTGGAGCGAACAAGGTTCACCCCGACGAAGACAGTGTACTAGAGCGGCAAAGAGCTGTGGCTGAGGCCATGGAGTGGGGCTCTAGGCATAATAGTACCAGGTCTAGAGCTGGAAGTGGCTCTTCCATGTAAAGAGAAGCTTACTCTACTACTTTGCTTGTTTATGGTTCTTTCTGATTTGGGTTTGCTGCAAAAGCGAGAATTTTTTGCTTTCTCATCTGGATCAGTCCCCTCCAAAAGACTGGAGGGTATCTGATAAGGTTGGTTGGAGTTTGGTATTGTTACATGTTTTCTGTAAATTAGCATTTTGGTATTCACATACTTCTACAACTACGAGTATGTATATGAAACCGCCATTTGAGAAAAAGGATAGCTCAATATGTGCAAGAAGTAAAAATTGAGAAGGAGCTAATGGGTCAGTTCGGCATGCATTTTTGTGGGATTATTGAAGAGGTTATTGTACTTTGACCAAAAAATATAATCAAATACACGTGGGTTATCAGATTATTTGAGGGGTATTAAAATAAATAATAATCCTGCATAATAATATGTTGGCTTGCCGAACATACCCAATGTGATTTGGCAACCTTTTACCGTTTGAAAGCTTTGAATTGTATGACGATGATAATAACTTATATCAAGAAAGAAAATCAACTGTGAGAAATACACAGCAATATGAATGGAAACTTCCAAATTGTCCATAAAGCTTTTGAGGTTTCACATCAAATTGAAAGACTTCTTAAGCTTCTAGTCAAATGAATAAGGGTTGGTGACCCAGACTCTGACCCAGGAGGGAAGGAAGAAGGTAGTCTCATAGAAGAACTTAGTTGACAAAAATCAAAAGGGTAAATTAGTTTACTTGTTTTCAGCCTTGAGGCATCGCCGCATTGTCAACACCATACCTTTTCATTACCCTTTTGGTTGCAAGAGCAGCAGCTTCACTTGCTCGTAAGGTCCCTGAGGCCATGAGAGATGCAAACTCACGAGTGATCTCCTCTTGTACCTTGTTCCGGACGTTTCCAAGTGGGTCTTGTGTGATTCCAGTAGAACTAACAGAAGGCTTGTCTGATTTTGAGTTGTTGCTGGTAATCTTATCGGTGGGAGGGTTTGGACTAGTAGCAGCGGCGCGGTTAACACTCTGGATTGGTGGAGCAGATCTAGAAGATGCTGAATTTGTTGGGTTGAACTGTGGTGCTTGAGGAACTGCACCTGCTCTTAGTGTTGTCTCCAGTTGCTGAATCATGGGCACTACACGAAGCAGTCCAAATTTAAGTGTTACAGAGAAAACTGTAAATCTGTACTAATTACGGAAACACATTAGATAGGAAAGGAGAACTCACAAATCATAGGGCCCATTGGACTACTCATGACATCATTTGGTAGATTTAGGATATAATCTGGGATTGATGTTCCCACCAAAAACTGGGCAACCTCATTGCTAAAGTTGTTGCAGTTATGTTTCAGCAAGCTGTAAGTTTCAGCAGTATATCGTGGACTTATCTCCTCTAAATAACTCTCAAACACATCTTGTGGCACATGGGTGACACCCAGCTCCACTACACGCATTGGGGTTCCGTAAGGTGTTGATCCAGCTGGAGTGTGCTGAATTCCTCCCCCAAAATAATACTCATTACCATATACTACAATTCCTGTGTGCCTGTTTAGCAAATAGTAAGCTTAAGAAAAATTGAAGATGGCAAAAAACAAACGATGTTGCTAAGGATCTAAGGTAAAAGACGCCAACATAATCTCTTGCACCAGCAACTAATCACTAGTTCACTAGTGCAATATACATTTTCAGCCAAGAAGTACCAAATCGTACAACTATACATTTCAGCACAAGTGTGTCAGGCTCAACCCAAACATTATTAATAAGTTCCATGAAATACCAGGCAGGGCAGCTATTCAATCATGCAAAACATATTGCTGGAATTCCGCCATTAAATCAACTATGCACTTACCATATAGCTTCGATGGCTTTCCCCAAAAATGTAGTAGAAAGCTGACGAGCTAATCCCTGGCTTAGATCGTAAACATTCAGAGTAACTTTGTGACCCTCCTGTTTTAGTATATAAAAAAATTGAGTTATATACTTATATTCTGTCAAACCAAGATTTTCATCACAATTATATAAATAAAATAAGCCATATAGCAAATTAATATATCAAATGGAACCTACCTCAGCCATCTTTCAGCGAAATAGCTAGGCTTCTGTTGTATAGACTTTCCGAAAATCGAAAAACAATGAACTCGGAAAAGATGTCCAATGACCTAAATATCATAAAAGAAAAAAAGTTCACATATTCGGCTCAAGAAAGTTAATGCAGAAGCAATTTATGGAAGTTAGCAGGATTAAATAGCAAGCAAACAACAAGAAAAACCGTGTATGAAAAGTACAATGACGGTAGCATAAACAAGTGTCGAAAATGCCGAAAAGTGATTCTAAAACAATGATGTTTTGAATTCAAAATGCTGCTGATGAGGTTAGCTATTATTGATTTAGTGACTGTGTGATCAAAATGAATAGCAACATGATAATAACATACATGAACGACCACCATATGAGATTGGATTGGGAAAATCACCACAAGGCAGGTCATGTCCCACAAATAAAGATCAAAGACAGTCATATCCATGTACTAAAATCATATTATCCAATTAGTCCATTGGCTACTGTTCATGTAGATGACTCAGGGACCCTAGATTGCAAGACATAACGAAGAACCTCATTTCAGCACTTCCCATATGCTAAACCCAAGCAACAAGGAAATTGAAGAGTCCTAACAAAATGAGAACCCTACTTAAACCCATCGCATGGTCAAATTCCAGGCAACCTGATGTTATTATATCCACAAACCAAACAAAAACGCCCAACGTTTATGCTCAACTCGTTGGCATTAAACGGAAACCCTAGCAGGCATTCATATTTTGGCATCTCTCCTAAGATAACAACAAATGGCAACATAATTAGCCACGACAGCTCAACGGGCCCCTACAAGATCTTAAACTGCATACAGACACATCCAAACAATTCAACCAAATCCACATTATCATCCACCGACGCGTTGGTCGACAAACAAATCTTCCACTCAAACAACAAAAGAAAGGCACAAATCATCTTAATCCCGCACCAGAACATTCATAATTTGCGAACTACAAATCAAAATTTGAGTCCGCTAACACATCTGCCACCACAAAATTAGCAGGGAAACAAATTGAAAACGGCAAAGGATTCGCATCCTACAGATCGCTCTTGATCTCCTATTACAATTTTTTTACACCAACTCGATCAGAAAAAAGGACAAAACATTCAAATCTCCCTACGTAGCGTCGAAATGACATCTAAATGAAGCGAAATTGAAGAAAAAGTACACCGATGAGGAGGAGAATTGGGATGGAAAACGTACCGGGAAGGCAGGCAGGAGCAAGATGGCAAGAGAGAGAGGCGCCTAGACAGATACAGAAAGAGTCAATCGGTGGTTTGGTGTACATTGAGATTCCAAGATATATTGCGCTTTAGAATCAGGTCTCCGGTCTTCTTTCGAAAATTCTAGTTCTAGAACGTACCAATCCACTGCCTTTCCGACACGTGGCATTTTGAATTCTCTGTAAAAAAAATTTATAAACCGCCTTTATTTAAATCATTTTACTCAATATTAGAACTTATTTATACCTAGGGCTCATACATGAGACAAGCTTCTCGGGCTCGGCTCGTGTTCGGCTCGTCAAAAGCTCGGTTCGGGCTCGGCTTGTTTATAAACGAGCCGAGCTTGAGCACACCAATGCTCGGCTCGTTCGGGTAAAGCTCGGCTCGTTCGTCTAAAATAACACTATATCAGCATTATTTTAAACAAGCTACTCGGGCTCGGCTCGGGTTCGGCTCGTCAAAAGCTCGGCTCGAACTCGGCTCGTTTATAAATGAGCCGAGCTTGAGCATGCTAAGGCTCGGCTCGTTCGGCTCGTATAACACCCCTATTTATACATGAAAGTGTCAAATTATTTATTTATTTATTTAGTTATAATTTTTAATATTCAATGTTAATTCCTCATTTAAATTATATTATATATATATATATATATAAATTTATGTAATTTTTTTATTTATCTGACCCGTTTTAAAGGTAAAGATTTTATGGGTTTTAGTTATCGTAATGTAATCTTACTCATATATGTATTATAAATTATAATCATACTTAATCAAAAAAAATATAAATAATTTCATTAATTATGACATACATATAGTTTTAAATTTATTTATATGAAATAATTTATTTTTAAAAAAAATTTAACGTGTAAATACATGTAATAAATAAATTTATGAAATTTAATTGTTAAATGCTAATTTTGTGAATGATTCATATATATTTAGATTGTTGTTCGATCAAAAATTATTTATTGTGTATTATTAATGATTATATTTATTTGGGGAAAGTTAGGGTTGTTCGGCAAAGGTTTTTATGGAGCTTTATCCGTAGATTTTTCAATTCTGAAATTGGCAGTGAAAATTATGATGAAGCTTTAGCTTTTTCAGAAGTTTTTTTGTGAGATTTTGAAATCTACTTCTAGATTGATTTCTTGGTAGATTACTCTATTTTCTACCAATTTTGCCCTTAAAAAGCATGAACATAAAATTGATTTGTCCATAGGAATCAGAATTCAAAAGATAGGGTTACGTTTCCACACAATTAACATAGATGGGAATGGGAAGGCTAGCAATTGCCTTGATTTGTATGCATTTGGGCGATTGGTTGTATTACAAGACTACACCAGGCTTACAATTGAGCGGTTTGAGCGATTTGGGCGATTACCAAACTGCAGAAAGCTTACAACTGAGCGATTTGGGCGACTTGTATGCATTGGTTCATCTCTCTTTCGCTTTTATCTTGTATAGATTAGTTCATCCTCTTGGGCAATTTGTATGCAAATGTTCGACCTTTCTCTTTCACTTTCATATTTGTAGATTATTTGTATTACGAATGGGTGAAGCTTGCAATTGAATGGTATATTTCACACCACCGCTCTTTCATTTGTTATCCAATTCACTTGACTCTGTGTAGATTAGTTGTTTGTTAATTTTATTGTTGTTGTATGTAGATTAGTTGTATCATTTTTGACATAAGCATTCTACCAGGTAGCAGTTGCTAGTTTGAGTTCACTTTGCGAGGATCCTTGAATTCAATAGTGATGTTTTATGAGTATTATGTCTTCATGGTCTCAAGCTAAAGCAGACCTACTAATCGATCCAATTCATTTGCCTATGTGTGTAGATTAGTTTATTGTTAGTTGTATTATTGTTGTGTGTAGATTAGTTGTATCATCTTTGACATAAGTATTCTACAGAGTAGCATGTGCTAGTTTGATTTCATTTTGCAAGGATTCTTGAATTCAGTAGTGTTACTGTATGAGTATTTATGTCTTCATGGTCTCAAGATAAAGCAGACCTAATCAAATCGAGTTGCTTGACAAGTTTAACGGCAAGTATATACACGTTTATACGAATGAACTAGAATGGGTGGTTAACTTAGTTTCATGCCTCTTTCTAAGTAGCTAATCTATGCACTTTTGTCACTGTTGTTTCAATTTTTTGACATTCATCCCATTATTTCTAACTCTTATGAGTCTTATCTATTGTTATTTTGAGTTCTTGGTTAATAAAATCAATACATACTCCATTTGAACTTTAAATATGTAAAATTATGGTAAAGCTATCCATTTTATACCTACATCCATCAATTGGTAGGTATATGATCCCTTGCTGTCATTTCTTATGTGTGCAATGTATGTATAGTCTAACTGTAAAAGCATGAATTAGCTAGTAGTCAACATGGTAGTATATTTTAATATATGTTGTCAATGTGTATGCACATAATGCATGAATTCTTATCAACTTATCCTTTATACTTATTCAACTAACTAATCCATGATGTCATTTTTGTATATCCATGTATGGTCATCAACTTATCCTATATTTTTCTACTATTATGTGCAATCCATTATCATGTTACTTTTGTATTACACTTGTTGTATGCCTATATAGTGTAGACTTATGTGGATTTTCTTTTACTTGGATGATTTGTTGTCTTAACTTCCTTTTTCCTTTTTTTGTGTTTTTTTCTTCTTCCGAACCACAGATAAGAGAAAGTCAGTCAAGTGACTGAAGTCGACCAAGAGCGATTATAGAAGGCGGAGGTTCAACAAAGATTGAGGAATCACCTACTCCAATTCAAAAGCATATGCAACTTATATTTTATGCTTCTTTACTACATATTTGCTTGATAACCATCTATGTACACTTTGTGGGCATCATTTAGATTTTAAAATAGTCATTACCTTGTTATATAATGGATTGAGTTAACATGTTTGAGCATACCAATTTCTGAAAATTCTATTGGTAATCATATATAACTAGATAATATATGCATGTGATAACACGCCAAAATACACAAATAACGATTCAAACCAACATCGAAGATGCATCTATGTCTACCGTTCATTCCATATCCTATTTGCAATTGCATCTCACAAACTTCGCATCCCAACTACATTAAGATCCGGATAAGTTTCATCTTTACCACCACAATCTTCATCGTCGTATTCTCCATCATCATCATCATCATCTTGTTCATCCTCATCATCCCCTCCCCCGTCGTCTTCTTCATCTTCTCTATCAAAAGCATGTGGATTATTTCTTAATTTTTCGAAGTACTCGTCATCTTCGTAAGAGTAGCTCAAAATATAGTTGTGAAGAGCAAAACAAGATATAATTATATCAACTTGAGTGGATACTTTGTAACTTGGCATGGATTCCAAAATTTTAAATCTACTCTTTGACACACCAAAAGTACGCTCGATAGTACCGCGCATAGAAGAATGAGGCTTGTTAAAAGCCTCTTTCCTATTTTCAGGAATACTTTTAAACTGCCCGTGATGATATCTTGTCTTTGAGTAGGGAAGTAAATACCCTTCCTTTTCCGGATAACCTTTGTCAATGGCATAATAACGTCCTATATAAAACACCAAAGTTTTAGCTTGATATAAATTATTATGAAAAGTACACAATCTATTTGTTACCTGGCGGTGGATGAGGAAAATTAAGAGATGGTGTGTTCAGCGCATGATCAAATACTCGAGCATCATGTGCACTTCCCTCCCATCCAGATGAGACAAAGGTAAACTTCATATCGAAGTCACAAACTGGCATGACATTGAAGGTGGTGGATCCCTTTCGTCCTCTATATGGCATTTGTTCACCCTTCGGAATGCAAGCAGCTATGTGGGTTCCATCGATGCATCCTATACAACCCTGTGAACAATTTTTCTTTTGAAAATATTCATTATGTTGAATTCTCAAACTTCAAAGATAGAATAGAGGATAAAATACCTTGAAATAATGTTTATAGTGATTGTCATTCGCTATCTTCTCAGGAATTGTACGAAAATTAGGATCAGTGGGTTTGATTATATCTCATGCAAGACCTTGAAAGCCACAAAAACGCCTTGTAATGGCATTCAACACCTCATGAATAGACCTACTAATCGTATCACTGAGCGTTGGAACCTTTCGCACAAAATCCGCACGGGTGCAGCTTGTGCCACCATATAAAGGAAAACACCAACTTTCTTCACTATTGTCATGTAATTTGATGCCCGCGGTCCATATTTCACTTCCAATTCAGCACAAAGACAATAAAAAACAAGAACCTCCATGCGAAACACATTAACACACCTTATTCCCGATGTAGCATTAAGTAGTTGTTGAACCCACATGTATCCGGTGAACCCCGAATTATAGCATGGTACTTTATAAATATACTTGTAGTAGTGCTCCGCTAGAAGAACTTGACTTTGAAGCAACCATTGTATCGTTGATAACCTTCTTCTTCTTTTCCGTATCTTCTTTTGGCAATCTTCTATGGACATGATAAACCAATGTAACCATAAACAGCAAGTATATAGATAAGGTCACAAAGAAAATACATGAAGTTATAACATTGGTTTCATATAACATAAGAAAGACAACGACAATATACTTATCAACTTGAACATGGTTTCAATATCATCTTCTCAGAAAACAATAATAATATCAGAAGTTGGACATGATTTCAAACATTACCATACATATATATAAAATGATAGAAATATCATTGACATTCTTGCACCCCTACATTAAGATTCAATATTCAAACCTAAAAATGGTCACATAAGACCCCTAGTTGAAAGCAAAATGTCATTAAGACCCCAAAATGAAAACAAAGGATCACTTAAGAACCCAAACATAAAACTAAATTAAACCCAAAACATATGACAAAAGTCATATGTGAACTGAACTCCCTTTTGTTCTTCATATATTTCCTCCTATCATACCAAATTGTCATTCTAACCACTGATACTTTGAATGGCAAGAAACATATTCGTCATATCTTCTTTAGCCAACAAAGTCACAGTGAAACACCAAAATGGAGATCCTTCGATCAACAACTTATCTTCACACATTTTTTCAATAATGTTCATCAAAATTTAGACCTTGTAAGATTGTGGATCTGCCGTAGTTTTTAATGAAGTTCCTGCCTCCCACAAGGACAAAATTTTCTGATTTGATTCACTAATCATTTCCAAGGAATGTTTGTAATGTGTAGCCCCTTGTGATTGTCTAGCATTGCGTTTAACACTTCTCGGGTTGTTAGATGTTGTCAATGTACAAGGGGATTTCAGCGCAGTTAAGATTTCATTTAACACAGTGGGATCATTGTTGTTAAGATCAATACCGTATATCGATTCTAGTCCAGTCTCAAGATCATATGCCGAACCTTCAAAATTTTGAGTTCCTATTTCAGCAGCTTGATCCATCGATGGTGCCACACAATGTTGTCCCGTCGCAACAGTTCCTTCGAACATATTATCCCACAACTCCTCCAAGTCTATGGGTATTCCCCCCTTCCGAAATTTTTTGAACTCCTTATTTTCCTGATGAAAAAGTAAACAAAAACCCATCACTCAAATATTCAAATTAGGTGAAATCAACTACTTGAAAACAAATGTGTGTACAAACTTTACCTGTATTTTCTTAACCCACCAATCAGGCTCTGCCAAGATCATACTCTTATCGGGATCCCACCCTAATCCAGTCTCACAATATCTTATCTTTTTCCAATTTCTCCATGTATTCTTCATGTTAGTGAACTTATTCTTCAAGGTATCTTTACCAAGTGCTACTCCTTGTTGCTGCTCAAACACTTTTGTAACATCCATCCAACTAATCGATTGTGCCCATTTTTCTTAAAGTAATCGAGCATCATGTCAATGAATATCCTTATTAACCTGTCAGTCCATGAAAACTGCTTTTCTTTATCTCGACCCTTACCCATTAGTGGTGCCATCTTAAGAGATCATTTCATTAATAAGATATCATTTCAACTTCGAAAGATCAATGGAATAGGATACTAAGTCTATAAAGACATATGTGCTTATGATAATCAAGTTATGAAATTGAAACAAAAAAACACACAAGATTGTATACAATATATTGCTGACACACGAACATATATATAAGCAAATAACAATAAAGAGAGAGGTTTAAATATATAAATTGATCTAATGTAGCATACTGATACTATCATGTAATCATCCATGTATTCGTATGTTCGTTTTCTTTCATTAATAACTAATATAGCATAATCTTCTTCCAAAACACATAGGAAAAATATAGTGTCTATACATTTATGTGTTAGTAGAACAAGTATATAATAACTATGAGAGCAAAATATCAGCATCATATAATGACATCAGAAAATGAACTCAGGAAAGTATATTTTATATAAAATCTCAATGGACATTATCTAGAACAAATTATCAAAGTACAAATTATACATAAAAGCTATCAACTTTTGTTTCCTTCTCGTTGAGAATCAAACAAAATTTCACTCAAAATCACAATCACAATAACAGTTTTATAGCTAACTCCTTGAACTGTCATGCTAATGGAAGAAAAAGAAAAGTTCAATCGATTTTCAGAAAGAAAAACTAAAGAAGATAAACAAACTAGACTCACCAAGATAGATGAAGCAACTCGTTTCTTTTGGTTCCTGGCAACAGAAGCATAAACAAAGTCAGGGAGATGCGAAGCGGAGGCGGTGATATCGAAATGGAGGCGGCGAAATGTCGATTGCAATTTGCAATTGTATGAGCCTGCACAGAGAAAAGAGAAATTAAAGGGGTAAAGGTGGGGCATAGATAATATTTGGCGCTAAAATTTCCCTCCATAAATGTAATCATGTACACTTTATTATTAATTAATAATATACCTTTTTAGTAATTTTACCCAACAAATCTATCCAAAAATATCTTCTTACCGAACACTACATTAGCTTTTTCATTAGATTTTAATCATTTACAAAATCTTCTAACAAAACTACTCAAAAAGCTAAATCTACCCAAAAAGCTTAAACTATCAAAGAAGCTTGTGTTATCGAACAAGGCCTTCTCACATTGTTATATGTGGGTAGGATAGGCTATATAACCTTCATGCGAGTTTCTGTATATAAAAAATTTTGTTTTTATATTATTTTATTTACAAGTTTTTGTCGCTAAACTCTAAAGTATCAAATAATAATTATGTGAATCTATTGTTTCTTGGAAGTTGTTTATAAGTGTTTTTATTTGATAGTTAAATGTTGAGTTTTATTATCAATTTTTATTCTAATATTTATTTAGATTTGAAAGACTAAATTATTTTGTAGATACACAATATTATATAAATAGTTGTATGTTTTTTATAAAACACTTTTTTTCTCGATTAAATTTTGATTTTTTGTAGTAGATGGGTGAAAATACTGATATGAACACATATGTAAAAGTTTATTCTAGAGTTTCTACGATCCTTAGTCGTAGATCCGACCAAAGAGTCAAACAACGTTCACACAATAATTGATTACGCAGTTCGGTGGTAAAAATATCTCTACATCTGTGGGGCCTCAAGAGGGGAGATTCGGTCCCGGGTTTCACTAGGTTTCCAAAAACGAGGTTACAAAACACAGGACAAGAGATACTAGCACTTTCTACAACGGATCTAGCAAAGACTGTAAAAGAAAGAACACAGGAGATACAAAGAAGCTAGGATGAAGAAAAGCCTCCTCAAAGGCACCTCGACGAAGATTTGAGATTGATCTTCTTCACTCTCGCAAGCCAACGTAGCGATGGTGAGAAGAGATACAAGATATTACAAATCTCTTAACCTCTCTTCCACTTCTTTCTTCTTCTTCTTCTTCTTCTTCTTCAGATCCTTCTTGCTTCGAGCAAGATTTCTTCTTTTCTCTCCATTCTCTCTCTTTCTCTAATGAGTCGAACACACAAGCTACAACTCTCGATCTGAAGACCTCTCTCAAGGACGATTAAGTTTCAAAGCTTTACCAAGATTAAACGACGAGTTTTGTAACACGCCTAATAACCCTAACCCAACTGCGGTCTTCAAGTGATCGGCCCATCCAAACTCTTTGCCAACCTTCTAATTTGGATCCAAGGAGATGGGCTTCAAGTGGACCGTCAAACCCAATCTTCAACATGCCGGATATACACATAAATCACAACATATCCTATACAACTTGATATCTCCTAATCCACACAATAGTATACCAAGTGTTATAATCTTATCACCACACTAATCACCAAGCCACCTAACTTAGATCACTAAGTGGCAACATTGGATCATAGTAGGCATCAAGATAAACAACACAGGAAACTATCACATGAACCACAATTACATGACTCTACCTATGTATCAAGTGCTAGATTTATACTCGATGTCCTATGTTACATGACTTAATACAAGAATCAAAAAACATAACAGCATACATATACACGTACATTCTCGGGAATTTTTTTTGCACAAATTTTGAACTTTTGATTAAAAAAAATCAAATAGGTGTTAGTGTTTGGTGTGTAAAATATCCAAATTATAATGGGTAAAATGGGGGAGTATGTATATTTTGTAACCATGAGCATATAAAGGGCCCCAAGTTAATAATGAGTACAAAATAAGCCCCTCCACATTATATAAAAAAGATTCATTAAAATAAAAAGCGGATATTAAGGAAATCAGAATATCTTTCTCTCTCCATTTATTAAGCAACTAATTATTACAAAACGGAAAAGTAAATATCCTTATCTCTCCATTTATTAAGGGAATCAAAATATCTACATTTATTAATGAAATCAAAATATTTTCCGAAATCTTCGTACTTTCCAACTTGCGTTCATCCATGGCGACGATATTGAGATTTCCGTAGCAACATGTGTACATAATCGCCTGAGATTGGAAATATATGTACATATTCAGTTAGTTAGAAACATTTTTGCAGTAAAATATGTACATAATCACAGAGACTGCAAAACATATGTACATGAAACACAAACAGAAGCCTGTATAACAACATATTTTGTTCTACTGTACATATTCAAATCGACGACATGCTATATGTACATAATCACCACATACTGCAAACTTATGTACATGCAAACACAAAAGCTGTACATATTCTAATCGACATCATGTTATATGTACATACAAAATATGTATGTGTACATAATCAACCCCTATCCGAATATATCATACCTGGCTATGGCGACTGAAGTTAGTCAAAATATTGTAAAAGTCTCACCTACCCAAAATTGCTCACTGAACTACCGGAAGAAGTGGAGAGCGGTTGATTGCCGGCAAGTTGAGGTGACGGTAGTCTCATCGGCGTTGGCAACGACATAAGGACCGACACTCACAACTGATACCCGGCGGGTACCCTCTATTCTTGCAGTTGGACATGGCGGCCGTGCAATCTGGGTTCCTGCGGATTTGTCGGTGTCGGTTTGTGGCAGAGGCAACAACATCAAGCGTCTCCGTTCTACAGGGTGGCTGGACAATCGATGACTCCCTAAGCAAGGCGGCGACCGCAGCGGCGTCAATCACGTCGGATGTGGAGGCTGAAGAAAGGATGAGTCTGGGAATTGGAGAAGAAGAGAGAAATAGCAGATTCGGTGGTTGAGAATAATAAAGGGGTTATAGATCTCAAATATATAGTTACCAAATTTCATTAACTAGTTTCCTTATTTTTAGCCTATTTAATATTTCAAAATATTAATTATTTTTAATTGTTACCTTAACTGCTTGATTAGGATTCTCTTCACACCTTATTTATCTTTTTATTTTAATTGTTAATATTAGGGGTCTTGTTTGTATTCTAGAAAAAAAAGTTACCCTACTCCCTTAATCTTCTCAATTATAATCTATATACATATATTAAAGCAGAAGCGTTTACTTCAACGTGGTTCATCCTAACAAAAAAATATGCCACATGTCATTTTCTTAAAATTTTAGTTTTTTATTAAATAATATATATAGTTACCATATTTTAATTATCCTATTATAGAACTCATATATATCTACTTACCAAACATATATGTATATATACTATTAGTGTTAAAATATATATCTATATACTAATGATAAAGTAGAAGCCTTTAATGCGATATATTTTTTTCAGTTCTTTTTGTCAATGCAATTTAAAAAGCACTCTCATTTTTAAAAAAATAATTAAAAAATTATATAAACTAACTATCTATTTATATATATATATTTATATATATATATATATATACTAATATTAAAAAAACCTTAATTACATAAACCATGGTTCCATATATTTTTATATTGCGGGTCGTTTTAACGTTCAATTTCATTTAAAACCTTTTTTTTTATCAAGAACATTTAAACTATCATTTATTTAAAAATATCTTTTTCTGTATTTATTATCTTTTACTTCCCCTTATAATATTATCTTACAACTCACTTTAATTAATAATTAGATTTGTTTTACAATTTATTAAAGCTAATCCCGCACACGGTGCGGGTATTAGACTAGTTGGAAACTATTCACCTGAGATAAGTGTAAGGTATAAATGTCTTTCGCAAAGAAAGAAAAAAAACACGAACATGAGACTAGGAATGAAGTCGTATATGAAGACCGTGATTTGCAAAGTTGATAACGATATTTACGGTTAGGTGATCTATGGAAAAACAAGACGAGAACATAAATCCTTAGAAGAAAGAGTTTGAAAATAAAACGATGTTCATCAACAACAAGGGTTTTACAAACTTAAGGCGGAAATCTAAATTATTTTTTTAACAAGTTTGGAATATATGTAAATTCAAAATTGATTAAGCATTATTGTTGATGTTGTTGTGATCGACTACTGTGTTTGTGACTTGTTTATCATCGAACAAAAAATATGAACAGGTTTATGTTGAGCCAAATATATCAAACTCGAATATTTCAATACGCCCACCGTCAAATCGAGGAGAGAGTAACAAATATTAAAGACTATAACATCTGCCATAACAACGAGTGATACGCCCCCGGATGGCGTTGACATCCGTGTTTCCGGCTAGAAGGACCCGGCATCATTATGAAGACTATTAAGTATTTCGGCTATTTAATAATTAGCTTTTTATTTTTTTGGAACTTTAATTCCGAAACTTAATTCCGGAACTTAATTCCGTGACTTAAATTCCGACCTTTCATATTTTTAGGATTTTTATTTACCGGAACTTAATTATGGTTTTTAATTCCGTTATTTATGTTTGGACTCTTTGTATGGCCTCCATCCACTATATAAGGATGGCTTGGCTCATTTGTAAGATATGTCTGAGTTGAAATCCAAGTGTTGAGAAGGAAAACCCTCTTACGTGGTTTAGGCATCACTTCTCCTTCAATCCTCTTAAAGTTCTTATCTTGGATCTAGTCTTTGATCCAAACCTTCATATTCGAGGATCCTTTTGAAGGATCAACCGAACGCTTCCACATCCATTCTAAGCTTCCGCCGCTCCAATTCTACATTTGATCCAACCCGAATCAACAAGAAGAAGTAGTTGAAGTTTCTCCTCGATCTAGATCGCCCCCCCTAGTTCTATCATTGGTATCAAAGCTCGGGATCGAGGTCAAGTTTCTTTACAAAATTTTTTTTCTCTTTAGTGTTCTTCGGTATTCTTTGAAGATCTTCATTGAGTTCTTCAGTGTTCTTCATCGTTCATCATGTTCTATGATAATGATGATGATCAATTTGATTTGTATGGAGAGTGGTTGCCTTCTCCCCGTGAACTAAAGCTCAAAGCGGCCAAACAAACCACCCGGAAGTACCGACGTTATTCACAAGACCGACGGAGACCATATTTTGAGGATGAGGAGTGGTTGCCTCCTCCGGACCCACCAAGGCCGACTTATACCATGGACGGGCACCAACGGTATCCACACCGACAAGCTTATTTTGAGGATACTTATATTTCCCCAAGACGTCATGCTAATGCCAGAGAAGAGTTGGTCGTGCTCAATGCAACAAATGATGATCTGAAGCGTGAGTTAGAAGCTTTGAAGGCACAAGTTCTTGCACTAACGACGGTTCCCAACAAGAAGAGCCTCAAGTGGAGTCACAACCATGGTGTGAGTTGGTGGTTCAACCATTGTGTGACAAATTTGAAGACGAGGAAGATGTCGTCATTAAAACTTATGCCCCGGTTATTCCAATTCATCTTGTCAATCCGTTATGTGGAGAGTACTTTCAAGATGGCAAAGATGAAGCCATCATTGAGAAAAAAGAAATCATCGACTCCGACAACGGCATAATGGTGTTGATGGACTACAAATCCGAGTTGTATGGTTCGAGGTTTGTCTATACATTACCAACTAACTTCCATCTTGGCTTGCCTTTCAACATTTTTAGTGTGCCTCCACCGCTCAAAATCAAGACCATTTGCGGCATAAGAGACAAGTTCCACAACGTCACCTCCATGTCAAACTATAAGTTTGAGCCTCCCGATCCGGACTTTTTCCTCTTTATGTTCGACAATCTTGGCGGCACCACTGACCTTTTGAAAGACTACAAGTCCAAGCCACCCGACTCCTACAATGTTCATCCGGTGTTGAATTTCAAGGGTCAAGTTCTCAAAGTACTCCTTCCATTTTTTTGACCGTACAAACGAGGACGTTTCACATTTAAGAGGAGGAGAATGATACGCCCCCGGATGGCATTTCCATCCGTGTTTCCGGCTAGAAGGACCCGGCATCATTATGAAGACTATTAAGTATTTCGGCTATTTAATAATTGGCTTTTTATATTCGGAACTTAATTCCGTGACTTAAATTCCGACCTTTCATATTTTTAGGCTTTTCATTTACCGGAACTTAATTCTGGCTTTTAATTCCGTCATTTATGTTTGGACTCTTTATATGGCCTTCATCCACTATATAAGGATGGCTTGACTCATTTGTAAGATATGTCTAAGTTGAAATCCAAGTGTTGAGAAGGAAAACCCTCTTACTTGGTTTAGGCATCACTTCTCCTTCAATCCTCTTAAAGTTCTTATCTTGGATCTAGTCTTTGATCCAAGTCTTCATATTCAAGGATCCTTTTGAAGGATCAACCGAACGCTTCCGCATCCATTCTAAGCTTCCGCCGCTCCAATTCTACGTTTGATCCAACCCGAATCAACAAGAAGAAGTAGTTGAAGTTTCTCCTCGATCAAGATCGCCCATATTTCTATCAACGAGCAAAGAAAACATCTTCATTAACAACAATAAATGATAACAACACGTTAGTGCCATTCTCCAACTTAGACCGCACAGTTCATAACTATATTGTCACCCCCGAAAAACTAAGATCATCCTTACTCCTTGACGCCCATTGACTATCATCACCTTGTCTAGATGGCTAGGCAAACTCGGAGACTTGTCGGAAAACCTTGTCTTTATATTACTCAAATAAAGCTTTACAAATGAGAGCTTTTGGTGAAATTTGTGGGATGATGGAAATGAGGGGTGGCATTCCCTATTTATAATCTTTCCCACCTCCTCCATGGGAAGGTTTTGGAACCTAATTCTCCTAGGTCATTCCGGATCCTTCATACATTGATCTTATCCTAACAACTCTAGAACTTTCCCTAAGAATCCAGCTAAGTCGTCAAGGTTCCTACGAGTTCTAGAAGTCTTCACCATCTTCCGGGTAGATCCGCCTCCATATGGATCGCTACACAAGTCTAGAGACTTCTGCCGGTTTCTAGACTTGTCTTGATCCTTCTGGTATTGTCTGGATGATTCCGCCATCTTTCGGAATATTTTGCCTCCTTCCGGAATGTTCTATCATCTTCCGGAATGTTCCGCCGTATTCCAGATTCCTCTTGAGCATTTTGGATCCTTCCTGATCGTCCCGGATATTTCCATTATACTCCTTGTCATTCCGGTGTGTCATCTTGACAAGGTCTTTGTCCAGCCTTCCGCTTGGCCTTCTTCCCATGTCATTGCCGCTTGACCTTGTCAAAGAGTGCCTTGATGGCGTCTCCTGGCAAGTCGTCTTGTCTTACCGACCTTGGCATCGTCACGGAAAAGAGGTCCGTGATGTTAGTACATAGATTGGTGACACCACTTGTAGATCGATATGACCACCAGCAAATTGGTGGAAACAATAGGACATCGGTAGATTGGTAGTAGTAGGGTTTGAGGTTTAGGATCAGTAGACTTATTACCGTAATAATTGGTGAAATAAAACCACAATTATGACAATTTTATTACGACCTAATGGACCTATATATAAGTTTAGAAAAGAATATCAAGAGGATAGTAAAGATTGTCAAGACAAGGCAAACAACGCTGAACCCCAAGAGTACCATTATATATATAGTCATACTAGCTACGAAGATAACAACCATACGCATCTTCCGCATGTTGTAGGATATCAATTTATTAATTCATGCGGCTCTTACATCTTGGAAACAACACTTTGAAGAACAAATAAAATTAAATATCATTTATACACAACATTCACAACTTGCAATAAACGAACCCCAAGACTACCATTATATGTGTGTGTTAAGACTTACAATCATGGACATAAATTATCATCAACATCATAGATAAATCATGCAAAATCGAGCTCTCCAAACCCTACTACAGAATGAAATTGGCAAAACATAACTTACAAAATTTATTCTTTATTAATTGTTGAAAAAAGTTATTGATTGAGCCAACGTATAGTTGATCAAGGCGATTGTTACTAGCAGCTTAGCATATAAAGGTTGTTGAAATGAATTCTAAGTATAAATATTTGATAATTAAATAAGAGATAAGGCTAAAGGAAATTAAATAAAAATAAGTATAATGATATTTTCAAACTAACATTAGGGATGGGAAAGATAGGTCTTCCGATGCTAGCGTGGACACGCTTATAGTCGACTCGAACAACGTTGTGCATCGGCTCAGCTTAGTGAAACATACAACTTTTGACAGAGATGATCATGTGCTCGTCACAAGGGTGTCGGTCGACTCAACTGAGGATATTGACTCGATCGAATGTAAAACTTCGATCGTTTTTTTTGCTTAGTTTCATGATCTCAATCAATTCAGCTTTGACTTTGAATTTTTTGACCCCGTAAAGAAAATTAGTGTGTAGTAGACATTCCTCTAAATATAGATAAATTTTAGCTCCAAAAGAACCAAAATGCCTGCAATGTCACTAGCACGGGTGGCAGGATGGTCTCGAAATAAATGCACAGTAAATTCCCTATTTTCGGGACAAAGAGAGGATTTATCATATGTAGCTATGTGCCTTCGCATCTTTTCCTCATTAGTTAGTACACCACCGCGAAAATAACTTCTACATGTGAACCTTAGTCATCTCTTGCACTATGAGCTTCTATATCAAAAGATAAATAACCACATCAATATCTTGAGATCCAATCTCACCCCGTAGAAGACTATACGCCAATGCCATAGAAAATTTAATGTTTGGGTTTTACCTCCAACTAATCGTATCATGCATCACGACCTCTATTACCATATTCTCCCTCACCCTTAATAACATCGGTCGCTAGAGACACCGCAATAAAGCCTTATTCAGTAGCAAGTCCTCAACCACGTTCCATCTCCATCCGCCACCAAGATCCAAAAAATAGCTAACAATTACAGTTATCAAGTGAGGATCCACCATAGACATGACACTAGAGAGCAACGGTTCATCCGAAATCCACTTATCTTCCCAGAACGCGATAATCGTCCCATCGCCAAGACTCCATTTATGGCCATTGGGAACAAGTTCACTAACCCCTCTCTTGAATGCAAACGACCATCCGGACATATATACTTATATTTAGAGGGTTCGCCCACAAACTAGCATCATCTTTCATAAGCCTTCAACCTAACTTACCCCGTAGAGCCAAATTCATCCCTTCTTGCCTTTAATATCAATACCACCAACCTTTTTCGCATTACAAATTTCACTTCAAGAAATTGTATGCATTCTTCTATTTCTACCACTATGCCCCAAATAAGAGATCCACAAACCTTGTCCACCTCATTGTATATAGTTTTAGGAATGACCATATTTGACAAAACATAAACCAACAAAGAAGATAAAACCAATTTAGTGAGGGTCACCCGTCCCGCGAAGCTAAGAGTTTTCCCTCTCCAACCATTTAACTTGTCGTTGATATTATCAAGGAGATAAGAAAAAGAACTTTTGGACACCCTTCCTTGAAGAAGAGGCATGCTCAAGTAAATTTTCAAATCTCACGCCACTTCAATCTCACTCAAAATTACAAAGTCTATCGAGACATTGGGCAACACAAAAAATCTTCGATTTGAAAGTGTTGATGTGCTACCCAAATGTCTTGCAAAAGAGATCAAGATTGTCTCGTGCAACCTTCATTTGTTCTAGGAAGGCTTCAGCAAAAAGGGTTATATCATCGGCGAAGAAAAGGTGATAGAGCAATGGTCCTCTTCTAGAAATTTGAATCGGTTTCCATCTCCCCTGATTCACGACCTCATAGATAAGATGACTAAGTCTCTCCTCACACAAGACAAATTGAAGAGGAGAGATAATCTCTGTCTAACGCCTCCCTTGGGCTTGAATTGGCTTGTTAGTTCCCCGTTTTCTATTAGTAGATACACATTCTCTAATCATCTCACTCGATAGGGAAATCAACCGCCTCGAAGGTCTCATCCATAAATTCCTATCTAATTATACCATAAGCTTTCTCTTAATCAAGTTTAAGAATCATCCACTTTTTACCAACTTCTCTCCTTCTTGTGGAATGAACAATTCCTGCATCAACACAATATTATCCTGAATATATATTCGGGAATAATGTTTCCTTGTTGGACCAACAAGAGAGCTCATCACACTCTTCATACATTATACAATGACTTTATAAATGATCTTGTAAATCAAGTTGCAAAGGACAGTAGGTCTGAATTGGAAAATAAACTCATGAGTCACGAGTGAGCTAACTCATATACCCTCAACACCTTTGTCCCAACGGCTTTGTCTCTCCTGCTCTTTAGTGAGCCAGATCAACCACTTTTCAGGGTCTATTTCTATTGGGTGCCCACTTTAACGACGAGGCAGATTAAGGTATCATTCATGCCCTTAAGAAGTATTTTGTTTCCCTAAAGAAGTTAGTGACCTCGTCTCCTACAAATCTACTCATGATACTTTTGATATAAAAAAAAGTCAATTAAAAATCATCCAAATTTTATAGACACACATCTCCTTAATAACCTTCGAGAACTCTTCATAGCTAATTTGCTTCGTCTTGTCCACATTTAGTTTCATCTTGTAATTTATGAACCTTCGGAACTATACAATTTTTAATTTCTTTTGAATTAAGTGGATTAGTTTTTAAATTATGATAACAAAGTCAATTTATAATAAAGATAAATTTTATTTAAGAATATATAATTTTATATGCAGGTAAAATCCTTCGGTGAGATTCTTCCAAGAAAAAGAAGAAAGAAAAAGAAAAGTTGACAACTACACTAGTGTGGACTGTGTGCAGCGGCCGTCCAGGTTCAAGTCTTACCGACTACCGTCTCTACTCTAAATTATATTTTATTAATATTATCTAATTACTTTATTGTGTCTATTGTCTAATTTGATTGATCCCCAAAACTCAAATAGCTTACTGAGAACGAAAAAGTGTGAAAATACAACAATAAACTATAAAATATTAATATAAATAATATAATATTATTAAAACTGTGATACCGGCATGTGAAGTGTGAACAGACTTGGCCCACTAATTATATTTGTAATGTTTTATTGGGCTTTGGTGGGGGCCACTGGACCAATAAACCCCGTTTGGCATTTACACTTACTCGCCACTCGAACCGGCCGAACCTACGTAGCTTCAACGTGTTTTTCATCCGATCCGATTTCCGAACCGAATAATATTATTCATTACATAGGCGCTGTTTGGTGCAGATGACAAAGATGTTGGTACGAAAGTTTGTTAAGATTTGCTGGTAGCTTATACTTTTTTAGATAATATAAATATATTTATTTGTGTATATACATTTATGAAAACCTTTTGGGAACACGTATTATATTGTTTAATTTTAAAAAATAATACAATTATCAATACGCTAGCTTTATTTGGTTGAAAGAGAAATAAAACTTGATCATTGTATAACATTATATTCAATTTAGTGTGAATTGGCTAACTAATACTAAAAATAATTTGATTTAATAAGATATATTCTTTAAATAGATTTGAGAATCTTTTATGGTCATTATCAAATGAATATATATATATATATATATATATATATATATATATATATATATATATATATATATATATATATATATATATGTATGGTATTCGTTTTATTTACGGAAAAAAAACTCATAATCCAACATTGTTCAAAAAATTTGTAAGTCAACCCAGCCACCCACGGCGTCAGTGCCAACTGCCGACACCATATTTTTTTATTTGGAAAAAAGAGCGTCAGACATTTAAAAATTTTGTTAAGTTTCTGATCTTATTTTGAATGTTATTGCTTTTGTATAATAGAGTTTGATTATAGAATTGTGAAAAGGAAAGAATGTGAACTAGTATTGTGTTTTTTAGGTTATTGGATAACCTTCTTTTATTGATTTAGGCATTTTGATATGTAGTTTGTTTCATTAGTGAGTAGAGGATAAGAGCGTATTATCATCAATGTCAAACAAAGGGTAACATGTCAGGGCTCCAACTTTTGGCATTCAAAAACTCGGCGTTGACGTCATCCGACTGTGTTCAATTTAGATGCCATCGCCTTACGACTTTTGTCAACAACAAGTAATCGAACATCATCAAAATAACACGCCGCTTAACAAATCACAAATTATGTCACAACTAACCCTTTCTTTATATATATATATATATATATATATATATATATACTAAAGTAACATACGGGTTGTTGACGTGGCACATTTAAAATTCGGTATTTAAGCTAAATAATCAAATATTACTAAATTCGGTATTTTTGATAACGATATCGACCAAACCACCAAAACCTTCCGATTTTGTGATTTTTAAATTACAATTTTTACTTTTAAAATTATGTATTTTTAAGGGCTCATATGAACTATTTATTTTTAAGTCGATATGTTTGTCATATTATTTTAAAATTAATTAGCAACAATAATTATATTGGTATGATGAGGTGTTTAATTCTTTAAGATTATTTTTTTCCCTTTTTGAAATATTTATGTAACTTGATTAGTGATGCGAATTTGTTTTACTTATATGCATTAAAAATACCCGTGCACGCACGGGTATTACTATCGGGAACGAGACGGGACTATCGAGATGAAGAAGTTAAGGTTCATCCCGTCACGAATATTTATTAGCGGGACAAAATTGCTATTTTTTAAAAACTCCGCCGAGATTGGGAAGGAGTCAAAATAGGGACATTATTGAGATTTATTCCCCTCCTATTTATATGTATTAAAAATACTCGTGCACGACACGGATCCTAAACTAGTTATATTTGAAATCTCCTAAAGTTATTTATTTTATTGTACTTTCCTAAAATCCCTAGTCTATTCCTGTAACTTATACTTTCTTACTCCAATTTAAACTTTAACTCATCATTCATGAAATTATGTCAAAAATCTCATATAAGAATATAGAAATGACAAGTACAAGTAAATAAAGAAAACTTGTGTATTACCCGTGCAGATTTGATTTAATATCTATTATAGATATAAATATAAATTATTTTATTAGAGTTTAATATAATTTATGTACTATAAATTTAATAAAAAGTTTTAATACACATAATGTGATAAAATCAACGTAGAAAACTTATAATGCACTTTTTGAATAAGGTTGACAAAAGATTTTAGGTATTTTTTTTCAAAAAAAATTATCCAATTTATATCATCAATTAAAAAATATATAGTTAAATTACATAATGAAAAGATTTAAAAAAGTTTGCGGGTTGAGGAGAAATATGAGTAAAATTTTTAGTAATTATTTTTGAATTTTAACAATGTTATTGAAATTACCGAATTTAAAGATTTAAGATTTATGATAGGATAAGATTTAAGATTTAAGAAAGTTAATTAAAAAATTTAGGGTTGTTATTAATTATTAAAATGACACGTGACATTAGATTTATCAGGTTGAGACACGTGGAGTTAGATGATACTCCAATAATATATATAAGATTATCTTATAAACCCAATTCCACACACATTCTAATAATGTAATAATTACTTATAGCGGTTATCTTGCCCTTATTGGTTGAATGATCCTTACTTTTTATCTTTTTCCTATTCTCGAATTCTATGAATTTGAATCCCGAAAATACATTCACTTTCCTCTCCCTTACTTTCATCGATTTCCATGTTTCCTTTGGAGGTCGATCGACAAATAACTTCTAGGTCGACCAACTACTTTCCATTTTACTTTTTCAATCGCTTATATTTTTGTATTTAATTAGTTGGTGAGTCCGTGCCTCCGGTGACCAACCATGAATTCTTGTTATTCCAAATGCAAACAAACTTACAAACACGCTTTGAACTAGTAATAAATGCTAGTCTAGTAACGGATGTAAGAATTGGGGTTTGAACTAAAAATGGTTTAATCTTTGGTGAATATATAACAAAATATCTGAAACTTTTTCTACGTATTTCAGATAAGTACTTATGTATATAAATAAAGGTATCTGCACCTCAAACACTTCATATTCTCGTAAATATTTTTACTCATTTTCTAATTTACTTATTTTATTATTTGAGAAAAAAATCCTGATTATGTACATTGGAAAATAATGAGTGAAATATAATTTTTTTAATTAATTATGAAAAAAATCAAAATGATATTTCAATCAATAGAATTGCAAGTCTATGATGAAATAAGTGCATGAAAGTTAGAGAAATTTGAAGTGTGATGAAATTGTTGAAGTTCCAAACAGGCCCTTACCTCACCTTTTGCTCATAACCTACAACCCTAAGCTGCTTTTTGGGTAGGAATCACGTCGAGCTTACCTGTCAATTGTCACACACGATATTTTCCCCATCGCCTATCTCTCTTTCTCTATTCCCACTTTCAGTGCGTCTCTGTCTTTTCTTTCTTTATATATTTTTTCATTTTTACTGCTCAAAACAATACACCACAGAAATCAATTTCTGTGAGCTTGACAGACTATTTGTGGCGATTGATCGTCTCCGATTCCTAACCGGTACTACTCCATTCTGTTATCGCATTCTTTCAGCCGAGATCTCTCGCATGACGGTGTTGAATTGAATCGTTTTTTTTTAATAAGTTTGCTGTTTTTTTAATGTTTCTTGTGGAAAATTAATTGATTTTTCGTGGATTCGGTTGTCGAGTCATCGCCAGTAACTGTTTTGATTTTTCGCTGTATTTCGTTTGATTCTGTGGACTTGTGTTCTTGTAGATCTTGCGATTGTGAGATTTTTTGCGTGTAATGCGGAGTCGGTTTTTGGATTTTGATCTTTATTTTCGGATACTGTTCTCTATTAGTTATGTTCGGGAGTTTGGTTGTTGATTACAGTCTTCTGTCTTTGTTTATGAGAAATTTGTGCTTTGAGTAGCTTGGCTTTGACTGTTTGAAGTGGAATTGTGGATAGAGAAAGAGACGGGAGTTGGTGTTTGGAGCAGCAAAACAATGGCACAGAGCAATTGGGAAGCGGATAAGATGTGAGTTGTTTCGGATTTAGTGTGCTCTTTTTCCTCAATTTTGATTCACAGTGATGGGACTCTTTATTGTCTCTGAAGTTCACTATTTTCTGATTGATTACCGTGAAATTGAACTTATTAAAAGGAATTAGTGCTAGTTCTTAACCTAGATGCTGCAAACAAAGGTGTATAGCTCAGTTTTCTGCTTATTTAGTTGGAACAAGATATTGAGCAGAACAATTTTACACTGTATATACTATAAATTGTCTCTTAGCATCTTCTTTCATACGGAGTATAATATTTGTACGTTTTGGCAGGTTGGATGTTTATATTCATGACTACCTAGTGAAAAGGAAACTGCATAACTCGGCAAAAGCTTTTATGACTGAAGGGAAGGTTGCTACTGACCCAGTAGGTAATATTATTTTGCCTTCTTGGTTGCCCCTCTTGTAGACTTGCCAAAGTTTCTTTCGTCATTAAGGTGGATTTGACCCTTATGTTTCTTGAACATCTTAGCTATTGATGCACCCGGAGGATTCCTCTTTGAATGGTGGTCTGTCTTTTGGGACATATTTATTGCAAGAACAAATGAAAAGCACTCGGAGCCTGCTGCTTCTTATATTGAGGTATGCTTCTTGTACGGTTTCGGAATTTGGATTTGTCTGTTTTATTCTCATTCTTTGGTAGGAGGATGCCTTAACTATGTAGAACCTTGTTTCTATGCCAATTGCCATTTCCAGACCCAACAAATGAAGGCAAGGGAGCAACAACAGCAGCAGCACATGCAAATGCAGCAGCTACAACTCATGCAGCAGCGAAGTGCCCAAATGCAAAGAGGGGGCCCAAATCATCCTCAACTTAACAGCCCAGTAAATGGTATGACCTCTGAAGGTATGATGGTTTAGCCATCAATTAGTGTGTTGGGCATGACAAATGCATGATAATCGCCTAACCAGTCCCTATTGAATTGATATAAAAAGCATCTTCAGGTATTATGGATGCCAACAGGATGGCGCTTCTAAAATCAGCAACCAATCAACAAGGGTAATTCACTCATTCATTGAATATCTGTCCATGATTATTGTTTCCATATACCGGCCTGCTGAAATCATTGCCACGCCTTTTCCACGTGGATTCAGCCAGTTGGCTCAAGGTAATTCAGGGAGCGTGTCTGCAGCATTACAACAAATCCAGGCACGGCCTCATTTGACCGGGGTAATTATATGAACTGAGCACTGGTCTCTGTTTAAGTTTTCTACATTGTCTCATTCCCTGCTTCCACCGTAAACCCTGGCATCTCCTCACAATTGACCGACATGACAATTTTGCATATTTAGGATATCAAAAGTGAAGTTAACATAGGTGCCGCTCAAAAATCTATGGCTATGGATCCTTCAATATACGGACAAGCCATTTTACAGTCAAAGGCTGGACTTGGTGGTGCAGGTGATATGTCTTCTGATATAAATGCTTACCATTTAGTTTGTGGCATCATTTCTATCCTTTTGGCATTGCCTGTTGACTTATATAGTAATACATTAAAAATTTAAAACTCAAAATCTGGTGGTCGACAGCAGTTTTGGGAAAAAGTTATATGATTGTCTTATTAGGATTTCTTCTGTTTTGAATCAGCCTACTTTGGCCTCATCCTTAAACTTTCAATATCACATGATTCGAGTCTGTTAATGAGCAAGTTATGTTGTCGTTATTGTTTGCGACAGCTTAGGCATTTTTATTCAGATTGCAAGTCAGATTCCTTGTATAGGTACATCATACATGTTTTGGGCCTAACTTAATTGACTTACCTTTACAGGCTTAAATCAAAGCATTAACAGTCTACCACTAAAGGGCTGGCCTTTAACAGTAAGTATTCTCTCTTGTATCACTGATCTAGATGTTTATTATAGTTGTTGAAAGATTTGTACACTTATAATCTATTTTTGAGGGAAACAGGGCATCGACCAATTGAGACCAAGTATGGGTGTCGTACAAAAACCTAATCTACCAGTTCAAAATCAGTTTCTTTTGGCGGCTCAGCAACAACAGGTACTTTCACACGCTCAATCCCAAAACAGCTTAGGAAGTTCACAGAATTATGGCGGTTTACCCAAGGGTAACATGAATGCAAAAGAAGCTCAATCTGCCAGAAATGATGTATGCTCTCCTATGCAATCGAGTTCACCTCAGGTTAGATATTACTATAAGTGAATCAGTTAGACTGTGACAGTGGGCAGATATACATGTTATTGTTAAGGTGATGCTTATTAAGTACCTGTTTTGTTATGGAATCAAATAGTATATGTAGATCACTTGAGTGAACTTGCACCTAGGTTTTTTACCAGATACGCCTTTATGTTTTGCTTTTTTCCTTTCACCTCATTTTGTGGATGCTGTGTGTTTATCTTGTGCATCACAACTAGCAATGGAAAAATGTGTTGCATTTTTCTATATAACATTGGAAACTTTCATTAATCCCTCTTTTCTTTTCTGGATAATTTTAGTGCTGGGAGAGAAGTACGTGTTGGGAAGTGCACTGATTTATGCCGAACCTTTAATCTTTGGGTTTGACCTGCTATGTTGTTCTATACCTCTGATGTCTCTATATTGGAAGTCTTTGATATCACTTAGTAAGCTACACTATGGTGCTTGTTTACGTTTTTTTTGGTTGGAGTGGAGGAAAGATGAATTTCAATGTTTTGGTTTAATCTGAATATCTAACTAACACCTAAAGTTTGTATGTATACATCTGTTTGTCATATAGTAGTTGATGGTTTAATGCTGTGTGTTCTGGATATCATCACTATGCTTTTTTTTTTTCCACATTGATTTCATTTTGGGGGGACATTGAACAGATGAAGATGCCCCAGATGCAGCAGTCTTCATCACTACAGCAGGAGCAGATGCAGCAGCAACAGTTGCAGCAGGTAGTGTTGTATCACATCGAACGCCAGTTCTATTTCATATTTGCGTAGTCCGTTCTTCAGTTTCCTTTATTACTGCTCATCTTCCATATGATGCTTGAACTTGTGTTAGGCTAAACGAGTGTGGTCGTAGATTAGGTTGACCATTTTCTAACTATTTGTCCTTAACCAACAGAATAATAGGAAAAGGAAACAACATTCTTCTTCTGGGCCTGCTAATAGCACTGGAACAGGGAATACAGTTGGACCTTCACCTAATTCTCCTTCCTCTGCTCACACACCTGGAGATGGGATAGGCACAGCAAACAGTTTGCCTCAGGTTGGCAATGTGGCTAAGAGTATGATGATGTATGGTCAAGATGGAACCGGTGGTCTAGCATCATCTTCAAATCACCTGGTATGCATTTTGATATTCAACTAATGTATTGAATTACGCTGTACTATATTTTTTTTTACCATTATCATTACATTGGTCTGAGAATGGATCTACTTTGTTTCTTGAAAAGTACCATATTCAAAATTTTCTTGTTATGATTTAATTGTTAACTGGAAGGAACACTTGATGTGGAAGATCAAAGGTCTATCGATCAAATAGGCAGATTTGTGTTCCCATCACTGATGTCTTACACAGCTTCTGCTTAATGCTTGAGATAACTATTCAGCTTTTCATTTATTATTATGAATATATCAGGAAGACATAGAGCATTTTGGTGATGTTGGGTCTCTGGATGATAATGTTGAATCCTTTTTGACGCATGATGGAGGAGATGGTAGAGATCCCTATGGAACAACAGAACAGAAAACCGAGCCATCAAAGGGTAAAATTATCCTTAAATCTTCTTTTTGAGCTTGAACACGCCTTCAAAGCTCTAAATGTTACTTGCATGTCTCTGTTACAGGGTTTACATTTGCTGAAGTTGGCTGTATACGTACAAGAAATAAAGTTACGAGTTGTCACTTCTCTTCTGATGGAAAATTTCTAGCAAGCGCCGGACATGACAAGAAGGTGAGATTGAAAATGTTTGTGATGAAATCTTGTCATGTAACACGTTGAGCAGCTGAAAGTTCTGATATAATGATCTTGTGTCTTTTAGGCTGTCCTCTGGAACATGGACAACCTACAAACGGAGAACACACCCGAAGAACACAAGCATGTTATCACAGATGTTCGGTTTAGGCCAAACTCTACTCACCTTGCAACAGCTTCTTTTGATGGATCAGTGCGACTATGGGATGCAGCTAATGTATATAGGGTCTTCATCATACTCTTGTTTTATTCGAATTTGCTGTCTTCTAACACATCTTACATCCCTATTGCAGCCAAACCACTGCTTGAATGTGTATGCTGGACATGGTTCCCACATCATGTCACTGGATTTCCATCCTAAGAATGATCTTTTCTGTTTTTGCGACAGCAACAATGAGATTCGCTACTGGAAAACTAATCCATTCTCATGTGCCCACATATCTAGGGTTTGTGTTTGCTATCTGCTCATTAACCCTTCAAGTTATATATTTCTCTATCTAAAAAGTATTTCTGGTTTAGGGTGGTACTGCACAAGTGAGATTCCAACCCAGGGTTGGCCAGCTACTTGCTGCCGCATCAGATAAAGTTGTCTCTGTCTTGGATGTTGAAACGGACAGGGTAGTGCAATCCTTCCAGGTTGGTTAGCTGGCTAGCTACTCATGAACACATTCTCCTGTTGTTGACGCCATTAAATTCAAAATCACAGTTAGAGTGCATGAATTTTGTTTAATAATGCATCTTTCTCTATCTTGATAGGCACATTCTGGAGCTGTGAACTATATCTGTTGGGATGTGAATGGGGAGCTACTGGCATGTGTCAGCCCGGACAGTGTAAAAGTGTGGTCGTTAACCTCAGGAGAATGCGTTCACGAGTTCAGCTCCAATGGAAGCCAGTACCATTCTTGTGTTTTTCATCCAAGTTATTCAACTCTCTTGGTGATTGGGGGAACAAGGGTACTTCTCTTTCTTATCCTAGTTATCTATGAACTAACATGGGATGATCTATCAACAAATCATCTTCAGTAAAGAAACTGAATTCTTGATCCATCTTTACTACTTCAAAACCTATTGGTGACTGTTGATGAAATCAACAGTATTTTTAGATATTAGGAATGGGAAACAAAATCACAAAAAACATTATGACATGAACATATAACCGTTGCGATTGCACATTAAATCACCTCTAATCCATTACTTGGCTACAGTCTATAGAGCTGTGGAACATGCCTGAGAACAAGAGCATGACAGTTCCAGCTCACGAGAACATAATATCAGCGTTGGCTACATCAGTATCGGGAATGGTTGCATCTGCAGGACATGATTGCTCAGTTAAGCTGTGGAAATGAGGTAACCATACACGGGTTTTGGTATTTTGGCGGTGTTGATTCAAGTTTGGGAAATAAATGGCCCATTACTAGTCTTACTATTATCATATGCTATGCAAAAATCTTCATAGCTTCATATTATACTAGCTCGTCGTTTACTCTTGTATCTGACAGATGATGATAAGCTTTATGTCTTAAAGAGTGAACATTTACGGTATATTTGACATAATCCTTGTATGGATGGAAATGTTTGTAGAGGTTGAGAGCAATTGTTTTGAGTATTTTGTGGTGCCTTGGATAGAAAATAGGAGGAAACAGATTCATATAGATTATCTAGTAGTTGTATTCAACTGTTACTGTTGTTATTTATATTGGTTTTGTATGAAGCTATGGACCAATGTGAGGAGGGCAAATGTGTAAAATATTAGAAATTTTGCCTTCTAGCTCCCTCAGTTACTTTTTGGCCCATGTACGCAAGTTGCGTGTGCTATCGGTATGATCACTTCGTGATTGGTCAATTGATTTCTGGAGAGAAAAATTTAAGACTTTGCTCTTGTTGGGCCAGTACCAACTTATACATAGGTGTTTCCTCTTTTCTGCTTATGAGTTGCCTGCGAGTGTTTTGATGGTTGTTTTGATCGGTTATTTGTAGTAAGATTATTTTGATGGTTGTTTTGATCGGTTATTTGTGGTAAGATTATCGAAAGCCAATTTTTTTAAACATTGGAAATAGTTAAATGTCATAGCACATGCTTATGCTTATAGATGATTACGAAAAGAATATAAGCCAATATTTAACAAGCTAGCTTGACGAGATGACAATACGAGTGAAGATGTCTTATGTTGCCTTGGTCAGTGAGTGACAGTACGAGTAGAGATGTCTTATTTTGCCATGGTCAACGAAAGTTATCCGTACGTGATTAGTTGGTTAAATAGCTCGTATTTTGATGTCCATGTGTCTTACCAATTGAGGGTGAATTCAAAGAACCCATCGTGACGAAGACAACATTAAATGAATTATAGACAGATTTATATATAACAATGGAATGACGAAGACAACATTAAATGAATTATAGACAGATTTATATATAACAATGGAATGACGAAGGTTATAATATTAACTTGGCCTCTATGCCGTAGCTACAAAATTGGTTAGTATCCTGGAGAAGACAGTTCAAGAGGTAGCCAAACCTCCATCTCCATTAGCAAAAGTCGATCTCCTTAAGTTAGAATTTTAGGCAATGAAATGACGGAGGTTATGTCCTTCCCTGATAACGCTATCTTTGCCGTGACATAACATTGCGTAGGTTATCATAATTCTGATAAATCAAGGAAGCCGTAAAAAATCATGTTGAAACTCTACAAAATATGATAAATGAGTTTTCAGTACATCTTTGCTATCAGGTAAGCATCTCCAGAAGAAATCAGGCCTAGCAACCGACACCATCCTTAATAGCATCAGTTATGACAACAGTTATCAGTATCGCCTACAACAGCCCTGTTATCTCAAACAAGTAACCAATTTAACTGCCATAGCTACATTCCATTGATCTAGTACTGTAAGAGGAAAAAGGTTACCTACCGAGTGTGGCATAATGCAAATCGTACACGTTTTTCTTCCAATAGTAGAAGACCGCGAATATGACAGGCAACACTACAGCATACAACTAACAAATGAAACAAGAAGATCCAAAAACACAATTTCAGTCATGGATAGCTGAACAAAGTTTAACTGAATAAAGGTGAAATTTCGTACAGGGACAAGTACAACCCATATGGGAACTGTGTAATCCTTCAAAGGGTACTTGAGATCAGTCATCATATCCTTGCCAACGGAAGGATAGAAAGGATGGATTATAAGAACCGTTTCTAATTAGATTAGTATGAGCCAATCATGGCAGTGAGCTCTCGCAAGTTTGTATCCATAATCTTGAATGAAGCAAGTTTCTTGGGTTTTTACTGATACCACCCTGCAAGTTTCAACATTTGATGTACAAAATTCGAGCCAATTTTCATCATAAATAGGAAAATCTCTTCAAGACTTTTAAGCTGTCAGATTTTACCTTGTGTTTGTGTGAGGAGCTTTGCTGACATAGCATCATCAACAACATTAGAACACAAATTGGAAGAAACAAAAAGGGAAACCGGTGAAGAATGAATCAAGTGGGAGAGAATGAAAGGGGAATTACTTTACTTTTCTCTAAGGAAATCAATTGACGCAACTTGCGTACATGGGCCAACAAGTAACTGAGGGAGCTAGAAGGCAAGATTTCTCATATTTTACACATTTGCCCTCCTCACATTGGTTCATAGCTTCATACAAAACCAACTATAAATAACAACAGTAACAGTGAATACAACTACTAGGCAATCTATATGAATTTGTTTCCTCCTATTTTCTATCCAAGGCAACACAAAATACTCAAAACTATTGCTCTCAACCTCTACAAACATTTCAATCCATACAAGGATTATGTGAAATATACCGTAAATGTTCACTCTTCAAGACATAAAGCTTATCATCATATGTCAGATACAAGAGTAAACGATGAGCTAGTATAATATGAAGCTATGAAAGTTTTAGCATAGCATATGATAATAGTAAGACTAGTAATATGCCATTTATTTCCCAAACTTGAATCAACACCGCCAAAATACCAAAACCCGTGTATGGTTACCTCATTTCCACATCTTAACTGAGCAATCATGTCCTGCAGATGCAACCATTCCCGATACTGATGTAGCCAACGCTGATATTATGTTCTTGTGAGCAGGAACTGTCATGCTCTTGTTCTCAGGCATGTTTCACAGCTCTATAGACTGTAACCAAGTAATGGATTAGAGGTGATTTAATATGCAATCACAATGGTTATATGTTCATGTCATAATGTTTTTTGTGATTTTGCTTCCCATTCATAATATCTAAAATACTGCTGATTTTATAAACAGTCACCAATAGGTTTTGAAGTAGTAAAGATGGATCAAGATTTCGGTTTCTTTACTGAAGGTGATTTGTTGATAGATCATCCCATGTTAGTTCATAGATAACTAGGATAAGAAAGAGAATTACCCTTGTTCCCCCAATCACCAATAGAGTTGATTAACTTGGATGAAAAACACAAGAATGGTACTGGCTTCCATTGGAGCTGAACTCGTGAACGCATTCTCCTGTGGTTAACGACCACACTTTTACACTGTCCGGGCTGACACATGCAAGTAGCTCCCCATTGACATCCCAACAGATATAGTTCACAGCTCCCGAAAGTGCCTATCAAGATAGAGAAAGATGCATCATTGAACAAAAGTCATGCACTCTTAACTGTGATTTTGAATTTAATGACGTCAACAACAGGAGAATGTGTTCATGAGTAGCTAGTCAGCTAACCAACCTGGAAGGATTGCACTACCCTGTCAGCTTCAACATCGAAGACAGAGACAACTTTATCTGATGCAGCAGCATGTAGCTGGCCAACCCTGGGTTGGAATCTCACTTGTGCAGTACCACCCTAAACCAGAAATATTTTTTAGATAAAGAAATAGAAAACTTGAAGGATTAATGAGCAGAAAGCAAACACAAACCCTCTATACATGGGCACATGAGAATGGATTAGTTTTCCAGTAGCGAATCTCATTGTTGCTGTCGCAAAAACAGAAAAGATCATTCTTAGGATGGAAATCCAGTGACATGATGTGGGAACCATGCCCATCTGATCATACACATTCAAGCAGTGGTTTGGCTGCAATAGGAATGTAAGATGTGTTAGAAGACAGCAAATTCGAATAAAAAGAGTATAATGAAAACACTACATATACATTAGCTGCATCCATAGTCGCACTGAACCATCAAAAGAAGCTGTTGCAAGGTCAGTAGAGTTTGGCCTAAATCGAACATCTGTGATAACATGCTTGTGTTCTTCGGGTTTGTTCTCCGTTTGTAGGTTGTCCATGTTCCAGAGGACAGCCTAACAGACACAAGATCTTCATATCAGAACTTTCAGCTGCTCAACGTGTTACATGACAAGGATTTCATCACAAACATTTTCAATCTCACCTTCTTGTCATATCCAACACTAGCTAGAAATTTTCCATCAGAAGAGAATTTACAACTCCTAACTTTATTTCTCGTACGTATACAACCAAAATCAGCAAATGTGAATCCATGTACGCAAGTTGCGTTTGCTATCGGTATGATCACTACTTCATAAAATTAGGACACAAATTATATTGGTTTAATTAAGATATAATTGAAGAAACCTCACCATGACTGAATCGCTGCCAAACGAAATGAATAGAAGTGGAACAGAAAGCAGAGAGAAGTAGGTTTACCAAACGAAGGTTTGAGATCACAGGGTTTGGAGACGTCAAATTCTTGAGAAAACTAGGCAAGATTAAAATCTTCGACCCGGAGATTTTAAATCACATACGACCCGGAGATTGAAGGTATGAAAGGGAAAAAAAAAACCTAGAAGCGAAGGTTACGGTCGTTAGGATTATTGCTTACCTGAACAGAAGAGTAATCGCCAACGGCGTTATCAGTGGACTCAATTTCCACTGTCACTGAAATGCTTGCAGAACCTACAAACACATAACCAGAATAAGAACTCAAATTCTGGTAGAATCTACAAACACAAAACCATAAGAAGAAGAAGAATAAGTAAACGAAGAAAAGAAATTCAGAATATCTCAGACAACAAAATGGAGCACATAATATGAAAATCACAGATAGGAAAGCAAGTCCATTTGCAGCGGACGACGGTTATGTGGACAAACCTGCAACGCCTGTCGACAGCAACAAATGAAGCGAATAATCAGAAAGAAGCCAACGCAAACAAACAGAGAAACGCCGGGGCACCAAAAAGCGCATAAGAAAAACAATACACCCCTAAATCGGTAGCCGGCGGAGCCGCGGAGCACATACACAGCAAAAGCTGATTACCGTTCCGGAATTTCTGATTCCGGCGGTGGACCAGACAAATGACACGAAGAAGGACATGCGTCCAGATTCCATAATCCGCCATAATAAGAAAGATACAGAACACGGTAGAAGCCTTGGCCAGAAAGTGGAAGGCGGTGACAGGTGAACAAGGCGGCAAGTTAGAGGCTACGTGACGTCTGAAGATTCACCGAGCGGTTATATTTCTTTTTTAAAAAAATTAATTAAGATGATATTTTATATATCTAAATTGTATGTGAGATTCAAAATTTCACCTAATCAACTTTGATGGATCAAAATTCGATTTAAGAATAACTTTTATTGGTTTTATTACCTGAAATCATTACGGTGATGTTATTAGATTGAATGCTAAAAAATTTTTTTACTCGGTAATTAAAGGCAGAAGCATTCGCGCTGGAAGATGGACTAGAAGAAGCTATAAGACTAAATATAAAAAGATCGAAATTGAGGGGATAACATTTGTGTTATCAAGACACTTCAAGGTCTTTGGAGTTGTCCTTGGAAGATCGAGATGATCATATTCGACTACATACTGGATTTTCGCTTCTTTGAAAAAGTCTAGGATAGGCATGTGTTGCTGACCGCCGATTGACCTATTTGGAAATTTCGAACCCCAACACACCATTTTCTGACGACCCCGAACTTAGTATTCTCATCCACAATGATGTTTTAGGATGGACTACCTCTAGAAGGTAGTTTCTCCTAACATCTCTCCATTTTCAAAAAAAAAAATGTTTGTGAGATTTATCATAACTTTTTTATAATTAAGTTTTATGGTAGTGATTGTCTTTTGAGTTTTTTTGATCACCATTGTTAATTTTAACTCTTCTTGATTTAATAATTGACCGGTGATGATTATTACGTATCTTTTACAAAACATTAACGCCTTGTCACACCACGATTAAAAAGTTTCATTTTTATTGTATATATAACTTTAAGTTGAGGTATTAATTTTTTGAAAACAATAAAAGTCACGAAAACTAATGATTCTACAAATAATAATAATAACTGCAATAATATATAAAAATAAAATTAAAAAAATCGTGTCTTGTCAACGTGTATTATCAAGTTATTATTTAAAACTTGTTAGAGAAGATTAAGTGGGTAGGGTAACTTTAATTTAACAACATACCGATGAACAAAATAAATTAACTTGAGCATTTATAAATAAATTCAACTTTTAGTAACAGTTTAAATTAATAACCTAAAGAATAAAATTAAAAATGTAAAATAACATGGGTCTAGTTTGTTTTTTATAAAAAAAAGTTACCCTACTCACTTAATCTTCTCAATTTAAACTGTTACTAAAAGTTGAATTTATTACTTCAAATTTATGGGACGGTTTTTAAATTAAAATTAACCTTTTGGCTTTTTTATCTTATTGTTTATTATTTATCAAATAAAAGAAAAAAATTATACTTAAATGAGAAAACTTAATTATATTAACATTTCATTCTTAATGTTGTAATGTTATTGATTCATGTGATATACAAGTTTTTATTATTTATAATTTGTGAGACGATAAATTTCTAACTTTAATACTATTTCAGTAGGCATTTAAGAATTAAAAAAACTTGTATTTACAGTTTTCTCACAATCAATAAACTCTTCTTGATATATTTTATAGTTCACAAGTAGTCTTAATAACTCATAGGTCACATGTCCAAACCTTGAGAATAATTTTTTTATTACAAATTTGAATTTAGTCTTTTTTTTAAACTTATTTTTGCAGGTTGTTACTGCTCCCGTGGTGAAAAACAAGCAGGAATCGAATCCACTTGGAGTAAGACTAATGAAAAAAAGGAACAACCTTTTGATTAGAAAGTTAACAAATGAAAGTGTACTTTCTACAGTGAACAAGTCCAACGATGTGCTGGATGATAGGATAAGAAGACTCCATATGGTTATGAAAAACTGGATGTTCTCTAACAAGTTTTCTGTCTCTTCACTTTATGTTGAACACAGAAGGTTTGTTGTGTATATGTACTTGAACGGTTACAATCAAAGTGAACGCATAAGTTTAATGTTGAATAATAAGAAAAGGTTATCTGACTCCGGTGATTATAAAACTAAATGGTTATACTATCCCAATAGAGAGTGTTGTCGTAACCAAAAACGATACACTAACAGTGTATTAGATAAAACCGAAAGAACTAGAAAGCAAAGTTATTTGTCATGTGGGCTCATTTGTCCCAATAATCTTTGTTTTAGAAATAACTCTTTTTCTAGATACATTTCAAGTACCCAAAATATAAAAATTTAGGAACAAAGGTTTGGAGTAAAGGGAAGCAAACCTCCCAACATCCTATCATAAATTATAAATGAAGATCGCTTTCTGGAATAGCAAAGGTATGAAGAAAAGAAATTTTTGGACCAATTTAAATTTAACATGTAAAAACGAACACATCCAAATGATAATGTTGGCTGAAACGAAAACCAAGGTAGAACCGGAAGAAAAAGTTTGGAAAAATGCAGGTTTTGATAAAATTGTTTTCATTCCGGCTATGGGATTTGCAGGGGGACTATGTCTTTTATGGAAAGAGTATCAATTAAAAGGGGAAAAAATTGAGATTGTGAAATTGGGAGAGCGATATCTTATGGTTAAACACGTAAATACCATCACCAACTTCGAAACGATGATTTTCTTCATCTATGCTCCTCCTAATGAACAAATGAAAAATGATTTTTGGACACAACTGAGGATAGAAATGAATAATGTTAGCCTACCGATGATACTAATCGGTGATTATAATGAATTGTTGGAACCTTCGGATAAAAAAGGAGGGGCACCTCTAACCAATAACAAGTTTGACCGTCTACAACAATTCTCCCATCAACTTAACCTTCGTGATTTGCCTACTAAAGGTAACTTGTTCACATGGAAGAAAAAGAAAGAAGGAGATGATAACACTTACGAGAAATTAGATAGAATAATGACCACTATTGAAACCATTCAGGAATACCCTGGGCTCCACACTAGAAATCACGCCTTTACGACTTCAGACCACTGCATAATATCCATGCATATTCAAAGTACACTCTCAACTTTTAAAAATAAGCCATTTAGGTTTAAAACAATGTGAATGCAAAGAAAAGATTGTGAAAACCTTATTAAACAAGTATGGAGAACTCAGTTCCCAGGCACACACATGTTCAACCTCGCGAAAAAGACACATTTACTTAAACAAAAACTAAAGGAATGGAGTCGAGATAAATTCGGAAACATACACAAACAATTGCAAAATGTTGATGATGAATTAGAAATTCTCCAACACCAGAGTTACGCATGTTATGACGGAATCAAAAATGACAAAATTAATAGACTAAACAAGAAGCGGGAATGCCTTGTGGATTATCAACACAAATATTGGGTACAAAGAGCCAAAACGAGAAATTTACAACTAGGTGACAAAAATACTTAATTTCACCACAAGAAAGCAACGGGTAGAAGGAATAAAAAAATGATCACCACAATTACGAAAAATGACGGCATGGTGTTGTCTAAAGAGAGCGATATCAATGAAGAATTTTTAAAAAGACTATAAGGACCGCTTCAAAGCTTCATCAATCGATCAAATTAAACTCCAAAACCAACTACAAGTCATCCAACAGGAAATATCTACAACTGATAATACTAACCTAACATTGCCGTTCTCCACAAAGAAAATTAAGGACGCTCTCTTTGATATTGGTAGTGATAAATCACCGGGCCCTGATGGGATGCCTGCCGGTTTTTACCAAAAATATTGGCATATTGTTGGACTAGCCGTTACTAGGGCTGTAAAAAGTTTCTACAAAACCGGGAAAATGTTGAGGCAAACCAATCATACCTTTATTGCATTATTACCTAAATAGATAATCTGTCGACAACTTCCCAATACAAACCTATAAGTTTAGTATCAACTGTGTACAAAATAATTGCAAAGATTCTAGCTAGACGACTAAGCATAGTCCTTCCTAAACTTATACACCCATTACAAAGTGCTTTCGTTAAGAATAGAGCAATTCAGGACAAAGTGCTTATAGCTCATGAAATTTTCCATGGATTTAAAACAAAAAAAGGAAAAGATGGGTTCATGGCCATCAAGTTGGACATGGAGAAAGCATATGACAAAGTAGAATGGGAATTTTTGAAAGCGGTATTAGAAAAATTCGGTTTTGGAGAAAAAATTATGGAATGGATTCTAGAATGTGTTTCTATAGTCTCCTACTCTATCTTAATTAATAATTCCCCTACCAACCTTTTTACACCCCAAAGAGGACTCTATCAAGGCGACCCCCTCTCTCCCCTTCTATTTAATCTTTGTGCGGAGGTAATGGCCAGAAATATACAGAAATTGGCAAACGATAATCCTAAGGCTGTAGGATTTCCTATCACAAAAAATGGAACAAGAATACCTTTCCTAGCCTTTGCAGATGATGTTATAATCTTCACCAAGGCTAATATAGAAGCAAGCAACAAGATCATTTCGGTCTTAAAGGAATATTGCGATATCTCTGGACAAGTCATAAATTACCACAAATCTGCTTTCCAAACAACTGTGAACATCGATCAAAGTAACAAAAGAAGAATCCAAGGACATCTAGGGATCAATGCAACGACTATCCTCGAACAGTACCTCGGATGTCCATTATCAATGGGCGTGTCAACAAAGAGATCTTTAATTCCGTCATCATTAAAACTAAGCAGCAACTAACTAGGTGGAAAGCGTCTTCTTTGTCACAAGAAGGTAGAATAACCCTTACAAAAGCTAACCTTAATGCCAAACCAAGCTACTTAATGAAACTTCTGTGGATCAACTCAATAGAAATTTCTTTTGGAATAAGGGTCCCAACTTCCATCCAATAATTAGTTGGGACAAAATTTGTAAACCAAGATCCCTAGGTGGAACTAGAATTAGAAAAGCAGAGGATATGAATAAAGCACTACAAATGAAACTTCTGTGGAAAATCATGGCGGAACCAGACAATATTTGGGTGAAAATTATTGAAGAAAAGTATCTTAAAGGATCATGCCTTTGGAACTATCATTGCGGATCCAGTGTTTCATGGCAATGGAAGAAACTAGTGAAACTAAGAGAAGATTTCGACAAAGGGCTTAGATGGCGAGTAGGTGATGGAAGAACAGTTAGATTTTGGAAGGAAAGATGGATAGATGACAAACCACTCATAGAGATGGTGACTAATACTAACATGATAAACCAAAATGAAGTTACCCACTTGTATATCACAAATAAGAAATGGAATCATCAATTGTTAAATCGACTAACGACAATACTTCCTACTAGCATCATTGAGAGAATAAAAAATTACAACCTTCCTAATAATGAGATTAGGGATAGACTATACAGGGTGGCAAATGATGAAGGATGGTATTCGACCAAATCGGCTATGGAAATGATCCAGAAAAGAAAAGTGGGGGTTATCATGGACAAGACATGGATATGGAGAATTGACGCTATGCCCAAAATTAGAAACTTCTTGTGGAAACTAACTCTTGATGGTTTACCTACTAAGCAGAATCTCGATAGACAAATCCCACCAAAACAAAAAAAGAGTCTCGATAGACAAAGAATCCCCGTGGTCATGAATTGCGAATTTTGTAACTACTACATGGAAAGTGCAAAGCATTTGTTCTTTCAATGCCCATATGTGGCAACTTCTGTTGACAACAACAAAATAGTAACCATTTTACAGAACTATGACATTGATAGTAGGAGCATTGTAGAGGCTATTTTGGATATTAAATGAACAATCACATCTTCTGAATTAAGATACCTTACTATCATTTGGTGGAATATTTGGATGGTTCAGAATCAGTTCATTTTTAACAAAATAACGATTCCACAAAACCTCAAATCATTAGCACTAAACCAGATTGCAGAATGGGAACAAGCAAACAAAAATCTAAACAATAATTGCACAAGAAATAACAAGCAAAGAAGGAAAACAAAAAACATAAAATGGAAACGACCAGAAGAAGGTTTTCTTAAACTTAACTTCGACGCGTCACATAAGTCTACGAACCATTTCTCTTTTGGTTACATTATAAGAAACCATAATGCCGTCCCTATTGCTATAGGAAGCGGCAGGTGTAATGCCGAATCAATATTAGAAGCAGAAGCACTCGCCCTTAGGGAGGGCCTACAAAAGGCCAAAGGGATAGGAGTGAATTCCATTGAGATTGAAGGCGACAAGCTGATGCTCATCAATGCAGTTAATCAAGTGTGGAAACCTCCATGGGGTTTGGACATGATTATCACAGATATCTCAAACATGATCTCGGGATTCTCTAACTCCATAGCACAACATATTTACAGGGAAATTAATATGGTCGCGGACAAGATTGCCATGCACGGACACAACATCGTACTGGACGTCAGTGCCATTCCTGAAGATGTTCAAGACCTCATCCGCAAGGATGCTTTCGGTCGATCAGTTTCTAGAAACTGATTCACCTTATTCTCTTACCTATGTATCAAAAAAATATATTCCAAATTCTCACTCTTTTCTTTCGTTTTAGTTGTTTATCTTTTCTCTTGATTCTCATTGATTAGAGTATTGTTGTGATTAGTGTTCTCGTGTGCGAGTGCTTTTGTTTATTTTTATTTTTATTTTTTTTATTTTGAAAACGGAAAGCGGTTTGAACCATTAGACAGCATGTCATCTAGTGGGTCGAAAGGCCGAAAAAGATCGGCAGACAGCCAAACCGTCATGAAGGACCAAAAACCAACGGAGAAAAGAAAACAAAAATACATCAAAGGTGACCCGAAAGCAAAAAGTCTTCAAGGGAAAGCAGGATGATCCAGCCAACCGGAGGCACTAAGCATAAACGTTCATCTTCGAAGAAAGTACACAGGTAGGAAGTCTGGGGAACAATTGTGGACACCTCAGATTTGGATCAGGAGTCGATCACAAATTCACGCCCCCTTCTCGACAAACGCACGAAACCGCCAACAAATGACTGCATCAAACCTCAAAAGACGAAATTGCAAAACACGGGTAACATGATGTATACAAGTGTAGAACTTGATGGATAAAAGAAAGATTTTGTAGGGAGAAGTTTTGTTCACAGAGGGTAAATTTGACAACTACGTTGTCAGTAATGATTGGTTAAGGCTTTATATGCAATTGCGTTTTTTTTAAGGTTTGAGTTGAAAAGTCTTCTAAAAGAGAAGACTCGACCCTTACGGTGAATAAGAATCAACTTTTTTGGTGATGCAATGATCTCGGAGTTGAAAGGATAAATTAAGGTTTGAATGTTTTTGTTTATTTGATAATATAATTGTTCTCCTTTCTTGATGGTGTTGCCATTTTTTATTGTCTAAATAAACTTTAAAGTCCAAATTATGTGAACGGAGGGCATACCTTAACACTAAGGCTGACCTAGGATCGAGTCGAGCGATTTGGCTCGGTTCAAAAGTTTAGCCCGGACTTAGTTTTGAACAACCGAAAAGTTGTATTATGCAGCTCATATCCCTTTCTTCTATATCCAATACAAAGAGGTTTTTGCATTCAAACAATTATCCTAAATCTCTCACTAGGACATCAAATAGAGTGTACCATTCGGTTGAGAGAACAAGGCCCCCGAAAGTAGCATTATAAATTTAGACAATAGTTATTTTATACATTGTGCTCTTTGCCTCGGTGGTAAATTGTTCGTGGAAGTAATAACCAAATAGTTAACAACAACCTCCCCGACAAGAATATGGGATCGGGTGTAGTATATTCGCGTATTGTCTTTACAAGGATCACGTCTTATTTGATGGATACTAATGATCAATTATACTAAGTAATAAGGAAGCAAGAAGGCAACAATGATAGCAGGCGAAAACAATGATAATTGTAGACGAATATATGATGTAAGCGATCTAAGGAAACAAGAATCCCCGCTGTAATGAATTGAAGTATAATTGCATATATATGACTCATGAATATTGATATATGAATGTTGTAGGTAATCATCTAAAATAGCTTTTGACATAGACAAACAAAGATTGTGTTTTTCAACTCACATAACTCTCAATTAAGCGGTTTGACAAGTATAGAAAACCCCATTAAAAACTTGGAAATCTGGAAAATACCAAGAGAAACCTTCGGTTGTGGCCCTTTAGTTTAAAAAGGTACAAAGATCGGAACTTTTTGTGATAGTTAGAAATCCTCAAGGAATTGATAAGCTAGTACTCTCAAAACCAAGTGTTTTCAATAAATCCAATAACGCCCTTTGTTTTTTGCCCTTCATTTGTTTCATCTAAAGTAGTTATAAACACCACTTATTTTGAAGGTAAATTAAAGGTAGGAACGCTTTGAAAAGAAACAATATCACAATCTCAATTCACAAACATATGTGAAACAATAAATTAAACTATTATAAGGATCATTCAATCCTTATATCAGGAGGAAGATTAGTCAGACATTATCATATATAAAGCAGAAACATTATATAAAATTAGGAAATACATAAACTCACAAGTGTTTGGTTCTAGCAAGACGAACCTTCAATCTAACAACTACTTGATGGCTATGGAATAAGTGTAAGAGAGACTCCGAGGTGGATGCGGTATATCTAATCCTAGAGTCTAGGGTTACACAAAATATCTAAGTTCCAAAATTATAATCGCAAGATTTGGTTTTTATTTACTGCGTAGCTGAGAAGACATAAAGGCAGCCACCGATCGTGTTGAAGTTTTACTGAAAAGTAACAACATCCTCCCCCTCAAGGATACGGGATCGGATGTATTATAATCGAATATCGAGTCACATGGACTGCATTTGACTTGGATAATACTAATAACTAATTATTCTAAGTGAAAAGCAAGGTAATAAGGTAGCAATGGTTATAGGCAAAGCAATAACGGTTGTAAACAATATGTTATGGAAGCGATAAAAGAAAATGCAAATCCCACTATAATGAATTAAGATATTGATTCATATATATAACTCATGGAACATTGATGTATAATAACTGTAGGTAACCATCCAAAATAACATTTGACATAGACAAACAAAGACCGTGCATTCCAACTCGCATAGCTCTCAACCCAACGGTTCTGTATAAGAAAACTCATTAAACACTTAGAAATCCGGAAAATACCAAGAACAACCTTCTCTTTTGGCTCTTCATTAAGAAAAAGTACAAACAATAGAACTTTCTACGATAGTTAGAAATCCTCGAAGCTTTGATAAACTAGTACTCTCAAAACCAAGTTCTCTTCAATATATCTAGTAAAATGCCCTTCACTTGTGGCTCTTAGTTGTTTTATCTAAATGAATTATAGACACCACTTCTTTCGAAGGTGAATAAAATGTAGGAATTAAGCGCTTTTAAAAGAAGCAAGATCATAATCTCAATTTATAAATATATAAGCAAACAATAAATCAAACAATTTATAGAGATCATTCAATCCTTAGATCGGGGGAAATTTAATCAGACATGATCAAATATAAAGCAAAGACAATATATAAATTAAGAAAAGACATAAACTCACAATTGTTTGGTTCTAGTAGGGCGAACCTTCAAAGCAAAGCTAACAACTACTTGAAGGTCAGGGTAAAGAGAAATATGAGTAATGTTAAATTCAAGATGAATCAATGTATCTAACCCTAAGACGACGTATGAATATTGATGTGGAAGTTTTACAGAATAGTAACAACAAACTCACCCGGAAGTATTACGGGAAGAAAGTATTGTTTGAGACAAGAATAAAGAGAGAGGTGGTCTAAGGATACATAAATTCTCTCTATAATGAATTAAAGTAATACTGCATATAGGAGACTCATAAACATTGTGATGTGAACAAAGCAAGTAATCATCTAAAATAGTCTTTGCGTTCTTGTATTACAATGCGTTACAATTTTCATCTTACATACATAACCATATACTAAAACATACACAAGAGGAAGGTAGCAACGAAAAAAATAAAGGATATTTGTTAGCTTGACACCTAAGGTCATAAACAATGTTTGATAAACACAAATTTAGTTGTATTTAGTGAACTTCATACAATTATCGATGACGTGCAATATATTACAATTCAGGGGTTTTGATTAAGCTTACCCCCTTCCATTTTTTTTCAATTACCTTTCTTTGAATTTAACCTTTTTTATTAGGATTTTGTGAACTTCATCTAGAATAATTATAGAATAACAAGACCCACAAAATCTTTTTTGTTTGATGAAAATACTTTAATTTATTTCACGACATATTCTCTTAAAGATAAAATAATACAAATGATAATATTGGAATTTATGCAAATTTTTATTGTCATCTTAATTTTTGATAAACACCTTTTCGATATATATAGATATAAATCGAACATCAGAGTAGAATGAAAGAAAATTTTAGTTAAATTAATGACCCACAATATGTACATTTATTTGGGTTGCTTTTATTGCTACTAAATATATTTTTTTGTTGACTATTGTGATAATGATAACGTACATAATCTTTTTTATTTGATAAAAATATCTTATTTTGTTTGATAAGATCTTCTCTTAAAGATAAGAGTGAAAATTTAGGAGGATATGTAAATTATTGTTGTCAACTATTTTTTTTAAAACATCTTATTGGTATAAATATGAATTACTTCAAAGAAGAAGTTTGTAACATTAATGATAGTAGAGTTATATTAAAAAAAAATCATTGATTTTGCTAAAAAAATCATTGATTTACTATATTGCTCTCTTCTCTTGTTTCTATCAATAGCACGTCTATTTTACGCTAATGTGTTCAACTTACATACACAACCGTATACTAATAATAAATACACAAGATGAAGGTGAAAATAAATGACATAAATGATATTTGTTATGGTTTGTGTCTACAAGAAGTGGGTCTTACCACCGCATCCGCCGTCGTCGCCGCATATTCACCGGAAGTCGTTCCTTACCGTTTGATGAGGTCTTAAATTAGGGTTTGTGTCTAGAAGGAGTGCAATTTTTGTTTAGTTTATTAATATGTTTTATGATTTTGGTGTTTAGGCTATGGAAGTTGCCCATTGAAATTTGAAAGGTTATACACAATTGCTTTTTAAGGCCATTTAGTTTCCGTCGGCGTAAGGCCAACGCCATTATTCATCCTCTCTCTTTTTCACCAATTACTGAGGTATACAACTCAAAAGCCCGTTTTTCCTATTTCAGGAGAAATTGAGGATTTCCCGCTCCTTTTATTTCCTTTTTTCTTTCTTTGTTTCAGCGATACATCTTCATTTTATTTTAGATTGTCTAATTCACTGATTGTCTGGATCCCTTTTCTATTTGTTGAATAGTTGGATTTTTTGTTTTAGGATGTAGTCGGATATTTGACAATTTGGTTGCAATTTTTGTCTACAAGCTCCGATTTTCAAGAAGCAGCGTTGGAGATGTACAGACCGTTTTCACTGGCCGTACTGCTAAATTCAAGGATACTTTATTGGTGTCGGATTCGTTCATCTTAAATTTTTCTTAGGCTTTTAATCGTGTCTAGTTTGGTGTTTGTTGTTGTATTTGGATCTAAAGGGTATCCATTTAGATCAATCTTTACAGTTCCATTGTTATTTCTCTTACATATTGTAGGTGCTTTGAGTGAGCAAATTGGCGGTGTTAAAACAAGGCTCTCTGAAGATGGCATCACTTCTCACATCAAATACCGATTTTTCTTTTAGCTAAAAATTGTTTAGCTTTTAATAAGAAGAAGAAGAAGAAGAAGAAGAAGAAGAAGAAGAAGAAGAAGAAGAAGAAGAAGAAGAAGAAGAAGAAGAAGAGGGTGGAGGAGTCGGTTCGGCGGTAGAAGAAGAACTATCACTTGTTTCAATAGAAGAAAGCAAATTTTTAATTTCAATACGAATGGTAGTCATAATGATAGAAGTGTTTCTAGAACCTAAATTCAAAAGATTTTATAAACACCCAACAATTCGGTAGCACCTTCAACTTTAAGTCTATGATAAAAAATGACGGAAAAAAGATAAACTAAGAGAGTATCCATGTAATATTTGAGTCATTTCTATTTCATGTCATTTATAGCACTTACAAGGTTTGGATAAGTAAAACCGGTTTGTAAAGTCTCGACAACGTTTACAACTATTTTTAAAAAGTTACAGGAAGTGGGAGTGTAAACATAACTCATCATATTAGTTGAATCGGGTATTATTCAAGTAAGGCCCATTATTCCGGTAAGGCCGTGCGGCCGTCTGTACGGCCGACACGTGTCCCGGAAAAAAAGAAAAAAAAAATTTTTTTTTTTTTAAATGAGTAAAAGTGATAGTTCAAAACTTATTATGGAATAGTTCATAACTTATAAAAGGATAGTTCATGAATTATAATAGAATAGTTCATAGTGTAAAATTTATAAAGGATTGAAAGTAATAGTTCAAAACTTATTAAGTAATAGTTCATAACTTCTAAAAGGATAGTTCATGAATTATAATAGAATAGTTCATAGTGCAAAATTTATAAAGGAGTGAAAGTAATAGTTCAAAACTTATTATGGGATAGTTCATGAATTATAATAGAATAGTTCATGAATTATAATTGTAACACCCCGAATCCGCGGGACTCGGGGCGCTACGGGTTGGGACCTCACAATGGGTCCCGACCCTTAGCCTGACAACAATTTCACCGGATCTTACAACAAGACACAAATAAAGGCAAAACCGAAATACATTTTTATGCAAATGACATGATCCCCAGAAACAACTAAAAGACAACTTCAGCCGAGTTCTCAACTCCAAAGACTCGAACATCAAAAACATAACAATATACAAGAAACAATACGCAAATACAACTCCAACCAAACCCCTCCTAAAATGTACGGAACCCCGGCTGTCCACTCTTCCGGATCTCTCGACAACATTCCTAACCTGCAAGACAATCTACAACAATCGGTATAAAACCGTTAGCTAATATTCGAGGCATTAGAATCAAGGTGAAAGGCACAAACACAAGTCAATCATCATAAACACCCAATACACTCCAAAGCACACAAGTCCGGTTTACTATCTTATTATTATTAAGTCATATCCCGTTCTAATTCAACTTAGGTTGTGACACGAGAGTCACCGAAACTCGCCTTGGTCCCTACTTACCGGCATGGAATGCAACTGATGCATCCGACCGTCTACCAGCACGGGATAGTCGCCGAGAACCTCCTAACTCTCGCGGGAGCCAGACAAGTTGTCACCGCCCGTTATCATACACTTGGGCCAAAATAATATAAAGGTCGGTAATCCTAATTCCGGTTTAGTTGTTATAACAATAAACAATAAACACACACCACCAAACACACATCAATGCTAATACAAGGAATACGAGCTAAGTAAGTCCGGAGACTTACCTCGTCACCACACTCAACTCACAACACTCTCGCTTCCTTAGGGGAGGAAGCCCATAACCTGCTCACAAGAAGATAACTATATCAACAACAACCCACTCACAATAGAAGTCTAAGACTTCTATACAAATGATCTAAGCAAGACCATTTGGCTCTCAATTCTAGGACCGCATCCTAGAGTCTCTCATGCTCACATCTCACTCAACACAAGCTAGAAGTCCTTAGACTTCTAGCCCCTATGATCTCGCAAGATCATAACTCATAACACATACTAGGATAAACATACCTAGTCCAAACAAACTCAACGGTAGCAACACCGTTCTAGGATAAGTCAATCACAAGCTCCAAAATCCCACAAGATCATACAATCCCAACCTCGAGCCTCAGAACGCTCACAAGATCAACCAAACACTCAAAGTCTTACAATAATCGAAAATCCTCAAAACTCACCTAAGATCTAAACCACTACTTGGCATTCTCGCTAGGTTATGCTAGATCCAACCTAGCATGATACTAATACTAAACATAACTAAATCGAGGTAAGATCATAAGCTCGGAGGAGAGGGTACTCACAGGACGTCAAAAGACGGAAGGAGATCTATGGATGTTGATATGGACCCGTTGGCCTTTATCGGGACGCTTCCAAACCTAATACCAAAACTAAGCAAGTTTATCTCATACGCTAAACTTGAACGGAATATATTATATAAATAAGTCTAATGAAAACCCGTTTTCAAAAGTCAACGTTAAAACTCATTAAACCCTTCCGGGGCAAAAATATGAAATCAAACCACTTGGTCGTAAACCCGAAATTACAACTTTAATCATAAACCGAATTTAAAATCCATAATTATATTTTCCGGGCAATCTAAACAGCATCATAAACCCAATGGTAAAACTCGTTCTCAAAGCCAAGGATGAACAAAACCGTTCAACTAATTTTCGGACAAAATATACAATCTTGTAAATGTGGGTTATAAACCGCAAATAAATATTTGGGCCATATGATGTAAATAAAATCTGCAGGAGGGTATAATTGCTACATTTCAAAACATGGGTACAAATCTGCAATAATAAAAGATGGGTCAAATCTGTAATTATAAAGGCAGGGCACAATTTGAAATTATACCAAAAGAGAGGGGCCCCGATTTAATTAACCCTAAAGGGTTTTTTAAACCCAATTCAGCGCTTGCTCAGGAAGGGGACATCAGGCGGCGGAAAGGGCAAGGCAAGCAACTCAGACAGCGGCCTGCGGCGTCGATCCGACCGGGAGAAGGAGCGGCGGCTTCAGCTTCGGCGGCGAAAGAGGCGCGACAGCTGGGCTCCTTCGTCGGTAGCAGTGGCGGCTTCCCCCTGGTGTGCAGCAGCAACCCTTCACACGCCGGCAACGCTCACTTGAGCAGGGAGTAGAGAAGAGAGGAAGGGCATCAGCGCAGCACGAGCCCGACGAGCAGAGGCGGCCTCTCCGGTGGTTGATTAGTGGCGGCGTCCTAAAGAGCTCTGGCGACGCGAAGATTCAGAAAGCGAGGTGTGGGCTGCTGGGGGAGAAAGGAGTGCAGAGAGACAGGGAGAAGAGAGAGGGTGGCTCCAATGGCCTGTAGGGTTGTTCGAATCCGACAAACAAATCAAGGAAATGGGAGGTTGGCTTGCTCCGACGACTAGGCGGAGGCAGGGCATGGAGGAGGTCGTCTCTGGCGGTTCTGCAGTTCCAGATGAGAGCTGCCAAAAGGGCTTCTGTCATGGAAGTCATTAGAGGAAAGGAGGTTTGAGGGGTTAGTGTAGGGTGGTCGAGGGGTCGGGGTTGCAGCAGGTCGGGTGTAGGCTGCAGAGGCTAGATTGAGGGGTTGCTTGAGTAGGTAGATGGGCAGCAGCTTGGGCGGCAATGATTCGCAGAGAGGGGTCAGGCCAAAGGCCGGTAGACACGGTACCGTGCACAGGAAATGAAGAAGCAGGGAAACAAAACTAAATAAATGAAATAAGTGAAAATAGGAATATAAATAGAGTATCATATAAATTAGATCAAAATTATTCGGAATCGGATTTTTGGATCGGGAAAATTTTTCAAATTTTCCGTAAATAATACTATGGATATACGTGAACGTATCCAAAATAATAATATACTCCGGAAAGATATTTCACGTCGTAAAATACTTTTAATAAATAATATATATAATATATATATATATATATATATATAAGCCATTAAAATTTCGATAAAAGCCGCAAGAATAAACATTGCAAACGCGCCTAAAATTGGGGCGTTACATTAGATCCCCTAAAAACAAGTTTCGTCCCGAAACTTGCTATGCATCGAACTTCTCGGACCCTAAGGCCGAGGTATGAACTCTCAAACGAAAAAGGCCTAAACCTTAATCTAAATACACAGTCTACTCAAACTACCCCCGCAAGATATAACAGGTCATAAAACACATTCCCGCACAAGGCACATACTACACATAACATCACACAAGCACATAACGCAACCAAGAGATGAATTAGGTCTAACCCGTCGATTCTATTGATGCTACTAGATCAGCGTAAAATTCAACTAAAGATAATATCCTCCTCTTCTAGTTTGACTTATCATTTCCTCGTTTGCCACTAGACCATCGTGACTGACCATTTGTCCCAAGTCATGTATTTACTCCCTTAACTGATACACATGAAACAACGGGTGAACACCCTCTACCCTCGGCGGTAACGCCCACTTGTAAGTCACTTCTCCAACTCGCACTAAGATCTCAAAAAGGTCCGATATATCGGAAATTCAAGTTCCTTCTCGGGTCTTCCTCAATACAACACCATCGAATTTACACCGTTGGCTTTGGTTCTTGTCAAACCGAACTTTGATGTTACATTTCCCCAATGCTTGTTGCAAGTTCCAAATAAAGAAGGAATCACTTTACTCCATACTACTTCTATTCACAAAACACGTATACTATTATTTTTACATTGCTCTGCAATACTCGATCAAGACCTTGTCTTGAAAAATCACTTGTACATTTCAAACCCATCATTCCTCAAAGCAAATCAAAACAGTTGTACCAATAAATCTCCTCTTTAACTCTCAAAACTCTATTATCTCTCCATCCCACTCAATACTTCATCGTCATCTGTAGTAGGTCACCATAAAAGGTGTTACACAACTTCTCTCTTCACATATGTGGTAAAGCTCAACACATCTAAGATAACTTGTAACTCCTTCCATATCTCTCGGGATTTGTCATCCCGAGACAGCTAGTAATACGACTTTTCTCTTCTTTTAAGAGTAGAGCAAAATATCTTATCCGGGGCATTAGTAAGCCCATGTGGAATCACTACAACTTGTAGAGACTATAGTTTGTCCGGAATGCCGTATTTGCAACATCCCAATCTTGAATTCTCAATTGGTGGCAATCCGACCTTAAATCAATTTTAGAAGAGACTACTGACCCTTGCAACTGGTCGAGTAGATCATCTATTCGTTCGAACGAATACTTGTCCTTCACCATATATTGTTCGACTCACGGTAATCGATGTTCAAACGGTGATAACCGTCTCCCTTTTTGCAACTAGTGTTCTCCATAACAACTTCAAATTAAGAGTTCAAGATAACTTATGATGTTCTCTATGACAGTGCATTGGTTCTAGTGAACCTGTATCAGCAAGTCCTTGCAACTTGTCGTTCAAATGCTTCTTCGACTCACGTATCTTCACCATCCTATACGGCGCCTTGGATGCCGGAGGTGCGCCAAAATCAACCTTAGTGGCAAAATGCACATTCCGAGGTATTGGAATCCGTGATATCTCAGGTTCCATCTTTTCTCTTCTTATCACATATCGTAATAACTGACATAATATGGTCTTATCACTTTACAAATGGTCATGACACCATTGATCTACCCCGATCTATTGAGGTGACGTCTTTCAGACTCGTGTATTGTTCCATCTTCAGTTATGAGCGTGATTGTTCTCTTTCAAGGTTTCTTCTTCCCTCGACTCCGTATTGTTCCATCTTTTTCACCTTGAAGGCATGGTCGTGATTACCTTGTAAGGACTCATACTTATGTGCTGCCATATGCGTCCTAATTGTAAGGCATAGTCATGCCTCTAAATAAATCGATCTTATCTTCTTTACTTTCAAACGCATCCCTAACGTTTGGGAAACATTCTTCGTATTCTACATAAGCTTTCAGCATAGACATCCTTCCTTCAAGTAGGCGTAGAAATTCCCAGTTCATTTTCTTATGTAACGTCGAACGACATCATAGGCTTTAACCTCGATCTTTCATGTACTTCTTGTACGTCTCATATCGACATCCAATTTCAAAACCTCAATCTTCTCTTACTCATGTTGGTCACCTTAAGCATCTCTTGGTATTCCATGAACAATCTTGACAACCATACTAGTATGCCCCGTGGAAAAACGCTAGGCGAAAGTCATCCACAATCAATGAAAGATCCACTCATTACTTCACCAAGTACTAACATCATAACTCTAAGCTCACAGCGTTGCCCTTATTTAGGTTCTCCCTTTCACGCTATAGCCACCATGACTCTTCCGTGTGAGTTTGAAACATCTGACTCAGCTTTTGCTCGCGAAAACATACTATCATTTCATTAGAACAAACATATTATGCATCATCTTATTATACTCCCGTCTACGCACCACAAACAATGAAAACCTTACCTTTCTCTTGATCTACTGGTTCCCTTTACCATGATCAAACCTTAAAACTTCTAATATGGGTCGCTCTCCCATATGTCGTTCTCATGACCGAAGAAGGTTGCAAAGGGTCATTACAATCCCTTCCTAGGAGGTCTGTTACATTCACTGTCTTTGATCCCATGCGATATTACTTGATTAAGACAATTGTACTTAGTTGACATACTTCCTCACTACTTACACCGAACCACCGGAAATCCTCCAAGCTCTTGTTACCGATCCTTCATGCTATTGTCTTGCCTACTCTTCTCATCTACGCTCATCAATAGCCAACCCACACAAGTGCGTTCTTGGTTGTCGCCGGTCGGCTTATAGTTGACCTTCTTCTAGGTCAACAACTTACCATTCTACTACACTTTCCATGTTATCATGCTCATGAACGCTACCCTCCTCGGGGTGCTCTATCTTAAACTTCGTTAGCTCTTCCCACGTTCCATGCTTCCTTCTTCTTTCATAAGATAACTATACCCTTCTAGGCCCCGCACGCCGTATAACTCACCTTCATAAGCTTAACCGTGCCTCATGCTATCTTGTAAGTGTGTCTTCTCAAATATCTAACGTTACTCGGGAACCGTTCGCATTTCTCTTGGTTGTTGTCTTACGTCTTTTCATAACTAAAAGCTCCTTATTTCGTCTTTCATTTTCCTGGGATCATCATTTATACGCACTTCCTCTTGTTGGCGTTTCTTAGCCTTATCATCATAACAGAATCCGGTCAAATCCACGTGAATCCCCATCATGCCCTTCTTCTCATAACTCTCGTAATGTTGACGCTTCACTTATTGGTACCTTGTAAGCTTAACTCACGGTATCTTAAATCTTCTGCAAATGGTTCAGTCACTTTCTCATCTCGACTCCAATGCTTAGGAGCGTCTAAAGAAAATTTCACATCTTAATGGAATGTCACCTTTAACCTTGTTAGAATGTATCCCTCTCCTCCTTGATTCGCATCTTTAGTTGTCCACGTGTCTTCTTGAAGAACTTATGTTTGTTATCCATATTAGTCTCGAGTTTTTCTTTTACTTGGTTGTCCTTCGTTTACGTCATCTCTAATCCTCCTCTTCAACATCCTCTTTAAAGGAGTGCAAGAACTCCAAGGTGTTCGCCCGAACGTAGCTCTCAACTCGATACTTGAGTATATTCGTCCTCTTATGTACACTATCCTAAGTCAAACGACGTCGTCCAATGATGATGATATCATACGGTCATCTTAACTAAAAGGTCCCATCACTTTATATGCTACTATGTATAATAAGAATACTTATGCATAACTATATAAGTCCTAAGTCCATATCACTACTAATATCACACATTCGGCATTCCATTACAACAATACAAGGTCCAAAATATATAATCGTTCACGTATACAACTATACACATAAATCATGTCCATCATGCAACTACAATCCACATACAATAATAGTCCAAAAACGTCCTAAGTCCACGATACATATCTACATATATACATATATATATATATATATATTGAAATCCAATAAACTAAGCTGCCGAGATCCACGGAAGGAGTGGTGGTCCGTACATTCTACCCCGACTCATGCATGTGATTTTGAAAATGAAAACTCAGAACCCGCTGGGTTCTGTTTATTCCTTATTCGGCCTTTAGAAGATTGCGAGTGCCATTGTTGTCAACCTAGGGCTCTGATACCACTTTTGTAACACCCCGAATCCGCGGGACTCGGGGCGCTACGGGTTGGGACCTCACAATGGGTCCCGACCCTTAGCCTGACAACAATTTCACCGGATCTTACAACAAGACACAAATAAAGGCAAAACCGAAATACATTTTTATGCAAATGACATGATCCCCAGAAACAACTAAAAGACAACTTCAGCCGAGTTCTCAACTCCAAAGACTCGAACATCAAAAACATAACAATATACAAGAAACAATACGCAAATACAACTCCAACCAAACCCCTCCTAAAATGTACGGAACCCCGGCTGTCCACTCTTCCGGATCTCTCGACAGCATTCCTAACCTGCAAGACAATCTACAACAATCGGTATAAAACCGTTAGCTAATATTTGAGGCATTAGAATCAAGGTGAAAGGCACAAACACAAGTCAATCATCATAAACACCCAATACACTCCAAAGCACACAAGTCCGGTTTATTATCTTATTATTATTAAGTCATATCCCGTTCTAATTCAACTTAGGTTGTGACACGAGAGTCACCGAAACTCGCCTCGGTCCCTACTTACCGGCATGGAATGGTACTGATGCATCCGACCGTCTACCAGCACGGGATAGTCGCCGAGAACCTCCTAGCTCTCGCGGGAGCCAGACAAGTTGTCACCGCCCGTTATCATACACTTGGGCCAAAATAATATAAAGGTCGGTAATCCTAATTCCGGTTTAGTTGTTATAACAATAAACAATAAACACACACCACCAAACACACATCAATGCTAATACAAGGAATACGAGCTAAGTAAGTCCGGAGACTTACCTCGTCACCACACTCAACTCACAACACTCTCGCTTCCTTAGGGGAGGAAGCCCATAACCTGCTCACAAGAAGATAAATATATCAACAACAACCCACTCACAATAGAAGTCTAAGACTTCTATACAAATGATCTAAGCAAGACCATTTGGCTCTCAATTCTAGGACCGCATCCTAGAGTCTCTCATGCTCACATCTCACTCAACACAAGCTAGAAGTCCTTAGACTTCTAGCCCCTATGATCTCGCAAGATCATAACTCATAACACATACTAGGATAAACATACCTAGTCCAAACAAACTCAACGGTAGCAACACCGTTCTAGGATAAGTCAATCACAAGCTCCAAAATCCCACAAGATCATACAATCCCAACCTCGAGCCTCAGAACGCTCACAAGATCAACCAAACACTCAAAGTCTTACAATAATCGAAAATCCTCAAAACTCACCTAAGATCTAAACCACTACTTGGCATTCTCGCTAGGTTATGCTAGATCCAACCTAGCATGATACTAATACTAAACATAACTAAATCGAGGTAAGATCATAAGCTCGGAGGAGAGGGTACTCACAGGACGTCAAAAGACGGAAGGAGATCTATGGATGTTGATATGGACCCGTTGGCCTTTATCGGGACGCTTCCAAACCTAATACCAAAACTAAGCAAGTTTATCTCATACGCTAAACTTGAACGGAATATATTATATAAATAAGTCTAATGAAAACCCGTTTTCAAAAGTCAACGTTAAAACTCATTAAACCCTTCCGGGGCAAAAATATGAAATCAAACCACTTGGTCGTAAACCCGAAATTACAACTTTAATCATAAACCGAATTTAAAATCCGTAATTATATTTTCCGGGCAATCTAAACAGCATCATAAACCCAATGGTAAAACTCGTTCTCAAAGCCAAGGATGAACAAAACCGTTCAACTAATTTTCGGACAAAATATACAATCTTGTAAATGTGGGTTATAAACCGCAAATAAATATTTGGGCCATATGATGTAAATAAAATCTGCAGGAGGGTATAATTGCTACATTTCAAAACATGGGTACAAATCTGCAATAATAAAAGATGGGTCAAATCTGTAATTATAAAGGCAGGGCACAATTTGAAATTATACCAAAAGAGAGGGGCCCCGATTTAATTAACCCTAAAGGGTTTTTTTAAACCCAATTCAGCGCTTGCTCAGGAAGGGGACATCAGGCGGCGGAAAGGGCAAGGCAAGCAACTCAGACAGCGGCCTGCGGCGTCGATCCGACCGGGAGAAGGAGCGACGGCTTCAGCTTCGGCGGCGAAAGAGGCGCGACAGCTGGGCTCCTTCGTCGGTAGCAGTGGCGGCTTCCCCCTAGTGTGCAGCAGCAACCCTTCACACGCCGGCAACGCTCACTTGAGCAGGGAGTAGAGAAGAGAGGAAGGGCATCAGCGCAGCACGAGCCCGACGAGCAGAGGCGGCCTCTCCGGTGGTTGATTAGTGGCGGCGTCCTAAAGAGCTCTGGCGACGCGAAGATTCAGAAAGCGAGGTGTGGGCTGCTGGGGGAGAAAGGAGTGCAGAGAGACAGGGAGAAGAGAGAGGGTGGCTCCAATGGCCTGTAGGGTTGTTCGAATCCGACAAACAAATCAAGGAAATGGGAGGTTGGCTTGCTCCGACGACTAGGCGGAGGCAGGGCATGGAGGAGGTCGTCTCTGGCGGTTCTGCAGTTCCAGATGAGAGCTGCCAAAAGGGCTTCTGTCATGGAAGTCATTAGAGGAAAGGAGGTTTGAGGGGTTAGTGTAGGGTGGTCGAGGGGTCGGGGTTGCAGCAGGTCGGGTGTAGGCTGCAGAGGCTAGATTGAGGGGTTGCTTGAGCAGGTAGATGGGCAGCAGCTTGGGCGGCAATGATTCGCAGAGAGGGGTCAGGCCAAAGGCCGGTAGACACGGTACCGTGCACAGGAAATGAAGAAGCAGGGAAACAAAACTAAATAAATGAAATAAGTGAAAATAGGAATATAAATAGAGTATCATATAAATTAGATCAAAATTAATCGGAATCGGATTTTTGGATTGGGAAAATTTTTCAAATTTTCCGTAAATAATACTATGGATATACGTGAACGTATCCAAAATAATAATATACTCCGGAAAGATATTTCACGTCGTAAAATACTTTTAATAAATAATATATATATATATATATATATATATATATATATATATATATATATATATATATATATATATATATATATATATATATATATATATATATATATATATATATA
>BSUD01000001.1:159308400-159331729 GCA_033239045.1 Fagopyrum esculentum
CCCCCGCGGTTTCTAGCATTCGTTTCGGTGTTCTTGATTCTTGATGCTTGTGTGAACAAGCTTTTCTTGCTCCTTTCCTGAGGGAAATTGAGCCGTTCTCTGAGTGTTGAGATTACCTTCGAGTGAGGTAAGTCCCTTGGACTTACTTAGCTTCATTTTGCGTATTGGTTTGATTGTATTGGCTTGTTTGTGTTGTTTATATTGTTATAACTATAACCAAAATAGGATTGACCTTTGTTATACCTTAATTGGCCCAAGTGTATTATAACCGGGTGGTTACCGCTTGTCCAATTCAGAATGGGGAAACTGGGAGGTGTTCTCGCGACCAATCCAGTAGGTGACAAAAGGATGCATACGTTCTATTAATGTTGGTGAAAGGGGACGAAGGCGATATCGTAGTGATACTCGTGTAACAACCATAAGTTGAATTAGTAATTGGATAACCTAATGGAAGATAATAACCGGTTGTTGTGTGAACATGCTACGTGTTTACTTTACTTATGTGTGTTTGTGGTTTTACTGTCTTTCTGATATCTAGAATGCTAGTTAACGGTTTATACCGATGTTGTAGATGTCTTGCAAGATATATATGTTGTTGAGTGATCCGGATGGTGTGGTCAGCCGGGGTTCCCGTACATTATAAGACGGGATCCGGTTTATGTTTATGTTGTTGTTTTCCCTTTTTGTTTGAACTCGGTTGTGAGTCTTTTATGTTTTCCTTTGTTTAAACCTTTGGTTTTATATTTAGTTTTGTTTTTCATTCGTTTGTGCCTTGTTGTAAGATCCGTTGTACTGTTGCTACTCTAAGGGTTGGGAGCCATTGTGAGGTCCTAGCCCGTAACGCTTCGAGATCCCATAACTTGGGGTGCTACATTTGGTGTTTGTTTTGTTGGTGCCAGTATGAAGCCAATAGGTTGACGATAATACCAAGCCGGTAGGTTTGACCCTAGAGCGCATGTAGATTGTCGTCCGAGGGCGCTAGTAGGTTTAGGGTGGCGATAACAACACGCCGATAAAGTCGGATCGAAGGCGCATGTAAGTTGGCATGATAACGGCCGCCGCCATCACCGACAGCGGCAATGACGACGCATTTAGGGTTTGTGTTTTACTGTTTCTTTAGACGGAAGCGTGTTTAGGGATCGTAGGCTCTGATATCATGTAGATATTTGTAACTAAAAGTTTGTTTATTTCATTAATCAAATATTATTTATATAAACAAATATAAAGGGGCAAAACGATAAACTAACAAATAAGGGATAAACCCAATATACTCTAACACCGACTTTGTCCGGAAACCCAATCCGTAACATCCATCTTTATTTTCATCCACTTCATTCTCAGTCATCCATTTTTGTGTTGTATGATTGAGTGGATGAGAATAATGAAGAAGGATGAGAAATGGTCAGGGTCACTCTCAAATCGTTTGAATATAATTTTACTAAACACACAAACATATTTTTTTTATAAAACCCAAATGTAAAAAAAATATCTTCTAAAACTACAATCAACCACAATTCAACTACAAACCACGACCATATAACTAAGTTTACTAAAGCGGTTGTTAGACGTACTCATATCAAAATTTTCAAAAATTATTCACTTTCACGTTTTTGGTGCGGAATCATTATTTTTTATTTTTCGGTTCAATTATGCATATGGCCTCCAAAGTGGAAGTCGTTCGGAGCCAAAATGAGCCAACTAATATCGTACAAGGGCCTTGAAACCGAAACTTAAAATTGTTTCGTGTTAGAGCTCCGAAACGGAAATCAAAACAATTTTACATTTAAGCCCCGAAACCAAAATCAATATAGTTTCACGTATGGGCCTCGAAACTGAAACCAATTCTACATGATTTTTATTTTTCTAAACGTTTTCGGTTTCAAACACAAATACGGAATTTATCATCTTTGTATTGGCTTGAAACCGACTTCTATTTTGAAACTCAAATACCAAATTGTACCAACACTTATTTTCGAAACTGGCATTCAAAAGTAAAATTAAGGTTACAGATACAAATTTTATCAGAGTCGGGCATAAACCTATACATTAAACTCGTGTCAAATACTATACATAATTACCCATCCAAAGATTTTCGTATAAAAAAAAGTCAGCTAACATCTTTTTCATGAAAGAAATGTTTAGGTATAGAGTACATAGATGACACGTAAGCAAGGGGGAAATTCGCGTTTAGTTGTATGAATTTAGTGTCAATATAATTAGTTATGATTGTTTACAGTATTTAAATGCAGTAGCGTCAAAGTCAAAAGAAATATGAGTATCCTATGCTTTGACCCTTGAGTAACAGTCCAATTCACACGTATAATTGGATCAACAAATAAGAGAATGAAGTAGGTCCCAAAACGAATAACTCCATATTTTCATTGAATGCGTGACTCCCACGTGATTAGGTCCCGAGACGGATATAATAAAAAGTAACATGATATCATAGCAGATCCGGTCCGGGTCCAGTTTCTCGAAGTCACTAGGTCAGGTAGTTAACACTTGAGGGGGAGTGTTGAGAAGAAGGGAAAAGTATTCCCCATCGATGACACACAATCAAGTGATACTACATATATAAGCATCCGGGCAACTCCTCCTATTGTCAATTGGTTTTAGGATGAAATCTCGTGTGCTTATATGTGTGGTTCAATGGACGTGTGCCCCCACGTCATTTGGTCTCGAGACGAATATATAAAAATGTAACATTCATCAAACACAAAATTTGCAAAAACAAAAAAAAACACTCGATTTAGGGTAACGGGTTTTATGATTTGGAATCACAATAGAGAGGTTGTTAGTCTTGATGTCCCAAAAAATTACTTCAACTCAGTAATAAAAGTCGAAGGTTTTTCTCTTAGATTTGACTTACACTCGATTTGGAATCACAAATAACTTGTTTACATCGAGCTAGAAGGAAGACATGCAACAAGTTGTGTCATCAATCCATTCTGAATAGCGAATCCGATCCTCTTAAAAACAACATCAGAAGACCTATGAGACATAATGTTGTCATGCAAGACCCGCCAATCCATATTGAAGATAAGAAAAAATCGAAATTGAGGTTGGTAACTTGTGTGTAATCAAGACACTTCAAGGTTTGTGGAGTTGTCCGTGTGTTGGGGGGGTCAAAATGATTTTATCTAAACTCTAGACCGAATCTTTTTTTTTACGAAGTCCAAGTCAAACATGTGTTCGGAGAAATTAATTGTGTTGCTGATCGATTGACCCATCTAAGAATCTCGACTTTCAACACCAATTTTTATGATGACCCCAAACTCCGTATTCTCATCCACAAAAATACTTTAAGTTGGACTACCTCTAAAAGGTAGACCAACTTAACAACTTTTCGTTTTTAAAAAAAATATGAAATAAGACTAACGAAAACAAACAATGAAAAAAAGAAAAAGAAAAATAGTGGTATCCTCATTAGACATGAACATATTTGGATTGACTATGTATTAAAAGTCGATGAAGAAGATGACTAAAGTTGTATTTTCCATGAAGAGTACCATTTTTGTTTTCCTTGGAGTTTGCTTTTTGCTTTGATTTACCAACAATAAAACAAGAATGGTCGTTATTTTTCTTTCTTGATGTGCTACCATAAATAGCCATATGTTGAACTAGTTTGTAAAGCATCTAAAATAAATGGATTGCAATTAACATATTAAAATAGTACATATTGTTTTTTTAAGTACAAATACTTACCAATTCACTTCACGTATAAAATATTATGGGCTATAAGGATGGTATATCGGGACTTACTTAAGGCGGCTAAGAATAATGAGTAAGATCCGAATAGGGTAAGTCCGACTTACCTAGTTTAAGGATTCAAAAACACATGCTAAATGGAATGAGAGGAGAGAAGGCAAAAAGTTAGTGATATATTCCGACTTACCTAGTTTATTTAAAACTTAAAAAACGTACTGGTTTAAAAGACAAACAAGATGTTGTAAGCCCAATTCAAAAGAAATATGCACAAAAAAGAAAGTTGACAAAACAATGATAAATTTCTTTATATTGTTAGAGTTTTTTCTCTTGTAATAAAAGACCGACCCTAGCACATGCACATCTTAGATTGCCTTAGTCGTCACCTCAACTCTTAAAAGGATCAAAACTTTAAACTAGAAGAGGTTGCAACAACGATAAATAAACTCGACCCGTAAATTATAAAGCTCAACGTCTTATTTGACTTTAAGGTTAAACCATGAAAATGATATTGAGTAACTTCGGACATAGTTTTAGCCTAGTCAAGAGACTAACATATGAAACATGTAATTGAATAATAAAAGAACTGATTTTATGTATGTGCATTATACAATGATAGAGATTACAATATATATATGCCATACATATCAACAATCATAAGGTAATTCAACCCATGAATAAGGCTAAAGTTAAAGATACTATTGTCTAACTAAGGTACAAAAAAATTGGACTGACTGAGTGTATGTTGATGACATTCAACTTGGATAAAAGACAAGAAGTTGGATATACTGAGGGGCTTTGTGAATAAATCTACAGGTTGATCATGTGTGCGTATGTGAGTTATTCCGATATGACCTTGAATTTTCTTGTGGATGATATGACAATTGGTTTCAATGTTTTTGTGCTCTTATGAAAAATCGGGTTAGAAGCGATATTAATAGCCGCCAATTTATCACAATGCATTCAAGTAGGTTTTTTGTGGATGATTTTAAGGCCTTGCAAAGTTGCAAGAGTGTGTATTCACGTCAACTCACAACATGTAATTGCCCTTGCACGATATTTGGCTTCAGCACTAAAGTGAGAGATAATGTCTTGCTTTCTTGTTTTCCATGAGATAGGGACACCCCCTAAGAAAATGATATATCCAATTGTGGACCTACAAGTGTCTCGGCAACGGGCTCAATCGGCTTCGTAATGGACGATTAAATGAAGAGAGTCATGGATAGGTAAGAAAGATGCCTTGTCTGGGTGAACCTTTGACATAGCGTAAAACCTAATGGGCAACAACAAGTCGATGGGAGATAAAAGGTTCAAGTAGTAGTTCTAGTGTTCTACAACCTCCTTGGTTAGGACTAACTTTTGTTCGAGTGGGAAGGAGGTTGGCTTGGCATGAAGGAACCTCGAGTTGTCTAGGATTTTGAGCACATATTTTTGTTGAGAAAGGGAGAACATGCCACTTCGAGACCAAAAAATATGAGAAGATTGGTGAAATGAGGCATCTTTTGTAACTTGTAGACTAACTAGACACCTAATTATCTCAATTAAAAAATACAGGTAAAATTGAGTGGATATGACCGAAAATAAGGAAAGAAGTTATGGTAATCATGTAATATTATTAATTGGTAACTACCCAATTACTGGTAACCGATTGAAAAAAAAAAGGAAACCGTATTGTGAAGATTCTGCAAATATATTACTATCCAATTAACTAATTATTTTTCTCTCTCCTCTTAATTATAATAAATAAAAGATTGTGTCAATTGAAGGATTCGAACTCTGAATGAGTTGACCCTCCCTCCCACCTTTATACCAGCAAATTCGTATGAACTTTCTTCATTTATTACTTCCTTATTTAACGGATTGAATTTATTATTTTCGTAAAAAAATTACTGAGAATATCACAACCCAAGATATCCGGATTAGTTATAGATTACTTCCTTTTTTAACGATTTAGGATATTGATTAGCATCTTTAATTAGGCAAAATATTAAAATTAAATAGGAGAGAGAAGGATAACAAATAAGGTAGGATCTATAATAATTTTTAAAAAAATCTTTTTTGTGAAAATAGGAAGTGCCTAATTGGTCTACATATAACAAAAAGTGTCTAGTTTATACTACATGTTACATTAACTACCTACTTAGTCAACTCATTCAAATACTTGAGTGGTCTCATATCCTTGAGCTTGAATTATGCGCCTAGGAATTTCTTAGTATATTCTATATCTTGCAAGTTACCGACCGTAATAGTTACATAATAGACATATATTAAGAGAATGGTAAACGTGCCTTGGTGTCATCGTATGAAGAGGGAGAAATAAGAATTTTGATTGCATAAAATCAACCAATTTGAGATAGATAGATAACTTGAGAAACCATTATCGATATGCTTGCTTGAGGCCATATAGGACTTGTTGAGTTTGAAAAAATGTGTCTCCCCCTTTCAATGAAATTGAGTGTAAACTTCATGTAAACATCTCAAAGAGATCGTTATTTAGAAAAGTGTTGTTCACATCTAGTTGATGTAAGTTTCATCCACGAATGCATGTCGCACTAATAAAGACTTGGACAGTAGTGAGTTTGGCAATCGGGGTAAAAGTCTTTTGATAATCCACTCAATGTAACCTTTTACAACGAAGTGAGCTTTATACCTCTTGATATTGTCATCGGATTTATATTTGATTTTATACCCACATCCAATTGGTCGTTTGTGTGACGGAAGTGAAACAAGGCTCCATGCACTATTGTCTTTTAGAGCCTTGATTTCCTTAGCCATACATCTTTCTAATGGGTGAACCAAAAAAAAACCTTGGTTCTTGCTAAGCATGATGTATTGATGTTGGAGACAAGTGTTTATAAGGAGAAGATAGTTTGTCATAAGAGATAACATTGGATAAAGGAAAATCCTTACGGTAAGTCACATTAGTCGAGGATGATGATTGGGTCGTCTTATGACATGGGACTATAGGTTCTATGTGGAAGTCTTTAATGGTGTTGAAGTGGCTTCTATGTGGAGGTCTTTAAGGGTGTCAAAAAGTTTGATAGGTCGGAGGAATGTATTGACATTATTGGATGATGCGGGGTTGATGCCGCAGTTCTTGATCTAGATTGAAAGTCCTCAAATCAAACAATAGAAGCAAATCTCAGTCAATATAAAGGAAATCTCGGATGAGATTTTCCCAAGAAAAGGCCGAGACTTTGTGAAACTCAGAATGCGGAATTACGGATGATAATGGAAGATAAGAAGGTGATTAACGGAATTTAATATGATAAGTATAGGAAGATCGGACTATTATAAGACTTGAAAAGAACCTTGACCAATTATGTGTCAAAACCCTAAACAAAGAATTACCTTTTATACTTCCTTCTTTAACCTTACACAAGTCTATCCTTCTAGATAAGACAAGCACAAGGAGAGACTAGTTTGACTAGTAGCACCAACCTTCAACAAGATTAACACAAACAAGAATAACCTAGCAAGAATTCACAACGATTCAACAAAAAACTCTCCTTTTGATTGAATAGAAATAATAGAATGTAAATCCGTGAACGAAGTCACAAGTGTCTCACAATAATGTGGAAATCAAATTCAAATCTAAATGCCCTATGAATCTCGTCCTCTATGACTATTTATAGGAGAGATTCCTCGAAAAGATAATCTAAAAATAATACAAAAAGATACGATAAAAAACTAACAAATAACTTTAAATTGTTTGAGAGCTTAAAGGTATTAAAATAATAAAATATAAGTAGAGGATAATAATCCTTCTATCGAGATCTACTCGATAATACGCAAAAGTGGAGAATCTCGGTCTCGAATCATAAATCTCGGCCGAGATTTTGTTGTGTTGACCGAGATTTTGCATCTTTCATGAAAACCTCCATTCTCTCGGATCCTCTCATGTTTGCAACTTGCAAGTAATGAAAAGTGTATCCTGCTCTTGACTTAGTGAAGATTCCATGTAACGTAGGTGCTATCAAAGATGATCTCACATCATACTCACCTTCTTGTAAATGATTCGACCTCGAATCATAGCCTTGCTCATTACTAATCATACAATGACTAAAGTATGACAACTTCTGGACTTGATCAACTCCATGGGAATATGGGATGGAGATGTCAGTTTCTCCTCCCTTATCCGTTCTTTTTCGACATGTAAATCAGTTCGTACATTACTCGATACAAACGGATTTCGATGTCTGGGCGGTGAAAACTCCCAGTTCCGTGACTCTTTTGGAAGGTCTCTCGAACTTTGTAATACTCGGGGCTTGAAAGCTTTCACCATAACATGCAATAGTGGAGAATCTTGGTCTCTATCCTCAAATCTCGGGCGAGATTTCATAGTTGGGGCTGAGATTTTCACTTTGAATCCACATATTGTCTTGGATAATGAAAATTGGATGTATTCTTGGAGCCTTCCTTCTCTTAGGTGCAACCAAGATGGATATCCTGGTTCAAATGGTATTTCCTTGTGGAGTTGAGGATCCTTATCCTCAACTACTCTCCGTTTCCTCTCTAGCTTTGTGCATGATTCCTCATGTATCTCTTTGACAATGTCCGCCTATTTTCCTGCAATCAACGTTACTCGCTTCACTAAAGGTAACGGTATAAGATCAAAGAAAGTTATGGAAAACAACTTAATTACAAAGTCATTATAGTTTAACCATGATAAGTTAATTATTTATAAAACTATAAACATGTATTTAATTGAGCAGAGTTAAGATACATTAGCCTTTTATAATCAAGTTAAAGTTACCAGTTAGAACCAAAATTTAATCACCCAATGTAATCTTGACTTGCTATTCAAAAATATGACCTGAGTTCAATTTAGCACTAAAGCTTGAACAACAAACTTAAATTGATTATAAACTACATAAAAAAAGTTATTAAATATGATCTTTGACTTATACACTACATAAAAAAAAGTTGTAAGTAAATTGTTGTTTGAGCCGAATGAGTTAAACTTTATCATATTTATGTTCAACTCGTTTATAATCGATTGAAAAACATAACATAAACTTTTAACCGAACTTTAAATATGTTCATATTCGATTTTTTAGCCGAGGGTATTGCCAGTCTAGTCCAAGATGAGCTCAAGTTGCTCACTAATATACCAATCATATTGAATATTGACTCATCTCGTCAAGATGTTATTAAAGTTGAGAAACTCATAAATGTTATTGAAATAAAACACAACAAGATCTAGAGAGATATGGTATTTAAAATGCTAGAAAAACACAAACAAGTTGTTGATGCAGTTCGATCATAAGAACTACTTTGTGGGATCTCAAGAGGGAAAAGTCAACCAAATCCACTCAACAATTTTACAGTATATGAACACAATTAAAAAAGAGTAAAAACATGAAAAAATTATAAAGAATCTCCATAAATCTTAAGCTATTAGTGCTAAGAAGACGAAGAAACTGATTAAATAAACAATCGTCAATGATACTCTCTCACGAATGCAACCAAGCTTCCAATAACGCGAGGTTTAGATGATGAAGAGGACACTGAGAATGGATCTTCGGCAAACCACTCGACTCAGAGCTCTTGCTCTCTCTTTTCTCTCTTGGATTCATTTTCAAAAAGCTCTCAAAGACTCAAACGAGGAGAATTGTTTAACGACGTTAGGGTTTAGAAGTGAGAGAGAAGAAGTTAAGTACCCGGCTCACTAGATCAGCAACCTCAACGCAACGTTTAACTTTCAACCATGCATTTCACTTAAATGAGCACGTGAGTAACATGTGCCAGTAGGCTGGGGAGTAAGCAGACTTTTATCAAAACAACTCAACCAAACCCGGACCAAATTGAATATGAACGGGTTTACTCGTATCCTTACAAAAGTCAAGCGAACCGAACTTCAAAATGGACTTATACTTCGCTTGCTTAAAAGATTAAGCGAGATTAAACCGAACTTTTTTTTAGCTGAAAGTGTACTGAACTCAAAGTAACTCGACTCGTATAGAAGCCTTATTTCTTGAGATGACAGAAGCCCTATTTGTGAATGCTCTCATTAGTTCCTGTCTACACATTAATAAGTTTTTTTTTTATTCAATGGTAAATATATTAATGGAATTTCCGAAAAGTTGTCTATATAAAAGTGCACATTTCATAAGATATTGGAAAAGTTGTTTATTCTATGTGGCGGCTTAAACTTAGAATGTCATGTCATTTTCATATTTTTGCATGAATCATTCTTACCCTTTTTTTTTAAGCCAAATTGCATATATCCTCTTGAATCTACTTGGATGTAAAGGTACATATTTTAAATTTTGTATTAGGAAATTAAACATGTATTTATGTTATATACATAGGATTATCTCTCATTAATCTAATTGTCAAATAAACTAACTTTGGTATAGAATATCAAATATCTAATATTAGAAGAGTCATGTTAAAGGCACCACGATGAATTTACTAGGGGCACAATACAACGATTCCAACGACGTTAAAATTTCGGACTAGAATACAGGGCGACGACGTTGGAGTTCCTATAAAATGTAGATCAAGTAAAAGGAAAAATTATTTCAAAAGTAAAATATACGTAGACGTTAAGTTAACGTTGAACTTACTTTCTTTTTTTTTTTTATAAAAAAACTTTAACGTTAGGCAATTGCACCGGTCTATTTTTTTCATTTTTAAAATTGAGCTCAATCTCCCAATATTATCTTGTATATCTTGTAAATCCGTCACCATGCCCTTAATAATTTTGCAGGTAGAGTGAAGATAAATTGACAAAGTTAGGGTGTGTTTGGTTGGAGATTAAAGGAGGTTAATTCATATTAAAATTAGAAGATTAATTTATGTAAGTATTTGAATAAAGATGAAGATTATGAAGAAGATTATATCATGTGTTATCTGGGATTAAAAATGGCCAAAAAATAACCTCATATACCAAGGTTAAAAGAGATTAATTTCCAACCACAATTATGATTTCACTCAAATTTATAAATTTGTATCAATTAAAACCATTAAAAAATCTTCAACCAAACAACTTGACGTAATTTATTTTACATCAAGTAATCCTTAACAAATCCAACATTTTAACCCATTTTAAATTCTAAGACTAAATTAATCTTCCCATTGCGGAATTGTGGGGTGTTGTAAATGGTATGAAATTAGCTTGGGAATCTGGATTCCGTAAAGTTATTATTGAAACGGATTCTCAACTAGTGACCACCCTAGTCGGGAAAACTCTTCCTCGTTGTCATCCACTATCTAGCCTGGTACATGTGTGCCAAGGCTTTATGCAAAGAGTTTGGCTTATCCAAGTTCCGTGAAGGAAATTGTGTTGCTGATTTCTTAGCGAACTATACTTTTTCTTTCGAACATGGTTTTCATGTATTGTTTGACCCTCCAGAGGGTGTTTTAGACTTGTTAGCGAATGATGTAAGGGGTAAGGCTATCCCCGTGTGATTACTACATAGTCAATGCTTTTATTTATATAAGCGCGACTAGATGCGCGGAGACCACTGACTTTCCTTCCTACCAAAAAAAAAAGAGACTAAATTAATCTTCAAAATAACCTCCATCTCCTACTAAACATACCCTAAAAAGAAAAACTAATTTTAAAAAAATTATAAATTAAGGTGGTTTTTAGAAATTTTATATGCAATTTTAACCTAAAAACTTAAAATAATAGTCTGACATGACATGCATAGATATCACGTATTGATGTCAGTAGAAAGATTATTATATTTTATTACCACCTTCTCAAGAATTGAATTACTAATTTATTTTTTTCATGTTTTACACCATTTAACTCATTACTCCTTTCACAACAACAACTTTAAGACCTTGTTGGAACTATTTTTGTCTCTTTTAGGCCAATAGTAGTCTTTGCCTCCATTTAAATAGATATTATTAATAAATATAATATTACTGATAACATATTTTATATGATATTAAAATTAAAAAAATAAAATTGAGGAACATTCAAATATTTTGGACAATTTTTGTAGTATTCAAAAAAAATCTGCAAAATTTAAGTGGTGTATTGTATTTTGGATAAATTTAAGTGATATAAAATTTTCAAAATTCAAGTTGTATCTTGATTTTTTTTGAAACCGAGGGGGTTTACGTGTTAAGATGTGGAAAAAGAGTTACAAGAGAGAGAGACATAAAGACGGGGTACAAGCAGGACAGTCCGTGCGGAACAAAGAGATGCAATAGGAGTGAAGCAAGCCAAACAGTGGCCAATTCAGGAGATTTGGAGAAAGTTCATCCATTGGGAGCTTGTTGGGGAGAGTTTGGTCCATTTTGAGGATGCAATGAGCTTAATGTGGTTCTTTATTTTGTGTGCATTGTAGACCGGATTGTATCTTGATTGGTACATCATTATTAACGATAATAGTAATATTTAAGCGTGTAGAATGAAACTCAGTTATTTTATACGTATAATATTTTTTTTTTGGATGTTTTTTAAAATACTGATATCCTAAATGACACTTTTTGAATAAATTTTGGTGATACTTTTCTATTTAGTACACATTCTTACAATCCTACACTAAGAGTTACTTAATATGATCTTGAATTCCTCAATTGGATAATGTACAATTGCACATCTTAATCAATTGCTCAAATTTATATAATATAAAAGAATTATTGTTATCACTAACTTAAGAATTTTGATCATATATTAGTTATAAATCATAAACTATATAGTATAAGATCATATTATTGTGTTAAAAAACTTAAAATCCTCAATGCCATTTCCATAGGATCGCAATGAAAATTGTTTGAACATAAACCTTGTTAACGAAATATAATAATTATCTCACATATTGTTTACTAACGGTGTTTATCGACACAAAAACAATTAGTAGAGAAAATCAAATTTATAAAAAAAATAAATAGTGAACAAATAAAAACAAGAAAAAATTATTAAAAATGATAAATCATAATCAAAATAAATTTTGATGCATAAAAAAAATGTATGACGGAGAGTGCTCTTATTGCTACATCTTACGATATCATAAAACTCAAGTAATCAACTATGGATAATAAATATGTGAAAATATCATGATTGAAAAAAAAAACCCGGAAATGAAATTCTAAAACATGATATATTTAAAAATCAAAAAAATACTTGGAATTGACCAAATTAATGTGATAACCGACAATCTTATGATCATCAACGTATTGACCAAATTAATGTGATAACCGACAATCTTATGATCATGAACGGTATTAACGAAATTTCGAAACAACCATGGAAAATTGAATGATTAACTATTTAAATTTAATTCTTTTAATTGATTTATTTTCAATAGGTAAAAAATGTTCTTATAAAAATCTTAATTTAAAAATATATTTAAATAATTTACCATCAATAACTTAAGCACAATAGTTTATAGTGTAGTTAAAAAAAACAAAGTACGCCGTTTTGCCCCCACCCCCTTTTTCTATTGAAAGACCCTCAAACCCTAACTTTTTTGTATGTTAACCCCACCCCCGATTTCACCAACTTTCATTTCACAGATTCTCTCTCCTTCTCTCTCTCTCTCTCTCTCTTCGTCTTCTTCGCAATAGTTTTTGCTCTTCTTCCTGGTTCTTAATTCGCGCGTCCTCTACTCTGGCGCAAGCAATTGATGATTTCCTGGTGAACTCTAGACCTGAAATTATATCGGAGATGGGTAAATACATGAAGAAGGGGAAGATCACAGGTGACGTTTCTGTAATGGAAGTTTCTCAATCCGCACTCGGCGTTCGAACCAGAGCTAGAACCCTAGCTCTTCAACAAAATCCTGAGCTTTGCTACCTCCAGCTCCGAAGCCGTCGTCTTGAAAAGCCCCAATTTCCCCCTCCGAAGCCGGAGAAGCAGAAGCACTGCAATCGGATAAAACCGGTTCACAGTCAGAGCGAGAGAGCTGGCTCGAGGTTACGAGTTGGCTCGGTTGATTCCGGACCTGCTCGTACGGCGTCGTTTAGCCGTTCGAATAAGGTGAAAGCAGAGACCGAAGATTGCGCCGGGAAATTAGGGTTTGGGTCCGTAACGCCATTGGAGAGGACGAAAGGGGATGTAATTGGAACTGAAGTTGACGATTTCGGTGCGGAAGCTTCATACGGAGAGAACAATTTGGAGTTTGATGGAACCGGAAGGTTCGAATTTCTCTCTTTTCAGCTCAATTTTCTTTCTATTCGAGGGTTTGGGATTTTACCACTAGCTGTTTTTTCCCCCCTTATTGCTTTCTTAACGCCTTTAAGCTTTGAGCTTTCATTATTGAAAAATGTCTCTCCTTTTGTCCCGTGTTACTTGGTTTCTCTTTTTCATTTTCTACACCAAAAAAACTTTTGATTATAAGCAAAACCTATGTTCATTCAATACATGATTTGTGATGTAGCCTTCTTCATATCTAAACGTATGCTGCTTGAAATTTGAATTTAATTTGTATGAAACCAGATGTTTTGGTTTGTTTGGTTATTGGTATGGAACTTGGAAAAAAGGAGAAACAAAGTAAGAAAAAGATTTTGACAGATTACACAGTGAGCTATAGGTATAGGATTTGGCCAGCATCTTCCTTTTTCTTTTGAATATAATTAAGCTCCAGTCCTATATTGGACCTGTACCTTATGTGCCGTGTAACGTCTCTTTCTTTTGTTCTTAATTTACAAATTCATTTTACATTTTTTGGTATGGACAACATTGTTTTTGAAGCTGAGTAAATATTGTGTCAAACCTCTGCCTCTAGTCTAAGGGCATCTTTTATGTTGGGTCTGTTGCTTTCCTCATTAAATGTTGCAAGTTTTTGAGGGTACTGTCTGTGAAACAAAATAATTGAAGAAATTCTTGTGAAGTTTATGGGCCGTTAGTAAATGGTTTTATTAACATGATGTACATTATCTGTGCCTGGGAGACATTGGTTTACTTCAGAAATGAATTATCAGTTGGGTCCTTATGGTTAATGCTAGCCGGTTGCATTAGGTTCTTTAATTTAAAAGATAAACCAGAACTTATTGGAATCATAGAAGGTACGGTTTTAAATCGTGATCATCGAGATTGTAGTTCTCATACTTCCTTTTTTGTGTGATAATCTGTTGAGACTTTTTTTTGCTGAAAACACGTGAACATGGATTCATAAAGAGGTAATATGGAATGTGGGAGCAATAACTTCCCTCTGCCTCATGTGGATCTTATATGTGATTGATCTTTTTAGATGGGGACCATATATTAGCCTGAAGCCAAATTCATGCATTCATAGTCTCCCATCTATAATGTGAAGGTACATTTGCTTTTTTCATGTCTTGTTGACATAAGATTGTGCGAGAGTCTGAAATCGTGTACAGAATAGAAGAGTCTAAGGAGGTCTTGTTATAAAGTTGATTTGGAGAACACATGGTGGGGTGCATGTGTCATTGTTCCTTTTATTCAAATTTTGCTACCATATCATAATAAAATTTGGTACTATAACTTTCTTAATGAGTTTGTTATGTGGCATCTATGGACAGGGGCACACGAGAGACCACACCTTGCAGCTTCATAAGGGATTTGGACAGCATTGGGACACCAGGGTCAGCTGCGAGGTCCACTTGCTCTGGTGCAGCATACCCAAGACAATCCCGAAACTCTACACAAAGAAGCATCCCTTCAACACGTGAGATGGATGAATTCTTTGCTAATGCTGAGATTCAACAGCAGAACCAGTTTATGAACAAGTATGTTGTGTGTTTTCATCTTTTCCTAATCATTCTTTTTTCTTTGAAAATTGTTGTGAAAAAGGGACTTATTATTATTGCAGGTATAACTTTGATGTTGTGAACGATTTACCTCTCTCTGGACGCTATGAATGGGTAAAGGTAAATCCTTAAGGCGGTCGGTTTGTTGACTAACCTCAATTTGTGGAAAATTGAAACGGCTAGCCAACGTGCAACAATGGAGAAGAAGGTGGAAAACGCAGTTAAACCTTATGATGTCTGTAATATAAGAGTAGCAGAAACAGAAGACCAACTAATTATACCCTGACTAATTAGCCAGACCCAAAGAACATTGAAGACAATTCAGTGATCCTATGGTGTTTAGAGGATTTAGATCAGATATTAGAGCTCTTCTGAGGATTACACCATTGTAATCTGTTTATGTGATAATCCAAAGTCTTCTTGAAAAATGCTTGTTCATAAACATAGTACATACTACTAGTTTGTAGTAGTAGTTAGTAGTGACATCAGGTTGCCCTTGCTGTATTAGGTTTGTCTGGGTTTCCACCTTTTTCTAATTTTCTAACTCTAGCTTGTTAGCTCTTCTTTTCAATTATGTAAGACATCAATTACATATAAATCCAAGCTTCTGATGTTGATATTTTCCATTGATGAAGTCTTTGCCTCCAATTATTTAGATGTTGATTGACTCTTCCCTCTCTGCATGGCCTGAAAAACTGAAGGGGAAAAAGAACAGGTTAAGGATGAAGAGTTTCAATGGTAAAGTGTGCTTAGAAACAGTGTTTAATGTGTATCATATCCTGTCTCCTGAACATGGATTAAAACTAGGTCTCTCTTGGACTCAGTGAACCTAGGAGCTGTGCATTTACCTATGCTTATGTCACAGCTATACCCTAAAAGCTCAGGGTAGTGTTTTCTGTCTATATGTGTCACATGATATCACATACTCCCAGTATTTTAATCATTTGCATGGTAGTAAGGAAATCACAAATTAGACTATTATATATATTTGAAATTGAAGGATAGAGAATGGGCATTGGATTCCTCCTAAAAAGGCTTCTGCTGAGAAGTAGTCTTCTTCAAGAATCTGAGTTCAGTTTTTCAGGGTTTCTTTTACAGGTTTTTCATTTTTACTGGTGAGTCATTTCCTGAAAGATGATATAAAGTGTGAATATACTGTATGAGATTAATTTCCATGGTGTTCTCATGCAAGCTTTTGAACTTTGTGAAGGTTGTCAGTTTGTTGCTTCTGACTTACTGATTGGCCAAAGCAAGTGGGCATTTATTGAATGAATGGGGTAACTTCAAATGAAAAATGATGAATAGAGTAACACTAAATCAGTCCACCAACTAGTAGTCACTGCAGTCCTTCAACCTTAGGGCATCTTTGATAGTCCCTGGGACATATCAGTTGCCGAACGGACAATAGGGTTCTTGTGACATGTTGGTCTCTTGGTTTTGGCTAGTAACATAAAAGATGATCCAATTATAGAGAAATGAGGTAAAACATGAACAGTTAGTTAATTGAATGTGAAATTAATCTTTTAAATCACTTTAAAATAACCTAAAGATGATATATTACTATCAAAAAAAATTATTTTTGTATATTTTTTAAAAATGTTTTTAACTTTTTTAATAAATAAATCATTTTTTTTTTATAATTTTATTTTAAGTGCCCATTTGGTAGAGGGGTGAATGAAAACGGGGTAAAAATGGTTAAGGAGAGAAAAACGAAATGGAAATTAGTTATGTTAGAGAGAAAAACGAAATGGAAATTAGTTATGTTACTTTGACGTGTTAAAAAGATCTGTTACAATCTATTTCGGTTGTTAAAAAACATGATTTTTAATTGGTTCGGTAATATTATGTTTTCAGGAACAATTTTTAACAATTCCAAATGGGTCATAAGTTATAATTTCATGGATAAAGATGCCCTTGATCTCGTTTATTAGAAGGTTGTGTAATCCTAAAAGGGGTTTTTTTTACCATTGTAGTTTCACTTATTTGATTTTACCAACCATCGTATCAATAAGTTATTAATTTCTCATCAATTTCAGCTACATGAGGTTAATTAGACTTTGAAAGAGATATTTTTTTACCCTTTTGAGTTGAAATTTATCCAGTCAATTTACATGGGTAACTGTACGGCTTTTTAACAGTTGTTTGATCAATACTTCCAAATAAAAAACAATCCTGCATAAATATTTTAAGTTCTCATATGCACTCAATTGCTCTTAGTTGAGCCAAACAAATCTCCTCACCTCAAAAGAATGAAACCTCCTTGAACATCCTATTGCATGTTTGGATTCTCTCAAACTTCAACATCGCCCATTTTTCAAAATAACGGAAAATTTAGGTTATTTGAACCATTCTAAATCATCTTTTCGGAAAATCGTTCGTTAAAGTTACAAGTTTTGTTGACATCTTTGGAAAATGTAGTTTTGGGTAAGAGAATTTTGAAGGCATTAATGGAGTTTGTAGAATGCATTTGTTTTGGTCAAAGATTGAACATCAATATAGGTTGGCTAGTGTAGGCCATTGGAAGCATATACAATAATAATGCTTGCTGATGTTTTGGTATATACAGACAAAATAAGTACATTTATACAAATCATTAAAGTTTGGGTTCTTAAGTAACAAAACAAAATGTTTTCTGTTGTTTACATTTTGTGTCATAAAAGCACTTAAATTTTTGTTGGGTCATGTTGGGAAACCAAATTATGGTAATCACAAACCCATGAAAATTATGGAATCAATCAAGTCAAAACTCATAACTAATAAGCAAAGAGTTGCAATATGTTAGCTAGGAACATTTTGTAAGGAAATTTACTTTTACCTAAACAATCGAGAAGGGCAACGAGTCGGATGATTGCAGTGGTTAATCTATTTATTATTGACTCGTCGTCTAAAATCTTCAACCAAGCCGTATTTTTTATCACTTATTTTTGTCCGGTGGGTGTGTGGATTGAGTTTTTTGGGTGAAATATATATTTTTAAAGGTAATTTTCAACTAAGACTCAAAAAAATGAAATCATGTTAGGTAAAATTAAATAAGCGATTCAATTTAGTTTGTGAGTCCTAACTCCTAACACGATCGGAAACAAAAACATAAATCCAAAATATTTACATAAAGTATAGAAGTGAAAAAATCAAAATCATTAAATCAATTAAGATTATACAAAGTTGTCTTCAACTCCATCAAAATCCCAAATTTAACGTGATTTCTATGATTTGTCCTCTTTGTAAATGATAAGTTCTTGAGATAAAGGAAAAAAAATAGTTGGCCTTAAAAAGTGGGGAGAATTTGTGTGGAACAAAAATATAATGGCCTTAAAGATTCACGGTACTTAAAGTCAGTTGAATTGACAAGGTCACAAAGACAAATGAGCAAAAGACTATGAGTCCGTAGCTACTCACCCGTATGACCACATTTGACCCGCTCTATCACTTGAGTTTCACCACATGTTTGTTACCATTCACACATTTTAAGAGCGAGTTTCCGGACACCAATGACATGCAAATGAGATTGTCACCCCTATTCAAGTATTTAAGCTCAAGACACGAGTCTATATATATCAATAATAGGAGTAAATTGTATATTTGTTAGTGGACTTGAAATTCATCCCCGTTTAGCAAAAGACTACCCATTCTAAGGGTGTCAAATGGTCCAGACCGGATCGGACTGTAACGGTTCGGTCCACCACGGTCCAGTCCGTTTAATTATTTTTTTAAAAAAAAATAATAAAAATTATATTTTTGCATGAATTAAATCCGGTCCGGTCCGGTCCGGGTTTGGACCGGGGATACTTTTCTTATTGAAAAAAAATATGTAAATTAACGGTGCGGACCGGACCGGAACATTACGGTCTGGGACCGGACCGGACCGTAATTTCCGGACCAGTCCGGTCCGGTTTTTCCGGTCTGGTCCAAAGTTGTGCAGCCCTAACCCATTCTCGTACCCACCCCGTAGAAATTTGTTCGAAAAAGTGACGGATATTTTCCGCGGTTGGGGAATTCCCCTTTCCATTTACACCCCTAGAGGCATCTTAGAAGGAGGATATTTGTTTTGATCATATTATTGAGGTGGTGGATTGTGATAGTCCAAAGTCACAGAGCAATTATTCCTCCTGCAGATAGCAAACAGCAAGCTGGACATATTCCTGTTGTGGTGTAATGATACTTGTTCTCACAAGAGGGCTAAACAACTTGTTCACTTGTGAGTTCTGACACTTAAATCTATGGAGAATCACTCAGGATACAAATTTTATCTCTTATATTTCTTTTGGTCTGATAATGAAGGAGCTTGTCCTTTTGAAGCTGTTTGGTTTAGAAAGAGTTGCATTGATTGGCTTTATGTTCATCCTTTGGCCAATGCTACTACAAATTGTTTGGGTTAGAGACTCCCAAAAAACCCGAACTGAAAATTCGGAAAAAATAACCCTATTTTATTCTAATCTTATAAAGTTCGACCGTGTAAAGTGTATTTTTTATTTTCATAAATAAGATGTATCTTACAATGAAAAGATTTTTGAAAAAATAGTAAATTTTCCGTCTATAATCTTATTAACTAGACAAGTTATGTATGTAAATTTAAAATAAACAAACAAATTGTATCTTATGTTTTCCTTTTCGAAAGTGGTTGAATATATATATTGATATTTTTTGTACGCGAAATTAACATTATTTCTACCACTGAATTTGTGTAATTAAAATTGAATTTATTTGAATGATAAAAAGAGTTCGTGGATTTCGGATTTGTATATATGGTCTTTGCATTTCATGTATGTGAGAATTTTTCGTTTCGTGTAATTGCACAAAATTCTTTAATTCATGTACTTGTTTATAACATATGTAGATTCAATAATTTTAGCGTAACTCGTTTCAATATTTTTCTATATTTTGTGTAGTTAAAGCTTAATTTTGTGCAAATATTAGTATGTTGTGTATTTTGAAAATATTTTGTGGAGTTGTGATTAAGTTGTGTAGCTTATGTAATCTAATGAAAGTGATTCATGTAACTATTAGTATTTTTTGTATGTAAAATGTTTTGTGTAGTTAAGATTATGTTTCTGTAAATTAAATAATATTTGCACAAATAAAACACCATAGTAATTATACAAAATATCATAGTATAATAATGTGAACAAATTATTTGGTTTTGTTTATTGAAAAGTTAATAAAAAAATAACACAAACTAAGACACAATAAAAAAAATTACATAAAACAACACAACATAATAAATGTCAATAAAATTATTTATTTTCTTAGAAAGTTGTTTAGCGAAAATTTGTTATAAATTAATACACAAAATAACTCAATGTGGTAAGTTTGGACATAATTATTATATTTTTATAAAAAAGTTAGATTAGAGGGTCACTAGGGATATGAATAATATAAGGTTGTGTTTGACAGCAGTATTTTCGAGTGTTTCTATAGTATTTTCGAGTGTTTTTGGATTTTATGGGTGTTTGACTCTACGGGAAACACTAGTGATTAGTGTTTTCGAAACCCTCCATAACTTTAGAAATGAATCACTATTGTGATTTGATGATTGAACATGTACTACAGTGTTTATAAAAGGAGAGCTATAAACTTTTTTACCTAATAACAAGAAAAAGGAAAAAAAAAAAAAAAGAAAAGAAAGAAAGTGCATCATTTTATAGAAAAGGGTTTTTGCAGTAAAGCCTTTTTTTTTTTGAAATTATGAAACCTTCTTTTGAATTTTCATGACAAATCTCAAATTTTTTCCGTTTGGTGCCCCTGAATTTTTAGCTTTTTCGGATGGTGCCCAAAGTTTTTCACGTTTCCGTTTGATACCCTTGAGTTTTTGGTTTTTCCGGATGGTGTCCAAAGTTTTTCACGTTTCCGCTTGGTACCCCTGAGGTTTCGGCTTTTCCGGATGGTACCCTTATTTCTTATTGATTGTCTAAAAAAACATTTCTTATATTAAATCTATAAAAAAAAATAGGGGGGGAAATTATAACAATTTTATATTATAAATTTTGATGACAAGTATATTTTAATTGCACAAATTTAATCAACTATTAATAAATTATGATATTTTTAAAAATATAAGGTTTTTACATATTATTTTATGATTTTTAATATATTTATTACTATTTGATACTTTATCATATTTTGCATCAAAACATGAATTTTTTTTTATGTTTTATGAAAACTAATTTGTTAAAATTTAAGTAGGATTTTTTTTTTTTCATTTGAAAAGTGGAAATAGTATTTAAAACGGACATTTATCAATAATTATTAATTTTTTTTGAAACACCGAATGTTCAATTTGAATATTTTTTTGCGTTATACATTTATCAATGATTTATTTCATATATAATTATAAATAAAACATAAAAATTATTTTAAAAGATATGATAAAAAAATTGTATAAAAATCATGTTTTGATGCAATATAACGTTTCTTATATTAAATTTATAAAAAATAGGGGAAAATTTTGATAATAAATTTTTTTTTATAAAAATTAGTTTCCATATAACATAAAAAAATTTCATGTTTTGATGCAAAATATGATAAAGTATCAAATAGTAATACATATATTAAAAATCATAAAATAACATGTAAAAACCTTATATTTTAAAAAATATCATAATATTAATAGTTGATTAAATTTTTTCAATTAAAATATACTTGTCTTTAAAATTTATAATATAAAATTGTTATAATTTTTTCCCCTATTTTTTTTTTTATAAATTTAATATAAGAAACATTATTTTAGACAAATAATAAGAAAGAAGGGTATCATCCGGAAAAGCCAAAACCTCAGGGGTACCAAGCGGAAACGTGAAAAACTTTGGACACTATCCGGAAAAGCCAAAAACTCAGGGGTACCAAACGGAAACGTGAAAAACTTTGGGCACCATCCAAAAAAGTCAAAAACTCAGGGGCACCAAACGGAAAAATCCTATTTTATTTTATTTATCAGATAAAAAAACTTAGCACTTTAGATCATCCATACATTGTCCTACTATATATAGTAACAAAATTTGAGGAAACCCAAATACATTAAGGGCCCGTTTGGTTCCAACTCCGGAAACGGAAACGGAATGAAAACGAATTTAGTCCATATGTATATCCATATTCATGAAATTTTATGGAATCATTCCTCATGATTTAATGAAAAATGCGCTTGCTTCCTCACATTTTATTACCCTACAGGGTATCAAAAGTAATCAAACACTCGTCCAATTATTACAAACCACAAGGAATGATTCCAAAAATTTTAATGAATAAGGGTATACGTATTGACTAGATTCGTTTCATTCTGTTTCCGATTCCGGAGTTAAACCAAACGGGTCCTAATTCTTTTGTTTTGTAAAACAACAATCTATATATACTACTAAAACAACACCCATTTTGCACACGTGTCAACCTCTAAGACCGTCCACATCATCATTTTTTCAATTTATTTACAGATTTGCCACAAAGTATTCTAACAAGTTTTATTATTTTTAAAACAGCACCCATTTAACGTACAATTAACATTTTCCCTATGTTATAATAATATTATTCGAATTTACTTTAATTTAATTATTATTCTAATACCATTTAATTTTATTATTTATTAAATCGTTATTGTATAATAAAATAAATTAGGATTAATATTCTAACAAGTTTTATTTATTTTTATTTAATTTTAATTATATTATTTATTTAATTTTAATTTTTTCTAAATTATAGTTTATTAGTTCAGTAATATGTAATAAAATCCATTAAAACTTACTTTAGTTTTATTATTATTTAAACAACATTTCATTTTATTTTATTTATTTTAAAGTATGTTATTTAATTAGATATTTTGTTTAGTTAAACTTTTTCTTAATTGTTGACTATTAGTTCCTTGATATATAATAAAATTCATTAAAATTTACTTTTATTGATTATTATTATTATTATAATAATAAAAATATATTATTTTATTTTATTTATTTTTATATATGTT
>BSUD01000001.1:159331946-159354696 GCA_033239045.1 Fagopyrum esculentum
AATTGCAACATTATGAATCGATTTATTACAAAATTCATCTAGTTTTGTGAAAGTATATAGTTTTTTATCTCTAAACTAATCTAATAATCCAATTAACATATATAGTTAGTTACAAATTTAAAATTAGTTATTAAAGTTTAGTAATTTTCACTACCGTACCAAATGTAACTAATTGTAGGTTTTATCAAAGTAATTGTTTGAAACATATATAATTAAATCATCATTTGTGTTTATTTGTAAAACATAAATTTATTACAGTAAAAAATACTTAACCCCGTTATTTACCAAATAGGAAAATACTAAAAAAGAAATTTAAATAGTTTTGTTAAAAAATTTAAAGTCATAATTTAATATTATAACAAATTCAGTGTAACACACGCAAAATACATTAGCGTAAAAACTTAATATTTACAATGTTGTTTTTCATATAAAATAAATAAACTATGTGACAATGACAACAACATACTAAAAGTTAAATATACAATAAATAATTATTCATAATTAAACTTAATACTTACTAACAAGTCAATTGAATAAGTTGTTATTTTACAAATTTGAACTTTTCAATACTATTCTTTCTAACCTTATATTTAACATACAAACTTTGAAATTAGTATATTATGATAAAAATAATTTTTATTATCATATCACATAGCGTAAAATTTTAACCTATAAACCTTGAAATTAGTACATTTAACTGTTATAATTCAACAAACCCCGTGCAGGGCACGGGTTTGAAAACTAGTATACTACTAAAATAGCACCCATTTTGCACACGTGTCAACCTCTAATGCCGTCCACATCAGCATTTTTTCAATTTATTTACAGATTTGCCACAACGTATTTATAGATTTACCATTATTTATTTTATAAAAAAAATTTTTATTAGAATTTGTAAACAATCATCATGCCACGTCAAATTTATTAAAATTAATAATTAAAAAAAGTTAAATCTACTTATCTACCAATAAAAACTAACAAACTGATATATTCTAACTCGATTTGTTGAGAAAATCTAACGCAAATCTTCTGAAAAGATTTGACACATTTGTTAAATTTGTAACTAAATCAAATTTTGCTCCTCTATCTAAATCTAAGTAAAAGTGATAATATATTAAGGTATAAATATAATACTCGAATAATAATCTTTGTAATAGAATTATAATTACATTCTTTTAATTACTTTAAAAAATTAATCATGACATGTTAGTCATATTAATAAATAAAAATAATTTTTATTATAGATTGATATCAAATATATGATGCATGAAAGTGAAAATATGATATTTTTTATATAGACAACTCGCACAAGGTGCGGGCACTAAACTAGTTGAGTTGATTACTTTAATTGTCGGACTCTTAGCACTTTATCTAACGAAATTAAATTTTTTTTTTTATTTAAAAAACTCAAAATTTTCTCTTTTTTCTTACATAAAATGGAGAACACAAATATGAAAAGGAAGACCCAATAATGGCCAAGTTAATCCCTCTAAATCTTCAGTTTCAACTTAAATCGTTGAGATTATTGTGGGAATTATAATTCCAAAATAATTTCACCCCTATACCCAACGCATTCTTAGTCAAAATCTCAATCGGTAGCATGAGTTTATCGAAATTATTTGGAAAGATTACTTTGGGAAGTTTTTTTTATAATATAATTCAACTGGGATTATTGAGATTATCGTGGTTATTGTAGAAATTATAATCTCCCGAATAATCCCGCGCTCTACCGAACTCGCCCTATTAATCAACCGCGGAGTCCTAGTCAGCTGCAAGTTTGGGCCTTCGGTTGGATTTTGATAATTGTAGGTCAAACCTACTAATTTCAAGGAGGTTGACTTTCTGTTGTATTTTGGTAATGTATCATAAAACATAAAAAAAAATCATTAAATATATCATGCTATAGTAAGCATGAGTTCTTCGCATATTACAACTTATTCAAAACATCTAAGCAACGCAATGCTTTCTTTCCAGATCTCCTGCAAACTGAATTTGCACTATTTTGAATCAACACTGCGATCTCCCTGTAAAGCCTCTCAACTCTAAATGACATTGCTGAATTGGAGCCTAAAAATACTGTTTGGAAATCCATAAGCTTGCTCAACAATGTTGGAAGAATGAATTTCCAGTTCATTTTCGCCTCAGCCATGAAAACTCGAAATGTTTTGCTCTTTGCTTCTTGTATTTCATCCTGTATAGATCATCTCATGACAGATGAACATGAAGATGGTGCTCCTTGTATCTGTCTTGTATTGTAGGATGTGCAATTAGGGCATTTGTGTGCCACAATGTGGAAATGAACTTCAGCGTTCATGCTACAATCATTGCACAGAATCCATACCTGTCAATTGTTCAACAATCTTAGATTACATTTGACTCATTTAAAGGATGTTTTTTGGCAATGTAATTTACCATCTTGTTCAGGTACATTTCAGGCATCACCGTAGAAGCAACCTCCTCGTCGAGCTTCTTCCAAACACTGGACATGTCACAGATTGATTTCGAGCAGACGGGGCATGCGTACCTGCAACATTTGTTTTCTTTTAGATTTTTAACTGGCTTAGCAAGAGCCAGGCGTGGTGCAGAAAACAAATACAATAAACAGTCAGCTTCGATTTGAAAAAAAACTCAAATATCAGTCTCCCTACAAGCTAGCGTACACTTAGCCCCCATTTGGTTGTAACCCCGGAAACGGAATGGAAATGAATTTAGTCCATAGGTGCTCCTTGTTCATGAATTATTTTGGAATCATTCCTTGTGGTCTAATGAGAAATGCATTTGCTTCCCCTATTTTGTTTCCCGGTATCAAAAGTAATCAAATTCTACTCCAATTAGTTCAAACCAAAGGGAATGATTCCAAAAAGTTTAAAGAACAAGGATATACGTATGAACTAGATTCGTTTCCGTTTCCGGAGTTTAAACCAAAACGGACCCTTAGAATGTACTCGTACTCAGTTCGTTTAGAAAGTATCAAGACTACTGTTTAGGGCTCGTTTAAGATGTGAACGAGCCCCTATTCACATAACAGCCATACATACACTTCAATGAATGTCAATTACCAGAACGAAATGTACAATGCAGCAGCCTAAAATACAAAAACTGTGCAAGTCATTTACAGTAAAGAGATTATCTGTCTGTGCTTACCGTAAATGTTGCTCCATCTCTCTGGCGCATTCCAAATGTATTGTATGCCCACATTGTAAGGCAGTAATTTCCCTCATTGAGTCGAAAAGATACTGCAAAGAATGAATAATTTCTCTATCACACATTTTCTAAAAAAAAACTTACCATCTTTTCACTTTATGTAGTGCAAAGGTTCATACCTCAAAACAAACCGGGCAATTATGGTGCATTGCTTTTTCTACACAATGGTGTGCACCCTCCATCATTTTTGAATAACAACAACCTAAACAAGATTTATGCTTATCAGATATAGATTAAACCTTTTAACAAAACAAAGGCTACAATTGCTCTAAGCTTATAGCTCAATTGACTTACCACATGATTTACAGTGGAAGAAGTTCTCTTTGCCCCCAGTCCTGCACAAATATCATATAATCATATAACTTTCACATCATAAGCCAAGGAAAGCAAAAGAGGAAGTTGTGTTCTTGGTTACTATGAAAGATGGAGATGTTAAGATATGAACCTGCAAATTCCACAGTCATCACAATGATATTGCTGCTTAGTGACCTGGAATGTAAGGGTTTCATTGTTAATGATATAAGTAACAACAGACAACATGGTATTATCATAGAGACATGTAAGCAGTCTGAAATTTGCTAGAAAGCTTACATCATCATCAAAAAAATTGCATATTCCACAAAAGTATTCTCCCATACAAACTCCACAGTTGATGCAATACTGCTGCACCTGAATATGAAGAGCACAGAACATCTTAGAATCAGTTTTACTTGTAATTTTTCCTATGTAAGTTATCTCATCTGAATAAGCAACCAAACAGCTTCCAAAAGATGTAAAATACTCACATCTTGCTCTGTGTCACAAAGAGAGCATATGACCTGGATTGCAAAGTGAAATTTGACCACATGTTAAATCATAAGGATTCGGTGAATCAATCATGAGTCAAGTATTACCATATCAACCATAAATCCTTATAAATGAAAATTGACAGCTTAAAAGGGAAAGAAAAACCAACCTTGCTGATTTCATGCCTTGGTATATCATGACGATCTTGAGGATCAACGTCCATAGCATTCTGCTCATCAGTAAATATCCAGGCACAGCATCAATAATCAACTATTGATATTTCATCAGAAAAATATGAACCAAAAGCTGGAATCCAGATTCACTTTTCAATACCAAAATCAAAAATGAAATTGATAAATTGGACAAACCTTGGCTTCATTGTGGCAGTGCCTGCAATCAAAGATCTCACCACAGCATGGCGATCGGATCTTGCATCTCCTTCTGTAATGTGTGCAGCTGATAAAAATATCAGCCAAACAAGATCAGACAAAGAGAAACATTAGCTCTAAAGCAATTTCTAACCAAAACTACAATTCAGAAAAAAGTGAGAGTTAAGTACCCATAATTGGCAGAACCAAACTCCATAAAACATTTCTCATCATCAAACTGATGAGCTCCTAGGATCTGACTCGACCCATCTGCGCAAATTTGGGCCTCCAATTCGCAAGCCATATCTACCAATACTAACTGAAAACCAAATCAAGCAACGAAAAGCATGAAAACTAACAAAAACCTAAAAAAAAAAACTAGTAAAATTCAACGAGAAAGACTGATGGTTTTCAGAAAGAAAAAAAAGGATGCGTGCTTACTGAAGAAAAGGAATATAAAGGAGCAGCAAAAGGAAAGAATAATTAAGCGGCGACAGTGGAAAGAAATTAAAGGTATTTATACGGAGTTAGGCGTTGCTTTCAAATTTCAATCAATTGAGCAATTGGATGACAAGGAAAGAGGTAAGGAGATAAGTGCAAATAATTTGGGGGTTTTTGTTGGATTGGAGATGAGCTGGAGATTGGGGTTAGAGAATCTAGTGCACGGAAAAGGAAATTAGCGATTTCTCATTGAATACTTCACTAAACCCTAGAGAAAATCAGATATTTTTTTGCAGATTTAACCGTTTTTCAATGGTAGGTGACGATTAGAGCCAATGGAAGGGGCCGGCCATGTGAAGGGATGGCAGCAAAGCCGCCGGAGTTGGGCCCAGTGGACCAAATTGGGCTTGATAGTTCAGTTTATCCCAAACGGCGTTAGCGTTACAGATTGCAAATCCTCCTCTTTCGGGAAAACGGCGTTAGAGGCATTAGAAATATCTGACCCTCATCTTTCCCGCGCAAAAGGCCCACTTGAGTTGGTTGTTTTTCTCTTTTTTTTTTCATCTGACAAAAAATTGTTAAAGTGTAACAAAATCTGAAAATAATCAGGGTCTTTGTTACCCGTATCAATATATCACATATTGGTATCGGTATCGATTTCAGTGATATGTGTAGAAGATTGATATTTGATTTCGGATACATGTATTTGTCAAGATGATGAGGCATATCAGATATCAAAGTATATTCATTGTTTAAGTGCTTAATTATCAAACGCAAAGTAGTAAAAACGTATAATTCACACAACAAACTCAGTAATACCTAGCTTTACTAGAACAACAAGTGTCGACAATAATTCACACAAAAAAAAACTCAGAAGAGAAGGGAGACAAACAATTCTTTCTTTGTTGTGCAGGAAACTGATAATTAACCGAGAAAATTTTGTAAAAAAAAATTGTACCTTGAAAAAACTCAATAGAGAAGAAATTGTTACCTTGAAAAAAAATTCATACCTTGCTGAGGAGATCTGAAGACGGAGACGTAAGAGGGAGACTTGGGAGGAAAAGAACGTGACACTGGTCGAATTCTAGGGATATCAAAATCGTTAAAAAAGTAAAGTATTGGTATATTGGTATATCACTTTGATACCCATATACTCAATTACTAAACATGAATATCGGATAAGTGACATTTATACCCATATCTCATATCAGGATATGGGAAAGGTACAAGCCCTTAGAGATATTAGACATGCCAATTTGGAATCCGGATCCTCTCCCTATAAATTAGTCCTAATATTTACCTAATAAACAAATCTCAGCCTTTAGATTGAATCAATGGCTATGATTTACCTAATTAATATTAAACCTTTTTATTAACAAAATCTCAATTTAAAGTTACCTTTTTTATTTTTCTTAAAAAAAACATTAAATCTCAGCAGATAGCATTCGAAACTGAACGAGAACAAAAGCGAAAGGGTCATGCGGTGGAATCCGGTGGAAATGCCAACAACTAATCGCAACCTCCGGTGGCCATGGAAGCATCATACTTATAAGAGTGCTAACCTTGATTTTAAAATCGATTATGAGATCAGAACGAATGATCAGACAGAGTGGTTTGAAGCTCTCGTGTGCCATCTGGCAATACACCCGGATTCCCTGCTGGCTGAGTGATCAACTTCTCTTGACGAACGGCTTCTCATAGAAGCATCAACAAATGAAGTCTTGGTCTTTACGAGAGTAATGTCTGAGAGCTTGGAGTCGATGCAAGTCCACAGGCTTGAAGGAGGTAATCTTGCCCGCTAACTGTTCGATAAAATGACCTCAAAAACAACTAATTCTCAATCCTCCTCAATCTCAATTTCTGGTTTGTTTGGAGGATTGTTCATGGGTTTCCCACTTCTATCTTCTGATCTGAAACCGAAAAATGGTAAGGGCTTTGTTAGCTGAATTCTGCACATTCATTACAAATCTATTCCTTGTCAATTCACATGTGTGTACTAGTGACAAAGTGGTTGAAGGGCCATTATTTTTCCATCTGTATGCTGCATAAGATATATGCAGATTAGTAAAAAAAGTTTCATATAGTTTTCACATATTCTAGCTGTTGTTTAACACTAACTTGAACAATCATGATATAGTGTTTAATAATGTTCCTTTATATAACAAGCTTGATTATGTAGCTATTTACTTGTTGTAGAAATCTCAATTACATCTTGCTGTATTGATAGAGTTATATGACTGTTTATTGTTTTCTGTAGACATGATTCATGATTGATGTGTATTTAATTCCTGTAGGGCAGACAATTAAGTAAAGAAAATCTCTCAAACTGGTTTCAAGAGAATCAGTTGGAAATCAGATTGGGGAAAGTTGTGGTAAATAAAGGATACCCTACAACTTCATTAATTTAGATGATACAAAAAAAAAGTTAGGATGTTCAGATTAGAATCATACTGATTATTTCATGTTAAACCAGCAAGAGCAGGATCAAGCATTGGTGTGAGTGTTGCATACGGGGTTGATGATTCTTGGAGAAAAGCTCACCAAATTATTGCAGAGGTAGGTATTTCTTGTATGAGAGTTCGATGGTAAGTACATAATTATATATACTTATACATACCTATATAAATTTGATTTAATCCAATTGAAGGGCAATTTCATTATAATCTTTAGTCAGCTCAAATAAAAGTAGAACATATGTCAAGGGAACATAACAATTCGATGCTAATTTAGCTGTCATCCCAACCTATATTTTAAGATTAAAATATAATGTCAGATAGACAAATCAGTAAAGCTAAGATAATGAATAGGACATTTCTTTTATGGCCCTTAGTGGCACTACTAGTGCATACGCTTGTGTGTGTGCAACAACTCCAACTCCTGGGATAGTAGAGTTTATTGTTTATGCACATTCATTACAATATCTAGAATGTTAGATTTGTTGGGTAAGGGATCTGTTGGGTAATAATATACATAAATTCAGGACAAGGCGAAGCAGCAGTGAAAATTGCTTGTTCAGTGTTGGGTAATGCTTGTTCAGTGTTGTTTCAAGAGATTCCTGAGATATTTAGTTTTATGTTGTTGCATTGGGCATCTATTCATTTGATTCATGCTGGACAAGAAGTAACAGTGAAGAAGCTATGAATCAATTCAAGGCAAGGTGAAGCAGAATTTAAGAATGAGGTTTTGTGTGTTGTCAACCTTCACCACAAAAGCCCTTATTAGTAATGCAAAATATAATTTGTTTACTGTTGTTAATTCAATTACCGGACTAACAAGTAGCCTATTAGCTCAACTGGTAGAGCAATGTGTTTGCACACAAGGATGTGGGTTCGACTCCCACATAGGCTAATATATACTCTTAAACAAACCGATCAATATAAAATAAGAATTTGACATTATTTGAACCACTGAACATGAACTCTCATGAAACAAACTCGGAGTTTCTAATATCATTTCTCATGTAGTGTTTTCTCAAAATCAGAAGCAAACTACTATCCAGTATCCATATGACATGCACTAGTTTTTCTCACAACCCGAAGTAGCTAAGTCTTGCGTTGCAAAAGGAAGTTCTGTAATATTTGATTGAAGTTCTGTGATATTTGATTGAGCAAAAACTTGTGAACTTGAACTTGGTGCAAAGCTTTCTTGATAAGGCATCCCACACACTTGGTTTGACATGTTCACTTCATGTACATGCATCTGTCAGAAATTCAGGCATATAAATAAACAGTCAAGAATAAAATTAACAGTCAAGAATAAAAACGCATACACTTATAGTAAACACATACACTCACGTTATAAGGATCAAAGAGCATTGACATATAACCACCACTAGGAACCTGAGATTGAAGTGAAGAATGTATGGGGGATTGGTCCAACGCAACATTATTTTTCGGAACTTCATTTACCTATCATTGTATAAATTAGAGAGTTTATCCATTAAATAATACTTATTCAAGCAAAGGTAAATAATGTTTTCAATCTACCTGTGCACGCTTCTTCTTGCTTTTATTTATCCGAACTTCAAATTGTCCCTTTGCTCTGCGTTTCGAACGATGAGTAGCTTCTCTCTTCTTAAATCCTCTTGCATTCAAACTCATATGATCATTAGAACAATCAACCGACACATTTTGGTCCAGATCTTCCACATCCTTATCACCATTTATCTCTACACTCAACAAATGTTCAATCATTTTTGCTAACTTATCTACTTCACTATTCGCTACCTCATATGCTTTTTCACTCTCGGATGCTCTTGATGCTACTCGTACAAGTTTAGAGCACAAACTCCTGTAGCGAGATGTTTGCTTTAATCTTGGATTCACCACAATCTCATTTCCATGCATATCTTCCACAACATTATCTACCCTTGCAGTTTTTTTCCACCTCTTTAAAACATATTGCTCAGGTATCTTTTTTATGAGTTTAGTTTCTCTGCCTTCCACCATGACTTTGATGCAATGCCTACACAAGACACCTGTAGTCTCAAACATTCTACAACTGCAAGACACGGTAAACTCACCTTCTCTCTTCACTACTCGCTCCTTAGTGAAACCATCCCTTACAACAGTGAAGATAAAGTTCTCACCACTAGGCACACATTTCGTTATGGAAGACTTTAAAGAATGTTCAAACTGAGCTTGAAATACTTTAAAAATTGCTTTTGTGTAAATTTCTCGTGCATGGATCAAGATACTTACCTCCATCTTGCAGTGAACAATACGGAAGACCAAATCATACTCGGCTTCCAATTCCTTATACCGCTTGTCATATACCATTCTTTCAAAGTGAGTAAAAAATTCAGGTAATTGGAGGTCTGATTTTAAATACCCCTTCAAAGCAGCATTGAGACTTTCACTGAGTTGTGTAGTTTGCATTCCCGCTGACCATGTCCACTTTACATATGCAAACGCCCATTTTTTTCTTGCTGCAAATGTTCCCACTAACCAAGGATCATCATGTACATCATACTCATTGAGCATGCTTTGCCAAACACTCAAGAACTCATCCTCTTCCTCGATCTCATAAAGCAATTTGGTGAAGACGTTAGCTTCTTCTCCATGACGGTCTCGAAACAAATAGCTTGCTTTCTTTAGAGCATTTTGCATCAAATGCCATATACAAAGTCGATGGTATGCATTAGGCATCACATTTAACATGGCCTTAGCTATTGCTGCATCTTGATCGGTAAAAATAGTTTGCGGAGGCTTCTCATTCATTGCCTTCAAAAAGGTTTCAAACAACCATATAAATGATGCAGCAGTCTCATCATACATTAAAGCAGCTCCAAATATAACCGTCTCCCTGTGGTGATTTAGTCCGACAAACACTGCAAATGGACGATTAGCTTCATAAAGTTTGTACGTGGTATCAAAACTTACCACATCTCCAAATAAACTATAATCCATTATCATTTTTGCATCGGCCCAAAAAATATTGGTGATCTGCTCTTCGGTGTCCAACTGCATCTCGTAGAAAAACGATGGATTTTCCAACATTTGCTTTGCGAAATATTCCATTAGATAACCAGCTTCTCCAAACTTCAATTTTTTTTGCCGAACAGTTCGAAGATAATTCTTATGATCTTGCTTTGTAAATCCCAATAGTTCTCTTCCACCAGCTTGCTGACCCATTAACTCATATGCACATTTTGGCGGCAGTCCGGAATTAGTTGTCAAGTCTATAAAAGCATTATCTGTAGTTGTCAAACTTCGCTGAGATGGCATCATATGAACGGCGTCTTCGGTGACTAAAGGATGATTATGCTCTTCACCAAAACGGTAGACATAATACTTATCAGTACGCCTAACTAATCTGATCCCCATATGAGCTCCACATCCCGTCCTTGTTTGTGCTCTTGGATTTTTTGTCAAATCATCTCTCTTATCATGCGCCCGAAATCCTTCCTTGCAACATACAAAAATTCTGGAAGTGAGTATACCTTTTTTATCCTTGGGACCCGCTTCTCTTCTAATACTAAATCCCTCCCTACTTCCATACGCATTATAGAAGTTATATGCAGCAATCTCGGAATCAAATGCCATATCAATTTTAGGTTTCAAATATTCATTTGAATGCTCCCTGTAATTTGGAATATCTTCTCCTGTTTGTTCCATCGTCAGAACCTAAATTTCAACCATCAATAGAAAAGCAAAATTATGAGAATGAAATCAAATTTGAAAAACAATGGTAGAATACTGAACTTATGAAACTTTACTGGTTTGGTGTTTAAATCTAAAATTGTAGGTATGCCATAATAGATGAATTGAATTATTTTTTTTAAATCTAAAACTTACTGGTTTGGTGTTTCTCTGAAGTTGGGAAGGATCTGAAACTTCAACGTGCTTGTCTGTTTTCTTCTCTACAAACATAAAGAAGGACGTAGAAACTTTAGCTCTTATGTTCAAACCCGTTCTATGATAAAGAATGTTAAAGATGATACCTTTCTTCTACACAACGTGCTTGTCTGTTGTCTGGTAATGAACTTGTCTGTTGTCTGCAAGTTTTTTTTTTTTTGCTAAAGAATAAGGATTAAGTTAAAGAAGAGATTTCTCTACTCTACACATGACTGTTCAAGCCTATTCTATGATAAAGACTTTTAAAGAAGATACCTTTCTTCCACACAACGTTTTTTTTCTTCAGAACTTGAAACTTTAACTCCTCTATTCAAGCATATTCTCTGCAGAAGAAGAACATGAAACTATAAGTTGAAGAAGAGACTTCTTTGCTTTGCACAATATGGAACAGATTCACCCCTACGTGTTATTTCTCTGCTGAGGAATTGGAGATTTGCAGCAAGCGTAAAACTTCAGAATTAAAAAAGGTAACTTTTTCTAATAATTAGGTTTAATATTAACTAAACAAATCATGGCCATTCATCTAATCTAACGGCTGAGAGTTATTAACTTTAATTAGTTTTAATATTAACTTTAATTAGTTTTAAAATTAACTTTAATTAGGTTTAGTATTTACAGCAAGCATGTTTAAGAGTAAATATTAGCCTATGTGGGAGTTGAACCCACATCCTTGTGTGCAAACACATTGCTCTACCAGTTGAGCTAATAGGCTACTTGTTAATCCGATAATTGAACTAACAGCAATTAATATTTATGTTCTGCATTAGCTTATGTGGTGAAATTTGACAACAACTTGCCATCGTATTGATATCGTAGCAACAATTACCCAATGGTTCAATGCTATGCAGCTTCCACAACTTTCCCCAATCTGATTTCCAACTGATTCTCTTGAAACCAGTTTGAGAGATTTTCTTTACTTAATTGTCTGCCCTACAGGAATTAAATACACATCAATCATGAATCATGTCTACAGAAAACAATAAACAGTCATATAACTCTATCAATACAGCAAGATGTAATTGAGATTTCTACAACAAGTAAATAGCTACATAATCAAGCTTGTTATATAAAGGAACATTATTAAACACTATATCATGATTGTTCAAGTTAGTGTTAAACAACAGCTAGAATATGTGAAAACTATATGAAACTTTTTTTACTAATCTTCATATATCTTATGCAGCATACAGATGGAAAAATAATGGCCCTTCAACCACTTTGTCACTAGTACACACATGTGAATTGACAAGGAATAGATTTGTAATGAATGTGCAGAATTCAGCTAACAAAGCCCTTACCATTTTTCGGTTTCAGATCAGAAGATAGAAGTGGGAAACCCATGAACAATCCTCCAAACAAACCAGAAATTGAGATTGAGGAGGATTGAGAATTAGTTGTTTTTGAGGTCATTTTATCGAACAGTTAGCGGGCAAGATTACCTCCTTCAAGCCTGTGGACTTGCATCGACTCCAAGCTCTCAGACATTACTCTCGTAAAGACCAAGACTTCATTTGTTGATGCTTCTATGAGAAGCCGTTCGTCAAGAGAAGTTGATCACTCAGCCAGCAGGGAATCCGGGTGTATTGCCAGATGGCACACGAGAGCTTCAAACCACTCTGTCTGATCATTCGTTCTGATCTCATAATCGATTTTAGAATCAAGGTTAGCACTCTTATAAGTATGATGCTTCCATGGCCACCGGAGGTTGCGATTAGTTGTTGGCATTTCCACCGGATTCCACCGCATGACCCTTTCGCTTTTGTTCTCATTCAGTTTCGAATGCTATCTGCTGAGATTTAATGTTTTTTTAAGAAAAATAAAAAAAGGTAACTTTAAATTGAGATTTTGTTAATAAAAAGGTTTAATATTAATTAGGTAAATCATAGCCATTGATTCAATCTAAAGGCTGAGATTTGTTTATTAGGTAAATATTAGGACTAAGTTATAGGGAGAGGATCCGGATTCGCCAATTTGCATATTTTTATTCGTAAAAACTTATTTTCAATGTTATACAACGCATATGTTCATATGTGATACTAAAAAAGAAGTTATAAAGGCACGACCATAAATTTACCAAATGTCAAACGCATTCGTAATGCGCAATCGTCACGTTTACGCATTGCGAATGCTTGACATAACTGACACGTATTTGGAACCTGTAACTGTAGCGGTTTACGGATTTTGAATGCGTCAGTTCTAAACCTACAAAAAAACGCATCCGGAACAAGTAGCCGCCGCCGTTCCACAAATTAAAAAATAACTCAAGAACGAAGACGAAGGTTCCAGGGCGAAAATTCGAGTGCGAAGACGATGGATCAAGGTGGTGATGAAGGACGACCCTTCCACAAGTGAAAAGACATTGCGATGAAGGTAACAATTACGAATTTTTACGGTATTTTAGGTCGGAATCGGAATTGAAACGAGTTTTTTAGGTTAGTTTGAAATGAGTTTGCTTATTCTAGATAATGTTGGAATTGAGTGTATTAGGTTGTAATCAAGTAGATTAGTTTAGTTTAGGTTAGATCGGAAGAGATTTGTTCTCTAAAAAAGCTCGAACGAACGCCTCCAACGACATTCGTTCGAGGAAGACAAATAGTGGTAGCCACGGCTATGCATTCCAGAACCATAGCTACCACTATAATTAAGTTGATTTAAACTGTATTAAATTAAATTAAATTAAATTAAATTTATTTACATTGATTTAAATTGTACTAAATTATACTGTATTACATTATATTAAAGCATATTAAATTATATCTATAAAATTTATTGAATCAAGTTATAATAAATTTAGTCAAAATTGTTACATTAATTAATATTAATTAGTTAAATTAAATTTAGTTTAATAAAATCCTTAAATGTAAATATATTAAACTTAATTAATATATTTAATTAAGTGCATAAAATTAATTATTTAAAATATAGCTAAAGTATAATTTAATTAGGTAACGCCTCTACATGTACATATATAAGGGGATGCTGATGTGGAGGCGTTCGACGACCTCGGTTCGTAAAGCTCGCGCAAAAGGGTGGAGATATTGTGTCTCAAGTTGTAGCCCCTACGCCCGAATCAGTGCATACACCGGTTCAATTATCTCGCCCACTTGGAGCGTTATCTTCGGAGCCATCTTTAGCTGTTCGATTAGATGTGTTACTCAAACCATTATATGTGACTGAGTCTGAGGAGGAATTTGAGGTTCTGAGTCCGACTTCTTCTAGACAACCAGAGATCTCACTTGACGATGTAACTCTTGTTGTGCAAACATGTAGAGATCCCAACCGAGGAGCATGCATATATCACAGCTAACGAGCAAGTAGATATCATAGTTGACGAGCATGCAAATGATGTTTTTATCCCGGCAAATCCAGTTGTCGATCGAGGTCGCACTGTTGTTGACACGGGGAAGCCTTGATTGTTGATGTGTTGACAAGCTATGCTGGATGCCGGGCTCGCGATATTAAAGTATAATGACCCACATTTTGTTATGTACACGAAAATGTCTTAATTACACAATGCCTTATATTTATAATCGAATTAAATAAAATCCACATACAAAAAAGGTCTTTAAGCATACAAATTAGGTATAATCACACAAAATATGATAAGTAGACAAAATATGATAAGTAGACAAAATTTGTTTTATTTACACAAAGACATATATAACTAAATTTCATAGGACACTGTTAGACAAAAAGTTATATCATTAGTGTAACGTTTTTTAACTACACAATCTGCATATAATTACACAAAGTATGATCTACACATGAAAATTATATTGATTACATAAAGTCTTATACGTACATGAAGTTTCCTATGTTGTGTCAACGAATATCATTTTATTATCTAAAGGGGTGGGAACCTCTTTTACGGCAAGAAGTGAAAATTTTTCCTTTATAGAGAAATACTTGCATCATTGTGTGCCTTGTTACTACTCAGTTCGTGCTTGACACCCATATATTTACAAAGTGCACGAGCGTGCGCTACGTGCGCACGATCGTACACTTCAACCCCATGCATGGTGAGAACCTCCCTTACGGTAAGAAGTGAGAACCTCTAACAGGTGTTCGATCAAAATAAAGTCTACAATGCATATTTATGTGAGGGGTTCAAGTTCGAGGGATTCGTTGGATTTGAGAAATTTGTTGGATTTGAGCTTCAGGCTGCCACATTTTTAATGAGTGGTTATTATAGAGTAGGAACCGCGAAATCTCGCCGGGGCAATTCATATGATAGGTTAAAGTTCGAGGGTATATGCTCAAATTCAACGAATTTCTCTCTTAAACTCGATATGTATGTTAGACTCGACGCCAATGGAATTTTATCCTAATACACTACAAAGTCTGCAATGCCTATTTATATATTATCAATGTCTAGAACCCTAACAAACAGTTGGAAAGGAAGCAATCAAGAGCCGAAATTAGGAGAAAATAGAGGAGACAATCACTCGAAAAAACGACATAGAGAAAGAAAACCCCTTCCTCCAAATCACAGAGGGTTCACAAATAAGCGGAAACAAAACCATACGGGCTCGACCCAACCCTCACTAACGAAGACCTCAAGCCCACCAAGCCCGACCAACAAACCTTCTTCGGCTGGGAGACGGCCAACCTCTGGATCAACCTTGTCGTCGAAGTCCCATCCTTCTTCCTCGTCGGGAGCCTCGTCGACCTAGGTATGTCTTGGTGGCAGGGAATTGCCGCCAACCTCATCCTCCTAGTCCCACTCATCCTAAAGGGCGAGCAATGGTACCCAATACGGCTTCTCATACCCAGCCTTGCTTCGGCATCCACGGAGCGCACACCGTCTCCACCGTTGTACACCTGCTTCTCACCATTATTGGTGACTCGATGATGTCCGACGTCTTCTATTCTACCAGATGGTGAAGGGATTTCGGCTTTGTTGCAAATCTATGTCAATAAACGGCAAACCAAATTTCGAGACCATTGTTCCGGTCTCACCCTCTGCTAAAAAGGAAATAATAAGGTCTCAAAGACATCCCAAGCAAACTCAAAACATAAGATTTAAGGGCACTCTTCTCTTGATCCGATATTAACAGAATTGGTGATAACGGTTACAAATCCACTCCAACTGAGGTCGTTTTGACAAAACTTTGCATGTTCCGTGTGTAATTAATCCAAGTTGCTTCCTATTCTGCATAAAAATTTAAGCTTTAGGGACTTTTTTTGTCCATGCTGTAAACAAAAAAGGAGTTTGGATCTTCGTGTCTTGATTGAAATGAATCCAATTTGCTCCCGGGTTATTTCGTTGAACAAAATTAGAACCGAAGGAACCACGCAAACAAACCATTAAGGGAAAATCCCTCTAGACATTAATGGTATGTAACCCGATTCAATAAGAGGAAACCCTTTGTATAAGATTTTCAATATAACCATAAGCTCCGTAATCACAACAAGGGTACCATAACATACTACAATCTATGATTTCACTTATTCATTCTAATTCATTTAACAAAGGTACAACTTTGACATTGTTGGTGGTGGTTTCAAGCATTTTGTCGAGAAGGGAACATGGATTTGTGATCGACTCCTGACGGCTCTGTTGTAGTCGAAATCTGAGGTGCCCACATTTGTTTTTCAGGCTTTCTACCTGTGTACTCCCTTCAAAGATGAACGCCTATGCTTGTTGCTTCTTGTTGACTAGATTATCTTGCTTTCCCTCGAAGATCTCTTTGCATTCGGGTTTTTATAATGCATTTTTGTGTATTTCTTTTCTCCTTGGTTTCCTTATGACGGTTAGTCCGTCTGCCGATTTTTTTTCCATCCGTTCCACTAGACGGAACACCGTCTAATGTTACGAACCACTTTCCGTGATCAAAATAAAAATAGTTGGAAAGGAAGGTACATATTATAAATAATTATTATTCAAATTGTTTGTTTTGTGAGAAAAGTATAAGATGAAAATTTACAAATAATTTACAAGAGAACTATAGTTCATAAATTTTAAGACGTAGCTGAAAAACCACAACCTAACCAATGCACACGTCTAAGTTATTTCCCTTTTTCATAACTAAATCACATGGAAATCGAAACGAGTTACACTTAAGGCATGTTCAGTAGAATGAGATTTTTGGATAGTTTAAATTGTTTTAATAGATTTAGCTTTTGACAGAATTTTTTTGTTAGAGTTTAAAGAGTTTCATAAATCATAAAAATCTAATGATTGTTTGGTAGGGATATATTTATGAGTAGATTTTTTTAGTAAATTTACCAAAAATTCAAAAAGGACAAAAGAGTTGAACAAATATCTTCTTAAGGAGAAAACCTGAAAAGTTTTAGTAATCTACAGAAAAAGTTAATGAAAACTACCATTAGAAGCTTCTCAAAATTAGACAAAAAAAAAACTACTGAAAAATACCAAATAAGCTACTACAACACCTATTATCTTTCATTTTTTTTCAAATCTCTACAAAAAGCTACACCGAACAAGCCTTAACCAAGAGAACGAGTTTAAGTAATCGAACTCATTGTCAAACGACCTTTAGTCATAACTCACTTTGGACAAATTTATGAATAAAGGTACAACTTACTGACTTGTGTGCTTGCTGGTATAGGAGAATCCAATCAATTCACTTGTGTGCTTGCTCAAACCGGAATGTTCTTGTTGGAGCGGACCTAAACCGAATATTCCGGTCCACACTGGACAAATTTTAAAGTTTCCAATTTTGGACCCAAAAGGCCCCCCAAAAAAGTTATAATAACTTGCCCAACCGGTCTGGGCCAATATGGACCGGGCCTGAATATTCAGTCCAGGTCTGGTCCAACAATAGATTTCGGGTACAGGTCCGGTCCGGTCCTGGATCGATGAACTGTCCCACATGCAACAATACAAGTTCTAAAACTGCACTTTTCCAAAATAATTAGCAGTTTAAGTTGCATCAACGTCTGTAACATTTTATTATTCTAGTTACATACTGGAAATTGCCAGGAAACTGAATTCACACTAGAATGTATTTTACAAGAGAGCAAACAACATAAATTGTGCATCTGGCCTGGCCATTGCATATGAACTATAAAATGATTCAATGAAAGTAACAAGGATATGAACACAACTATCTACCATAAAATATTTAACTTCATTACAACTACCCTAGACAAAACATGCACATACACCTGTGCTGTCTTGATCATAGTTTTCAGAGAAGGATAGACTTTACTGAAGCGTAAAAAAATACAATTGTGTAAATATTAGCAAGAATGCTCATTAGAACCGCAAGACGGATGTGTACCTAAGTTCTTAGGGTGTTGAAACATCATCTTCTGGTAGCAACTCGTTTCTTTGCTTTGTGTCTGACATTTCAAGCTCAATCGTAGGTGCACATTTCTCGTCCTCTGCAGCTGCCATTTTCCTGAGCTTTTCTAGTCTAATTGCTTGAAGCTCATATCTATGGATCAGAAGCAAAAGATGTCAGATGTTGAATGCATAAAATATTTTTTTTGCTTGAGTTGCTAACTGCATTAGGGTAATAAACTATAGTACACGTACTGTTACAGTTGGTATTTGTGTATACTACCTTTATTTAGGCGTAGCATCCATATAACAGTTTTACTAAAATGTAATAATCTGATTTCCAAACAAGTAAATGATTTAGACAACAAGGATGCCGAATCTAAGCTAGAGCCTATTTATGCTATTATGTTTGTCCTTCCAAATGGGATTGCTAAAACTGGGTACATATTTTGAAGAGAAAGAAGACTACAACAATTTAAAGAGCGTATTTTAGAGTAGTAACAGAAAATAGGTGTTGAAAACAGATTTTATGGCCCTGTAAAGGAAGCAAAGCTTTGGAAACGATAAGTATTCTATTTATCTTCTAAGGGAAGTATAAGATAAAAAAGCTGAAGATCCTTACTCAAACACATAGCTTTTCACAAGTATAAAGTATATCCTCCAGAATTGTCGATCCTTCAAATATTGCGGGCATAACAGGTATCTTAGTTGTGATAGTTCCTGGAATAAGCAAGGGATTCGTCAAGTCAACAAATCACATAGCAGAAAGGAACTTTTCTTGGCTCACTGACTTCACTCAGGATGTAGAGAAAATGAAGAATGGTAGTTCGGTACCCCTCTTCTGTCCCTCAAAAATTGTATAAAGCACTACACACCAATTTGAAAAGCTAAGAGAATAAACAGTAAGCAGATGATGGCATAAAAAACCGCAGGTCCGTGTAGAGGCACTCCTCATAATTTATACAAAAAATGACAATCAGGCTTTTTTCTTCTTAATGACAGAACGTGCAGTAAAAGGAGCTGTTTTGGCATTGATTTAAGCAGAAAACTGGACGATGGTGTTCCAGTGGAGTTTATGATACACTATATGTAGACTTACTATCCCAAACAAGAAATGGGAGTAAGAAAGAATTAACCCTTTAATTATACTTCAATAGCTACAGTTTATGATACACTATATGTAGACTTACTAGGTCCAGAATCTGATGTAGACTAGTTAATGTACATAATAACAAGTTTATTAGGTCAGTACTTCCTTCAATATAAACAAAGACTTATGAAATCCCTCTTTTGTTTAATTTGTCCGATAACCAAAAGCTTTAAAGTCCAGAATCTTTATCAATATCATCATAGAAACCTCATCTATCCTCAGTTACTCAAAAAGACAGTTATAATTTTATCTAATCCACCAACTAGAAACCTAGCATTGCATGTAAACTATTTCAACTAAGCTTAGATATGTAAGGAATGCACATAGAAGGATCAAGAATTCAATCAGATCATCCTTATCAATGCCATATAATCCCCAGTCACTCAAAAAGACAACTTGAATTTCATCTTATCCGCCACCTATAAAACCTAGCACTGCAAAGTATACTGTTCCCTCTAAGCTTAGATAAGCAAAGAATACACATAGAAGGACCAACAATTCAATGAGATCTTTTTTCTCAATGCCATCATATAAACCTTATCTATCCTCAGTCACTCAAAGAAGAGGGCTCGAATTTCATCTAATCCGCCAACTAGAAACCTACGGTTCCATGGTTCTAATTTCCGAATTTGCTTACTTGAAAAGGAACGAACAATTCAATGAGATCTTCCTTCGATATAATTTCATGCCTAATAATACCTTATCCTAAGTGATAAAGAAGGATTACATATCAGGTATTTACAATTCAATCCCCATAATTGCATGATGCATCCCAGTACTAAGATCACATAATCAAACCATCAGCCTTGCTTATCTATTTGGATTCAACTCAATACCAAATATTTCCCCAAAACCCTTTCTCTAATCACTTCAATTTCCAATCCCCGACCAAATTAACTCTTAATGAAGATGGGCTAGTAGATTGTATATTTGATTCATAACTCATAAGAGTCATGAAAACAAGTTCTTCTGTATGTCAAGCTCCTAAACATTTCCCTTGTACATAGGTCACACAGCTTATTTAGATATGAAAATAATCAATGAAAAAGTAACAATTGAAGAAAAAAGACCTTGACTTTAGAGAGAACAAGAGTAGCATGTTTCTGTTGCCAATCAGACAAATCCACCTGAACACCACCTTCTATTCTAGTCTCACCATTGTGTTTATCCTCTACAAGGAAACAGAAATTACATCAAAATGTGAGTCGAAGTCATTTTCTAAAACTAAATAATTGCAAATAGAAATTGGATAAGGAAAAAAAAAAGAGAGAGAAGAAAGAAGGAAACCGGGAAGAGAGAAATTCTTGAAGGTATCTACTGTTAAGGACTTGACAAATTCAACCAATTGATTGGTAATCCCATAAAATTCTTCCTCTTGTTCTTCTGAAGGGGATGATTTCGGGTTCTGGGTTTTGTTGTTTGACGACAAATTTCGCCTCAACCATGAATACATATCGCTCGTCCCTTCTCTCAGCTGAAGAAGATGGAGATCGAGATTCACCCAGTTAGTCAGAACTCAAAAGGCTGAAACTTTCTAGCTGGGTATCTGGGCTTTCATTTTGGGCTTCAAATGATTATTGGGTTGCCTCTCAATTCTCACGAGGATAAGTAAATCGAGCGATTGATCTTAAATATTCAAATTATTCTACACACGTATGAGACATTGAGAATATTTTTGGATGTCATATTTATTAAATTATACTTAATTTTTGGATAAGGTAAAGAATCTGGTTTGGTTGTAGATGTTGATCATCTATCAAGCAGCAAGCTGGAGGCCCTTTGCATAGTTGAATTTAATGATTAGAAAATCAAATGAATTGTTCGTACCCTACAAATCCCTATCAAATACAAAAAAAAATTCTTTTTAAATTTTTTTATCGAAATATAATCTTTGTAGTTAGTAGGTTGCGTGGTCGTTGTCGGGCTCCTTCACCAATGACTCGTCGATTAATAACAACAACACACGTTAATAGTAGAATTTTAACTTGGGAACAATTTCGATATTAAAATAGGATCAAACTTATGAGGTTAAGAGGTTCGAACTTTACGGAAGGCCGGAAGAAATCTTCCGGATTATATTACGGACATTACATGTTACTAAAATGTTGCAAAGTAAAATATGAACAATATCTAATCTAATTCTCTATGACAAACCCACTAAAAACAAATTGTCTCATATATTTTTTTTGGGTCAAATTAGGTAAGTAAACTTTTTGAGATTTCTCTTTAGTAATTAGACTCATGGGATAAATATGTCAACTTTAATTTAATGAAAATGGTAAAAATTGAAGGGATACGTAAACTTAATAAACATAGAAAAGGACTTAATTGACCAATTTTTCTTTTTTTTGCTACTAGTGAGAATAGAAAGTCCTACAAAATACTCAATATATGTGCATATAAAATGTGATTCATGTTGGACCCTAGAAAAAGCTAACAAATGCCTTAGTCAAGCGTGGCTTGGTTTCATACTTACATCTACCTTCTATTTTGGTGGACCTATTTACCTATTATGTTATTAAGTAATTTACAATTTTGATGCCCACATTTAAGTTAATTATTAATTTCATTTGAAACAATTTGGTTTATTAGGTTTTTTCTACTTTTGTGTTTAGTAAATGTACCCCTTGAGATAAGAGTGTGTAGAGTTTGAAAATAAATACAAGGGCTAATTTGGAAACTAGGCTGTTTTGAGAATTAGAATAGTAAATAGGCTTTTTAGTATTTTTGAGTTAGTAAGTGTACCCAAACTTTTTTTTTAACCGTGAACCCTAACTCCTCTTCTCTCTTCCCCTCTCTCTCTCCCTCCTAGCCGCAAATGGCAACACAATTCCTGGAATCGGAAGCGATGTTCTCGGAATCCGACTGCGATTCCGATCAAAATCCCCAATCTCCTCACAACCAGCGTAATTTCGGATATTCACACCGGAATAGCTGCTCGATTGAGCACAATTCAGCCTCGATCGACTTTCCGAAAAGAGCTTCGATTTTGAAATCCGACTGCGAGGAGGAATTCCTGGTTTGTACGTTGGCACTGTAGGAATCGAAAGGTTGATTATAAGGTATTACTTGTTATCGTTAATCAGATTCGTGTTGAACGGCTAACAAAAATCAGATTCGTGTTGAAAGCTGAGTTACGGCAGCTATTTGTGCTCGATTGCTGCGGAGTTATTTGTGCTCGATTGCTGCTGAGTTT
>BSUD01000001.1:159355108-159431824 GCA_033239045.1 Fagopyrum esculentum
GGGGGGGTCTTCTGGTTTCCTGCGCTGAGTTTTGTAAACCTGGCTTGTGCCTGAGTCCGTACGAAAGCAGCACAATCAAGTTACGGTGTCTGTGGGAATGCTGTGCAGACGTTAGGCATGTGAGAATGATGTGCAATTTGCTTGTTCTTTCTGGTATGACTGAAATTTTGTGACTGGTACGAGTTTTTAGGTATGAATTTCATACCAAAATCTCTGGTACGAATTTTTTGTATGAAATTAACTCATACCAGAATTTTCTGGTATGTAAAATTTTTACCAGAAAATTTTGTTATTAGTTTTTTGGTATGAAAAATTTATGGTATGTAGTTTTATGGTATGCAGTTTTATGGTATGTAATTTTATGGTATGAAAATTCGGTGTAACAAAATTCTGGTATGACAAAATGTAATTTTATGGTATGTTGTTTTATGGCATGTAATTTTATGGTATGAAAATCTAGTGTAAAAAATTCTGGTATGATAAAATGTAATTTTATGGTATGTAATTTTATGGTATGAAACTTCTAGTATGAAATTTATGGTATGAAATTTCTGGTATTTAAATTATGGTATGAAATATCTAGTATGAAATTTCTGGTAGATAATTTCTGGTATGATATTTCTGGTGTGAAATTTATGGTATGAAATTTATGGTATGAAATTTCTGGTATGAAATTTTTGGTATGAAATTTCTGGTATGAAATTTCTGGTATAAAAATTCTGGTATGTGAAATTCTGGTATGAGAAATTCCGGTATGAGAAATTTAGTCCAGAAAATAAAAAAGAAATAATAAATAAAAATAAGAAAAATAAAAAATAAAAAAACAAATTTAGTAATTAAAAATTAAAACTTATACTTACATAACAAATAATAAACATCATTTGTTCATTTCTTTCTAAATAGAAGGGTTAATAATTTTTACCTACTATTAAATGAAAGTGGAAAAAAATTTGGGGTACACTTTGTTAAACAAAAACTCAAAAAAGCCTAGTATGTCAAATTCTCCCTAAATACAAAAGGTTGTGATATATTTACTTAATTGAAACATTAAAAAGCATTGTTACTACTATAGTTTTTCAAAAAGGCTTAGTTACCAAAATTGTCCTTATTATTTTCATAAACGCCCCAAATTGAAATTGACCTTCAACATCGATCAACCAAGTTGAAACACGAGTATTTTACTATTGTTTTTAAAAACGTTTCGAGTAGATTTTTTAGTCTCTATGTCTTCACTTCAGTTTTTCTTTTTAAATTCTTTCCATTTTGGTGTACCTCTTATTTTATTTAGTAATTTTACGATTGTTTTTAACGTTGTTTGTCAAATTAATGTTTTGTGATGATTAGTTCATAAGTCGGAAATAAAAACAAATAACATGGAAACTTTTTCTTTTCTAAAATAAGGTGTCATACAAACGACTATTCATATATTTACACAATAACAAGACTAGCAAGAGAACTGCATACACTTTAAAAGTATGTACAACGCTAACCTCGTGAAAAAATTGATATCGAAAATGTCATTTTAGTTAAGCCACATAATATCCAGTTTAGACGTAGCATAACAATGACTGATCAAACCGGACGAGCCAAAGATAACACCTAAAAAAAATATGTACATGTCTATCATCGGAATCATTGGACCTACTAAAGTAATAATGTGGCCTTCTAAAGTAAGATATTAGAGCATCTTCAACCCATATATCGAGAGTTTCTTTAGCTATTTTTTTAACAAGTTCATGCCTGATTTACACAAATCAAGGAAATTGTGGATTTTTATTTTTGTTTTTGCCCAATTGTATGGAAGTAAAATTTGTTCTATTGGAGTTACGTAATTTAAAGAAATTTAACAAACCTTTTTAAATTTTGGGATGGAAGAGAGAGGCTCTTTAAATAATTTTAAGGATAAAAAATAATTTAAAAAACCGATAAGAAATTCTTTGAAGAGTTATGGGATAAAGATGCTCTTAGAGCATTTTCATCCCATAACTCTTCAAAGGATTTCTTATTTGTTTTTTTAATTATTTTTTATCCTTAAAATTATTTAAGAAACCTCTCTCTTCTATCCCAAAATCTAAAAAAGTTTTTTAAATTTCTTTAAATTACTTAACTCCAATAGAACAAATCCTACCCCCTACAATTGGGCAAAAACAAAAAAAAAATCCACAATTTTCTTGATTTGTGTGAATCAGGCAGTAACTTGTCAGGATTCATTTTTTCCCAGAAAAACTTCTTTCCACTCATAATATAGATTCTTTAACTCATTCTGACATTAATTTTTATTTTTATTTTAAGAAATAGCTAAAGAAACTCTCAGTATATGGGTTAAAGATGCTCTTAGTATCCCACCGGTATCTTACATCCACTGACTTTACTTCACATAAAAATGTGCTTTTAGTTTGTTTGTTTTTGGGAATTTTTAACTCTTATACACCCTTTCACAATATATAATCAAATGTGAAAATCTATTAAAAAACAAGGCAAAAAAAAAATTGGACCTACTAAATTTCTTGTCACTTTCCTTTCTCTTTTGACAATGTTACTACAAATAAGAAAATACTATGAATCATGAGTATTTGAAAGAAGAACAATTATGACCAATATCTCTTCAATTTCAATTAACATACAATTTGACTAATACTAAAGTTTTAGTTAGAGAAAAAATTAATATTAAAGTTAAAAGGTGTTTAAAAAGAAAAGAACAAAATGAAGAGTCTACAAAAACGTCTTTATAAATGGATGATTGGAAGGTCACTTTGTTGATTGACCACAAGGTCTTTCAAGAGGAACCTCTCCATATATCTCTTTTGGAACAAATCTTAACTGAGTTGGTCTCAACAAAAATAAATGTTGTCGATAAAGTGCATGCCGAGCCGGGAAAAAGAGGACAATAGAAAGAGCTTAGCTTCAAGCCTTGTCTTGTTAGCAAGAAAAGTAGCTTAACTTAAACAATCGATTGCCCTTTCTTTGTTCTTTTCCGAGTGAAGTGACTCATACTAACGTTAAAAGTATGGTTGGTTGGTTGCCATCTTAGAATTATAGTTAGCATTTTTAAACATATGACGAAACTAAACGACTGAACTTCGAAGAAGAAAAACTCACGGAATCGACGCATTAAAGAAGAAAGTGAAGGCAAAACAATAAGATTATGAAGCCATGACGCACCTAAAGCTCTAGATCAACCTCAAATTTAAGTTCTCGTGACAGCATACTACTTAAAGTGGTGTTTAAGACAGTGAGTTTGAACCCTCATGACGACACGTAGAATATGATATTGAGAGAGTCTCCTTACATGATCATTATTAGATAGCCAATCTAAAAGTAGAGTCATAGAAAGGAAAAAACACAATGTAATATTTAAAAATATTGCTTATATAAGTCAACATTCAACAAGCATCACACATTTTTTATAAAGTTTTCATATATGCACATAAAAAAATAAAGTGAAAAGTATGAAATTCAACCTTTAAATCTTTTTCCCGCTTTTCTGAACGTGTCAGCTTTCCATTTTGCACGTCCTCAATCCGAAGTAGTAAACCAAACAAGGCGCATAAATAGTACTTTAACAAAAGAATTGCTTGTGCGCCTCATTAACGTCAAGGGGTTCCCACTAAATCAGTCATTGTATAGTGTATGTAAGTGTATATATCCCTATCAATTCAAGCAATTCAAGAAGATGATGACCCAAATGCACAAAGGAGGCCCCAGTGCTTTGGACAATACTATTCCATGATTTGAATTGCACTTAACTTGTTTGACGGAATGCCCCAACGAAATTCCACCCAGAATTTTATCACACTTCTCCATCTGGGTCCTCTTCTTTGTCTCTCCTTTCTCTCCTTTTCTCTGTCCAGGCTCTTCTGCTCTTACTCTTTCTTATGGAGAAGAGTTGCAGTAAACATCTTCAGCAACCGCAGCATCAGCACTTGGCCTTGGCCAAAAGTTCACCTCAGCAGAGCTGCAGTGAATGGTATGTTTTGTACTTTGATTCTTTTGAATGCATACTTTTTTGTATGATTTACAGTGTTTTTTTTTTATCGTTCCCTTGGTGGGTTTTCCATTTTATTTGATGGGTATTCTCCATTTCCATGATCCCTCTCCAATTCCAGTTCTCATCAAGTCGGAGTTTCATATATAAGCTTGTTTTATCTTACGAGTGGATTGGCCTATTGTCTTCTACCTAACATGAAAGAAACTGTACTAAGGGCCTGTTCGATTTAAACTCCGAAAACGGTTACGGAATGAAAATGAATCTAGTTTATACTCCGAAAACGGTTACGGAATGAAAATGAATCTAGTTTATACGTACGTCCTTGTTCATGAGACTTTTTGGAATCATTTCGTTTGGTTTAACTAATTGAAGTAGAATTTGATTACTTTTGATACACTAGGGAAACAAAATAGGGACGACAAATGCATTTTGTATGAGACCGAAAAAAATGATTCCAAAATAATTCATGAACAAGGTAGACATGTTGACTAAATTCATTTCCATTTCGTTTCCGTTTTCGGTGTTACAACCAAACGGGGGGTTAGAGTCTTCAGATGTAGTGAATAAAAAGATGATGATGCACTTAAGTTCATGGTTATGTGCTTGTGTATCCCTCCTTATATGGCTTTACAGTTCTAAGTCGTCTATTGCATGATTCGACTGCAGGATCTTCCGTGATGTTCCGAGTGATATAACAATTGAAGTATGTGGAGGAACATTTGCACTCCACAGGGTGAGTTTTGCCTCAATATGATCTTATGTGTTGCAATGTTACATGATGTACATCCTAATTGCAGAAATATTGTTCATTTCCGTAAACCCAGTTCCCTCTCGTCTCAAGAAGTGGGCGAATTCGGAAGCTAGTAGCAGAACACCGGGAGTCCGACATATCTAAGATGGAGCTCCTCAAACTACCGGGTGGTGCTGAGGCATTTGAATTGGTAGCAAAATTCTGCTACGGCATAAATTTTGAGATCACACCTGCAAATGTTGCCCAGCTTTGTTGTGTCTCGGATTACCTGGAAATGAACGAGGAATTCTCGAATGACAACCTTGGCTCTCGGGCTGAAGAGTATCTTGATACTGTTGTCTGCAGGAGCCTGGAAATGTCTGTAGAGGTGTTAAAACAGTGTGAAGTCCTCCTTTCACTTGCTGATGAGTTGAGAATAGTGACCCGTTGCATAGATGCCATAGCTTCAAAGGCATGTGTTGAGCAAATCGCTTCAAGCTTCTCGCGTTTGGAGTATAGCAGCTCGGGAAGGCTCCATATGGGGCGAGGACTCAAATGTGAAAGAGATTGGTGGATAGAAGATCTCTCGGCTATTCGGATTGACTTGTATCAAAGAGTCATAACATCAATGAAATGTAGAGGGGTTAGACCAGAGAGCATTGTTGCATCACTTGTCAATTATGCACATAAAGAGTTACGAAACTCGTCAAACCAATCAAGAGCCATTGCTCTTTCCGGTTCAACTAGCAACGAAAAACTTTTGGTCGAGACTATTATTAGCCTGTTGCCCGTGGAGAGACTCATAGTTCCGATCAGTTTCCTCTTTGGGCTATTACGAAGTGCTGTCATGTTTGAGTGTTCTGTTGGTTGCAGGTTTGATCTTGAAAGAAGAATTGGTTCTCAGCTGGATATGGCTACCATAGACGATTTGCTGATCCCGTCTTTTACAGATGACGGAGATACTTTGTTCGATGTTGATACCATTCATAGGATCCTGGTGAACTTCTCTCAGCAAGATGACAGTGAAGATGATATGGAGGATGTGTCTGTATTTGAATCAGAAAGCCCGCATTCGCCTTCACAAATTGCTTTGTTTAAGGTTTCAAAATTGGTGGATAATTACCTTGCTGAGATTGCACCTGATGCAAATCTTAAACTTTCCAAGTTCCTGGTCATTGCTGAATCGTTACCTGCACACGCACGCACTGTCCACGATGGATTATATCGAGCCATAGATGTTTATCTAAAGGTATCACTTGATATAACTAATAACGAGTCTAGTATATAAGTTTGGTTGTTCACAAACCTTAAATGAAGTTCACTCTACTGCTTTTTTGTTGCAGAGCCATCAAGGTTTATCAGAAGTAGACAAGAGAACCCTATGCAAGCTGATTGATTTCCAAAAGCTTTCACAAGATGTCGGTGCACACGCAGCTCAAAACGAGCGCCTCCCTCTACAATCTATAGTCCAAGTGCTCTATTTTGAGCAGCTAAGGCTTCGAAATGCACTGTTTTGCTCTTACCCAGATGACGAACCGAAGGCAATGTTCCAGTCATGGAGGGTGAATAGTGGTGCAGTAAGTGCTTCCATGTCTCCCAAGGACAATTACGCTTCTCTAAGAAGGGAGAACCGGGAACTGAAGCTAGAACTGGCTAGAATGCGAATGAGGCTAACTGATCTAGAGAAAGACCATGTTTCAATGAAGAGAAACATGGAGAAGACGAGTTCTCGGAAGTTCATGGGATCTTTCTCAAAAAAGATTAGCAAGCTGAGTTTCCTTAAACATAGCTCTTCACGAGACTCGAGTTCTCCTTCAAAGCTTTCACATAGGATAGATTCTAAGGTTACTGATAGAACCTTTTGAACCTATCAATTACCAAACCTTGTTATTACCTTATAATAAAAGTTCCTTTGTATATGAGAATTCAGGAGTTGTACTGAGAAACTCAATAGACTTTTTTAAACAAAGAAGCGAGAATTGGAGTTCTAGTGCATTGGCTACTACTACTAACACTAATTGGTATTGATCAGTTGGACTTTAATCAAACCAATCAAGAAAGCCTTCATTCACCTGATGCAAACCTTAAACTTTCCAAGCTCCTAGTCATTGCCGAATCGCTACCTGCAAACACAGGCACTGTCCACGATGGATTATATCGAGCTATAGATGTTTATTTAAACTAAAGGTATCACATGACAATAATGTTAGTTACCTCTTCTGCCATTAATGGTAGAACTTCTCCCTGAAGTTGTATCAAGGGCAAAATTCCATATGTTCAATGCATTGCCTTTTCTTGCAGGCCCATCAAGGTTTATCAGAAGGAGTCAAGAGAAGGCCATGCAAGCTGATTGATTTCCAAAGGCTCACACAAGAAGCTGGTGCACACGCAGCTCAAAACGAGCCTGCCTCTACAATCTGTAGTCCAAATGCTCTATTTTGAGCAGCTGAGGATTCAGAATGCTGTTCTGCTGTATACAAACTTCCATTTCTCCTAAGGACAGTTATGCTCCTCTAAGAACAGAGAACCAGAAGCTGAAGCTAGAACTGGACAAATTGAGAATGAGGCTAAATGATCTAGACAAAGACCATACTTCAACGAAGACAAATTATGGAGAAGACGAGTTCTCCAAGATCACGGTCTCTTTTTCACTTTTATATTTACATGTTCCATAGTAAATAAGGAGTTGCACTAGCAACTCAACATAGCCTTTTTCATCCACGTGTAAAGTGAGTTTTGTGTGATATTGAATATGTATATTCTTTTTCCTGTAAATATGCTTTTATTATCAGCTTTCCTACTTCTGCTACGTTGTTACTGTCAGTTAGCTACCCTGACGTATCCACAAAACCTAAAAGATGCTTCAAAAATATTAGAAAGGGACACAGTAATTGAGTATCCAGTTGAATTTTCAAATTAAACTTTAGACAGCATCAATTCACTGCATAACTAGTTCGACGTTGCATAGAACATCATGGTCTGCTTTTAAAATATGCTGCATTGAAGCAAAGGAGGATGCATACTCAAAATCCATAACACAGCAAAAATTTCCCACTACTAGCTCCAAAAATGAATCCAAATTAGGAAAATATTTCAGCATTTCCCTTTCATTGATGCGAAAAGATAAAAACAGATCCGTTACAAATAAGAGAAAACAGGTCAACCTCACAAAATCATGGAAAACCAGGAATTCTATGAACCCAGAGCATGATGGTAGTGGGTGAAGAGGATAGGTCTTTCAATAATCCATCTGAGGAAATTAATTTTCAAACTTCTTTTTGGCAAACCTTAACCGCCGTGATCTTTTAAGCTGTTTTGGTGTAGTAGCGGACGGCAACAGCCAAACCTAGTATTGCAAGCGGAACCAGGAACTGCAGAATTTTGACGAAGAGCTCGGTTTTCTGATCCTGGTTATCGTGGGTCTGTTTGGGTGGAGTGTACTTGGCCTTGGTGGGAACACTTTCTGTGTCAACATCACCGACGTACATCTCGTCCATCATTGCTCTTGCGGTGCTGCTATGACCAATATCCTCAAAATCATCAGTTGCATCCTTGCCTGCAACATTCACCATGCTATCTCAGATATGATACCAAAGGAGTTTGTGAGTAAAAAGTCAATAATCTTGACGGTCTCAAAGATAAAAAGACTACAAATTGATGGATAGTCAACAATTTGACACCGTTAGTAAAAAAACGCCCCAATTGAAAGTATTTATGGTAAAATGGCTAACTAGGCCTTTTTCTACTATTACTCTATTAAGAGTAGAGTTGCATAAACTCATTTAGTTAATATACCCCTATTTTACACAATTCTTCCATCTGAAGGTGATAAAATTAGAGAGTCTATTTAACCCAATTCTTTCAAATTGTTTTCATAACTAAGTTTCAATCTTTTCCATGGTGCACCAATCAATCAAAACTGAATAGCAGGAACACCATGACTACCCCAACAATGATAGCATTTAATCAAAAAGTGTAACTCGTACCAGTAGCTTGCAAAAGAACCTCATCACCACCAGGATGGTCTTCGAGGAACTTAGTCACATCATATACCTGGTGAAAAACATTTAAAGGTAGAAGATTAGGGAAAACATGGTTCCAATAAGCACAAGATTAACCTAATAAGCCAGTATTAAGCTTGAAAGATGTACCAAATCAATTGATGTGCGCAGTCATTGATCTGCGCAGTCAGTATTAAGCTTGAAAGATGCATGCATGAATGAACAACGCTTGATGCATAACCAGTATTAAGCTTGAAAGATGCATGCATCATATATATACATTGCTAATTATACCAAATTTTCAAATCAATACTGAAAATCCAGCAATGCATCAAATCAATTGATCTGCGCAGTCATTGGTCTCCAATACTAAGTGCTAGATCTAACCATTTCGTGATCTCAGATAACTAACGCGTTCATCGATTTCTCAGATCAACTGAAGGAACAAAAACCCTAGAACTACAAATCCCAAAAAAATAGCGACACACGCGATAACCCAGATGAGAAATCAAGCATTCAAGCAGATCCAGCGCCAGGATTCAGGTATTACAATCAAACCATCAAGTAAAAACTCAAAAGACACCGAACAAGTAGCGAAACTAACCAAATCCGCACTTCACATAATCACATACAGGGTCAAAGGAGATTCAAAAAAGATGAAAAAGGGGAGAAACTGAACCTTGCCACCAATGATAAGCCAACAATCCTTAGAGGTATTGTGTTGAGCAACATCTGCCAAGCTAAAGACTTTGCCTTCGCCACTCATTTCGGATTTTGACTCTTTGGAATTGAGTTGAGAGGAGGAGTTGGGATCCGACTACTTCGATAAATGAAGAATACGAAGAGAACTCTAACCGAAGGAAAAATGTTAATTCAAATATCCTTTTTCGATTACAGCACCTACCTAAATAGTAAGGGTAATTTAATTTAGAGTTCTTTTTCGAGATGACCTTTTCAGAATTTACATTTTCGATAAAATGAAAATGGAAAAAAATATTTTTTTTGGTTGATTTTGTTTACAAAAATAAAATGAATCAAGATCATTTGATCAGGGATGAAAACGAATATTTATATTTCTAATTTTATGATAATTTTTTTAAAAACATTAATTGTGTAGAAATTCTAGTTTAGGATGTTGGGTACTATATTAAAAAGTTTAATATAAGACGAGATTATTGTAAGTATTTAAATATATTTTTTTTTAATATATCAGAAGATTATATGTGAATAAATTATTATATATCTATTATTATTAATTTAAAATTTATATCAACATTATAATATTTTAATACCATTTGTAAACATTAAAACTCATGATATTGTATACTTGTTTTCTATTATATTAATTATTAAATAGTTTGATGTAAAAGTCATGATACACTAATTTAATTTTAACGTGTGAGTGAACATAAATATTTTCGTATTCCAAGTAAAAAATTATAAATAAAGGATTATAAACATATTTTCTTCTCATGCCCCTTTATTATATTTTGACATTAAAAGCTTGTTGACTTTGAACGGGTGTGAGTATGATAGTGCTTGTTCATATTTAATAATATTTATTTAAAAATATTGCTCTTAAGACACGTAAATACTAGTGTATTACCCGCACTTTGTGCGGGTCGAGTTTTAATAAATATTTAATACTTAGAATTTATTTGTATATTTGTAAAATAAAAATCCGGAGAATGAAATTATAATTATTACTATGATTTTTAATTCTCTTTTAAGTATTTATCTCATATAATTAATTATATTTTTAAATTGATTTGTTAAGATATGCTTGTTGGATAAAAAAGTTTAAAAACTATTTTTATAAAAATACTTATTTAAATATTTAAAAAATTTTAGAAATCAATTTCCAATTTATAATAACATTTAGAAATCACTTATTAAAATAACTTTTTAGTCTTCGAAAAATATGGCGTTGACACGTGGCAATAGAGGCTTCTGCTTTAATAGATATAAGATATTGTTCAACTCAATTTGTTATAGTTTGTTATAGTTTTCGTAATTTGTTTAAGATATATTGTTCATCGTACATGAATTAACCACAATTGATGCAAATGAACATGAATGGGTGTATGATTATATCCTATGTAGAGTGCCGATCGAAAGAAGCCCAACACGACCTTGAAATAACAAGGCACGTAACCGTGCATACAAGCCGCACATATCACTTACATTACACAGGATCTTTATTGATTGCACATTTCACTTATACTAAACATATTCAATACTCTATCAGATCATAAATAAATGTTATTTTAGACTTTAACATAATTTTAAAAAAATATATTAAATAACATACAAAGTCTTTTTCTAAATTTATCTCTTATTTAGTGTCTCACCTTCTTTTAACCCAATAAGAAAAGTTCTTTAACTAAAAGTAATCTATAAAAACAATTTTCAAGAACAAATTTATAATTACTATTTATTTATTGGTCTAGAAAATCTAAAACGATAAAAAAAAAAAATGTGATCAAAATTTTAATGTTAAAATTTATGATCGGATGAAGTACAAATTAGTGCACATATCACCTACACTATCACCTAAACATAAAGTTAGTGCACATGCTTAGTACAAATTAGTGCACATATCATCTACTGCACTACACATATTACTTACACTACACTACACATATTTAATACTAGTCAGTGCACATATCACCTACACTAAACTACACATAATCTTGAATTATGAATACACATATCACTTACACTACAATCCACGCATTTATTACAAGTTAGTGCACATATCACCTACAATACATTACCCATTACGGGTGATACGGGACGAGCTGAGACAAGATTGAGGTCATCCCACATCTCGTCCCATCTATTATAAATGGGACGGGATCGCGATGGGCCTTGTATTTTTTTGATGAATCGCATCAAGCCCTATCCCGGTTGGAACCAGGACGAGACGAGTTGATCTATGATAATGTTATAGTGCGTAAAGTTTACGATTTACACTAAAAAATATTCGTGTATATCATACTTACATAAAAACATTAAATTTTCCACTATTCCATAATAACGTATTACATATTATCATCAAAATATAATTAACTTTTGGTTATTTGCCAATTTGACATACATAATTAATTATTTTTTTCATATATAACTAAGGTATGTATCTCGTCCCGTGTATTTTTAGCGGGACAGATTAGGGATGGAATTGTTATTTTTGGATAAAAATTTGCCGGTATCAGGATTGAACTAGAATGTGATCGGATTTGTACCTACCCTTACTACCCATGATCTTTAGTTTTAACTACATATCATTTATATATTCTAATAAGGGGTATCGTTTTGTAATAAAGAAAAACTTGTAACAAACTATGAGCTGCCATGTATATATTCTGGAACACTGATGAATGAAAGGTTACGGATTTCATTTTATTCTCACTTTTGACATGGTATCAGAGCAAAAGGCTCGATGATTTTACCTAATCTCAAATTCCTTCTTGTTAAACACATACAATTACATACAAATTCATTATGTAGTTCGATCTTCTCTTCGATTCACTTGATTAATTGATGATGAATCAAGGAGGAGCTACTACTGGCGATCTTACTATGGATTCAAATTTGTCTCGAGGAGTTGCCATCAATGTTAACGATCCTTTGTACTTATCCAGTTCAGACAACCCTGGTATGCAGCTTGTTTCGGTTTTATTCAATGGATCGAACTTCATATCTTGGAGGAGAAGCATCCAGATGGCTCATGGAACAAAGCAAAAACTAGGATTCATTGATGGCACTTGCAAGAAACCTGCAATAACGGAAGAAGATCAACTTACTCGCTGGATTAGGGCCAATTACATGATCAGATGTTGGATACTCTACTCTATGAAATCAGATCTTGTTGAGATGTTCACCTACGTTGAATCTGCTAAGGAACTTTGGAGTGACATAATTGAGCGCTTTGAGGTATCTAATGCCCCTCTCATTTACCAAATTCATAAAGATATTGCTTCTCTCAAACAAGATAATACCACGATAGCTACATATTTTGGCAATTTAAATAAATTGTGGGATGAATTGGTCAGTGTTGATCCCATATGATGCGGGGTGAAAGCCGCAGTTCCCGATCTAGATTGAAAGTCCTCAACTGGGATAAAAATCGGGTTGTTCTATAGAGAAAATCGGTCGATTTATCTCAAGAATAGGTCGATTTTTCGATAAACTCAAAACACGGATTAGTGAATGATATGGAAAGAAAAGAAGATGAATATGGAATGATAAATGAAAGATATAAGAAGATATGAACCAAGATAGTTCCGCAAAAGAACCTTGACCAATGATGTGTCAAAACCCTTAAACGAGAAGATTACCTTAACTCGCACTTCTTTAACCTTACACAAGTCTTCTTAGTAAGACAAGTACAATGAGGGAATAGGATTGACCAGGAGCACCAACCTTCAACAAGATTAACACACACAAGCACAATCTAGCAAGAACTTCACAACGATTCAATCAAGGCTCTCTCTTTGGTTGAATAGGAATGAATAAAATACAAACTTCGTAAGCAAAGCTATAAGTTCACACAATATGTGGAAAATATATCTAATCTAATCTATTAACCAATCTCCTCCATTAAGGCTATTTATAAGGGAGACTAAACCTACTAAAACTAGGAAAATCTAAAAAGATATGATATATAAAATATATCCTTTAAAAGATAATCTAGAAAAGATATCTTAAAAATATATAAAATATAAAATCTAAAAAGATAGAATCTAAATAATTCCTTAAGATAGTATGAGAGATTTAAAGAATTATAACAAGATTGCTCGGCACCAGAATGCTCTGCACAACAACAACAAAGCTTAGTACAAAGTTATGTCCATCTAGAGATCTTGGAAACATGAAAAAAAAGATTCTCAACATCACCTGATTATTCCATTTATCCTTAAAATTAAAACTAACGATAGAAATATACTACAGCACATCACCCATCGTCCACTCATAATTAAGGAAAATTTGGAGATAGAACTCCATGGTACAATAGGGAAGGAAGGGGTAGACTCTACTCATACATATCAGAAATTTAAACAAGCTATTATTGGTAATTCTAAAAGAACATAACATTGAAAGACACAAAGCATGAATTTTGAAAAAGTTCCACAAATTGAACATGTCCAGGGAAGGGCTGGACTTCCTCAAATGGTTGAGACTCATTCGAACTAGTTAGTATTAGGCTTCTTTGTTCCCTTCAGCTTTGAGGACGCCGTGTCTTCGCCACCCCCTGCCTGTTCCCAAGGCTAGAGTATGAGTTTTCGGACTCATTGTTGACGTCCATGACATCCATAAGTTTGTTGACAACATTGTTAGTCTCTACAGAGCCAAAAGTATTTTCAGAAACTCCAGCCTTCAATTCCTTAGGAATCTCGCCATTCTTGAACAGCAAAGCAGTAAACTGGGCTACTGACTATCACCATGTTCTTCATCATCATTGATATGTTTTTCAATCTCGTCCGCTTTAACTTTGAACTCTTCATCCTTCTCCATAGGGACGGTAAGGGGGGCATAGATATCGGCACCTCTCCATCGTTGTCATCATTAGGGAGTTCACCCTTAGCTGGTTCTTCATTGGGTTGGCTTTGGTTAGTTTCCTCAATACCTTCATTGGCAATTTGAGGCTTAAGGACTTCTCCTGCATTCCTCTGACTTTCCTCCTCGGCTTTCTGAATATTGTCATCTTCTTTGTTTTCAGTGGGTCGTTTGGGGTTAACTTTCGAGCAAGAAGAAGAGTCTTCATCTTTTTCCTTATGGAAACCATAATGAGATGAGAGATATAGTCTCACCTCATTATACCTAACATTAGTATGCTTAGTCTTTCCTACATAGTTCCATTCTTTTTCATCATTAGCACCAACAGCGCCTTCATTGTTTTTGGGGAGTGCTTTTTCATTTGGTTTGGAATTACAATCTGCCAGGTTTTATGTGTTTTGGCTTGGTCTTCTTTTTCTTGCATTTTCATTGTTTTTGGGGAGATTTTAGTTGTCTTGGTTGATGGTTTATGTTTGTGTGATGGTAAACACCAAAAACTTAACAAAAACCAAATCCGTAGTACTAAGATGAAAATGTTGCTTTCCATGACTTATTTATTGGTGCATTTAAAATATTTGTGGCTATCCCATGGGATACTTATGAGCAGCAAGAAAAAGCATAAATTTTAGCTCGGTTGTTTGGAGTTGACGGTGTGGATAATAAGACTATAGGACAGCTGTTAGTAATATAACAGCCTATAGGACAGCTGGCACAACTAGTACCACACATTTGTAACAGACATGCTTTATAAGGGAAAAGCTGCACATGTAATCAACATACAGAAATAATACATTTCACATCCTCTTTTCTTCTCAGATCTACTTCTTCCTCTCTTCTTCACTGTTACATTCGAATATGGATGTTAATATGGTATCAGAGCCAAATTTCTGATTTTTGCTCAAACACTAAATACATCACTAGAATGACTGGAAGATCACCGTCCACTTCAGCACCAGTCGGCTCGACATCGGGCAGTTCAACACCACCTAGCCAACAAAGTATCTTCTCAAATCCATGGACTGGAATTTCAGATCATAGTCATCCGTGCTATGTTCATCCTTCGGACCAACCAGGCTTGCCCATTGTATCACACGTTTTTGATGGAAAAGGATACAGCGAATGGAAAAGATCTGTTAGAATGTCTTTGTCTGCGAAGAACAAGTCAGGTTTCATCGATGGTAGTTTACCGAAACCTGAAATTAGTTCTAAAATGTATAGATCATGGGAAAGGTGTAATGATCTTGTGATGGCTTGGATCTTGAATAGCGTAAATCAAGAAATTAGGAAGAGCTTGATTTACTGCAATTCTGCACAAGAAATGTGGTTGGAACTAGAAACTAGATATGGCCAGTCTAGTGGTACCCAATTATATGCTGTTCAAAAGGAACTTGCTGGAATTTCTCAAGGAAATCTCTCTATTTCTAGTTTTTACACATCAATCAAGATAATCTGGGAAGAATTTGCTAGCATTAGGCAAACTCTTGTATGTACAACTTGTGGTACACACCAAGATTTAGCCAAATTCGAAGAAAATCAAAGATTGATTCAATTCCTTATGGGATTGAATGACAGTTATTCAGCCATTCGAGGGCAGATTCTACTCAAGAAACCTTTGCCTTCCATTGCTCAGGCTTATTCTATGCTATTGCAAGAGGAGAAACAGAGATCCATCACAAATCCAAGCAATATTGGCGATGAATCAGCTGCTCTTTATGCCTCACGAAGTAGACAACATTCAGTTGATGAGTCCAGTAAAGATCGATTTTCTTCGAACAATGATAGAAGACCTGTTTATACATGCACACACTGTAACAGAACAGGCCACACAGTTGATCGATGTTACAAGATTATTGGATATCCTCCAAGAAATGCTTCAGGTGATGCTCCAACTAATGGGCGTCAACAGAGGAACAAATATGCCTCAAATGTACAAGAACAAGATACTCCTACTTCAAATGATGCTTCCGCTCCTACTCCTACTATCCCTGGTCTCTCTGTAGAGCAATGTACTCGTCTGATGAGCCTATTACAAAGCAATTCTCCTACTCCACATGCTGTATGCAGTTCAGCTTCCACCACTGATTTCATGTCTGGTACATCATATCACTCTTTATATACTCATGCTGGTTTATTTTCTTCTACAAACCTAGGCCACTCTTGGATTATTGACAGTGGAGCTAGTTCTCATATGTGCCATGATTTGACTTTATTTGTCTCATATTCTCATCTGGCACAACCTTATCTTGTCATTTTACCAAATGGAGAAAAGAATGAGATCAAGATTGAAGGAAGAATTCAAATTTTGCCTGAACTTGTACTAACAGAAGTGCTCTATGTGCCTTCTTTCAAGTTCAACTTATTATCCATTGCCAAGATTGCTGCACAATATGAATGTGTTATTCAGTTTTCTAAAACTGCATGTTACTTGCAGGCCCCTTCAATGAAGAGGCCACTGGCTCTTGGTAACATGAGAAAGGGATTGTACATCTTGCAGAACACTCCCAACAAATCAGTTCCAACATATTCTCCTTCTCAAACTGCATGTCATCTCGCAACAAATAAAATCTCAAGCCCTGTGTCTCACAATATCTGGCATGTTAGACTTGGTCACTTGCCTGTATACAAGCTTAAGACTCTTTCTCTCATTCATGATATCAATGATTTGTCTGATATCTCTACTTGTAACATCTGTGCACAATCTAGACAGACTAGACTGCCTTTCCCTAACAGCTCTATCAAAACATCATCAATCTTTCAACTTATACATATTGATATTTGGGGACCTTACAAGACTCCTACTTACAATGGTTTTCAATATTTTCTAACCATTGTTGATGATTTCAGCAGGGCCACTTGGATTCATTTACTGCAATGCAATGCTTTCTCTTTTGTTAAAGCTTTTATTGAGATGGTTGACACACAATTCAATCAGAAAGTTCAAACTATCATATCAGACAATGCAATGGAACTTGGTTCAAGTCATGTTCATTCTGAATTCTTGCAATCCAAAGGGATCCTTCATCAAACTTCTTGTCCAGCTACTCCTCAGCAAAACGGAGTTGTAGAAAGGAAGCACAAACACTTGCTTGAGACTTCTAGAGCTCTTCTATTTCAATCTAAGCTGCCCTTAGGTTATTGGGGTGAATGTGTCCTCACTGCAGCCCACCTCATCAACAGATTCCCAAGTCCATTACTTAATCAAAGATCTCCATATCAGATTCTGTTTGGCCAAAAACCTGATTATTCCCAGCTCAGATCTTTTGGTTGTCTGTGTTATGCTTCCACTCAGAAAACTAACCGTGACAAGTTTATGCCTCGAGCCACTGCTTGCGTTTTCCTTGGATACCCCTTTGGTAAAAAAGGTTATAAGGTCCTCAGCTTGGATACTAGAACGGTTTTCATCTCTCGAGATGTTGTGTTTCATGAAGAAGTTTTTCCTTTTCACCACTCACCTCCTCAAGACGGCCTTAACCTCTTTCCCACTCCTTCCCCATTGATATTTCATGAGGATGTTTCTTCTTCACCTTCAGATTTACCCAACCATGCCCACAACCCAAGATCATCCTCCACTAAGACTTCTACATCTTTCTCTCCAACCCTTTCTGACCTTCAGATTGACCCACCTAGTCATACTACACCTATTATTCGCAGATCTACAAGGGAGCATACACGCCCTGCCTACCTTGACAATTATGTGTGTCATGCTACCACTGACACCATTTGTTCATGTCCTCATACTATCACATCTACCCTTACCTGTAATTACTCTCTTTTTTCCTCCACCGTACCCCTTACCACTGAAATTGAACCTCAAACTTATACACAAGCATCTAAAGATCCTAGGTGGGTACTTGCCATGAACCAAAAATTCCAAGCTCTCAATGATAACCATACTTGGGATCTAGTTAAACTTCCTCAAGGGAAGAAACCCATTGGTTGCAAATGGGTTTATAAAATCAAGCATAAAGCAGATGGTAGTATAGAAAGATTCAAAGCTCGACTAGTTGTTAAAGGCTTCACCCAACAAGAGGGCATTGACTACAACGAGACTTTTTCTCCCGTAGTTAAAATCACCACTATTCGAAGCCTAGTAAGCATTGCTGTGAAGAAAGGGTGGCCTCTATTTCAACTCGATGTAAATAATGCCTTTTTACACGGAGAGCTACATGAAGAAGTATACATAAAAGCACCTCCTGGTTTGTCTACTCAACATCAATCTACTGTTTGTCGCCTCAGGAAATCTCTTTACGGCCTTAAACAGGCTTCCAGACAATGGTATGCTCGACTTTCCACTGCCCTTAAATCCATTGGATACATTCAGTCTCTCAACGATTATTCTCTCTTCTACAAGAAAGATTCTTCATCTTCCATCTCTGTGGCTGTATATGTTGATGATATTATTGTCACAGGGACAAGTATAAGTGAGATTACTTCTCTCAAGTCTTTTTTGAATACTGAATTCAAAATAAAGGATCTGGGTTTCCTGAATTTTTTCCTGGAAATTGAGTTTCTCCAAGTTCCAAATGGACTTGTGTTATCTCAGAGAAAAATCCTCTCAGAACTGTTATCAGACTTTGATTGCTCCACAACTAGTCCACTTATCAGTCCCCTTGAACTTAACAACAAACTCTTATCCTCTGAAGGCGAATTACTTGAAGATCCTACCATCTACAGACAGCTAGTTGGCAAGTTAAATTTCTTAACTCAAACCAGGCCAGATATTTGCTTCACTGTGCAGTTACTTAGCCAGTTCATGCAGCATCCACGAACTTCTCACCTTCAAGCTGCTCATCATACTTTGAGATATCTCAAAGGCACCTCCAATCTGGCCATTCTACTGAACAATGATTCAAACTTCTCACTTCTAGCTTATTGTGATGCTGATTGGGCATCTTGTCCCAATTCCAAAAGATCTGTAAGTGGATTCATCATCTTCCTTGGTAATAGCCCCATTTTATGGAAGTCTAAGAAACAACAGAATGTATCATTGTCATCCGCCGAAGCTGAGTATCGATCAATGAGACGAGCAACTGCTGAACTTGCTTGGCTCAGCCGTCTTCTTCATGAGCTTGAAGTGCCAAACATTACTCCTATCCAGCTTAAATGTGACAACATGGCTGCCATATACATTGCAAAAAATCCCGTCTATCATGAACGCACCAAACACATAGACTTGGATTGTCATTTCGTGAGAGAGAAACTTCTGGAGGGACTTATTTCACTCTCCCATGTACCCACTCGACAACAATTGGCAGACATGCTTACAAAAATCTTACCTGGACATTTGCATCATTCCATTTTATCCAAGTTGGGGGTTGTTTGTCACCCTCCAACTTGAAGGGGGGTAATAAGACTATAGGACAGCTGTTAGTAATATAACAACCTATAGGACAGCTGGCACAACTAGTACCACACATTTGTAACAGACATGCTTTATAAGGGAAAAGCTGCACATGTAATCAACATACAGAAATAATACATTTCACATCCTCTTTTCTTCTCAGATCTACTTCTTCCTCTCTTCTTCACTGTTACATTCAAATATGAATGTTAATAGTGGATGAGCCGCAGATTTCGAACATCTGCCAATTTATTATCTGATCATAACATATTCAAAGAGTACTTTCCTCACATTGTTTTGTATTTGAGTAAGCCAACAGGATATAGGAATAAAGGATGCCACACAAAAGGAGGACAAAGCAGAAAATCACAAATCTTTATTTATTGGCACCATATGCATAACTATTACTGCGTGTTTTAGTATAATTGAACAGGTGTTGGTTAATCATAGAGTGTGGGGAACATGGAATAAAGAAATGGGAATCCTGACCTCAAACAAGGTTGACAACCACAGTAATATGAAGGTTTGTGCACTGTTGTCGCTCAAAGTAAGATTTGAATATATGTATAGGATAAGCATGAATGGATGTCTAATAAAAGTCAGCAACAATGAAGTTATAAGAATAATGGAAGCTCGGTATGAGTCGGATGCGAAATCCAGTGATCATAATTTTACTCGACTAATTAAGTATCCAGAGTACAGTACCATAATATGCAGAATAATGGTGTGGAATACAGGTATTAGAACAAGTAAGCAGGGTGTGTTTGCACAAGTATCAACGTCAAAGCAAGAGTTGAACCATTTTAACAGTAGAATAAAATGGTGTGTCTTCCTCATAAGTCTAGAGAAATATGTTGGAAAGATTAAAATGTTGTTTAGTGAATGTTGTGTAATGTTTTATGAATATTTGGTGGCTACAAAGCCTTCGAGCTCAGTTAAAACATGTGTTTATGACTCGTTTGACTGTATATATCATGCGAAAATATTGTATACCACGAAATGTGATAAAATTAGCATAAAGTTTCCGAAGCAGGCAAGGAGTGCCAATGTCAACTACTCAATTTCCTTATCACAGGTAGAGAAAGTGACCAATGATGGAGTCTCTATTAGGACTTTCTTCATTTACGATATGGCTACTTGGTCATATGTATTGGATTCTCGATCATATGATCATTTATACGTAGTCAGTAGGCCTTTCAACTTATACATGACTAATGGACTAATATCTTTGTCAAATGTAAGAAAAGGAAATATAGGCAATAATCACCGTCTCAAGATGACACCGTAGATCTCCCAATATGGTCCAACTAATTGCGAACGGGGACAAGCTACGGGTGATCTTGATGGTAAATTGGACAACAAAATCAAAACAAAGTGCGTGTTCAGAACAATGGGATTGGAACACCCAAACCTTTTAATAATTTATAAATGAAGATAGTGTTCTGGAACTGCCGAGGCATGAAGAAGAAAAACTTTTGGACAAACTTGAATCTCACTTGTAAATACGAACATATTCAAATGATTATGTTGGCAGAAACCAAATCAAAGGACGAACCGAATGATTATGTTGGAGATTATAATGATCTGATGGAACCGTTTGATAAAAAAGGAGGTGCTACAGTTGCGCTTAGCAGGTTTGAAAGACTAATACAACTTTCTAACCAATTTTTCTTGAGAAATCTCCCAACCAAAGGAAATGATTTTACGTGGAAGAAAAGGAAAGAAGGGGATAATAATACATATGAAAAACTGGATAGATGATGACGTCTATGGAAATCATTCAAGAATACCCGTTTTGTACACTAGGAATCATGCTTTCACAAACTCCGATCATTGCATGATCTCATTTGTTCTCAAAAATGACCAAATAGTAGGGAAGAATAAACCTTTTAGATTTAAAACAATGTTGATGTTAAGACAAGACTGTGAAAACATCGTGAAACAAGTATGGAGGACTCATTACCAAGGTACAAATATGTTTGACCTAGAAAAAGACTAGCCTACTCAAACAAAAACTAAAACAATGGAGTCGAGAAAAGTTTGGAAATATAAACAAACAACTATTAAAAGTAGATGAAGAATTAGAAGGGCTCCAAAAAAATTAGCTTTTCACGATTTGATCAAGCTATCAATAACAAAATCATAGATTAAGTCAGAAAAGAGAGTGCCTAATAGAATATCAACATAAATATTGGATGCGGAGAGTCAAAACGAAAAACCTATAATTCGGAGATAAGAACACTAAGTTCCACCACCGGAAAGCAACGGGACGAAGGAATAAAAAATTCATTACGACAATCACTAAAAATAATGGTGAGGTGTTGGCAAATGATACGGAAATCAATGACGAATTTGTAAATGAATACAAGACCAGATTCAAAGCGTCGTCAATTGACATGAATAAATTACAAAATCAACTACAGGTTATCAACCATGAAGTATCCACTACTGACAATATGAATTTGGAAATGCCTTTTTCCACAAATGAAATAAAGGAAGCTCTCTTTAATATAGTGTCAGACAAATCGCCAGGCCGGGATGGGATGCCAACGGGATTTTACCAGAAATATTGGCATATCGTCGGCCTAACAGTTACTAGAGCGGTTAAAAGCTTCTATAGAACTGGTAAAATTCTTAGGCAACTAAATCATACTTTCATAGCACTCCTACCAAAAATTGATAATCCAACAACAACATCACATTACAGACCTATTAGCTTAGTTTCAACGGTCTACAAAATTATATCGAAGATAGTAACAAAACGATTAAGTGTAGTACTTCCATTATTGATTCACCCACTACAAAGCGCTTTCGTCAAAAATAAAGCAATTCATGACAATGTGCTTATTGCGCATGAAATTTTTCATGGTTTCAAATCGAAAAAAGGAAAAGAAGGCTATATGGCCATAAAATTAGATATGGAAAAAGCCTATGCCAAAGTGGAATGGGATTTCCTTAAAGCGGTTTTGAACAAATTTGGATTTGAGGATAAATTCAGAAATTGGATTTATAAATGTATATCAACGGTTTCCTATTCGATCCTAATTAATGACTCACCTACCAACCTATTTTGTCCACAACGGGGTCTCAGGCAAGGTGACCCACTATCGCCCCTGCTTTTCAACCTTTGTGCGGAAGTTTTAGTAAGAAATCTACAAAAGATATCCAATGATAACCCAAAGTCTATTGGTTTCCCTATTTCGAAGAATGGGACTATAATCCCATTCTTAGCATTTACAGGTGATACAATAATATTCACCAAAACTTCCACTCAAGCAAGCGATATGGTACTTTCGGTTTTAAAGGTCTATTGTGATATTTCAGGTCAGATAATTAATTACCATAAATCCGTGTTTCAAACTACAACTAACATTGATCAAAGTAACAAGAGAAGAATTCAGGGCCATTTGGGAATCAATATTTCTACAAATATAGAATAATACTTAGGATGTCCAATCATTAATGGTCGAGTCAATAAAGAAATTTTTAATTCCATTATCACTAAAACCAAACAACAACTTACTAAATGGAAAGCGTCCTCCTTGCCTCAAGAAGGAAGAATAACGTTAATAAAAGCAAATCTGAATGCAAAACCTAGTTATTTAATGCAGGCTTTCATGATGCCGGGTATCGTGCACAACGAACTAGACAAAATCAATAGAACCTTCTTTTGGAATAAGGGACCTAATCATCACCCACTTATTAGTTGGGATAAGATTTGTAAACCCAAATCTCTAGGAGATACAAAGATTAGGAAAGCGGAAGATATGAATAAAGCGTTACAAATGAAACTAATGTGGAAAATTATGGCAGAACCGGATAACATATGGGTTAAAACCGTAGAAGAAAAATATCTAAAAGCTTCATGCCTATGGAACTATGAATGCGGAAAGAATGTGTCTTGACAGTGGAAGAACTTGATTAAACTATATAAAGACTTTGATAAAGGTCTCGCCTGGAGGGTAGGAGATAGAAAAACAATAAGATGTTGGAAAGACAAGTGGGTTTTGGATAAACCACTCCAAGATGTCTTGTTAAACTCAACCTAAGTCAATTTGACCGATCTAACTTCCTCGTTTATCACTAATAATGCATGGGATCACAACAAATTAGACCGACTAAACACATACTTACCAAGCACCATAACGGACAAAATTAAAAATTATAATCTCCCAACTAGTGTAATTCGCGACTGACTGTACTGGGTGGGTAGCGATGATGGGTGGTATTCGACTAAATCATCATTGGAGATGATTCAAAAACAAAGAGTTGGTGTCACGAGTGATAAAAATTGGATTTGGAAAATGGATGTCATGCCTAAAATTAGGAATTTCATATGGAAGATTGCTATGGATGGACTTCCTACAAAACAAAAACTTGATAGACAAAAAATTCCGATCGTTATAAATTGTGAATATTGTAATCACCATACCGAAAGTGCAAAACACCTTTTTTTTCAATGTCCAATTATGTTCCTAACAATCGATAATCAAAACTTTGCAACTAACATAAAAAATACTGACATTGATAATCAAGGAATCGATGAGGCCCTTTGCGAACTCAAGGGTGCAATTCCGACTAAGGATATGAAACTTTTAGTGGTTATTTGGTGGAGCATGTGGATGACAAGAAATCAGTTCGTTTTTAATAAAACCAAATTCCCGCAAAACATAAAAGCAACGGCAATTGACCAAATCAAAAGTTGGGATCTAGCAAATGCAAATCAAAACAAGAATACATCCCCATCAAATTCAACAAGGAGAAAAAAAGAAAAATCTAAAGTGGAAATGACCTAAGGAAGGTTTTTATAAACTTAATTTTGATGCCTCACAAAGCTCAACAGATAAGTGTTATGGATTTATCATTCGAAACCAACACGCGATTCCTATATCTATAGGAAGCGGCAGATGTAATGCTGAATCAGTGTTGGAAGCGGAAGCTCTTGCCTTGCGGCTTGGCCTTCAAAAGGCTAAGGACATTGGAATTACATCTATCGAGATTGAAGGGGGTAACTTAACGCTCATCAATTGGATTAATCGAATTTTGAAACCACCACGGGAACTCGATATGATTTTTAACGACATTTCAATTATCATTTCTAGGTTCCAATTCTTCACCGCTCAACATATCTTTAGGGAGATTAATGCGGTCGCGGAAAAGATTGCAGGGCACGGTCACAACGAAGAGCTGGAAGTAGATGCAATCCCAGAAGATGTTCAAGACCTCATCCGAAAGGATGCTTTAGGACGATCGGTTTCTAGAAACTGATCCTTCTATGTTGTTTACCGATGTATCAAAAAAAAAGACAAGGAATTATAACAAGGTATAATTGCCAAAAAATAGAAGATCATGGTCGGATCTCTTGCAAAGCCCGTAGGGCTGTTGCATGAGACAAGCCGCTCGGGCTCGTAACTGGCTCGGCTCGCTAAAAGCTCGGCTCGTGATTGTTCGTATAGACTAACAAGACAAACCCGAGCCTGTTACTAGGCTCGTCATGAGCCCGAGCCGAGCCCGAGCCCTTAACGAGCCGCTCGTTAAAAAAAAGCCTAGGGTTTTTGATTTTTGAAGAAAACTGAGAAGGCTGAAGGGCGGCCGCCAACTCTCCTTTCTTCTGAGTCTCTCTTTCTCAGAATCTCAAGTTCTCTCGACTATCGACTACGGCGAACCGTCACCTTCAAACATCTTCCTCTGGGCTCCGGATCCGGCTACTCGACGGCGACACACTTTCGGCGGCGACACTCCTTCGCTTCTGTTCGGCTGCGACACTCCTTCGCTTCTGTTCGGCGGCGAGACTCGTAAGTCATAACTGGTGTCTGGTTCGCTTCTCTTTCTCTAATCAAAATTTTCAACTCTCTTATTAGTCTTCTCCTTCAATGCTCTGGCTAGCTTGCTTCTCTTTGGCGCCAACTCCTTCTTTCTTCTCAGTCTTCTCCTTCATTGTTCCGGCTAACTGGTTCGCTTCTCCGGCTACCTCCAAATTCTTCACCAACCCTCTGCACTCTCCCGACTAGCTTGCTTCGGACCTTCAATGGTGTCAATTTTGAGTATCTCCTCAACTCTTTCTCGATTGATGTTTCATTTATAGTCTACTATATCGATGTTTCTTTCAGTTCTCTTGTGTGAATTTTGTTGATTCACATCTTCTGTTGGTTTTGTGATTGTGGATTTTGTTGATTGGTTGAGCTTTTTAATTGACTGAACTGTTGTTGTGTAAATCTCTTTTGTGATCGAATATTTTGTTTATTTTGTTGATTTGTTGAGCTCATTCTGGATCTGATTTTCACAGCCCTCTGCACTCTTTGTATATTGATTGATTTGTTGTTGTGTAAATCTCTTTTGAACACTGATTTATTGTCCACTGTAACTCATTTACTATCTACTTTGCTTGTGTTCATGGAGATATAACTCTAGTCTACTTGTTGTTGTTGGTTTTGTGATTGCTTGTCTACTGTGGTATTGTCTACTTTTTGTATGTGTATGATTTATTGATTTTAATGGGCTACTGTGTTTATTTGTCTGTAACTCATTTATTGTCTACTATAACTCATTTACTATCTATTGATTTTATGGGTTGTTGCTACTGCACTTACTTTCATGAATGATATGTGCTAAATTGCTGATTTCTATTCTTTTTACTATGCTGATTTTTTAATTTATACTTTCTTAGATTATGTCAGCTTCAAAAACGGATCAATTTATGAATGTTGATGAGGAAGTTGACGAGGCTCCATCTCAAGTGACTGAAAATCCTTCCAAGCGACAAAAGACTTCAAATGTTTGGAATGATGTGAGTGAAGTTGAAGAGAATGGTGTCACATGTGTGAAATGCAACCATTGTGGGGTTCGGATGTCTTATAAAATAGGAGGACCAACGACACATTACAAGAGACACATTGCTGCATGTTCTATTCGTAAGAGTAAGATCTCTGGTAAAGGACTCGGTCCTGTGCAAGCATTGCTTAGTTTTGATGTTGGTGGAATTGGAGCACTAGCGGCTTACAAGTATGATAAAGAAGCAATCAAGGATATGACGGTGAAGATGATTATGGTACATGAGTACCCATTCATGATGGTTGAACACAAGTTCTTCAGAGGTTATAGTAAGATGCTTAACCCTAAGTATGAACCTTTTGGTCGCCTTGCTATTAGAGACCGTGCAATGAAGTTGTATGCGGAAGAAAAGGCTAAGATGAAGAAGATGCAGTTGGAAAAGTTAGCTTGACTTCTGATTTGTGGACTTCTAACCAGACTAAAGGTTATATGTGTATCACCGGGCACTTTGTAGACACAGATTGGAATTTACAGAACCGCATTCTAAACTTTTTTTCTCTTGTCTCCACCTCACGCTAGCATTGCAATAGCAGATAAGATGTATGAATGCTTGACTGAATGGGGAATAGAGAACAAGATTTCTACTGTTAACTTCGACAATGCTTCTTCAAATGATGTAGTCATTCGGTCTTTGAAAGAATATTTTCAGATTAGATATGCATTGTTCTTTGGTGGGAAGATCTTCCACATTAGGTGTTGTGTGTTAACATGAAATATTCGATATTATAGGCACGTATTTTGATTGTTTTTCACTCATTATTGTGTTCATGGATAAGGTATAGAAGCAATTGTTAGCTTGTTCATCTATATTTTTGATATGGAGGTCTACATTAGTTTTGTATTGATTATAGGTGAATAAGAGCTGGAATCGGATCGTTTGATGGCAAACAAGGAGCAATTGATCATGTCCTTAGATGAGGAGATACATTGAGAGGCTAAGGAAGGAGCAAGGATGAAGAATGGCACGAAACAATGGCAACAAAAGGGACTAGGCACTTCCACGCCCCATTTCCACGGCCGTGGAACTACCATTATGAACGTGAACTTGATTTTTGAGCAATCCAGTAAGTTACACGATATAAATTACGGTCGTGGAAGGCTAAAGACACCGTAATCATTTCCACACCCTAATTCCACGGTCGTGGAACCCCATGAGACCGTGATTTGGGCAATCTTTTGGCGAATCATTAATTGCCACATCATCTACGTATTGGGCCTTGAAGATATCTTTTTCTCACCTTATAAAAAGGCTGAAAAAGAGAGTTTTCGGGACCGGCGCTTACCTTCGCTTGGACGCTGCTTGGAAGATTGCTTAGGTTTGCGAAAGCATAGTGGATTTGAAGATTCGGAGTTGCTTGTGGCGGAAGTTTTGCCCTTTTTCTTAGGTTTGATATTGAAGACGGATTGACATCCCGTTCTTCGTTCTTATCTAAGATCGTTGTTGGTTTGTGTTATATTCCGAATCTATTATACATTACTCTTTGTGTTTGGATTTTGAGATTGGTTTTGAGTTTTATTGGAGTTTTCGAGGGTTTTCATCTTTCATTCTTCTTAACTTGAATTTAGATATCATAATGATGGTTATTGGCTAAAACCCTTTAGCAATTCTAAGGTGAAGGGTTGATAGTTGTGGCTTAGATGATGATAGATCGATCGTAAACAGATTGGACCCTGAGAGTTAGAGAAACTTCGTCGACAACCAAGATCATGGTCTGTTCTTGGACTTCCACGGCCGTGGAACTCAAGATCTGCCCGTGATTTACCCCAGTTTACGAACCTTGCTTTTACTTTAATCCAAAGTTAAAGATTAGCTTTAACCTAGGTTTGACTTGCCTTTCCTAGGTAGTAGTGAGACTCAACATCCTCTATTTCGGTTTCGAGTGTCACAACCTTAACCGTTTGAGCCTATCTTGGTCCTTGGGTTACAAGTTTGGGTATTTGAGATCAATTCTTACCTTTAGATCCTTTCTATAATGAAGCCTCAACAACCTTTATAGAGAATGTCTTTGGGTGAGACATATAGGGTTTTGGAACTTCACCGTACATTACCTTACTTTCGTATACCTTTGCAAATCCTCAACTCTGTCCTTATATCTTAAGTATATCTTGAATCGATTGCCACAATTAGATACCTGTATCTTTAGGGTTGCTGTTTTCCCCAATATTTGCAAAGCTTTACCTTTTATTGCTTGACAATTTGTGAATAGAATTTCTTCCCCCCAAATCCCTGAGTTCGACACTCTGGAATTCTTGCTTTACTATGCCGATCCGTACACTGCGGGTTCGCTTGCTTAGATTTCAGTTTTATAAATTTAAGACTTGATTGCACGCACGCTTACGGGCGAACAAGTTTTTGGCGCCGTTGCCTGGGATTTGGTTTAGGCCGAATTCGGTTATCGGTTGTCAAGCTTGGGAGCTTTGCTCTTGTTATTTGATATCTCTTTCTTAGTGATATTTGCAGGTTACTTTAGGTATATGCGCAGGTCTAGATCCAACAAAGACCTCCTACCTCTTGATCAAGAACTTGAGAAGACTTTGAGAAGGAAGCTCAAAGAAAGAAAGATGGCTGAAAATAAAGATAGGGATATCCAAGCGGAGTTGGATGATTCTAAAGCTCAGCTTGAATGGAGTGAGAAGACTCATAGGGAAGAGTCGGAGCGTCATCAATCTCAATATGATGAGCTCAAAGACATGTTTTTGCAATTGAGTTTGGAGATGAGTAGCTCCAAGAAGAAGAAGAAAAGCAAACCGATAAGATCGGTTAGAACCAAATCATCCGACGATGAGAGTGATGATTCTATGCCGGCACTAGAGGACATTGATCCAACGATCAATCCAGTCCGGAACAATCCAAGGCCAGCCGCCAACCTTCGTATCCCAGCTGGGGGTGCGAGAGCCGCTCGTGTAGATGAAGAGCCACGAACGCTTGGTCAAAGGATGGATCCAACTCAACAACCACGCCGCCTAGGCGTGAACTTTGAAGCTGAAGATATCCAAGGATTCAGCTTTAATCCGCAAGTAATCACCATGGTTCGCCAAAATCAATTTGGCGGAACAAGTGCTGAATCTCTAAATCAACACTTGCAGAATTTTGAGATTCTCATGGAAACAATGAAGCCGAAGAAGACCACCACCAACAACTACAAGATTAAGCCGTTCTTCATCTCTTTGAAGGGGAAGGCTCTAGCATGGTATCAAACTCTCCCAAATGGAAGGCTTAATACGTGGGAGGATCTATCTTCGGAGTTTCTAACTAAATTCTTTCCGCCATCCAAAACTGCGGAATTGAGAGGTAAGATTAATGCATTTCTTATGAAGCATAACGAAAGTTTGTTTCAATCTTGGAAAAGGTTTCAGGAATTGCTATTGGATTGCCCACACCATGGCATTTTAAGACTCGGATGTTAGAGCTATACTATGAGGGGCTGGATGTGGAAACACAATTCAAGCTCCAATCCCTTTCATGTGGCACATTCATGGACATGAGAGAAGATGACGCTAAGGACTTCATTGAGAAGAAAGCCCAAGTCATAGAGACATACTCTCACCGAAAGGTGGAATCCAACCGAGGAGATTCGGGAGCAAAGCTAACTCAAGCTGCGCAAACTCAAATCTTCTCCCTCAACACTGAAATCAAAGAATTGAAAGAGGTGATTAGAGCTGGCTTTCAAAATCCAAAAGAACAAGGCGTTGGTTACCTAGGAAACAACAACTATCAAGGAAATTAAGGAACCAACCGGAACAATAACCGGAACAACAACAACCGGAATAATTGGAACAATAACAACCGGAACAACAATTGGAACAACAACAACAGGAATTCAAACGGCAATTGGCGTTCCAACCAACAACAAAACTCCGGTAATTCTTATTCCAATTCAGGAAACTCACTAACACCACCTTCTTCTTCCATTTCTTTGAAAAGCCAGGGGCAAGGATCTAATAACACAAGCAGTTCAGGAAAGGAGAAACCCGATCCCATGTTGGAAACAATCTTGGGAAAGCTTCAAGGATTGGAGAATCACATCACGAAGGTTGATGATCACATCACTAAGGTTGATAAAGCTCAAAAGACTTTAGAAACCCAACTATTCAGCAAAGCCGGGGAAGTTCATAGAGATCAAGGAAAACTTCCCGGAAAGACGGAAGACAACCCGAAGGGAAGGGTAATGGCTATTACTACTAGGAGCGGAGTAACTACAACCCATCCGCAACCTAAGTTTGTAGAGGTTCCAGCCGAAAAAGAGAAGGAAATGGGGAAGGAGAAGGAAGACATCTACATTCCTCCTCCAGCTTACAAATCACCCCTACCATTCCCGCAATCTAGAGCGAGAGCGCGTCTAGACAAGCAGTTCGGTAAGTTCATTGAACTCATGAGTAAACTGCACATTAACATACCTTTCATTGATGCAATTGTAGGTATGCCCGCTTACGGGAAGTTCTTAAAGGAAATCCTCTCTAACAAGAGGAAGCTAGAAGACTTTGGAGAAGTCAAGATGAGTTCGGAATCATCGGATCTCATCAAAACGATGAAGGAGAAGATGCCCCCAAAGCTGAAGGATCCGGGGTCTTTTTGCATTCCAATCGGAATGGGAGATGTTACATATGATGCATTATGTGACTTGGGAGCAAGCGTTAGCATCATTCCGCTTGCCTTATGTAGGAAGATCGGTCTAGGTGAGCCTAAACCGGTAAAGATGACGTTGTACATGGCAGATCGATCCATAACTCGTCCCGTCGGTATCATCGAAGATATCCCAGTCAAGCTTGGTAAGTTCTATGTTCCCATAGATTTTGTCGTCCTTGACATTCCTATAGATTGTCCGGTCCCGATCATACTCGGAAGACCGTTTCTTGCAACTTCCGGCTGCATGGTGGATTGAAAGAATGCTAGACTCGCCTTCGATATAGGAGAAGAGAAGGTTGAATTCGTTCTCTCAACATTGGTGAAAGAGCCAACTCTTGGAGAGGACATGTTCAACATTCATGACGAGGAGGCATCTAGAGAGGAAGTTAGCTCGATTCTATTCAAAGATCCGTTGTAAAAGGTGATTACCATGAGCATCACGGAGAAAGGAGAAGAAGAGGATGTAAATAAGGAGATTGAAGCCTTGGAAGAGCTACAAGAAGTGCATGAAGAAGAGTTTGAAAAACTCTATGATGGGTCAGAAAACGTGAGGAATCACGGCCAGTCGTGCTATTCCACGGCCGTGGTTTCCCCCATGATGACCGTAATTATCTATTCAGAGAGCTCCAGTAAGTTACACGGCCAAAACCACGGCTGTGAAACTCTCAGAGGTGCCGTAATTGACTTCCACCGCCGTGGAAGTAACAGAGGTGCCGTGATTTCAGGGATTTTTGAGGACAATTACGTTCTTTCCACCAATTCTCTTGAGCCTTCTTCAACAACTCTCACACCCTTAGAGACTTCTAAGGAAGCATTGGACACTCCTCAAGAGCCATTTAAGACTCCAATGACGATGGAATTGAAGCCACTTCCCACACATCTTTGGTATGCATTCTTAGGAACTAATTCTACTTTTCCGGTAATTGTTAGTTCCGATTTAAGTGAAGATGAACATAACAAGCTCATAGCCATTTTAAAGAAACATAAAAAGGCTTTAGGCTACACAATAGAGGATCTTGTAGGAATTAAACCATCACTATGCATGCACAAAATTCTAATGTTGGAAGATTTTAAGCCTTCACGACAACCTCAAAGGCGGTTAAATCCGACCATGAAGGAGGTTGTCAAGAAGGAGATTCTTAAGCTACTTGATGCAGGTATTATCTACCCTATCTCCGATAGTAAGTGGGTGAGCCCCGTACAAGTTGTTCCAAAGAAAGGAGGAATGACGGTCATCAAAAACAAAAACAACGAGCTCATTCCTACAAGAACCGTGACAGGATGGAGGATGTGCATAGATTACCGCAAGCTGAACAACGCAACAAGGAAGGATCACTTTCCTTTGCCATTCATCGACCAAAAGCTTGAGAGGTTAGCACAACACTCATACTTCTGTTATCTTGACGGTTATAGTGGTTTCTTCCAGATTCCGATACATCTGGACGATCAAGAGAAGACCACATTTACGTTCCCATGGGGTACGTTTGCTTATAGGAGAATGCCGTTCGGGCTTTGCAATGCCCCAACCACCTTCCAAAGGTGCATGATGGCTATCTTCTCGGAGTACATAGAAGATTTTATGGAGGTTTTCATGGACGATTTTTCCGTTTATGGTTCCTCTTTTAATAATTGTCTTTCTAACCTTTCTCTTGTGCTACAAAGGTGTGAAGACACTAACCTAGTTCTCAATTGGGAGAAGTGTCAATTCATGGTAAAAGAAGGCATTGTTTTAGGATACTTAATCTCTAGTAGAGGGATTGAGGTAGACAAGGCTAAGATAGAGACCATAGAGAAGCTCCCTCCTCCATCTTCGGTGAAGGGGATAAGAAGCTTTCTAGGACATGCCGGATTCTATAGACGCTTTATCAAAGACTTTTCTAAGATATCAAAACCGCTTACTAATCTATTGATGAAGGATGTAGTTTTTGATTTTTTACAAGATTGTTTAGATGCATTTAACAGGATCCGGGAGGCTCTAATCTTAGCCCCAATCATACAACCTCCGGACTGGAGTCTTCCGTTCGAGGTCATGTGTGATGCAAGTGAGGTATCTGTTCGCCACTTAGCGTGCGTGCAAATAAGCTTTAATTATAAAACTAGAAATCAAGCAAGCAAACCCGCAGTGTACGGATCGATATAGTTGAGCAAGAATTCTAGAGTATCGAACACAGGGATTCGGGGGAAACAAATTCAATTATAGATTATCAAGCGAGTAAATGTAAGAGCTTTGTGAATTATTAGGAAAACAACAACCCTAAAGATCCAGGAATCTAGTTGTGGCAATCGATTCAAGATATACTAATGTTATAAGGACAGGGTTGAGGTATGCAAAGGTATACAAATGTAAGGTGATCGTAAGGTGAAGTTCCAAAAACCTTATATGACTCACCTACAAGACACTCTCTATACAGGTTGTTGAGGCTTCAATATAGAAAGGTTCTAAAGGTAAGAATTAACGTCAAATACCCAAACTTGTAATCCAAGGATCAAGACTAACTAAACCGATTAAGGTTGTGACACACACAATTGAGGTAGAGGTTGTTGAGACTTCACTACCACTTAGAAAAGGTAATCCAAGACTAAGTTAAAGCAAATCTTTAACTTTGGATTAAAGTAAAAGCAGGTTCGTAAACTAACACAAAATTACGGGTAGTTCTTGAGTTCCACGGCCGTGGAAGCTCAAGAACAGACCGTGGTTTAAGGTTGTCGGCGATTCTCTCTAACTCTCAGGATCTAATCTGTTCACGATCGATCTATCATCATCTAAGCCACAACTATCAACCCTTCACCTTAGAATTGCTAAAGGGTTCTAGCCAACAATAGTCATATTGATATCAAATTCAAAGTTTAAAAGAAGGAAAGATGAAAACTTTCGAAAACCTTCAATAACTTTCAAAACAATCTCAAGTTCACAATTCAAGAACAATAACGTCAATAGATTTGGAATAATGCAAACAATCACGAATCTTAGGTAAGAAGGAAGAACGGGATGTCAATCCGTTTCCTAAATCAAACCTAGATGAGAAGCGAAATCTTCTCACGAACAATCTTCCAAATCTTCAACTCTTCCGTCAATCCGGAAATCTCAATGGTAGAACGCAAATCTCTCAATCACAATCTCCACAAGATGTGAAATTAGGGTAATTCCAAGCGCAAGTGGGAAATGCGTCTAAGCGTAAGCGAAGGTCAAGGCGAAGGTGACGGAATCTCCCTTTGTCCGTCCTTTTATAGTGTAAGATAAAATATCGGCCCGACCCAATGTCGTAGAGGATCGTGGCTTAAAGTGTGGCGAAAGAGATCGCCAAGATCACGGTCGTGGAAGGTTCCACGGCCGTAATTTAGAGCGTGGAAAGTGTCACGGTTTGACACAAGTCTTCTACGGCCGTAGAAGCCACTGGAATGAATCACGCTTCCCTTGCCATGGTTCCACGGCCGTGGACTTGAACGTGGAATGTAGTATGGCCGTATTTTAGAGCGTGGTTTAGGGCAAAACCGTGATTCCTCCTTTCCTCGTGCATATTCCTCAAGCTAGCACATCCTTAGCTCCTAGAGATGTCCTCAATCCTTGACATGCTCAATCAAACTCCATTCTCGCACAATTCCGTTCGGAAATAGCTCTTAATTGCCTACAATCAACATAAAGCTTGTGTAGATCTCCATATCGACAATATAGACAAACTAGCTCACAAATGCATCAATGCTTAATCAATGACTATCATAATGGATGAAATACACTTAGAAAACGTGCCTAAAATATCACAATATTTCATGCTAACAAATAACCCCATACTTGCCACTTGCTTGTCCCTAAGCAAGGTCTTTCAAAAGCTTTTAAAACAAAAGTTAGGATGAAATATGTGTACCTTCTCAAGCAATACCTCTTTTGGATGGATGTGCCTTCTAATCAATAGATCATTCTCAAATCTTGCTTCATTCGTTTATAAGACTTTCATACACTTAATCAAAGAGTAAAGAGTAAAGAAAGCTCATGAATCAATTAAACTTCCATACAAACATCATAACCTTCAAACATTATCAAAATCAATCATAAGAAACTTCAATTTAGATCACTAAGTCATATAACATTCTTTTGATCTTAAGGACTTTCAAAAAGGTCTAGAATGTGGAAAGGGAAGGAAAAATTTAAGGAATGTGGTGCATGAATCCGGGAAAGTGGATAACTACTCTTTTCTTATTCTCTTGCGGTTTCCGCAACACTTTCAACTTAGAGCTTCGCTCTCTTCCTTTCATTTTTCAACTTTACTTTTGGAGTTATGGATAGAGGTGCACAAAAACCGAAGCCTAGGAGATTGGCGTTTCTCAAATTTTCATGAGATGCCTCAAACCCTTAGCGCACATACCATAATCTGCTAGGAATATCGCTCAATCTGACTTTGGCAAGACACAAACACCCGGCTATGTGAATGGTGCCGAGTTACTCATCGTCATGATTGACTTCCCCAAACCTACAATTTCTTTCTATTCTTTTGATTGCAAATAATTGCTTTCAAGGCCCTCCCACATCAAACATGCCAATATCAATCAACTCCTCCAAATTCCCGGATAGGTAAAGGAGGCCATAATTTCAATGAGGGGCTAAATGATCAAAGAAAGAAGAAAGAAAATCGAATTGCCTTAATCATCTCAACAAGAAGTATAAGAACTTATAGTGTGATTTCAACCTCATTTTCTCAACATGATTTAAGTAACATTCATCATATTATGAAATTTGCAAAAAGAAGTGTAATCAACTTATTCAATTTCTCTTCAATTCACTATTCGTTTAAGCATGCAATTGTCATCAAACTCAATTCACAAGTAGCGATTATCATAGAAATCATCTCAATTCCTTAGAAGCACAAAATTTTCAAAATTTTTCAATTTTTATGGGTTTTTCAAACTCTTTTTCATGCAATGCAATAATGAAACGTGCAACAATATAATGAACATGCAAGATAGTCTCAATAGAAGCAATCAAAGTGAGTAAGAGTTATTACAAACTTTTAGTCACACCCCACCCCATACTTGGAACAAACATTGTCCCTAATGTTCAAATAAAAGAAAAAGAAGAAAAGAAAGAAAGAAAAAGACTCACAAAATGGCGGTGGAGCGGCTAAACTGTCGGTCCTCAAGGTCGTCACTGCGGTGGAGGCGGGAATGGATGGAAGCTAGGGTCATAGTGCCGCCCAAACTGCTGGCGGTAGACGTCTCTCATCATGTGATCGAGGTCATCCATACGTCCGTCTCTAGCATCGGCTCGGATCTCCAATGCTCCCACTCTATCAGAAAGGCTTGTAGCCCACTCCGGCATCTGCTCATACCATCCCGGAGCCTGACTGTACCACCCCGGTGCATCTGCTGGTGCTGGTGGCGGCTGCTGTTGTGTGGACCATGGTGGTGGAGCTCCGTACCATGCAGGAGGCGTCTCCATCCAAGTGGGTCTCTCGCTCACGCTGGCGCGGCGAGAAGACGAACCTGAAGCTCTGGCTGGACGTGGAGAACGTCTAGGCACATCAGAAGCAATGTCCGGCTGATCCGGAAATGTGCCAAAATCCTGCTCTGCTCCTCCTCCTCCCTCATACGGATCCCTCATCTCCTCCTCAACTACCGGTGGTGGTGGTACATATGGAGGGGTTGCAATCCTGTTCGCATGCATAGCAGCGAACGTCTCCTTCCAATTATGGCGTCCAAACATAATGGAGTACTCTGGGAGCCACTCAATGCCCCTCCCCGTCCTGCTCTCCCAAGGCATAGCTGCATAAGGTGGACCTCTATGGGTAGGGAAGATGAGACCTCTAGTCATGAAGACCTGGAGTCCTAGGGGTACAGCTGGAATACGTGTGCATGCAGAAAAATCTACCCCCAACATCCTAGCAAGGTGGGTGACTATCCCACCGTATCCAATGTTGCCAGCCCTCTTGTTCTTAAGCTTGCTCATGGTAGCAGCTAAGAGGGTGGCGCAGTCAGCAGGGCGCCCATAGAGCATGGAGTACAACAGAAAGAGCTCATCCGTCTTGATCTTCCGAGGTGTCTCCGTCCTAGGGAAGAGACACTCAGAAAGAACCCGGTGAGCAATCTTCAAGGCTAAGTGATACATCAACTTAGCCTTGGTATCAGCTGGTTGCCAGCGGTCCTCGTTGGCGTAAATCATAGCTACCTCCTCCCAAAAATCTTTGGCGTAAACGCCGCTAGGAAAACGACCATTGAAGGTCTCTTAGAACCCAAAGAAGGCTCCAAACTCTCGGATGGTAAAATCATAGTTCCTTTCCATCAGACGGAAAGAAATTGTCCTATCCACGTGGCTGTGCTCAAAAGACGTCACAACCTCTCTAGTGATCTCCTCGTAGGCGTCTTCTCGGATAGCCGAGAAGACAACTAATCCGGCTCTATCCAAGAGCCAAGTAAGGTCATCTATGATGTGGAGGGGAGCTAAATCCTCCAACAATAGGTACCTAGGTCCTATCACAGCCCTCTTATGGATCCTCTCAAGTGCATCGAGATGATCCTCGTGAATGGTGGGTACTCTAGGGCTAGGAGGTGAAGGTGATGAAGGTGATGATGGAGGTGAAGGGGAGGAAGGTGGTGGTGCTCTAGAGGATGAAGAGGAAGAGGGGTTACCCTTCCTCTTCTTGTTCTTCTCATTCTTCTTCTCCTTAATCCTCCCATAAACTCTCCTCACAAAATCCATTACTGTTCAAAACCACGGTCTGTTCTTGGTGTTCCACGGCCGTGGGATTGACAGAGACCGTGGTTCGTCTCGACTTTTCGCAAAACTCAGCAATCAACAGCCAATCTCAACAATCAAGCAGTCCTAGTCTAATTCCTTCCAATTTCAATCAGTTCTCCTATAAATGCTAGTAAGAACGAAGCCGAATTGACAAAGATAGAGAAGAGCGGAAAAAACCTAGGTTTCGGATTTTAAAATCCGAATTCTGCGTTCCTTGGTGATTTGCCGCTCGATTCGTTGCTTGGATCTCGTTGGTGGATGGATTTGCTTCAGTTTGGGTCGAAGAATCGTTGAAAACGATTAACGAACGAAGAATTTAGGTGAGGGGCGTGATTCCGGCGAAATGAGGGCGTGGAAATGGGTTTTGTGTTGTGTTTTTGTGAAGAACGTGGTTTATATAGTGGCCGGCAAAATTTTTGAAAACCACGGTCTATCAGGGGGTTCCACGGCCGTGGAAATGTACGGAACCGTGGTTTTGGTGATTTTTCAAAGGCTTTTGGAAATTACGGTCACTGTAGCTGTCACGACCGTGATTTAGGCCGTGGAACTCTCTGTAATGCTCCAAAGTTCAATTTTCGTCACTTTTCTCCAAAATTACTCTTCCCCTTTCCTTTTCCACTGTTCCTACATCCAAAAACATGAACATACCGGAAGGAATCGAAGGCAAAACAAAGCAAAAACGTCTAAACTAAGCTAAACTATGAATCGAAAACAAAACGTAAATGCAATACCTTGGGTTGCCTCCCAAGAAGCGCTTTGTTTAAGGTCCGTAGCTAGACCAAATTCGCACTTATTCGAGTGCGGTGGGCGCGGACTCTTCAGCTTGGAGTTCTGGCGTATACTTCTTGAGTCGTTGACCGTTCACCTTAAAGCTTCCGCCCGCTTCACCCCATACTTCAACTGCACCATGGGGGAAAATACGCTTAATTATAAAAGGTCCGGTCCAACGAGATTTAAGCTTACCTGGAAAGAGACGAAGCCTTGAATTGAAGAGGAGAACTTGATCTCCTTCTTTGAAGTCCTTTGGAATGATATGCTTATCATGCCAACGCTTTGCTCTCTCCTTATAAATCTTGGCGTTTTCATATGCGTTCAAGCGGAGTTCTTCCAGCTCATTAAGGTCTAAGAGACGCTTCTCTCCCGCTTCCTTCATGCCAAAATTCAACCACTTGATGGCCCAAAACGCCTTGTGCTCCAACTCTACCGGTAAGTGACAAGACTTCCCATACACAAGGTTGTATGGTGTGGTTCCTATGGGAGTCTTGTATGCAGTTCGGTATGCCCACAATGCATCATCAAGCTTCAAGGACCAATCCTTCCTAGTCCTTGAAACCGTCTTCTCTAGAATTCCTTTGATCTCCCGGTTTGAGATCTCAACTTGTCCACTAGTTTGTGGATGATAAGGGGTGGCGATCTTGTGAGTAACCCCATACTTAGCTAGAAGAGCTTCAAAGCGCCGGGCAATGAAGTGAGAACCTCCATCACTAATGATAGTCCTTGGTGTCCCAAATCGTGGGAAGATGGTCTTGTTAAAGAACTTAACCACCACCATGGCATCATTGGTGGGAGAGGCAATCGCTTCCATCCATCTAGAAATGTAATCCGCCGCCAAGAGTATGTATTGGTTTCCACAAGATGATGGGAACGGTCCCATAAAATCTACTCCCCAAACGTCAAAAATCTCCACCTCTTGGATGTTATTGAGAGGCATCTCATTCCTCCTAGAGATATTACCTGTTCTTTGACAAGCATCGCAGCAAGAAACAAAGGATTGCACATCTCTAAATAAAGTAGGCCAAAAGAATCCAGATTGGAATACCTTTGCGCTAGTCTTGTTCGAACTAGCGTGTCCTCCACATGGTAGTGAGTGACAATGGCGGATGACACTTTGCATCTCATCTTCCGGCACACATCGCCGAATGATGCCATCCGGACCTCTCTTAAAGAGGAGAGGTTCATTCCAAAAGTATTCCCGGACATCCTTAAAGAACTTCTTTCTTTGTGCGTAGGATAATCCGGGCGGCATCTCCTGACAAACCAAATAGTTAACAAAATCAGCAAACCATGGTTCGTTACCTTTGGAGATCACATCGATGCACTCCTCAATGATATGTAGGTGTTCGTCCGGGAAGGAGTCATCTATAGGTAAATGGTCGTCCTCTAGATGTGTTAGGCGACTCAAATGATCCGCAACAGAATTTTCTGAACCTTTCTTGTCGCGGATCTCTAGATCGAATTCTTGTAGGAGAAGAATCCATCTAATTAGCCTTGGCTTCGCATCTTTCTTTGCAAGGAGGTACCGGATCGCAGCATGATCCGTGTAGACAATCACCTTTGCACCTACAAGATAAGAGCGAAATTTGTCAATAGCATAAACAATGGCTAAGAACTCTTTTTCCGTAGTGGCGTAGTTGAGCTGCGCTTCATCTAGCGTCTTGCTAGCATAGTATATGGCATGGGTTCGCCCTTCTTTCCTTTGTCCAAGAACAACTCCTATAGCTACGTCACTAGCATCGCACATAACCTCAAAGGGAAGGTTCCAATCCGGAGGTTGGATAATAGGTGCTGAAATTAGAGCTTCCTGGATCATATTGAACGCATCTAAACATTCCTGCGAAAACTCAAAAACCGCATCCTTCATCAATAGATTAGTAAGAGGTTTTGATATTTTAGAGAAATCCTTTATGAAGCGCCTATAGAATCCAGCATGTTCTAGGAAACTTCTTATCCCTTTCACCGAAGTTGGGGGAGGAAGCTTTTCTATGGTCTCTATTTTCGCCTTATCCACCTCAATCCCTCTATTAGAGATTAAGTGTCCTAAAACAATTCCTTCCTTAACCATGAATTGACACTTCTCCCAATTAAGAACTAGGTTAGTATCTTCACACCTTTGTAATACAAGAGCAAGGTTAGAAAGGCAATTGTTAAAAGAGGAACCGTATACGGAGAAGTCATCCATGAAGACCTCCATGATTTTCTCAATGTATTCGGAGAAGATGGCCATCATGCACCTTTGAAAGGTGGTTGGGGCGTTGCAAAGCCCAAACGGCATTCTCCTATAAGCAAACGTACCCCACGGGCACGTGAATATGGTCTTCTCCTGATCATCCGGGTGTATCGGAATCTGAAAGAAACCACTATAACCGTCAAGATAGCAAAAATGTAAATGTTGTGCTAAACTTTCAAGCATTTGATCAATGAATGGCAATGGGAAGTGATCCTTCCTCGTTGCATTGTTAAGCTTGCGGTAGTCTATGCACATCCGCCATCCCGTTACAGTTCGGGTAGGAATGAGTTCGTTGTTCTTGTTGGTGATGACCGTTATTCCTCCCTTCTTCGGAACTACTTGAAACGGACTCACCCACTTACTATCGGAGATAGGGTAGATGATACCTGCATCAAGAAGTTTAAGAATTTCTTTCTTGACAACCTCTTTCATGGTCGGGTTTAACCGCCTTTGAGGTTGTCTTGAAGTCCTAAAGTCCTCTTCCATTAGTATTTTATGCATGCATAGGGAAGGTTTGATTCCCACTAAGTCCTCAATAGTGTATCCTAAAGCTTTTCTATGTTTCCTAAGGACAACCATGAGCTCATTATGTTCATCTATGCTTAGATCGGAACTAACAATAACCGGAAAGGTAGAATTAGGTCCTAGAAAAGCGTACATTAGATGAGTAGGAAGTGGCTTTAGTTCCATTGCTTTCGGAGCTTCCGACGGCTCTTGAGGAGCTTCCGATGCTTCCTTAGAAGTGTCTAAGGAAGTAGGAGGTGTAGGAGAAAAATCAAGAGAAGTTGAAGAAGTGGCACGATCACCCTCTTCCACGGCCAGAATCACGGTTTCCCTGCTTCCTCCACGGCCGTGGTTTAGGGCGTGGAAAGGAAATACGGTTGCTCTATCTCCTCCACGGCCGTGTAACCCTCTGGAGTGAGCCACGCTTTGGTTGGTGAAATCCACGGCCGTGGAATATAGTGTATGGCCGTGGATTCTCACGTTTTCTGCCTCGTCGTGGAGCATCTCAAATTCCACTTCACACACCTCTTCTTGTGCTTCTAAGGCTTCAATTGCCTCATTGCACTCCTCTTCTTCCCCTACATTCGTTAGACTCATAGCAAAAACCTTTTGCAAAGGGTCTTTGAAGAGAATAGCACTTACCTCCTCTCTAGACAACCCTTCTTCATCTTGGATATTGAATATATCCTCATCAAAGATTGGCTCCTTCACTAGAGTGGAAAGAACGAACTCTACCTTCTCCTCTCCTATGTCAAAGGCGAGTCTAGCATTCTTGCAATCGACTATTGATAGCATGAATTATAGTCTATATTTCAGGGTTTGTTTGGACGTTTTATCTTTCATAATCTGCATGTTTGTATGTGCATAATGTGATTTTACTACCATTTCATCTACCTTTGCGAGAATCGAGGTCTACACCTAGTTTCGTTGTAATTGCACGTAATACGGTACGTTTTGCATCAAAAAGGAGCAAAAGGAGTCATGAGTCATTTGGAGGTACATCCAGGGAGCATAGCCATGGATTAAAGATTCACTTTGGACCAGTTTTGAGAGATTTCACATTCAGTTATGACTCCCCTCGGTTGACCAGAGATTCATCTCGACCGAGGCGATCCAGAGACGCCGACTCGACCGAGGCGAACACCTAGGACGCGGCGAGAATATTTTATTCTTGGATGAGATCTTTTTAAATTTGGAAAGTGATCTTATATTTTTGGGCTTGGCTTCTGGAAGGAAGGAGATATGCAGAATCATATATTTTACCTACTTTTATGGGAAGATATCTTTTTAAGATATCTTATCTTTGGAGGGTTATTTTCCTATAAAAAGGGTTGGATTTCCACAAATCCAACAACCCCGCTTACACCGAAAGATCCGCTATCAACGCAGGAGAGTCACGTACGTAGCAGCAGCAGCATACTCCAATTAGGGAGTTTCGAAGAACCTTTTTGAAGGTTGAAGGAGGATTGGCGTCTATAGCTTTTATAGCTTTTTGGAGGGTTTTGTAAGATTGTCTTTAATTCCCTCACTTGTTGGTTTGTCTTGTTGGATTGCTATCCAAGGAACGCTTTTGTTGTGATATTTGATTCAGTTATTGAAGTCTTTTCCTTAAATTCTTCTTTGTTCAAATATTCATCTTCCTCCCATATATTTTAATACTTTCATTATGATGATGAGTGGCTAATTTCCTTGTGTGATTCTAGGGTGATCGGCTGAAGGTTGTGGGAAAAACAATGATAGAATAATCTTAGATTCCAGTAGGATCCTGAAAGTTCGAGTCTTTAACCTTAACCCTAAGCATCTCGTTCAGTCGATGAACATCTCGGCCGGGGTGGAATTTGGATGACCGAGGTGACTTATCCGATTCGAAACTGAGAGTTAAGTGTTAGAGTTTGCCAAATCCTATTCTTATTATACCTTTCTGGTTCAAAGCAAGCTTAGGATGAGACTTACCCGGTAATTCCTTGGTTTGTGTATTAACGATCATAAGTGTAGGTAATAAAGGTTTATCCTTTATTGGGGTTTGAGTGTGCTTTCATCCCATCTTTGTGAGTTAGCCTGAGACTTACCCGGTAAAGGTTGATTCTATCCCCTTAGATGGTGTGTTAGTTTGAGGTTATAGTTCTTTATCTTAATTCCTTGAGACTTACCCGGTAATAGGAGTTACGGTTTAGGATTAGTGTGTAGTGAGACTTACCCGGTGATCTACTCCACTTTAGTAACACCTTCCCCACGCAAAAATCTCAGCTTTGTCCGCTTATCTTTAGATCTTGAGTTGGAACCACAACTAGATGCTTTAATCCCTAGAATTGCATGTTTGCTTTATTGACTTCTTATTCATCTTTGATTGTGTTAACTACTCTTGTGGTTAGTGTTCACGAAGCTTACCGTATTGACTTTGTTTCACCGAGTCCCTGTGATCGACCCCTGGAATTTCTTGCTTTTTACTACGATTGACCCGTACACTGCGGGTTCGCATCCTTGTTTTAAGCTTAAGTCTAGGGTTATAAATTTAAAGCTTGCACACACCGTTTGGAGCGAACAAGTTTTTGGCGCCGTTGCCGGGGACTTGGTCTAGACCGAGCCGGTACGGTTTGCTCTTGGGGCGCTTGCCCCGTGTCATCTAACCACTCTACTTGAGTGACTTCTGCAGGTTCTTTCTTAGGTATATGCGAAGAACCCGCGCTGGGAAGGAAATCGTTCCTTACGATCCCGAACCAGAAAAGACATATAAGCGACGCTTAAGAGAAGCAAAGATGGCCCAACAAGATGATCGCGATCTTGCGGCCGAATTAAAAGAGACGCAAGAGCTGCTACGTCTCAGTAAGGAAGAACTAAGGCAAGAGAAAGAGGAGAATCGCGCCAGGACTGCAGCTATCGAAGCAGAAATAGCAGTCATTCGGAATCAGATTCTACAACCACGAGGGGAAGATCCTCCTGTTGATCCTCGGCCGATGCAGGATCCAGTAGTTGACCCTCGACCGAGGCAGATTCCAGTACCAGACGCCCCGGCCGATGTACTTCCGCTTCGGAGACCAGTCCGAGATGTTCTTCTTGCAGGAATCCCACAAACCCTAGGTCAAAGGATGGACCCTAATCAACAGCTGAGGCGTCCAGGGGTGAACCTAGGAGATCCAGCGGACCATGACTACGAACTTCGACCGCAAGTTCTGTCCATGATTCGCCAATGCCAATTCGGAGGGCTAGAGAAGGAGTCACCACATCAGCATCTTCAAAATTACGAGATCTTGATGGAGACTTTGCGGCCTTCCAGAATTGAAAATAACAACTACAAGCTAAGACCTTTTTACTTTTCTTTAAAAGATAGAGCTCTTACTTGGTATCAATCTCTTCCTCCAGGAAAAATCAGCACATGGGAGGAGATGACTACGGAATTCTTGACCAAATTCTTTCCCCCCTCAAAGACCGCTGAAATGAGAGGGAAGATTAATGCTTTCATCATGAAGGACAAGGAGAGCTTGTCCAAATCTTGGGAGCGGTTCAAGGATATCCTTTTGGATTGCCCACATCATGGGATTCCAAAGATCGAGCTGTTGGAGATCTACTTCAAAGGGCTGGACGGAAGCACCCAGTTCAATCTCCAACTACTCTCCGCCGGTACCTTCATGGACATGGCGATTGATGAGGCTTGGGACTTCATTGAGAAGCAAGCCTTGCACATGGAGAAATATACCCACCAAGGAGCTGAAGGTGGAGTTAAAAGAGTCAACTTTCAAGAGACTCAATCCAACAACAATCAGCTCACGTCTTTGAAGAATGATGTGAAGCAATTGAAGGAACTCTTGATGGCTCAAACTAATAAGGAAGAGCAAGGGCAAAGGAACAACAACAATAACGGGTATCGTAACAACAACAACGGTCCCCGAAACAACAACTACAACAACAACAATAGAGGATCGAATAGCAACAATTGGAGGACGAACAATCAAAACAACCAGAATCCCGGTAACAATTATTCTAACTCCAACTCTAGTAATTCCTCTAACCCTTTCCTCTCTTCTCCTTCTTCTTCTTCTTCTACTCCATTAAAAAGCCAAGGGCAAGGATCAAGTTCGTCTCAGCCGGAAAAGAAAGACGCAGTTCTGGAGGCTATCTTGATCAAGCTTAGCGTTATGGAGAATTCTATGACTTCATTTTCGAGGGCCCAAAAGTCCTTCGAACAACAACTTGCTAGTAGGGCGAATGAAGCGCCAAGAGATCCAGGGAAGCTTCCAGCGAAGACGGAAAGCAACCCTAAGGGCCAGTGCATGGCCATAACGACGAGGAGTGGACTCAAAACTGCAGATCCAGTACCTCGCTCGACGCAGACCACCTCGGTCCAGATCCAGTCGAAGAACACCTCGACCGAGATGCCAACCGAGGCGGAGCAACAAAAAGCAGGAGGAACGACAGAAACTTATATTCCACCTCCTGCTTACAAACCACCACTTCCATTCCCCCAGTCCAGAGCCAGAGCACATCTAGACAAGCACTTTGGTAAGTTTCTTGACTTGATGAATAAGCTACATATTAATATTCCTTTCCTTGATGCCATTCTAGGTATGCCCGCCTATGGGAAGTTCTTAAAAGAAATCTTATCAAGGAAGAGGAAGCTGGAGGATGTTGGTGAAGTCAGGATGACATCTAAATCTTCGGAGCTTATAAAGATCATGAAAGAGAAGATGCCACCTAAATTAAGAGATCCCGGCTCGTTTTGCATTCCCATTCAAGTTGGGGATGTTACTTGTGAAGCCCTTTGTGATCTAGGAGCCAGCGTGAGCATCATCCCGCTGGAGCTATGCACGAAGATCGGTCTTGGAGAGCCCAAGCCGGTCAAGATTCGACTCTATATGGCGGATCGCTCCATTACCCATCCCGTGGGCATCTTGGAGGACGTTCCGGTCAAGTTAGGTAACTTCTATCTACCCATAGATTTTGTTGTACTTGACATTCCCGCAGATTATCCTGTTCCTATTATTCTCGGGAGGCCATTTCTAGCAACTTCGGGTTGCAACGTGGATTGCAAGAACGCCAAGTTGAAATTCAACGTTGGTGGCGATGAGGTGGAGTTCGCACTACTTGCGGCCATGAAAGGGGAGCAGCTAACTGATGATATCTTCAACATCTACGATGAAGAAGAATCAAGAGAATTGGTGAGCTCTATCCTTATTAACGATCCACTCGAAAGAGTTATTAGCTTCAGTTTAATGGAGGAAGGTATAGATGCTTCTTGTGATGCAGATATACGGAGCTTAAAGGCACTGGAAGAGGATCCAGGAGCTAAAACTGAGAAGCTAAATCAGGAGACGAAGATCTCCAGTTTCGGATCCAGCAGCAGTACCTCGACCGAGGCACTTCCTGGACTGAGCGAGGCGACCGAAGAACATCTCGGTCAACGCCTATGCGCCTCGACCGAGGTCGATGGCGAGATGATGTCAACTGAGATTGCTGAGAATAACAATTTTCTTACTCCCTTCTCTGACATTCACCCACTGTTGGCGGACCATTCCATCCACCAACTTTCTGATAATAAAGGTCCTTGGTATGCTGATATTGTGAATTATCTTGTTTGCCAGGAAACACCGCCCGGGTTGACGTACTCTCAAAAGAAGAGATTCTTCAAGGAAGTACGACATTACTACTGGGATGAGCCGCTGCTATTCAAGCGCGGACCGGATGGGATGCTTCGAAGGTGCATTCCGGAAGATGAAGTTAATAGCGTCATAAGGCATTGTCATTCACTTCCTTGTGGAGGGCATGCCAGCACTGATAAAACATGCGCTAAGGTATTGCGTTCCGGTTTCTTTTGGCCTACATTATTTAAGGATGTGCAATCTTTTGTTGTCTCTTGTGATGCATGCCAAAGAACAGGAAATTTATCGAGGAGAAACGAGATGCCACTTAATAACATCCAAGAAGTGGAAATCTTTGATGTATGGGGAATTGACTTCATGGGACCTTTCCCATCCTCTGGAGGAAACCTCTACATTCTCCTTGCAGTTGATTACGTCTCTAGATGGGTTGAAGCCATTGCTTCTCCCACTAACGACGCCAAGGTGGTTGTGAAGTTCTTGAATAGAACTATCTTTCCATGATTTGGAACTCCACGCATCATCATTAGCGATGGAGGAACGCATTTCATCAACTGGAAGTTCAAGGCACTTCTATCGAAGTATGGGGTAACCCACAAGGTATCAACCGCTTATCACCCTCAAACTAGTGGACAGGTCGAGATCTCGAATAGAGAAATCAAAGCAATTTTGGAGAAGACCGTCTCTAGAACGAGGAAGGATTGGTCCATGAAATTGGACGATGCTCTTTGGGCGTACAAGACCGCATTCAAGACTCCCATAGGTACCACTCCTTATAATTTAGTATATGGGAAGTCTTGCCATTTGCCCGTCGAATTGGAACACAAGGCGTATTGGGCGATCAAGTGGTTGAATTTCGACATCAAGGAGGCTGGTGAGAAGCGACTATTGGAACTTAACGAGCTGGAGGAGCTGCGTTTGAACGCTTATGAGAATGCCAAAATCTACAAGGAAAGGACGAAGAGATGGCATGACAAGCGTATCGTTCCAAAGGAGCTTAACGAAGGAGACTTAGTTCTACTCTTCAACTCCCGCCTCCGCCTTTTTCCAGGTAAGTTGAAATCTAGATGGACCGGACCTTATGTTGTGAAACATGTTTTCCCTCATGGTGCAGTTGAGATATGGGGCGAAACTAGCGGAAGCTTCAAGGTCAACGGTCATAGACTTAAGAAGTACCAACCGGAAACGCCGGTTGAGGAGGTTGCACCAATATACCTCCTTTGAGACACATCATGGTCCAGCTAGCGACCTTAAATCAAGCGCTTCTTGGGAGGCAACCCAAGGTATTGCTTTCTTTTCCCGTTTTCTAGTCTAGCTTAGATAGTTTTTGTTTTTGTTTTGCTTTGCTTTGTTTTTGGCGTTCTGGACAGACAACAGGGAATATCTAAGGAAGGAGCACAACTGGAAGGACAGAAGTTCGAGATTCTGAGAAGACAGAAGCACCTCGGTTACTGTCAGAGCACCTCGACCGAGTTGATTCTTGAGCAACCGAGGCGACTAGGGTTTCTGCAGAGCCACCTCGGTCCATACCACCTCGGTCCAGTCGAGACCATCTCGACCGAGGTGACAGTAGATCCAGAAACAATATAAAAAGGGATAAATTTTTATTTTTCACTTTTTTACTTTACCCACCTCGACCGCGGCGACTTCCACTTCGCTCTCTCTCAAATCTTGCTCGTTTTCGAAGATTTCCGCTTCCAAACTGCAATTGAAGGGTAGAGGAACCGATTGCAACAACAGATCTGCAAAGAAATCGAGCGAATCGACCGAAACGAGGTAAAACAAGTCGAAACCCTAACTCGTTCGTTCGCTTTGATTTGGGCTTTGGTTGCCCCTGATTTTGCTGAGGAAAGGCTTAAGTACCCCTTAGGAAGCAATTGTAGTGATTTTGTGGGGAAAAGAACTGAATTTTTGAGATTTGGAATCGTAACTGCTGCGCCTCGGTCCGGTCGAACTGCATCTCGACCGAGGTGATTTTTGGGACTTGTCAGTGACCGAGGTGGTCTGACAGTGTTGAGTGAAAATGAGTTCAGATCGTCGCCTAGCCCTTAGAGACAGATCCTCACCCTCCCCTTCTTCCTCTTCTTCCCGTCCTTACCGCCCGGTTATCCACGAGAGATGCCGGGTAGACTATGAGCGGATAGCTAGCCGTCCAGTTATCGCACCACGATTTCTGGACGTGTCGGCCTTTGATTGCCTAGGGTTAGATGCTGACCTTAGGAGGATGATTGCTACTGTCGGGCTGGATCAGTTTACTGAGATCCGAGCCCCAGCTTACTGGGAGCCGACCTTAGAGTTTGTTAGCTCCTTCTCCTACCTTCCCGCAGACCAGTCTGTGAAGTACCGGTTGATGAACCGGAACTTCATAGTTCCCTTAGAGATATGGAGAGATATTTTTGGCTTTTCTGAGCCCACCGCCACCGACTTCCCCTCCCGATCCGTAGCTAGGGAGTTCTAGGGGCAGATTGCCCATATTACTGAGCATGCAGACAGATGGCGCCCTGGAGATTCCAGGGAGAAGGTCATCTTCCACCCAGCCTTCAGACTAGCCCACATGATTTTTAGCGAGACACTTCTGGCGCGTACTGAGACGCCCCAGAAGATCAGACAGGGCGAGCTTTTCAGCCTCTACTGCATGGTTACAGGAGGTTTTCCAGACTTTGGCTTGCTCCTGGCAGAGGATCTGCACAGGATCAAGGCCAAGGCGAAGGGAGACATTTGCGGCGGAGGTCTAGTCACCCATATCGCTACCTACCACGGGATGGACCTCAGTGTTTGCACGATGGCGGCGGCTCCGAAGCCGCTGGGATTACAGGAGATGATCACACGGAGGATTCTAGTTCCCCGTGGTTTGACTACTCCATACGTCGCCATGCCTTGGGAGCGGACTGCACCTCAGGGGATCCGCTGGTCTGCACAGTTCACAATCTTTGATCCATATTACTGGCAGACAGCTTGGGCTCCTCTGATGGAGGATCATAGAGAGGCAGCAGCTGCCCCGGCTGAGGAGGAGGAGGATGACGACGACGAGGAGACAATGGATGAGAGAGACGGTGGAGTCCCGATGGATACAAGGACGGATACTGCAGGGATGAGCGCACCACCGATCATCGATTTGGATGATGAGGAGGATACTGAGCCAGCACCAGCTGAGACTTCTCCGGTTAGACCTGTTAGACGCAGGAGGCGCGGAGTGAGAGATCGAGCTGCCCACCGACGGATCGATGACCTGACGGATGAGGTTATCGACACATATGCTGCATTATCGCTGGATATCCGCGAGATGCAGGAGCGGCAGCACCATCAGCACATCATGGCCCAGCTTCAGTTCGAGCGTGTCATGGGCCATCCTTACGATCCGACTCAGTATCCGTACGTACCACCACCGGATCGAGATTATTGAGGAGCTGCAGGATTTTCTTTATTTTCTTTTATGCAGTTAAGCTATTTATCGGGTGAGTTCTCTCATTTTCAGACTTTTTATTTGACCCACTGGGACAGTGTGTCCCAAGTATGGGGTGTTTGTACTTATCTGACTACGTGATGTATCTATTCCGACTACTTTTGATGCATTACATTACTATTTATCGGATATTCTATTTTATGCTTCACTTCTGCATTTATATGATTATCTGATATTACATGCATACCTACAGGTTATTTGATTGAGAAAAACGTCGAAACCGAAAATAAAAAAATGGTTTTAAAAAAAGGTTTTGACCTCGACCGGGGAGATTCTGGCGAAACGAGGCATTTCACCTCGGTTGAACCAAGAACATCTCGACCGAGGTGCGTAACAAAAAGTTTTCGAAAACGATTTTGTGTTACTTATCTAGATATGATCTCAGTGAAGATTTTGTTTACCTACTGGTTTTAAATTCTTTATGTGTTTGAAAGGTTTTATAATATGTTTAAGTTGCTAAATGCTTTGTTTAAAATTATTGGCATGTTTAATACTTTATTTTTATCCAAATTATGTTGAATTTGAAGGTTGACACCGCAGGTTAAGTTCTCTCACTTTCTTCTTGGAAAGACCAAGGCAATTCATTCTCTTCTTCTTCTTCTTCTTGATCATGCTTAGCCCCTCATATACATTTTGCCTCCCTTTACCTATCCGGGAATTTGGAAGCAAGCGAAGTGGTGAAAGCATGTGGAGTTAAAGTTGAGAAGTGGCTGGAAGTGAAAGTCTTAGAAAACAATAATAGGTTTGGGGAAGTCAATCATGAAGATGAGTAACTCGGCACCATTCGCATAGCCGGGTGTTTGTGTCTTGCCAAAGTCGGATTGAGCGATATTCTAACGGGTCATGGTATGTGCATCAAGGGTTTGATGCATCTCAAGAAATTGATGATTGCGGATTTCCTAGGCTTCGGTTATTGTGCACCTCTGTCCATGCATCCCAAAAAGTAAAGTAAAAAAGGAAAAAAGTGTGAAATAAGCAAAGCTTATTGGTGGAAGATGTTGCAAGTCAAAGTGAAAGTGAAGTTCATCCTTTTCCCGGATTCTAGCACCACATTACCTTACATACATCCCTACCCTACACGTTTCTTGACCTTTTCTTTTGGGAAGCCCTTGAGACCTTGAGCTTGTTGATTGACTTAGCGGTTTAAATCGGATTATACATGATTAATTTTGATAATTATGATCTATTATGCATTCTATGGTTTTATGCAAAGATGAACAACTTTCTTATATTTATAAAATGTTTTGATCATATTGAGCTTTTAATTTCCAGGAAGTACTCTCTTAGAGTGATCTATGATAGTTGCACACCATAAAATGTTTTTGAAAGAACTTTTCATTGATTTTCTTGACTTATAATCCATTCTATCTTGTCTTCTATATGCGGAACTTGCTTGGGGACAAGCAAGGGCTAAGTATGGGGTATTTTGATAGCATGAATTATAGTCTATATTTCAGGGTTTGTTTGGACGTTTTATCTTTCATAATCTGCATGTTTGTATGTGCATAATGTGATTTTACTACCATTTCATCTACCTTTGCGAGAATCGAGGTCTACACCTAGTTTCGTTGTAATTGCAGGTAATACGGTACGTTTTGCATCAAAAAGGAGCAAAAGGAGTCATGAGTCATTTGGAGCTACATCCAGGGAGCATAGCCATGGATTAAAGATTCACTTTGGACCAGTTTTGAGAGATTTCACATTCAGTTATGACTCACCTCGGTTGACCAGAGATTCATCTCGACCGAGGCGATCCAGAGACGCCGACTCGACCGAGGCGAACACCTAGGACGCGGCGAGAATATTTTATTCTTGGATGAGATCTTTTAAATTTGGAAAGTGATCTTATATTTTTGGGCTTGGCTTCTGGAAGGAAGGAGATATGCAGAATCATATATTTTACCTACTTTTATGGGAAGATATCTTTTTAAGATATCTTATCTTTGGAGGGTTATTTTCCTATAAAAAGGGTTGGATTTCCACAAATCCAACAACCCCGCTTACACCGAAAGATCCGCTATCAGCGCAGGAGAGTCACGTACGCAGCAGCAGCATACTCCAATTAGGGAGTTTCGAAGAACCTTTTTGAAGGTTGAAGGAGGATTGGCGTCTATAGCTTTTATAGCTTTTTGGAGGGTTTTGTAAGATTGTCTTTAATTCCCTCACTTGTTGGTTTGTCTTGTTGGATTGCTATCCAAGGAACGCTTTTGTTGTGATATTTGATTAAGTTATTGAAGTCTTTTCCTTAAATTCTTCTTTGTTCAAATATTCATCTTCCTCCCATATATTTTAATACTTTCATTATGATGATGAGTGGCTAATTTCCTTGTGTGATTCTAGGGTGATCGGCTGAAGGTTGTGGGAAAAACAATGATAGAATAATCTTAGATTCCAGTAGGATCCTGAAAGTTCGAGTCTTTAACCTTAACCCTAAGCATCTCGTTCAGTCGATGAACATCTCGGCCGGGGTGGAATTTGGCTGACCGAGGTGACTTATCCGATTCGAAACTGAGAGTTAAGTGTTAGAGTTTGCCAAATCCTATTCTTATTATACCTTTCTGGTTCAAAGCAAGCTTAGGATGAGACTTACCCGGTAATTCCTTAGTTTGTGTATTAACGATCATAAGTGTAGGTAATAAAGGTTTATCCTTTATTGGGGTTTGAGTGTGCTTCCATCCCATCTTTGTGAGTTAGCCTGAGACTTACCCGGTAAAGGTTGATTCTATCCCCTTAGATGGTGCGTTAGTTTGAGGTTATAGTTCTTTATCTTAATTCCTTTAGACTTACCCGGTAATAGGAGTTACGGTTTAGGATTAGTGTGTAGTGAGACTTACCCGGTGATCTACTCCACTTTAGTAACACCTTCCCCACGCAAAAATCTCAGCTTTGTCCGCTTATCTTTAGATCTTGAGTTGGAACCACAACTAGATGCTTTAATCCCTAGAATTGCATGTTTGCTTTATTGACTTCTTATTCATCTTTGATTGTGTTAACTACTCTTGTGGTTAGTGTTCACGAAGCTTACCGTATTGACTTTGTTTCACCGAGTCCTTGTGATCGACCCCTGGAATTTCTTGCTTTTTACTACGATTGACCCGTACACTGCGGGTTCGCATCCTTGTTTTAAGCTTAAGTCTAGGGTTATAAATTTAAAGCTTGCACACACCGTTTGGAGCGAACAACTATGCAGCCGGAAGTTGCAAGAAACTGTCTTCCGAGTATGATCGGGACCGGACTATCTGCAGGAATGTCAAGCACAACAAAATCAATGGGAACAAAGAATTTACCTAGCTTGACTGGGACGTCTTCTACAATACCGACGGGGCGAGTGATGGATCGATCCGCCATGTACAACGTCATCTTCACCGGTTTAGGATCGCCTAAACCGATCTTCCTACATAATGCAAGTGGTATGATGCTCACACTTGCTCCCAAGTCACATAAAGCATCATATGTGACATCTCCCACTCCTATGGGAATGCAAAACGACCCCGGATCCTTTAGCTTTGGGGGCATTTTCTCCTTCATGGTCTTGATGAGATCCGAAGAATCCGAACTCATCTTAACCTCTCTAAAGTCCTCTAACTTTCTCTTGTTAGAGAGGATCTCCTTTAAGAACTTGCCATAAGCCGGCATACCTACAATAGCATCAATGAAAGGTATATTAAAATGCAGCTTGCTTATGAGTTCTATAAACTTACCAAATTGTTTATCTAGGCGCGCTCTCGCCCTAGATTGAGGGAATGGTAGGGGAGGTTTGTAAGCCGGAGGAGGAATGTAGAAATCTTCCTTCTCCTTCCCCTTCTCTTTGTCTTTCTCAACGGGAACTTCAACAAACTTAGGCTGCGGATCTGTGGTAGTCACTCCGCTCCTAGTTGTGATTGCCATCACCCTTCCCTTAGGGTTGTCCTCCGTTTTTCCTGGAAGTTTCCCTTGATTCCTAGGAACTTCCTCCGCTTGGCTGGACATTTGGTTTTCTAAAACCTTTTGGGCTTTATCAACCTTAGAAATTTGATCATCAACCTTAATGATGCAGTTCTCCAACCCTTGAAGCTTTCCCAAGATCGTTTCCAACATGGGATCGGGCTTCTCCTTCCCTGAAGTGTTTCCTCCATTAGATGTTTGCCCCTGGCTTTTCAAAGGAGTAGAGGAAGAGGAAGGTGGAGTTAGTGAATTCGAATTGGAAGGATAAGAGTTACCGGAGTTTTGTTGATTGGAGCGCCAATTGTTGTTGTTTGAACCCCTATTGTTGTTCCAATTGTTGTTCCGGTTGTTGTTGTTGCCATTCCAATTATTCCGGTTGTTGTTCCGGTTATTGTTGTTGTTGCGGTTTGTATTCTCTCCACCATTGTTGTTGTTGCCTAAGTAGCCAACATCCTTTCCTTGTTGCTTTGGAAAGTTGGTCTTGATAGCCTCCTTCAACTCTTTAATCTCATTGTTGAGAGAAAAGATTTGAGTTTGAGCTTCATGTGTGAGCTTTGCTCCTTGCTCTACACGATTTCCCTCAACTTTCCGGTGGGAATACTTCTCTATGACTCTTGCTTGCTTCTCAATGAAGTCCCAAGCGTCATCTTCCCTCATGTCCATGAATGTACCACATGAGAGGGATTGGAGCTTGAATTGTGTCTCCACATCCAGCCCCTTATAGTATATCTCCAAAAGAGCAAGCTTGGATATGCCATGATGAGGGCAATCCAAGAGCAAATCCTGAAACATTTCCCAAGATTGGAACAAACTTTCGTTAGATCTCATGGAAAATGAATTAATCTTACCTCTAAGTTCCGCCGTTTTGGATGGCGGAAAGAACTTAGTGAGGAACTCCGCGGAAAGGTCTTCCCACGTGTCTAGTTTCCCACTAGGAAGAGCTTGGTACCAAGACAATGCTTTCCCCTTCAAGGAGAAGAAGAAAGGCTTGAGCTTATAGTTGTTGGTAGTTGCGTTCTTCGGCCTCATTGTCTCCATCATACACTCAAAGTTTTACAAGTGTTGGTGTGGAGATTCAGCGCTTGTCCCGTCAAATTGGTTTTGGCGAACAAGAGTAATAACTTGAGGGTTGAAGCTAAACCCTTGTACATCATCAGCATCAAAGTTCACACCTAGACGGCGTGGTTGCTGCGTTGGATCCATCCTTTGGCCAAGAGTTCTTGGCTCCTCATCCACACGTTCGATCCTAGCGTTCCTAGGTGGAACACGGCGATTCGCAGCTGCCCGTGGATGGAATGGATTCACATTGATCGTGGGATCAATTTCCTCTAGCGGTGGCATGGAGGAGTCGCTATGCTCATTGGATGAGTTAGCTCTAACCGATCTTCCCGGTCTCCTCTTTTTCTTTTTCTCCTTAAGGTTGTTTATTTCCAACCTCATTTGGAACATCATGTCCGTTAGATCATCAACCTTCGTTTGGTGACGATCCATCTCTTCTCTACGTGTCTTCTCACTCCATTGGAGTTGAGCTTCTCTTTCCGCTAGCTCCGATTGAAGATCACGTTCTTCAGCCATTTTCTTTTCCTTACGCTTTTGCCGTAGAGTCCTCTCAAGCTCTTGATCAAGAGGTAAGAGGTCCTCGGTGTTCCTAGACCTGCGCATACACTTGAAAAGATATCAAATAACAAGGGAAGAGCTCCCAAGCTTGACAACCGATAACCGAATTCGGCCTAAACCAAATCCCCGGCAACGGCGCCAAAAACTTGTTCGCCACTTAGCGTGCGTGCAAATAAGCTTTGATTATAAAACTAGAAATCAAGCAAGCGAACCCGCAGTGTACGGATCGATATAGTTGAGCAAGAATTTCAGAGTATCGAACACAGGGATTTGGGGGGTTAAATCCAATTATAGATTATCAAGCGAGTAAATGTAAGAGCTTTTCGAATTATTGGGAAAACAACAATCCTAAAGATCCAGGAATCCAATTGTGGCAATCGATTCAAGATATACTAATGATTTAAGGACAGAGTTGAGGTATGCAAAGGTATACGAATGTAAGGTAATCGTACGGTGAAGTTCCAAAAACCTTATATGACTCACCTACAAGACACTCTCTATAAAGGTTGTTGAGGCTTCAATATAGAAAGGTTCTAAATACAAGAATTAATCTCAAATACCCAAACTTGTAACCCAAGGATCAAGACTAACTAAACCGATTAAGGTTGTGACACTCAGAATCGAGGTAGAGGTTGTTGAGGCTTCACTACCACCTAGAAAAGGCAAGCCAAGGCTAAGTTAAAGCAAATCTTTAACTTTGGATTAAAGTAAAAGCAAGTTCGTAAACTAACACAAAATTACGGGTAGTTCTTGAGTTCCACGGCCGTGGAAGCTCAAGAACAGACCGTGGTTTAAGGTTGTCGGCGATTCTCTCTAACTCTCAGGATCCAATCTGTTCACGATCGATCTATCATCATATAAGCCACAACTATCAACCCTTCACCTTAGAATTTCTAAAGGGTTTTAGCCAACAATAGTCATATTAATATCAAATTCGAGGTTTAAAAAAAGGAAAGATGAAAAGTTCCGAAAACCTTCAATAACTTTCAAAACAATCTCAAGTTCACAATTCAAGAACAATAACGTCAATAGATTTGGAATAATACAAACAATCACGAATCTTAGGTAAGAAGGAAGAACGGGATGTCAATCCGTTTCCTAAATCAAACCTAGATGAGAAGCGAAATCTTCTCACGAACAATCTTCCAAATCTTCAACTCTTCCGTCAATCCGGAAATCTCAATGGTAGAACGCAAATCTCTCAATCACAATCTCCACAAGATGTGAAATTAGGGTAATTCCAAGCGCAAGTGGGAAATGCGTCTAAGCGTAAGCGAAGGTCTAGGCGAAGGTGACGGAATCTCCCTTTGTCCGTCCTTTTATAGTGTAAGATAAAATATCGGCCCGGCCCAATGTCGTAGAGGATCGTGGCTTAAAGTGTGGCGAAAGAGATCGCCAAGATCACGGTCGTGGAAGGTTCCACGGCCGTAATTTAGAGCGTGGAAAGTGTCACGGTTTGACACAAGTCTTCCACGGCCGTAGAAGCCACTGGAATGAATCACGCTTCCCTTGCCATGGTTCCACGGCCGTGGACTTGAACGTGGAATGTAGTACGGCCGTATTTTAGAGCGTGGTTTAGGGCAAAACCGTGAGTCTTCCTTTCCTCGTGCATATTCCTCAAGCTAGCACATCCTTAGCTCCTAGAGATGTCCTCAATCCTTGACATGCTCAATCAAACTCCATTCTCTCACAATTCCGTTCGGAAATAGCTCTTAATTGCCTACAATCAACATAAAGCTTGTGTAGATCTCCATATCGACAATATAGACAAACTAGCTCACAAATGCATCAATGCTTAATCAATGATTATCATAATGGATGAAATACACTTAGAAAACGTGCCTAAAATATCACAATATTTCATGCTAACAGTAGCCGTTGGGGCTGTGCTGGGACAAAAGAAGGAAGGCCGCACACACGCCATCTATTACGCTAGCAAGACGCTAGATGAAGCGCAGCTCAACTACGCCACTACGGAAAAAGAATTTTTGGCCGTTGTATATGCATTTGAAAATTTTCGTTCTTATTTTGTAGGATCGAAGGTGATTGTATACACGGACCACTCGGCGATTCGGTATTTGCTTACCAAGAAGGATGCAAAACCGAGACTGATTAGATGGATTCTTCTCCTACAAGAATTCGATCTTGAGATCCGCGACAAGAAAGGTTCGGAAAATTCTGTTGCGGATCATTTGAGTTGCCTACCACACCTAGAAGACGACGACCTACCTATAGATGACTCCTTCCCAGACGAACACTTACACATCATAGAGGAGTGCATCGACAAGATAACTAGAGGTAACGAACCATGGTTTGCTGATTTTGTTAACTATTTGGTTTGTCAGAAAATACCTCCCGGATTATCCTACGCACAAAGAAAGAATTTCTTTAAGGATGTCCGGCAATACTTTTGGAACGAACCTCTACTTTTCAAGAGAGGTCCAGATGGCATCATTCGAAGATGTGTGCCGGAAGACGAGATACAAAGCGTCATCCGTCATTGTCATTCACTACCTTGTGGAGGACACGCTAGTTCCAACAAAACTAGCGCTAAGGTATTGCAATCCGGTTTCTTTTGGCCTACATTATTTAAGGATGTGCAAACCTTTGTTTCCTGCTGTGATGCTTGTCAAAGAACAGGAAACATATCTAGGAGGAACGAGATGCCTCTTAACAACATTCAAGAGGTAGAGATCTTCGACGTTTGGGGAGTCGACTTTATGGGACCTTTCCCATCATCTTGCGGGAATCAATACATACTCCTAGCGGTGGATTATGTTTCGAGATGAATTGAAGCTATAGCCTCTCCTACTAATGATGCCGCGGTTGTCATAAAGTTATTTAATAGAACCATTTTCCCAAGGTTTGGGACACCACGGACCATTATTAGTGATGGAGGTTCACACTTCATAGCCCGACGATTCGAAGCTCTCCTAGCTAAGTATGGGGTGACTCACAAGATCGCCACTCCCTATCATCCACAAACGAGTGGACAAGTAGAGATTTCAAATAGAGAAATCAAGGACATCCTAGAGAAAACAATTTCGAAGACAAGGAAGGATTGGTCTTTGAAGCTAGATGATGCGTTATGGGCATACCGGACTGCGTATAAGACTCCCATAGGAACGACACCATACAACCTTGTGTATGGGAAGTCTTGTCACTTGCCGGTAGAGCTAGAACACAAGGCGTATTGGGCGGTAAAGTGGTTGAACTTCAGCATGAAAGAAGCAGGCGAGAAGCGCCTCTTGAACCTTAATGAACTTGAAGAATTTTGCTTAAACGCCTATGAGAACGCCAAGATATACAAGGAGAGAGCGAAGCGTTGACATGATAAGCATATCATTCCAAAGGACCTAAAGGAAGGAGATCAAGTTCTCCTCTTCAAGTCGAGACTTTGGCTCTTTCCAGGTAAGCTTAAATCTCGTTGGACCGGACCTTATTTAATCAAACATATTTTCCCCATGGTGCAGTTGAAGTATGGGGTGAAAAGGGCGGAAGTTTTAAGGTGAACGGTCAACGACTAAAGAAATATTCACCGGAGCTCCAAGATGAGGAGTTCGCGCCTACCGCACTCTAATAGATGCAGGTACGGTCTAGCTACGAACCTTAAACAAGCGCTACTTGGGAGGCAACCCAACCTATTGTACTTTTGTTTTTCATTCTTAGTTTAGAGTAGATTAGACGTTTTTGCTTTGTTTTGCCCTCAATATCTCCCGGTATGTTGTGTTTTTGGATGTAGGAGCAAGGAATAGGGATTGGAAGAAGGAAAAGTCGGAAGAATTGACGAAACTTGAGCTTTAGCGCAATGCAGAGAGTTCCACGGTCGTGGAAGCTACAGTGACCGTGATTCTTTAAAAATTGAGAAAAATCACAAAAATCACGGGTCCGTACATTTCCACGGCCGTGGAACACCCCGAGTGACCGTGATTTTAAAATTTTTTTACGGCCACTATATAAACCACTTTCCTTCACAAAAACACCCCTTATCCCTCTTCCACGACCTAAACGCCGAATTGCTTCCCTTCCTCTCAAATCTTCGTTTTGAGTTCAAATCGAACGATTCTTGGTGCTAAAGTGGAGCATTTTCGATCATCTACAAGATCCAATCAACAAAATAAGTGAACAATCCCTGTAGAAGACAGAATTTGGATTTAAAGATCCAAAAACCTAGATTTTTCTTCTATTTCTCTTCTTTCTCAATTCGGGTTAAATTTTCGCAAGAACTTAGAGGAATTGCATAGGATTGAGATTGGAATTAGTCTAGGACAGGTTCTGCTGAGTTTGGTGATTGATTTGTTGAGATTTGAGCAAAACATAGACGAACCACGGTCTTTGGGCATTCCACGGCCGTGGAAAGGGAAGAACAGACCGTGGTTTTCACTAATATTGAGAAAATGTCTACGAGGAGATTTGGAAGGAACAAAAAGAGAAAGGATGATAGTTCCTCCTCTTCCCAAGCCCCCCTAGTGAACCTCCATCACCACCACCTCCTAGAATCCCAACCATACATGAGAACTATCTCGATGCTTTAGCAAAGATCGAGAAGAGACCGATCATAGGACCTAGGTACCTTTTGCTTGAGGAGTTAGAGCCACTTAATGTGGTGAATGACTTGACATGGCTTTTGGATAGAGTCGTACTGATTTTTTTCCGCTATTCGAGCGGATGCTTATGAGGAGATTACGAGGGAGTTTGTTACTTCCTTCGAGCACAGTGTCGTCGATAGGACAGTTTCTTTTAGGTTGATGGAGACGGATTATGAGTTCTCGATCCTACAGTTTGGAGGCTTCTTTGGGTTCCATGAGACTCTTAATGGTCGTTTTCCTAGCGGTGTACACGCTAAGGACTTTTGGAGAGAGATAGCAATGGTTAATGCTAGTGAGGATCGTTGGCAACCGGCCGACACCAAAGCTAAGCTCATCTACCACTTAGCCTTGAAGATAGCTCATAGGGTCCTTTCCGAGTACCTATTCCCTAGGACCGAGACTCCACAAAAGATCAAGACCGATGAGCTTTTTCTTCTCTATTGCATGCTCCACGGTAGACCCGCAGATTGTGCTACCCTCTTAGCCTCCACCATGAGTAAACTAAAAAACAAGAGGGCCGGGAACATTGGGTATGGTGGGATGGTTACCCACATTGCTACGCAGCTTGGGATTGATTACTCCGCTTGCACTAGGATAGCGGCGATACCTTTGGGTCTCAATAGCCTCATGACTAGGGGTATTATCTTTCCTAGACACCGTGGTCCACCTACCGCCGGTATGCCATGGGAGGATAGAGGAGGTAGGGGCATTCCTTGGATTCCCGAGTATTCCATTATGGCCGGACGCCATAATTGGAAGGATACATTCGCTGCTATGCATGCGAATAGGCTAGCAGCGCCTCCATATGTTCCGGATGAGCCTCCAGCTGCGGATGTTGAGGAGGAGATGGGAGGAGGTGATGATTTTGAGAGAGGAGGTGATGAGCAGGATTTTGGCACTTTTCCGGATCAGCCGGACACCTTCCCGGACTTACCTAGACAGTCTCCCCGCCCTTCTAGACCCTCCGGTGCTTCTTCCTCTCGCCGTGCTAGTGTGAGCGAGAGGCCAACTTGGATGGACACTCCTCCAGCTTGGTACGGGGCGCAGCCGGAGTGGATGGGAGCTCCACCACCTTGTTATGCACAGCCACCAGCAACACCGGCTCCACAGGATGTACCAGCTTGGTATGGTCAGCCGCCGGCATGGTACGAGCAGTTACCGGCATGGGCTACCGACCTATCTAGGAGAGTCGGAGATTTGGAGATCCATCGGGGCCAGCAGGAGACACGGAGACAGGAGCATGACGAGATGATGAGCGACATATACCGCCAGCAGTTTGGGCGGTACTATAGCCATGACTTCTGCCCATTTCCACCGCCGCCGCCTCTGCAGTGACGAGATTTTATGACCGCCAGTTTCAGCCGCCCCACCACCGTCTAGTGAGTTATTTTTCTTTTCTTTCTTTTCTTTATTTTCTTTTTGAACATTGAGGACAATATTTGTTCTAAGTATGGGGTAGGGTGTGACTATGTGTTGTAATAACTCTACTACATTTGCTTGCCGTTATCCATGACACTTTTGCATGTTTCATTCCATAGTCACACGTTTCATTATTGCATTACATGAAAAAGGCTTTGAAAAACCCATAAAAATTTGAAAAATTTTGAAAACGTTTTGTGCTTCTAAGATTTGAGATGATTTCTATGATAGTTCTTACTTGCGGAATGAGTTTTTGATGACAATTATATGCTTAAACGGAATTATGAATTGAAAAGAAATTGAATGAGTTGTTTATCCTTTCTTGCAAATTTCATAATGTGAGAGTTTTATCTAAATCATATTGAGAAATCAAGGTTGAAATCGCATGATGAGTTCTTATACTTCTTTATGAAATGATTAAGGCAATTCGATTTTCTTACTTCTTTCTTTGATCATTTAGCCCCTCAATAAAAGTAATTGCCTCCCTTACCTATCCGGGAATTTGGAGGAGTTGATATTTGGCATGTTTGATGTGGGAGGGCCATGAAAGCAAAATTTTGCATTCAAAGAATAGAAAATTGTAGGTTTGGGGAAGTCAATCATGATGATGAGTAACTCAGCACCATTCACATAGCCGGGTGTTTGTGTCTTGACAAAGTCGGATTGAGCGATATTCCTAACGGATTATGGTATGTGCATCAAGTGTTTGAGGCATCTCGAAATTGAGAAACGCCAATCTCCTAGGCTTCGGTTTTTGTGCACCGCTGTCCATACTTCCAAAAGTAAAGTCGAAAAATAATGTGAAAAAGAAAAGAGCAAAGCTCTAAGTTGATGTTGTCGCAAAATCAAAAGAAAAAGTAAAAGAGTTGGGTTATTCCTTTTCCCGGATTCATACACCACATCCCTTATAAGCTTCCCTCCTTTCCGCATTCTAGACCTTACTAGGAAGTCCTTAAGATCAAAAGAGTGTTATTTGACTTGGTGATCTAAATTGAAGTTTCTTATTCTTGATTTTGACAATACTTGAAGGTTATGTTGTTTGTCTTGATGTTTGAGCAACTTGTGACGTTTCTTTACTCTACATCCTTTGGTTTATGTATGTGAGCGTTTTCAAGGATGAATGAAGCAAGGTTTGAGGATGATCTATTGACTAGAAGCACACTTACCTAAAAGATATTTTGTTTTGAGTTTGCATGCATATTTCATCCTAACTATGTTCTAAGCTTTTGAAAACCTTGCTTGGGGACAAGCAAGTGACAAGTATGGGGTATTTTGTTAGCATGAAATATTGCGATATTATAGGCACGTATTTGGTTGTTTTTCGCTCATTATTGTGTTCATGGATAAGGTATAGAACCAATTGTTAGCTTGTTCATCTATATTTTCGATATGGAGGTCTACATTAGCTTTGTGTTGATTTTAGGTGAATAAGAGCTGGAATCGGATTGTTTGATGGCAAACAAGGAGCAACTGATCGTGTTCAAAGATGAGGAGATACATTGAGAGGCTAAGGAAGGAGCTAGGATGAAGAATGGCACGAAACAAAAGCAACAAAGAGGCATTATACACTTCCACGCCCTATTCCACGGCCGTGGAACTATCATTATGAACGTATTCTTGATCTTTTAGCAATCCAGTAAGTTACACGGTATAAATTACGGTCGTGGAAGGCTAGAGACACCGTAATCATTTCTACGCCCTATTTCCACGTTCGTGGAACTCCATGAGACCGTGATTTGGGCGATCTTTTGGCGAATCATTAAATGTCACGTCATCTACGTATTGGGCCTTGAAGATATCTTTTTCTCACCTTATAAAAAGGCTGAAAAAGAGAGTTTTCGGGACTGCTGCTTGGACTATCGTACGGTTGCATAGAGCTTCGCTTAGGTTTTGCGGAAGCATAGCAGATTTGGGATCTTCGGAGTTGCTTGTGGCGGAAGTTACGCCCTTTTTCTTAGATTTGATATAGAAGACGGATTGACATTCCGTTCTTCGTTCTTATCTAAGATTGTTGTGAGGTTTTTGTGTTGATTTCTGAATCTATTAAGCATTACTCTTTGTGTTTGGATTTCGAGATTGACTTTGAGTTATATTTGAGTTTTCGAGGGTTTTCATACTTCTCTCTTTATCATTTGAATTTAGATATAATAATGATGATTGTTGGCTAAAACCCTTTAGCAATTCTATGGTGAAGGGTTGATAGTTGTGGCTTAGATGATGATAGATCGATCGTAAACAGATTGCACCCTGAGAGTTAGAGAAACTTCGTCGACACCCTAAATCACGGTCTGTTCTTGGACTTCCACGGCCTTGGAACTCAAGATCTAACCGTGATTTACCCCAGTTTACGAACTTTGCTTTTACTTTAATCCAAAGTTAAAGATTAGCTTTAACCTAGCCTTGGCTTGCCTTTTCTAGGTAATAGTGAGACTCAACATCCTCTATTTCTATTCCGAGTGTCACAACCATAACCGTTTGAGCCTATCTTGATCCTTGGGTTACAAGTTTGGGTATTTGAGATCATTTCTCACCTTTAGATCCTTTCTATACTAAAGCCTCAACAACCTTTATAGAGAGCGTCTTTGGGTTAGACATATAGGGTTTTGGAGCTTCACCGTACATTACCTTACTTTAGTATACCTTTGCAATTCTCTACTCTGTCCTTATACTTATAGAATATCTTGAATCGATTGCCACAATTAGATACCTGGATCTTTAGGGTTGCTGTTTTTCCTAATATTTGCAAAGCTTTATACCTTTACTTGCTTGACAATTTGTGAACTGAATTTGTTCCCCCAAATCCCTGAGTTCGACACTCAGGAATTCTTGCTTTACTACGCCGATCCGTACACTACGGGTTCGCTTGCTTAGATTTCAGTTTTATAAATTTAAGACTTGATTGCACGCACGCTTACGGGCGAACATTGTGCACACATCTTGAATCTCTTAGTGCAAGATGGATTGGTTCCTCTAAAGTCTGTCATTGAGAATGTTTGTGAGAGTGTGAAGTTTATACTTTTGAGTCCATCGCGCCTTCACAAGTGGAATGAAGTTGTGAAGAACATGTCTTTGCCTTCCAATAAGAAGTTAATTCTTGATTGCATCACCCGGTGGAACTCGACATTTCATATGTTGGAAAGGGCTCTCATCTTCAAAGATGCTTTTGCTAGGTTTGTAAATAGAGATCCGGCATATTCTTCATTACCATCTGATGAGGATTGAGAAAGAGATAAAGATGTGTGCAAGTTCTTGTCTACTTTTGATAAGGTAACAAACATCTTCTCAGGTCGTCAATATACAACTGCAAATCTATATTTTTCTGAAATTTGGAAGATTAGGAAAGTTTTACATGATATGGAGCATGACCCAAGAGATTTTATGAAGACTATGGTGGATAGTATGAAATCCAAATTTGATAAATATTGGAAGGAGTGCAATCTTTTTATGATTATAGCGGCTATCTTGGATCCCCGAAACAAGACCCACAAGATTAGGTTTGTTTATGGAAAGATATATGAAGAAGATGAAGTGGAAGAGAAACTTAAGTATATTATTAGTGAGATGCATCGTTTATATGAGAACTACATCACTAAGGATGCAAGTGGTGGGTGTGGTTCGAGTAATGCCGGAGAAACAAACTTAGTTGGAAGGGGCACGGTAACTATGGTACTATCTGAGTTGGCCTTTAGTGCCGGACGTAGAGTCATTAGTGATAATCGATGTTCATTGGGCGATGATACAATTGAAGGAATTCTTTGTGCATCAAATTTGTTTTGAGCTGAATTTGAAGTGTGATGTAAGTATTTCTTGCTTTAACTTAATTTAGAATAATACTATTTGATATTGAAGGTAGGTGGCTTCTAAATATTGATGTTTTTCTTGTTGTAGGTGAGCAAGTGAGGATGCATGCATTACTACCATGTTTTGCCATACGGTCCAAGATGTAGTATTGAGTTGTATGTTTTTTATGTGAACTTGGTTTATGGTTATGTAACATACTTTGGACTCTTTGCATTTGTCTTTTAATTTGCTATCGGGATGTTATTTGTTGGTTTGTGTGGATTTAAACTATTGAACTTTGTTGGTTTAAATATTCTATTGTTTTGGCATTTGTTAGAATGTAGTTTATGTGCATTTTGTTATGTAAAATTAGCCACATGTTCTAATTTAAAAAAAAAGGTTAATGAGCCGAACGAGCCTAAACGAGCCCGAACGAGCCCAAAAAAGCCGAACGAGCCGAAACGAGCCAAACGAGCCGAGCCAAACGAACTCGCGAGCCGAGCCTAAACACGAATTTAGGCTCGCTCCAATTTTTAGGCTCGGCTTGTTCGGCTCGTATAACGGCCCTAAAAGCTCGTTCCATTTGAAGGAAATCGGACACGAAAATCGACTGAAATTCCTACGGGAAAATCGTTCGATTTTCTGGCAAATCGGGCGGTTTTATTCTCTGGAACTTCTTCTTTGCTTTTATCCTTCTTCCTTGCTTGATGGATCTTCTTGGTTGTGTCTTGGCTCTTCTATAACAGTCAACAATGTCACTAAGAAACCCCTGAGAGTGATGAGAGTTTCCTTGAGGGTAAATGTCATGAGAAGATCCGTAACTTCATGTTGGATTGCCTTAACTCTTGACCGTGTGATTGCTCCATCCTTAATCGAATATGAAGAAGGTGAATGTGAAAGAGTTGTTGGCTTATCTTTGAATGCTTTATCCTTTGAGCCTGTAACTAGTCCTTGTATTGGAGATGGTCCCACATCACCATACCTACATGTATGTGTAAAGGAATCATCAATTTTAATTGTGAAATATTGAAGAAAATTACAGATAGAGAGTCTAAGTTGCGAGTGATGCAATTCCTCATGGGTTTAAGTGATCAGTTTGAACATGTGCGCAACAATATATTGTCTCTGGAGATATTACCTACTATGAATCGTGTGTTTCACATGGTTATTCAAGTTGAAAAGCAAAAAGAAATTACATGTCATAATGTTCCTATTCATGATGCTTTAGTTGTCTCCAAGTCAATTCCTTATAGGCAAGCAGGGGGAGTAGACGAGATTATAAGAAGGAAAAAATGGACAGACTGTGTACCTACTATAGAGAAAAAGGTCACTTGAGAGAGGCATGTTTTAAGGCTAAATAAGATAAGCCTTATATTCCTAGTTAGGTTTCCAAATCAGCAAACTCCTTGGAGTCAGTTGTTAAGGACACTCTTCTGGATTCCTCTGATATGTCTACTTCAACTTCTATGGATCTTGCAGTCATTAATGCAGTTTATCTGGAGGTACTCAAGATGATGATAGACAAACAGTCCACTAATTCTATCAATTTTGTAGGTACTAGTACTCATTTTATGAATCATGCTGTCAACTTGTGCACCTGAATATTGGATTCTGGTGCTACTGAGCACATCAAATTTTGCAAGGAATATTTTTCTGATTTGCATGAGCTTGACAAGCCTATTCTTGTTGGTCTACCAGATGGTTCAGTTAAAGAGGTTAATCACAAGGAATTGTTATTTTGTCTCCTCTCCTCACTCTTCATAATGTGCTTTACATGCCTCAATTCAGACATAATCTTTTGTCTATCTCTCCTGTCATTAATGATCTGCACATGAATATTATATTCACTGATCATGCCTGTTTATTTCAAGCCCTTACTAGTGACTCTCCTCTAGCTAATGGTTATAGAGAAGGTGGCCTTTACAAGCTAGCTTTTCCTCTTCTTCCCAAACTGGCATGTGCAGCTAGGGATGACAATGGATCGGGTGGTGGATGGATGACCCAATCCGCCAGCCGACCCGCCATCAAATTTCATCCACCCCACCCGACCCGTAACCTGCCTAACATACCACCCGCATCCGATCCACCCACATCCAACAGATGAAAGGGTGGATCGGGTGAGATTTCGGGTGTTCTGCACATTTCCTTTAAACCGATATTAAACTCGGATTCGAGTACGGAAAAATCAATAATAATAAAAATAAATTCAACCGAAAACATTTTATCCATAAAAACATGATAAATCTGAAGTCAACACAAATTATCCAAATTCTTGAAAAAAGAGAAACGGCCTTCGGTTTTGAAAAGGTAACGCACAATAATCCTGAAAGTCTGAGCGATGCATGTCACCTGTGAATGGAAACTGAAGTCAACCGCCCTTGCGAGTTTGAGGTTTGAAGACACAGACCTTGTGAGTTGAAGCCGGTGGCCGGCGGATGTAGTCGGAAAAGACCAAGAAGAGACTTGGCGAAGTGGCGAGTCTGGTGCGAAGTAGTCGACTCTTAAGAAAGCAGACCTTGTGAGTTAGGTTTGGGGATCTGACTTTTTTTTTAGGGTTTTGTTAAAACTAAAATTTTATCAAATTATTATAAATTTATAACGGGTGTAAGCGGATGAAACGGGTCGGGTGGGTGGATGGATGATGGATCGGGTGACGGGTGGATGAAAGGTCCATCCGAATCTGACCTGATCCATCACCCGCTTCATCCGCCATCCGATTTCAACCACTTCATGTCAGGTTTTCACCCTTTTATTATGGATCGGGTGATCGGGTGTCCGTCGAGTTCGGATGAAATTGCCATCCCTATGTGCAGCACATGCATCTGATCATAATAAAACTGATGTGCACACTTTCCATGCTCGGTTAGGGCACTTATCTCTGTCTAAGTTGCATCATATTGACAGTTATAATACCTCCAAACTTGCTACATTGGATTGTCATACCTTTATTTTGTCTAAACAGCATAGACTACCTTTTTCTCCTAGCACATCACATGTTAAAACATGTTTTGCCTTAATTCATGTTGACATTTGGGTACCTTATCATACACCTGCATTGTGTGGGGCTAAATATTTTTTGACCATCGTGGATGATTATTCTAGGTGTACTTGGACATTTCTTATGTCTAACAAACAACAAGTGTTTAAGATTGTCACTAGTTTATGTGCATATGTTGACAATCATTTCAAGGTTAAGATCAAGACCTTTCGATCAGACAATGGTGCAGAGTTTTTGCAACACCAGCTGCAAGATTTTTTTCTTCAATCTGGTATTATTCATCATAAATCTACTCCCTATGTTTCTCAACAAAATGCTTGAGTAGAGAGGAAGCACATACATTTGTTGGAGACTGCTAGATCTCTTCGGCTTCATGCTAATTTGCCTTTGTCTTTATGGGGAGAATGCATTCTCACATCCACTTATTTGATTAATCTCATGCCCTCTCCCATATTTGATTGGAAAACTCCTTTTGAGCTCCTTCACAATACCCCTGTGGCATATGATCATCTTTGTGTCTTAAGATGTTTATGTTTTGGCCTTCTGATAGCATGTATTATAGTCTATGTTTTGGGATTGGTTTAGACGTTTTATCTTCATAAATTTGCATGTATGGATGTATATTCATTGATCATTATGTTGTTTTATTTACCTTTGCAAGAGTCGAGATTTACACCTAGTTTCATTGTGATTGTAGGGAAAATAGCACGTTTTGGAACAATATGGAGCTAAGGAAGCTAAGGAGTCATTGTAGCTACATTATGGAGCATTGAGGAGATACAAGAAAGGCTTAGGAACCATGGAAATTGTACAGAAGATTGATTTTGGACTAGATTAGAGAGATTTACACGCAGCTGAGACACACCTCGGATGACTACAGTGTCACCTCGACCGAGGTGATCTTTGTGATGGACTGGACCGAGGCGAACGACCCACAACCCACGAGATCTTTTATTCTTGGCTGAGATCATTTATTTTTGGCAAGTGATTCTCCTATATAATAGGATGGATTTTCTGGATGAAAGCAAGTCTCAGATCTGAAAGTTGAAGGAAGTTTGGAAGGTTGAAGATCCAAGGAAGGAAGGAAGTTGGCTTTTGAAGGCTTTGAAGAAAGTTGTGAGGTTTTTTTAGATTTGTTTGATTGATTGTCTTTCTGGTTATGATTGAGGAACGCAGTTTGATTGTTTGATTGATTGTTTGATTGAGTTATTAAGACCTTTGTGTTAAGGTTCTCTTATTTGGATATTGATTTTCTTCTTATATATTTGATTATTGTTATCATGATGATTATTGGCTAAGTTCTTTGTGCGATTCTAGGGTGATTGGCTGAAGGTTGTGGGAAAGACGATGAAAGAATGAGCCTTTACCTCAGTGGACCCAGAAAGCTCGAGCCTTTACTTTAACCGACGAACACCTCGGTCAGTCGTAGAACATCTCGACCGAGATGGAACATGAACTGAGCGAGGCAAGACCATTCCTGATCTTTATCTGAGTTGAGGTTCTAGTTTGCCAAATCCTATCCTTGTTATACCTTTCCTGGTTCAACGCAAACCTAGGATGAGACTTACCCGATAATTCCTTTGTTTGTATACCCGGTGATTAGTTGATGTACAATATGAGTTAGCTAGAAGGGTTACTGATGAGCTCATCCAAGTCGAAAAGGAGTTTGCTACAATTTTAGACAAAAATCTCTTGGCTTTAAAAATCTCACAAACTATGGCTGAAGGACGATGAGCGGAATATCGTTTTTTTTCCACCTTTTGACCATTGTTCGATGCCACCGGAATAGGATTGAAGCTTTGAGGTTAGAAAACGGGGAGTGGTGCTCGGACCCACGTCTGCTTGAACAACACGTTGTTGCTTTTTTCAAGTCCCTCTATTGGCCGCCTTCCTTGCTTGAGCTCCGTAAAATGCCGATTGGGGCTTTCCCGTAGTACACTAGACACCTTGTCACGGGCTTGACACTTGTCCTATATTTAAAAAAAAATTTTAGTTGAATAACTAAACATACTAATTAACATCTGAACAATTAGTTATATAGTTGAACAATTTTGAATATGATCAAACAATTGATATATTTGAACAATTTCAAATACAGTTGAATAATTTTTAATTGAACAAATACATATTATAATTGAACAATTGTTACTCTTTTAACCCTAAGTCCTCTTTTCAATTGAACTCAACCCTAATATATAAGAGTATAGATCATATGAGAACAGGCGTTATCGTGTAATAATGAGAACAGTTCGTAGTTATTATTAGTTTTGTTACGAAGGTGTCATATTGTTTAATGCCAATATTTTTGGTAAAAACTAATAAACTAAGAGAAGATTTCAACAGAGCCCTTAGATGGCGAGTAGGTGATGAAAATACAGTTAGATTTTGGAAGGATATATGGGTTAATGACAAACAACTTCTAGATTCAGTGAGTAATTCAGATTTGATGAATCTGGATGAGACCACAAACACATTTATCACCAACAAAGAGTGGATTACGACTCTACTTAAGCAATTAACCACAATACTACCCATTAGCACCATTGAGAGGAAAAAAAATACATCCTCCCTAGTAACGAGATAAGGGATAGATTGTACTGGGCGGCAAACAATGAAGGATGGTATTCGACTAAATCAGCTATGGAAATGATCCAAAAAAGGAAAACGGGGGCTACCATGGATAAGACATGGTTATGGAAAATCGACGTCATGCCAAAGATTCAAAACTTCTTGTGAAAACTGACTCTTGACGGGTTACCCACCAAACAAAATCTTGATAGACAACGAATTCCCGTTGTAATGAATTGCAAATTCTGTAACCATCACACGGAAAGTGCGAAGCATTTATTCTTTCAATGCCCATACATGACGACCTCACTTGACAACGCAAAAATATCTAACATTCTCCAAAACTACGACCTGGATAATGGGAGCATCTCGGAAGTCATCTGGACCTCAAAGGAACAATTACGCCATCCGAATTAAGATTACTTTTTGTCATTTGGTGGAATATTTGGATGGCTAGGAACCAGTTTATTTTTAACAAGGCAACTTTTTCACAAAATATCAAATCAATAGCTCTTAAACAAATTTCAGAATGGGAACAAGCAAACAACGATTTGAACAAGAAAGGTACACAATCAAACAAGCAAAGAAGAAAAAGAAAAATTATAAAATGGAAACGCCCAGAAGAAGGTATTTTTAAACTAAATTTCGACGCTACAAAAAACTCGTCGAACTTTTTCTCGTATGGTTTCATTATAAGAAACCATTGCACGGTTCCTATTGCAATAGGAAGCGATAGATGTAATGCCGAATCAATTCTAGAAGCAGAAGCACTCGCTCTTAGAAAGGGCCTCCAAAAGGCAAAAGAGTTTAGAGTGAATTCCATTATGATTGAAGGTGACAGTCTCACGCTCATCAATGCGATTAATCGTGTCTGAAAACCTCCTTGGGATTTGGACATGATCATCACAGACATCACTAACATGATCTCGGGATTCTCTTACTCCGTAGCACAACACATTTACAGGGAATTTAACTCGGTCGCGGACAAGATTGTCATGCACAGACACAACTGCGTTCTAGACGTCGATGCTGTTCCAAAGGATGTTCAAGACCTCAACATAAAGGATGCTTTCGGTCGATTGGTTTCTAGAAACTGATCCACCTTATTCTTTTACCCATGTATCAAAAAAAATACAGTTAAATAATTTTTAATTGAACAAATACATGTTATATTTGAACAATTGTTACTCTTTTGACCTAAGTCCTCTTTTCAATTGAACACAACCCTAATATATATATATATATATATATATATATATATATATATATATATATATATATATATAATTTAGATTGAACTTCAGGTGTAATGAATTATTGTCAAAAGTCCGCTTTATTACTCAAACGGTAGACTTTGTGTATCATAAACATATATGAACAAAATCTTCCTTATAAGCTAACAAATAAATTAATACTTTAATAAGATTATTGTATAGAGAATCATATTATTCTTTATGATTGTTCATAAAACCACATAATATATTTTCCCATAAGAAGGGAGTGAAACAAGTCTCCTAATCATCTTTCGAAATGGCTTTCATGTCGCTCAAAATGAGTTCATTCCTCACACTTTTATGTTTTGCTCTCATCCTAACCTCAGGTACGTAATATATAACATAATTATAAATTAAATACATTCATGCATTATTTAAAAGTTTTCAATCCATAAAATTATAAGAAAATATTTATTATTACTTTGGTAAACAGGAGAAGCATCCTTTGAGCGAAAGGACATAACACTTGTGTGCCAGGGGCCATGTAACGGAGCCGCGGCATGCAACGCATTGTGCCAAAAAACTTACGGTACTACAATCACAGGAATTTGTGGTTCACAATGTTGTTGCAATCTTCATATATAAGTTCGAATGCTTGATTTTGGTTATGAATAAACCTTAAGTATTTATTTTATCAAATCAATATTGGGAGAAATATTCGTGCACGGTATGAGCCCTAAACTAGTATTTCTTGAATTCGAATGTAAGAGTAGATATTGTCATGCATTCCTTTCAAACGTAGCAGAATATATACACAAAACCATATCTCACAAAATCTAGATTGTATCCTATAAAAACATATATTGTGCAGAAGAGAAGGCAATATACAACTATCATATTTACATAATAAGAAAGATAATATTCAAAATAGTATCCAATACGCCCCTCAAGATGGAGCGGGCAAGTTTCGAACACCCAATTAGGAAAGAAGATGTCAGAAGGGTCGATAAAGGAGAGCCTTTGTGAAAAGATTAGTCGGTCGATCAGTGGAACGAATGTGACGAGTGCAAACATTGTCTACTTGAATTTGATGTGACAATCGACCTCGATGGGTTGGTTCTCTCGTGAAAGATGTGATTTGAGGTTATGTTAATTGCAGCTTTATTGTCACACCATATAGTACAAGGATGAGGGAGAGTGACTTTTAATGAACGTAACACTACTTTGAGCCATATTATTTCACAAGTGGTGGTCGTCATGACTCGATATTTTGATTCGACGGAGGGGCGAGATACCGTAGATTGTTTCTTCGTTTTCTATGACACCAGAGAGTCGCCAAGGAGGATGAAGAATCCGGTTATGGAGCATCACGTTACTGGACAGACGGTCTAGTCTACATCGCAATAGTCATTGATGTGAAGTGTGCTAAGGAGACATTGATCCGGTGTAGGAGCCTTAACAAATTGCGAAAGAAGATGAACAACATAAAAATATCAGGCCGAGTTATTGTTAAATAGATAAGCTTACCCACAAGACAACGATAACGGTCGGGGTGAGCACATGGAAGGTTGGTATCGGGAGCCAAAGTATGATGTTGTTCAACTGGAAACGTTGCAAGCTTGACATTGATATGAGAGGCTTCAATGAGCAAGTCCATAATATATTTGTGCGGAGTAAGATATAGATCACTAGATGCTCGACTGTTCCTATAACAAAGAAGTATTTGAGGGAGCCGAGATCCTTCATGTGAAAATACGAGTGTAAGTAAGTTTTAAACGAGAGATAAAATTAAAGTCGTTGTCAGTTGATGATTTAATCATCAACGTATATCAAAACATGAACATGAATGTCAGATTTCAAATAAGATAAGAGAGAGTAATCCGCAAAGGATTGAACAAAAATTGTATTGACGAAGTGTCGGCACAAGCTTGGCAAACCAATTATGCGTGCTTGATTAAGTTCGTAAAGAGACTTGTGAAGACAACATACTTTGTGAGTTCCAAAAGGCGCAAAACCGGGTGGTAGAGACATAAGGTTGCCATGAAGAAACGCGTCGTGAAAGTCTATTTAGTGGAGATCCCAACCTTGAATGGAGAACTGCTCTAAAAATTTTACAAAGACAAGTTTAGCTATCGGCGGAAAAGTGTTTAAATAGTTGATAGTGTAACACTCCGGATTTGTAAACCCCGTATGCTACGATAGGGCCTCACAATGGGCCCCAACTCTAGGCAAACAAACGTAACTAGATCTTACAACACGACACATATAAATAAAAAAGCAAAAAAAAGTACTCCAATATACGGAAAAACAATGTTATGCCAAAAGTATGACAACCTTACTATGAAGTATATATAACATCCTATCATAATGCTATTTATTAAATAAATAAGATCCATAAAATAACGATAATGTCACACCCAATTGTAACACCCAGTTTTTAGCCTTCACCCTACCGCGGTGAAGAGGGTCGCCCCTATGGCTGACCCCAGATTGCGTGATCTATATTGTTTTTCCGTCTTTTATTCTTTCCTTTCTTTGAAGATCCGATCTTCAATCTTTTGGGCCGACTTTCCTTCTATCTTCTAACCATAATCCGACCTTCTTTTCTCTTTTCCCATCCGTTCTCTATAAATTCTCGTCGTCTCTTCCTTTTTCCTCTTCTTGCTTACGTTTTCTTCAAACTCGAGCAAAGCTGCAACTTTTTCTTGTGATCTTTTGTAAAATGTGTAAGTTCTTCATCCATTGATCCTTTTGATGTTCATGTATAGTTGTTGCAGGCTTCTTCCTTCTTATTATCTTCTTGTCCCTTTCTCTTTTCTTCTTCTTTCCTTCACATGAATCAAGATCGAGTCTTGATTCTTGTTTATCCTTCATTGTTGACGAGTATGTGTTCCAGGCTTCCTTGGTTGAAGAGTTGTTGGGTGTGGATTAGAGAAGTCAAACCTTTTGCCCTTGTTGTGTTGTTGTCAAAGAAGCCGATGCCGCTTTTGTCACAGAAACCTTTCCCGCGCCTGGAACCAGCCGCCCCTACGGCTGCAAGCCTTGCCATCCCGCGCCTCTATCTGCTGCCCCCACGGTTCACCTGTAGTGACTCCCGTCTTTGGTGAGTTGCTTTCTTTCTTACTTTCTTTGCCCTTTCGTTATATTAGATCATGCTAGGATGGACCTAGATGGTTAGTGTGAATGTCAGTTAGTGGCTTGTTGATCCCCATGAGTTGGTTAGGCTTCTTGAGTTGTGTTGTTGTTGACGTTCCTTGCGAACCTTGAGACTAGGAATCCTTCTCCTAGCATGATGAGATCAGTTAGTGATCATCGAGACTAGAAGTAGGGAACTTCTAGCATGTTACAATAGATCTATTAGAGATCATTGAGACTATAAGTATGTAGACTTCTAGCATTCGCGTAGTTTCTGATTCACGATGTCTTATTTGAGCAGGCATCTATCCTTTCCTTCGAGAAGCTGAACAATTAGCGGATTCCTGAATTTACCTTCGAGTGAGGTAAGTCCCTTGGACTTACTTAGCTGCATTCCGTGTATTAGTTTGACTGTATTGGTGATGTGTGTTTACCTTATTGTTATAACGTAAAACCGGACTGGACGACCTTATACCCTTAATTGGCCCAAGTGTATTATAACCGGGCGGTGACCACTTGTCCAGTTCTACAGAAGACAGGGAGGTGCTCTTCTGACCAGGCCCGCTGGTAACAAGATAGTATGCATCTGATATATTCTTGTCGGTAACGGAAACGGAGCGAGTTTCGGGAGATTCTCGTGTGACAAAAGAAGTTGAATTAGTAATGGATAACTTAAGATTGGTGTAAGCAAGTGAAAAAACCCTCTCAAAAAACCCTCTCAAAAACCCTCTCAGTTTACCTCGCCGGAGGCAGGCTCTGCCTCCCCCCATCTGTGGCCTCCCGGCCGAGACCCCCCCCCCCCTCAACCTCCCCTCGCCCACTTCCACCCTGATGGGTGGCTCAAAACGAAACCGAAAGCTATCGGTGAAACTATTTGAACTTCATCGGAGTCCTACCACAAACCCTATACCGCCTTCAGACCCACCAAGTCCCTACGACGCTATCCCTGAGGAGCTTATTCGTACCAACAACGCCAGATTAGCTAACCACAACCCCCTCCTGCCCCCGAACTTTCCTCGCCGTTATCCTTCCCTCCACTGGCCTGCTCTCCAGTACCAACGGACCGAATGACTAGTGTTCTCCCAGAGACCCCCTGCTTGGTG